>CM046335.1:19565734-20779767 GCA_025403435.1 Artocarpus heterophyllus
AAAATAAAAAATTAGAGACTATTTTCATGAAAGAAACAATTTACCTAAATTTTAACGTGAAAAAGTTAAACTTTACACTTCATAACGAGTGAGGTGTCGATTTACTTACATGCAGACTAATATCTACAACCATAGGAAATTAGTTTGTTCTTTTCTAAGCATTAGTCACTGATACGATCCCAACCAGACTCACACCCTACGACCCACCATAGCACTAGTAGTAGTAGTAATCAACGGTATATTATAGATGTTCCAAACAGTAATGTATGTAGAGAAACAGTCAAAATATTTATGTATTAAAAAAAGTCAAAATATTTTTAACTGAACATCTATAATTCAAAACAACACTTCACCAATAACTTTCTTGTCATATGCTAAAAAAAAAAAAAAAATTCTACAGTAAAATTTAGATCGCTACGTTTAGTTAAAATATATCAAAATAATAAAGAAAAATATACATAACAAATAGTTTTTGAGACAAACCAACGGTTAAAAAACGAAAACTTGTTAATTTTATAATTAACTTTTCAAAATCCCATTCAAGAAATCTCACAAAAAAATTAATTTTTTCGTTGTGTTGTTTTTATTTTGTTTGTTCCCAACGAAGAGGATAAACATTTTAAGTTTGTAAGTTGGTTTGAAAAACACTTTAAACATAATAAATTTAAACTATTATAATATAAAATTTTCATATGTTATATTAAAATAAAAATTTATTACAATATAAAATCTTTTTATGTTATGATATTTAAATTTTAAATTGAGTTTTAATTTTAATTTATGTTCTGACATGTTTCGGACGAACTTTGTGTTTAGAAAAACTGATTCTTACTATTTTTTTAATTATAAATTATATAAAACTTTTATATATTATAATAATAATAAAAAATATTATAATATTAATTTTTTTATATTATAATAAAAATAATTCTAATGAACACGGTAAAAATCGCACTTTTAAACACTCCATTTGTCTTTCACTACATTAGTGTTAGCGCCTCGTCAAGTTGGTCTTGTCCCAGTCAAACACCTTACTCTCTCTCTCTCTCTCTCTCTCTTATCCCTTCTTTCTCACTCTCTGACCCACTATTACAATACAAACACATGATTCCCAAGCACTCCCTCTCTCTTCTCACCCTCACAATATGCACCAAGTGGCGCCCACCACCACCACTGTCTTCACTCTCCACCCCCCAAAACTCCAGCGTCACCCAATACCCGATCCTCAAATCCACGTAACACTCCTCTTATGTTGCCACATTTTGCCAAACCCCACCCCCCAATAAAGTCCCCCGGTGACCTTACCACTCCCCACACAGAGTACACCTCTTGCCCAAACAAATGAAAGGATCTTCATTTCCCAAGTCCCTCTGTCTCTCTCTACATGGACTAATAACAGTACGAGTACTAACCTTTTTTTGGTTTTCTTCTTCTCTCCTGTTCTTTATTTTCTGCCACTTTCTAGCAAACCAAACACGCCATGGAGAACTTCTCCTACGGCTCCTACCCTGACTCTGGCGATTCCTCGCCTCGCTCACGAGAGATCGAATTCGACAACGCACCACCATGGGAGGACCACCTCCCTCAGAACTACAAGGCCAAGTTCATGTGCAGCTATGGCGGCAAGATCGTCCCTCGTCCGCACGACAACCAGCTCTGCTACGTCGGCGGAGAGACCAAGATTCTAGCCGTCGATCGCTCAATCAAATTACCCCGCCATGATCGCTAAGCTCTCCGCCCTCTACGGCGGCAACGAAGTATCGTTCAAGTACGAACTCCCTGGGGAAGATCTTGACGCTCTGATCTCCGTAACCAACGACGACGATCTCGACCACATGCTGCTCGAGTACGATCGCCTGTACCGCACCACAGGCAAGCGGACGAGGATGAGGCTCTTTCTTTTTCGGGTGGCGGGTAATTTGAGAGGGACTTTCGGGTCGGATGGGTCAAGACCCGATCCGGAACAGTTCGTTGAGGCTTTGAATTCGGCTCCGATGATCGGACCCGACCACGTGATCAAACCTCGGGCGGTGGCCAATAGAACTGAATTTCTCTTCGGTCTGGAGAAGGTCGTCGCGCTGCCTCAGCCTCCTCCGCCACTGCCGCAGACGTTTCCGGCTGTTGTGCCGGTCGTTAGTCACGCGATTAACCCGATTGACGATGTCTCCAGAGGCTACGCCGGAGAGTTCTACGCGCCGAAAGTAGCTCCCGAGAAGCTTCCGGCTACTGTTCCCCCTCAGCTGACCGTTCCGGCGGGATACTGGCCAGAGAAACAGGTTTCCAGTGGCGGATTTTCGGCTCCTGTGACGTCGCTTCCGGCAGCTCCGGAGCAGCCCGTGTACGTGATCCCGGCTTCAAGCGGTGGCGCTGTCTTTCATCCGCCGACGGTGCAGCTAGTGCCGAGCTCCGACTGCTCCACTTTACAAACCCATCTCGCAGCGGTCGGCTCCTGATGTTTACCGTGAGCCGCCAATGTATAACGTCGAACCGCCGCAGTTTCCTCCCTCGGCCATGCTGCTATCAGCGACGGCACCACCAGCTGTCACCACCGTGCCGCAGCCGAATGTTCCGCCTCTCTCATCCACACCGCCGAATATTAATATTCCGCCCCAAGTCACAAAAATGGCAGCAGCCGCCACCACATACCCTGAACGCGTGGGGGTTGTGCGGCAAATTGGCGGCATTGGGGCCTCTACTGAGACGGCTCCGTTCGCACCGGTAGCATATGACGGAGCGATCGGAAGGCAGGTGTACTACACCGCGCCGGGAGGAGTGGTGGTGGCCCCCACCGTGCCACCACCGGTACCGATGTTCCTGCAGACCTTCCCGCCTTTGGCGGCGGCCGCGACGGTTGGCTCCGATGGAAGGCCAAGTGGTGGGTTGTAGGGGTGAACAATGGGCGGGTTTGCGGTTTTTGGGCGGGTGCGGGGCGGTTTTTTTAAGTGGCGGGTTGGCGATTAACCAACCCACAAACCGCCCATGGAGTGGCGGACGGTTTCGGTTTGGGTGCGGGCGGGTGCGGGCTGTGCGGGCGGGTTGGGCGGGTTGGGTCTACACTAATGTACAATATAATTTTTTGAGCTCTTTTTTATTAAAAAAAAGTGAAGAAAATTTGTAGAAAATATAAGACGATAATGTATGAAGCATTCTCAACAACAACCAAGTTTGACGCCTAAAGACAATAACCATATTCATAACAAATTAAGAAACATAATCATTCATTGCAACAAGAAACATCAACTATATATGAAGTGATGAACAAAGTCAAGAATTCATGTTCTTCATAAAACCTGTTCATTGGGTTCGAAAATAACAGGATACTACAGATGAAATGATGAACAAAGTCAGATGTTCTTTTTCTTTTTAAAGAATGAGGAGTGGGAGAGGTTTAGATTAAGATTTTTTTTTTTTTTTTTTAAGAATTAGGCGGGCGGGTTCGGGTTGAACCCGCCCCCTAAAATTTAAAACCGTACCTGCCCCCCAACATATGTAGGCGGCCGGGTTGAACCCGCCAATGGGCGGGTTGAACCCGCATAGTCTTTTTTTTGAGCGGGCGGCCGGCAGTTGCGGGGTGGTTTTTGTACACCCTTAGTGGGTTGGGTTTGGAGGGCCAGGTGGTCGTTGGGAAGGTTTCTCAATCTTCTGTGTGATTATAGGTTCATAGCCATATGATCGTATGATGCGTTATTATTTATTTCCCTTTTTTCTGTTTTTGAATTGATGAATTTATTTAAATTATGCAAACATATAAGTGATAAATTTCAATTTGGTTCGATGCTTTGGTTTTTTTTTTTTTTTTTTTTTGAGTTGTAGTTCAAATTTTGCTTATAATCGTGGCTGATTAGTGGGTTTGTGATTAGTCCCTTTGTTAGAAGGTCGGTAGTACGGGGCTGCGTTAAATTGTTCTAGTTAACAGTTTTTTTGTTTCTTTTGTTTTTAAAGAGTGAACACTTTCAATTATGATTAATTGACAATAATGAATATAATAACTTTTAATCCTATTTCCTTAGTGGAGCGGCTCAAAACTTAAGATATTTTGATGAAAATTTCCTTAAAAATCTGTTTCTATCACCCGCCTAAACGAAAATTTTCTTAAAAATCGGTTTTTATTACCAGCCTAATCATTTTTTGGTATAATTTTAGAGTCTTATGAAACTCACAAGTGCATAAGCTTTTTAACCAAAATCTTTGGATGGTCCACTCTCGAAATAATTAAAGAAAAAATTTGGGGGTATAAACCGGATTTTTCAAGTTAAATGAGTTTTTTTTTTTTTGTGCCAAACACTTTAGATAGCAAGTCTAATTTAACGGTATGGATTGGGACCTAGGAACCAAATATGCACTTAGCGTTTGCCTATGCAAGGTGTTTTTATAGGCAGGTGTAACTTGTAAGAGGGCGTTTGGTATGCAGTAATCCTGAGATGGGAATGAGAATCTGTATCTCATGTTTGGTATACAGTAATCTAAGTTTTGGATTCCTAGGAAACTAATTCCCGTGGGATTCAAATTACCTCATTTTGGGTAATATGAAGCCCACCCACAAGGTGATATTCATATTCCTGGGAATCTCAAAACTATAGAAATCTCATCTTTGTTTCCATGATGATGATGATAATAATTATATTATTATTAAATTATTATAATAATATTATTATTATAAATTAATATTTCTATGCAATATAAATATAAAAATTATATTCATATAAAATAATAATTTGATAATAATAACATTAACAATAATAATAAACATATATAATATATTACATATACAATATCTAAATATAATATATATAAATACTATAATAATAAAATAAAATAATGTTGTACTATTATTATAAATTAATATTAATATATGATATACATATAAATATTATATCAATATAAAATTATAATTTAATAATAAGAATAATAATAACAATAATAATAAAAACATAATAATATAACATCAATATGAATAGTATAATATTAATATTAATATGCATAGCAATATCAATATTAAACTATATAAATACTATTATAATAATTATAAATATAAAATATAGCTAAATATGTTTAATATTTTCTATAACAATATGTTTATTTAATGTTAATATTAATATAAATATTAATATATTATTAAGAATTGTATTTTTATTATTATTTATATTCATATCAATATATTTTATATTATATACAACATTTTAATATTAATATATTGTTAAATAGTAATTCTATGATTATTATAAATTAATATTTTTATATAAGATAAAGAAAGTATTATATTAATATAAAATAATAATTATTTAATAATAATGATTATAATAACATTAATATTCATAGTAATACTAATGTTAAATTATATATATTATTTTATTATTTATATTTATATTATTATTATTTAATATTAGTTCTAATATATTATATTGATACATTTAATGGTAATACAATAAATTATTTTGTCAATTACACAAGATTCCTATGTATAACCAAACACAGTAATATATTATTCCTAGAAATCTAATAGAAGATTCCTATGTGCAACCAAACGTAATAATCTTAGTTCTTGGGAATCATATTCCCTACAATTATTTTCCCGGGAATATGATTCCTACTGATTACTGCAAACCAAACGCCCCCTAAGTTACAACTTGTTGCTTGAACTGACGCGAATGCCAATAGAATCCAACCGATGGTAATTATTTTCTGAAAAAAAAAAAAAAGAAAGAAAAGAAACGTCTCATTTAAGAAGTAAGAAGCAGAGATGATGCCCCATTTGCCACGGCATGGAATATGAGCAATTGGCGGGAGAAAATTTAAAAAAATGTGTTGAATGTTTACCCCCTGTTTGCATAGTAGTTTTCGTCACAAACTCAGTTATAAACAGTATAAAGCTCTTACATGCTACAGTATCAAAAAAAATTGTTACAGTATAAAGCTTGCACATGCTAGATAAAAGTGGTTCCTACCACGGGTTCCCACCACCTTCCAAACACCGCCTAAGGTTGGTAGTCCACACTACTTTCTTAGTTACAAAAAGTGTAAAGCTCTCACATGCTACAGTAACAATAAAAAAAATTGCTACAGCATAAAGCTCTCACATGCTACAATAAAAACGGTTCTAACTAACGGTTTTCACCACCTTACTAAACACCCTAATGGTTATAACTTACCGTTTTAATTGCGGTTTCAAATCTTCTCTATGTATAACTGATACTAAACTACACTGGTTTTTAACTTTTGATACCATAACCAATGGCTTTTTGTCTATTTTTCTACAATCTCTATTCAGATGTTGAAAATTTAACAAAGAAAAAGTTGGGATTCAAAACAAAAAATGTAACATCGTGGTTATTATACGTTGAGATAATTTCAATTTACTACCTTATGTTTATCAAAATATGAATTTCATACCCTATATTTTAAAATATTTTATATTGATACCTTTGCCATTTAGATTTTTTTTTTTTGTACCCAAGGGCTTTTTTGGGACCAAAAAAACACAAAAAAGTGTATATTTAACATCCAAAAAAATGTCTTTAGGTACTACAAATAGTTTTTTTAGAAGTTTAAGGTAACGATATAAAATATTTTAAAATATAAGATATCAAACTCATATTTTAATACAACACGACTACCAATCTCAAATTTTCCCTTATACATCATTGTTGTGATCTCTCATCTGTGTGAGGGTTTAGTTAACTGCCACTACTCATCCGAATAAAAATTTGACTCGAATCTGGTAGGGTCTTTCTCAACTCAACACACACAGCTAGGATTTCGAGAGACAAGTGTACAATTTTGTGGAGAAATAAAACACCAATCATAGCCCAACCTCTTTCTTTGAATTCAAGTGTATATATAATAGTTGGAGGTCATTTTCTTATCTTATTTTCCATGCACCTTCATCAATCGTCATCATTTGCCACTTTTTTTTTTTTTTTTTTTTTTTTTTTTGTGGACATCATTTGCCACTCTTAAGAGGTGTCAAATGTTTTGATGAAATATTCTTGAGCTGGTGTGGCGCACAATCATGAGCTATACTGTAGGAAAATTGTTGTGTTTTAGACTTGTTCTTTTGATAATTTTGTTGGCTTCTAATTTATGTTATCCTAACTCGAATTAAATGTATCCTTAATACAAACAGTTTTAAGAAAAATTGATTGTCTTCTTTCACTTCTAATTGTCATCTTTAATTTCCTGTTCAATCTTTTGCTTATTGCAGTTTTTTTTTTCAACTCTTCTGTTGTGGAATTCAATATCGTTTTTTTCTGAGTTAAAAAAATATAGCCTCTTTTTTTTTTTTGTGCAGTGATTTGAGCAAATTTGGAGTAGTTACCATAAAAATGAAGTTTGCAGTGTATAATAATAATAATAAGATATATTTTGCTATTAAAAAAATCGTTTTTTTTTTCTATGCAAACTTAGTTTTATGACCAACTACACCAAGTTTCGTTCAAATCAATGCACAAAGGCTCTAAATTATCACAAGATTTACCTCGCGATCACGATATCTTCTTTCCACTTGCAACCAAGGTCGCCACAGTTTCATCCCAAGGGGAAAAAAAAAAAAAAAAAAAAAAAAAGAGAAAAGGAGGGAATTATACCATCTTTTATTAAAATTAAAAATAAATAAATCAAAATATAACAATATTAAGTAAGTAGTCCATTTAAATTAAAATAAAATTTATTTTGGTATAATATGACGTAAAAAAATACGAAACAATATTGAGATAACGAAAACAAAAAGAAAAAGAAAAAGAAAAAGAAAAAGAAAAGGAAATAAAACTGACAATTCAAGTATTTAAAGAAAACACACGATTCCAAACATGCTATGTACTTAAATATTTTTAGAAGTATATTATTTACTTATATTAAGAATTGAAACTGTGTTATTTAGTGCAATTTCAAAAAAAAAAAAAAAGAAAGATCACCACCTTTGTAAACTAGATAGGTTACTCATAATAATCTGCTAAGTTACTCCACTTGCAACCAAAGGTCACCGACCATGTTATTGCTAGTAACTTATTAGGTGATTGCAGTGCTCAACCACCAAATAATCACTAGTAAATGTTTTAAAAAGAGAAAACTACATAAAATTCCCTCTTATGAGCACTCCTTATTAAAAATGTCATCTTTTTTTACACTTTTCAAAACTACCTTATTAAAATTTATTTTCTTTTAAATTTTATTTATTAATTTACCCTTTTATCCCTTTTTCAAAAATTAGATATGAAACCCTAATATTTTTCAATTTTTAAAAATCATCAACTGTCTCTCCCTTTCCCCTAATCTACCTCTTTTTGTACCCTCCCTCCATCAGAATCTCCCTCTTTCTCTTCCTTCTCTCGTTGTTCTTGTGACACCTAAGAATTTTTAGTGCGTTAAGTATGTAATAATTAAGGATTATGTTAAGTAAATTATGTACAAATTTTGTAGGCCAAATTTTATACTAAAAAATTTGTTAAGAATTTAAGGGGTAATTTTTGCTATCGCAAGGATTATCGTTTAAGCCTGATTTTTACAAAAAAAAATTCATAACTATAAAAATAGGATCTTTAAGATTAAAAATCATGCCCTAGTCTTAAATAAGGAATGAATGATAAGAAAATAAGCTAGAAAGCTTAATTATTGTAAAATATATTGCAACAGACATTAAGAAAACAATACAACATAAGAAATACACAATATAGAAATTATGCAGTATGAGAAAAATACAGTGTAAAGATTACATTAATAAAGTTATGCAATATAAGAATTATACTGATAAAGTTAAGCAATATAAAAATTACACTGCATAAGGTTAAGCAGTATAAAAATTATACTACATAAAGTCATACAGTATAGAAATTAGACTGTGTAAAGCTAAATAGCATAGAAATTACACTGTATGGATGATGTGGAAGATTGTGGACTGTAAAACATGGTGTAAGAAAGAATGCTAGTAGTATGAGTCATTTATGGCAGTATAGGAAAACTGTTGCCAATATAAATTTGGACTGCTAAGAAAAGATTTGTGGGGCCCAGTTGGTACCAACTTTTAGGTGGAGAAAAGACCACCTCATTCCCCCTTTTTCTCTGGTTTTGGCTCATAAAAGAGACCAAAGTGTGGTCTCCATCTTCTTTGGATGCAAAAGTCAAGAAAAGAAAAGAAAAAAAACTCTCTTTGCATTCCGTGAAACCGGCAGCCCCATTCATGATTCTCTCCAATATTTTTTCAAGATCAAACCTCCAATCAAGCTTTAAGGCAAGCTCAAGAGTTCTAGTGTAAAGTTTTGCAATTTTGGGGGTAAAATTCTAACTTTTTCCTAAGGGTTTTAGTGTTTTTTTCAAAGTTACGGATGGGTTTTTGAGGGGTGTTTTTGCTGTGATTATGTTAAGGAATTTAAGCTAAAGAACAAGCACTAAAGAGGAGGCGTAAAAGCTTGAGGAAAATCTTGCTAAAATTTTAAACTTCTAGTTTGAAAAGTTTATGTTTTGTTGTGCATATGAAGTGTTTGATGTGTATTTTGGACTGTGGCATGTAAATAAACTTTATGGTATGATTTGTTATGTCTTATGATGATGTTGATGATGATAATGTTGATGGAAGGTTAAGAAATTAGGGTTTTATTTTAAAAAAGAAAAGGGTTTGTTAAACTTTATTAAAAATATAAAGTTTAACTAGTTTTTAAGAAATGATGTTTTTAAGGACTTTAGAGGCCAATTTGCCGTCTAAGTAAAATCTAGAAATGGCCGAAACAGTGAGGGAAAACAACTTTTATGAACCAAGTTCTGTAAAATTCTAAAAGGACTAAATTGCATAGTTTTGCAAAATCTTGGCAGATTTGAAGATCAGTCAAAAAGTCCACCTTAATGTTAGAATTTTAGGAAAATTAAAACACGAAAGTTGTAGAAATAATTGAAATTGTTAAGACAACATGAATAGTTTGTCAAAATTCTACATTGTTTGTAAGTTATGAATTTTACAAAATTTTAGGCATAAAATTTTGTAAAATGAAAAACATAATAAAAGTGTTTGAATCAGACCAAGGATATTTTGAAAGTTTAATTCCTTGCAAAAACTAAATGTTTTAGCATTAAATCGCCGTTTTTGGTCCTGAGGCAAAAATGTCAAGATTTTTGTATTTCGGGTCGAAACCGTAACACATTTGAAACTAGTGTTTCACTAAGGAATGTTGGTTTCCGATACTACTATGGGTAGTAAGTAACTACAAATGTTAAGTTTTAAAGGATTTAAAGTTTCTATTAAGGATAGAAAATAAAAGTACATTGAGGGTGAATATGTCAAGATTTTCGCATTATGAGTCAAAACTGTAAAGTTTTGACAAAATAGATTTCAACTAAAGGAAAACCATTGTTTTGTTTTTCCATAATCTTATGAGGAGTAAAGAAATATAGGTTATGTTTTAAAACGGGTCCCAAAATTTTTCTTAGACTCTTCAAGGGCAAAATGGTCATTTTCTGTAAAATGGCCAAAACAGACCCGAAATACCCGATATAGGAAAATGCCCCTTAGCAGGGATCTTTTTGTAATATGTAAGAAATGAAATGGTGAAGTTAAGTAAGAAGTTTAGTAAATTTACAAAGTTTACAAAAAACTCGTTAATGGCAGAATCATTATTTTTAAAAGAAAACAACTAAAACAAAGCTGAACACTCCGAATTAGCAAAACACTTTAGACGAAAAATATTCTATAAGATGTTAAGTGACAAAACTGTCGAGTAAGATGGGAAATCTAACTAAGGAATGTTTAAGTTAAGTAAAAAAGAAAGTAACTCGGTGGGTTACAAAGTTAAGTAAAAAGAAAGGCAACCCGATAGGAGATAAAGTTAAGTAAAGGGACAGTAACCAAATTGGTTACAAAGTTAAGTAAGAAAAAGGGTAAACAAAGTAAGAAAAAGGGTAAACCAACGGAATACAAAGTAAAGGAAAACTAGACCGATAGGATACAAAGTTAAGTTCTGACGACCCGTCTTTTCGGACAATCACTTTACTTACTTAAAACATCATTACTTAAACAGTAATCTTACTTAGTAAGAAAAATACTAAAATTTTTTTTTTTTCTTTTAAACATCTTTTAAAACATTCTTAAAAACTGTAGCGACTTCTGTCGCAATCTAAGTTGAAACCTCGCTCAACACTTGCATTTAAAACCTTTTCAAATTGTTTCTTAAAACTTAATAAGAAACATTAATTAAATCATAACTTAAACTTCATTTTATAATTATATAAAACATTTCGTAAAATGTATACTAAAACTTTTGAAAACATTTCTTAAAACTTTGAAAACACTATATCAAATAGTCAAAAACATTTCTTTTGAACAGCGGAAGCATACCGTAGTGGTATCCATATCCAAATTTCTACATTTACCCTCCACAGCACCAAGCTCCCTAAATAGGTCCTATTAGTTACTTGTAGGACTACCTATAGCATGAAGAAATTTTTAATGAGCTTTCGCTCAGTAAATTCAAACATAATCTTACAAATTATTTAAACATGCTTTAAAAACTTCTCTCATAAAAACCTTTCTCTTAAAACGTTTTTCATAAACATTTCTAAAAAAGTTTTTCATAAACCTTTTTTTATAAAACATTTCTAAAACGTTTTGCGTAAACGTTTTTCGTAAAGCATTTTTGAAACGTTTTTTTTTTCATAAACATTCTTCATAAAAACATCTTTTTGTAACGTTTTCCTTAAAGCGTCCTTCATAAACCTTTTCTTGAAAACTTAAAAAAATATTTTTCATAAACATGTGACATAAAGTAGTCCTCAGAATGCTTTTCATAAATATAACACATTAACATTTCATGACAAGCAATACAAGCATAATCAATATGCATGATTCCATTTATGCTCATTTATGATCATTCATTTATGAGTATCTTATGAACATTCATTTCTCATTTTAACTTTTATCTTTGTTCCTTAACTTTCCTTATCTTACTTTAGTGTTCGTACCAACATTATTAATTATGAGATCAAAAACATAATGCTTCTCTTGTGTAAGATTTGAGACCATCAAACACCGAGGTCATATACCTCACATCAAGACGTCAAACTTTAATTTTGCTTGTATACCTCACATCAAGGAGGTTGATACGAAACTTTCTTTTAATCTTTACTTTACCTTCTTATTAACTTTAGTGAGCATAACAAATACTATCACATTATATGTAAACACATTTGCAAATCATAACTTGTATTGTAAAACTTATTGCATAACAAATGCAGTATAAAACTTATAACTTAAACTGTAAAACATTATGCATTAAAAAAATGCAAAACATACTTTAAACATAATTATTGCAATTACATTGCAAACTTTTATTTGATCTTTAAAAACTTTATGCATATTAAATACAATCACGCTTTTAAAAAAAATACATTGCAAATTCTGATTTAAACTTTAAAACCTTTTGTATAACAAATGCAAACATTCTTTTAAATCAACTTGTTTAACAATTGCAAACACATTTACAAACATATATATAAACATTTAAAAATCATTTACTTCATGCTGTAGGTGAGGTTCGAAACTTACCTAGACTACACTCTAGCGTTCTCTATTCCGTTCCTTTTCCTTTCATTAGTTGGCCTCTATGTCCTGATCAAATGACAGCCGACTCATTGATTAACTTTCTTTTTATTAATCTACTCGATTGATAATAAAACGTAAACGTTAACCATTTTTTTCTTTTAACTTGACTTGTATACTATCGGTTTACCCTTCTCTTTACTCTGTGCCCTGTTGCTTTTAACTTTGTAACCCACCAGGTTACCGTACCTTTTACTTAACTCTATAACCCATCGGGTTATCACTCTTTTTACTTGGCTCTGTAACCCATCAAATAACCTTTTTCTTTACTTAACTTTGTAACCTATCGGGTTACCTTTTGTTGATTTGAGCATCCCTTATTAAATCTCCCATCTCACATAATGGTTTAGTTACTTAACATATTAGGAACATTTTTCATCTAAAAGTGTTATGCTAATTCGGAGTGTTCGACTTCGTTTTAGTCGTTTCCTCAAAAATGACAATTAATTAATGGGTTTTTTGTCAACTTCATAACTCTATAAAAACCATTGCTTAATTTTAACATTTCATTACTTACATATTACGAAAAAATTCCCACTAAGGAGCATTTCCCAACATCGGGTGTTTTAGGTCCGTTTTAGCCTTTTCGTAAAATGACCATTTTGCCATTAATCTCTTTTTCTTCCATTCTTTCCTTGATTAAACTTTAATTTCTTTGAAACTTAGCATCTATAATTACTTACTACCTACAGCAATGTAGGAAATCAATGTTCCCTAGTGAAGATCTAGTTTTCATATAATTTTACGATTTTGGCCTAAAATACAAAAATATTTACATTTTTGGCCCCAAAACCAAAAACAATCACTTTGTACCAAAAAATTCAGTTTTTTACAAGGAATAAAACTTACAAAAGCACCATGGTCGAATTCCAAACATTTCATAACGTTTTCATTCCTTGAAATTTTGTGCCCAAAATTTTGTAAAATTCATAACTTCTAAACCAGGCAAAATTTTGAAAAATTGTTCATGCTGTCCTAATAGTTTTGATGCGTTCTACAACTTTTATGTTTTAACTTTCTTGAAATTCCAACATTTAGGGGGACTTTTTAGCTGATTTTTAAATCTATTAAGAATACATTTTTCTTTACAAATTAGTTCCTTTTATAATTTCACTCAAAACCCTTACTTTCTTCTTTCCATCACCATCACCATCAACATATAGCATAAATAAATCATGCCATAATTTCCATTTACATGGCATAGACCAAAATCATTTCATCAAACACTTGGCATGCTAAAACATAAACTTTTGCTTAATTTCAAATATTAAGATTTTAGAATTTTTATCAAGAATTCCTCCGAGCTTTCAATCCTCCAATTGTGCAATTAAACTTGCTTGGATTCCTTTGTCATAAACCATGACAAAATTCCATTAAAACCCATCCATAACTTTGGAAAAATTCACTAAAACCCTAAAAAAAAGTTTGGAAATTTACCTCCAAAGTTGCAAAACTTTGCACTAAAGCATTAGAGCTTGCTTTAATCATGATTTAAAGGCTTAGAAATCATCAAAATTTGAGAGAGGATGGCCTTAGAGAGGGACGGTTTTGCTTCCTTCCTTTCTTTCTTTCTTTTCTTTCTTTCTTTCTTTCCTTCCTTCCTTTGCACATTTTGCTCCCTCTTTTTTTTCTTCCACCTTGGAGACCAAATGGTCTCTTATATCATGAATAAATTCACTTTTTTTTTCTTTTTTCTTTTCTTTTCTTTTTTTCTTTTAAATAAAAAGGTGATGAGCCACCTTGGTAATCAATTTGGTTCCTTTGGGTGGCCAAATGTGATTGGGCCACATTAGTGGATGTGGTGGCCTAATCAAAACTTTCAAGGTGTCCTAGTAAACTTTTTACGCAGTCCAAGTTTATGCTGATAGTATTTTTCCTACACTATCAGTATTCTTTTCCATACAATTCACGAGGTCCTATAACCTCCAATACTTATCTATATCCATCACATAATATAATTCCAATATTATCTAAATTTGTACAATCTAAATTTATACTGATAGTATTTTTCTTGTATTATCGGTATATTTTCTATATTGCTACAGTATTCGTTATTCGTCCATGTTCGCTGAACAATATTATTCCTATATTGATTTAACTTAAACAATTCAATTTCCATACTGCTTAACCTTAAACAGTGTATTTCCTACATTGCATTACTTTTATAGTGTAATTTTTATACTACATAACTTTATCAGTATACTTCCTTACACTGTATTATTTTAATATTGTATAATTTTTTTATGTTATTATACAATATTTTTCTCCTTAAACTGTATTTTTTGTATTAACATAATCTTTAAATTATTACATTTTTAATGTACGTAAAATGCTCAAGTGTTACATAAGTAAATGGAATAAACGGTTAATATTTAAGTTGTGTGATTAATCGTGTAGATTAATAATACGAAAAGTCAGCTAATAGTCGGGTGTCATTTAAAATAAGACATAAAAGCCGACTAACAAAAGGATAAAGGAAGGAAATAGGAACGTTAGAGCGCTGCTCAGGTAAGTTCAAACCTTACCTATGGCATAAAAAAATGATTTTCTAATGCTTTATATATGTTTGCAATGTATTTGCAATTGCATGCATAAAGTGTGTTTGCAAATGTTATGCTTAATGTTCTAAAGATCAAGATATACATTTTATGTTTGCATTTTTTATGCAAAAAGTTTTAAAGATCAAGTGAAGACTTGCAACATATTTGCAATTGTTATGTTTAAAGTATATGTGCATGTGTTATGCTTAATGTTTAAAGCTTAAGTTAAGATGTGCAATAAATTTGCAATTATTATGTTTTGAGTATGTATGCACATGTTATACATAATGCTTTCAAGTTCAAGATATAGTTTGCAATATGTATGCACATGTCGTGTAGCATTCGATATGCTCACGAAATTTAACAAAGGAAAAAAAAAGAATGCCATACTGTCACGCCCCGAAGTACGGGTGATGACGTGGTGGTTGATTAGATTAATTTAATTGAGTTTTTGTTAAAAATTTTCAATTAAAGGAATTAATTAATTATATTAAAGTGCAATGCAATGCAATTTAAAACTTTTGATCAATTATTAAAAATAGTAAAAACGGTTAAAAAGGAAATAAAAAGAAATAAAATAATAGAGAGGGCAAGGAGGGTACATGTTGGGTCCCACCGGGCCCACAACGTGTGCATACATATAGTACCGACAATAAATTATTACAGTCATAGTCTAACAAGAAAAATAAAAATAATACATGCCTTGATCTACTACAGCTGCTAACCTATATAAGATTCTCTATTGCTCGTAAGTTCGAGCAGTAGACTCTCCGTCGGTCCTAAGCTGGATTTCACCTAGAGGGAAGAAGGTTTGAAAACAAGTAAAAAGTGAGCAAAGGCTCAGTAGGACTATGTTTTAAACCAGATAAAGAATTTAAACATGAAATTTACCTTTCAAAGAAATGATTAGAAAAACAAAGTTAAATAAATTCATTTAAATAAGTCTTATAAAAAACAGTTTGTCTAGAAAGTACATTTTTATCTTTTCTAGGCAAACTATATTTATCACCACCGTAGTGGCCCAGCTGAGTTTCGGGACCTGCCCCCAAGGTCGCACGCTAAACAACCCGATCTCTGATACGGTATCATGCTCGTCTATGTATTTCTATTATTATTTGAAACCCATTTATCGAGTACATTCATTTACGTTCATTATGTGGTTTATTATGAAATTCACTTCAATCCACTGTTTATGAAAAATAATCAATAAAAATCTTTCTTTTTTTTTTCCCAAATCAATCATTGAAACATTTTGATGAAAATCCTTTTGAGGTCAAAATCATTTTAAAACTTGGCTACCAAGGAAAAGGGTAAAAGTCCTACCTCAATACTCATGCTAGCGTCCCATACCGCAGTCCTGGTCCGCTATACATTGGCTCCACAGAACCTCGAACAACCTTAAACATAAACTAAGCTCATCAATTTTTAGCTTAGGATATTTTACATTACTAACCTACCTCATGGTGTCCTAGTGTGCCATTTAGTTCGCAAAATCATACTATACTGTTTGAATTCTCAAACGGGGTTTAAAATAGTAAAAAGGGGCAAAAAATGACAAATTTTTACTATGCCAGGTTGGCTAGCCGGTCTCCCTGGTTCAGCCTGCCAGCAAGCCATGTCAGGTAGGCCGAACTTTTCCAAGTTTGACCTGCCGGTCATATGAATCCGGCATGCCAAACTCATGAATTCAGCCTATCAAACTAGAAAATTTTGGAATTTTTCAGAACCTGAGCCTCGGCTTCCCGAGCTCCAATCCTCAATTTCAACCCGTTTTCTCAATTCCTAGGCATAGAAAACATCTATAGATGATAGAAAAACATTATAAAACACTTTTGAACTAATTTAAACAAAATTTGCACAAATATTTTGAGAAATTTTGAAAATAAGAAAAATAGAAAATCTTGATTCAATTTCATTTTTCTTCAAACTAACCTTAAATTCTAGCTATTTTAAGTTTCTCTAATTTAGGTTAAAGATTTTCTAAGCTTAAACGAGCTTAGATTTCAAAATATAAAGAAAACTGAAAAATTGAAAAAGTTTTGAAATTTTAGAAAGTAACCTTGATTCAATTCTTGAATCGTGTTTATGGTTGTTAAATCATATTCCCAAGCCTTCAATCCACTGAAAACCGAAGCTTGGCTTGATTTTTGATTCAAAAATTTAAGAAAAGAAGAGAAAGAAAGGAAGGCAATGAGAGTGAGACGAGAGAGAGAGGAAGAGAGAGAAAGTGTGAAAGAGTGAGGGAAAAGGAGAGGGAGGGAGAGTTTAAATAAAAGAGGGGTAAAACCAACACGAGAAAGCTGTGTGCGATACATAGTTTTCAAACGGCATGTATTTGGTATTTAACAAATAGTTTTGTTTCAAAAATTCAAAATAACGATTTAAAATGATCAAATTAATTTAAAAGTCACATCATTGCAAAATATTTAAATTAGGCTCGAATTATAATTTGACACACTAACCCATCATTTTACACACTAAAACCACTTAATAAATTTTCAGGGCGTTACAGCTCTCCACCTCTAAAAGAAATTTCGTCCTCAAAATTCAAAAACCATTTTAAGTACAAAATAAATGCGGATATGGCTCCCATATGATCAACCCTGATTTCCAGGTTGTCTCATTAACCCGATGGTGCCACCACACCACATTCATCAACAGAATCTCACAATGCCTTAAATCTATCACTTTTCGGTTGAAAATCTATGCCAGCACCTCTTAGTAGGTCATGTTTTCCTGAATCTGCACATTACGAATCGAGACGATCTTGCTTGGCTTGAGCAAACATTCTAGAGCACCGACATGTAGAATACGACATGAACATGAGAGAGTTTAGAAGGAAGATGAAGGCAATAAATGATCACTCCAACGCGTTGAGAATCTCGAGCAACCCGACGTACCTCGATGCATTTTCCTTTCGCACACCGAAATGCAAAACTCATTTACATGGTGAAGCCTTCAAGAGAACGGAATCCCCTACCTTGAATTCTAAATGTTAGCATCTCCCATTCGCATAACTCTTCTGCCTACCTCGAGCTGCTCTCAACCGATTACGTGTCACAGTAGCCCTTTTTGTTGTTTTCGTGGGTCTCTCTAGGTCCAATAATTGTCTCGTCTTTCGGGCCTGCTCGAATCACCGGCAATCGACATGGTCGACGACATGGTACTTCGAATGGTGCTATCCTGATGCTTACTTGATAGTTACTGTTGTACCTAACTTCGCCAGACACAAATGTCGTTTCTAATTCCTGCCAAAATCCAATACATGTGCATGCAGTGTACCTCTAAAAATATGTACACCTCAAACAAACCGCCTATTGGTCTAAGAATGAAAAGTCACGCTGGAATCTAAGTCTGTGCCTAAAGCATCCTGAAAGCTCCAACAAGAACTCGTTGCAAACACTAGGACTTAATGGGAATAAAAAGCACCGATCTCGTCGACTTGCCAATGATGACCCAAATCGCATCACGTCATTGCTTCGTCCTTAGCAACCAAGAGAAGAAATCCGCCACGACATGCTCTCATGCTGAAGCTGACCAACGGGCTTCTGATGCTTGGCTGCCACCTACAGACAAATCACACACTTGGCCATGTACGCTTAACATCTTTCTTCAGGCTTTTTCACCAATACTGCCCCTGAAAAACGCGATATATCTTTGTGCTTCCTGGATGAATGGCGAACTAAAACTTGCAAGCTTCAGTCATCAAGGCTTTCATCACTCCCTCAATTGTAGACATTGCCAGATGTTCCCTGAGATTACAACAATCCACCGGTAGGAATACCTCTGATCTTCAAACTGCTCCCCGGTCTGCATTTGCGTCCACGCTTCTTGAAGATATTGGTCTCACCACTAATTTTGCCTCACCATCCGAACAAGTGCGAAAATCAAATCCCTGAAATATGCCGACGTCGAATCGAAGTCTTCATGGTACTGCGACCCATTCTTGCTCACGATAACATCTCTCACTAGTCCTTTAGTGCCAAATATGCGCGAATCTCCCAAGACCTCCTACTGAGCATGTCTACAACCACGATGGCCCTACCCAGATGATACTGCAGTGAGATATCTTGGTCCTCTATATATTTCACCTACCATTGCTGCCTCGAATTTGAATTTCTCTGAGTGAACAAAAACCTTGAGCCCCTATGTCCGAGAATACCTGAAATATCAGTCCAGCAAGTAGCTTCTCCAGATCCCTCGAAGCGTAAATCACTACGGCGAGCTCTAAATCATGAGTAGGGAAGTCTTGCTCACGAGGCTTTTACTGTTGCAAACCATAAGTCATAACTTGTCCATGCCGCATCAACACACATCCAAGTCTTTGTCCTACTATAGCGGTGTAGATCTCATAAAACTCGTCACTGTTCGATGTAGCTAATGCAAAAGTGGTAGTCAACTGATCTCTCAACTATTGGGAAGAGCATCTACATCCCTCGTCTCATTCAAACCTATCACTTGTCTCGATCAACTATGTCAATGGAGCCGCTACCTTTGAGGAAACCCTTTGTGAACTTTCTACAGTACTCGGCAAGTCCTAAAAAGCTATGAATCTCTGCCGCAATCTTTAGTCACCCCCACCATACTGTAGCCTCAATCTTAGACGAATCTACTGAGACGCCTTACTCAAAATGATATGCTTCAAACTCGACCTTTTGGGCATGCAACTGGTGGTTCCAGATCGCAAATCGATTCTCGAGAAATATCGAGAACTTCCTAGCTGGTCAAATAACTCATCAATCTTGGGCCTGGGATATTCATCCTTCACGGTGACCTGATTCAGCTGCCGATAACCAACGCGCAACCTGAGTGTACCATTGTGCCTCTTAGTAAACAAAACTAACGTATCTTATGCAATCCTAAATATATCCTTTACCCATAAGTTCCTGAAGCTGTTTCCTTAATTCCCTCATTCCTGCTAGTGCTAAAGACATGGTGCTCTGAAAATCGAAGCGGTCTTAGGAAATAACTTGATACCAACTTAATCCTTTTGATGCAATGCTAATCATGATAACTCATCAGGGAAGACATCCTCTAACTCATTAGCCACCATGTTGCTACATTTATTCCTATGGCATTAGATTCCTCCCCTAGATCTAAGACAAATATATGTATATATATATATATTGATATATAGCATGCTAGGTCTCCCTCGTATACCCAGACACATTTTCATGAGTTACTCACTTATTACTCAATCGCTACCATCCTGGTAAATGATTACCGTCCCCCTATCGATCCTTAGGATTACCCATTTAGCGCGACAACTACAGTTGCACATTCCTGGACAACCCGTCCATTCCTTAAATCAATCGTAAGTGCTCATGGGGATCATAACTAAATTACTTCTTGAAGTCCCATCCCCAATCATTACCTCACAAGGTTTACACCTATGGTTCACTCACACACCTGCTCCAAGGGTGAGGTATTTACTAGGGGTTCATCAAATTCCTCTATTTCAATTTCCAAGGCATGTGCAAATGAACTCAAAACAAGAGAATGAATGGCACCAATACCAAAGAGAACCAAAACTAAAGACAGAGAAAATGGAACCGTACTGTCAACCATCACGTCATTAGTCTAAGTATTCAAACTCCCTAAAGTTATTGTGTGAACTCGAACTGGAGCCTCTTCCTTTTCCTCTGCTAGCGATGCCACGTCCTGGGTTCATCGGTCGATACTGCTACGGAGGAAACTGATGAAATTGAAATCGAAGAAGTTACTGAAGTGGAGATAAGGACTGAAGTTAAGGCTGACAGCTTGCACTTTTCCTGGTCTGAGATCCTTGTCGAGCGTTTCTTACTGGACAGCTCCTCTCGATGCGTCCTGGCTGTTGTAGAAATGGCAAGGGTTGCTTCCTTTGCTGTTGGATGATCTACTGCTTCTATTGCTACAAGGCCATACCGATTTTTTACCTAAGCTTAACAATCGTTGCCTTTCCTATTGCTCTGCTAGGGCCCTCCTGATGTTCTCGCCCGATCCTCGTAGTAGTGAGCGTGATCTACTCCTATCGATAAGGCTGACAACTTTAACATACTAGAATTTTGAAGTCGCAAGACCACCAATTGCCATTGAATGAATGCCTAAAGCCCTTCTTGGAACTTGATACACTTTTTACATTCAAATACCATGGCGAATGGAGCAAACTTGGCCAACTCATCAAACTTAATCTTGTGTTCCCTAACTGTCTTATCATCTTTTTCCAACCAGTAGAATCTGACGATCCTTTGGTCTCTACATCCCTACGAAAATGACGCTCACGGATCAATTTCTTGAATCTTTCCCCATCGATACTCCCACCATTCTCCAGATGCTTCACTTACTTTTACAGGTATCAGCACTACCTGTCAACTTACAAGCCACAAATTCCACTCGACACACTACCGATACACCAAGATATCCAAACATTTTACTGTTGAGTCAAACCGATTTTCAGCCACTTGCGGACCCTCATTTTCCATCGAAAGCCAGGGTAAACACACGCCTAAGCTCCTTAAGGCACTCGTGCTCGCGACTCCCCTTAGAAATTTCAGACCTAACCCTTGCTGCCATTTGCCAAAAAGCGGCAAATGATGTCCCTATCATACATTCCTCAATCGTGGGACTTACGTCAGCCACAGCTGGACGATGCCCAAGTGCCATTCTCTCTCAATTCTAGAGACAAAATTAGACTATCAGAGACTTTTCACTGTCGTACCTATGTGTGCACAATTCCAAAGGTTCATAACCTTGAGCTCTGATGCCGTTTTGTCACGCCCTGGAGTACGGGTGGTAACGTGATAGTTGATTAGATTAATTTAATTGAGGTTTTGTTAAAAATTTTCAATTAAAGGAATTAATTAATTATATTAAAATGCAATGCAATTTAAAACTTTTGATCAATTATTAAAAATAGTAAAAATGGTTAAGAAGGAAATAAAAAGAAATAAAATAATAGAAAGGGCAAGGAGAGTACGTGTTGGGTCCCACCGTGCCCACACACATGGTACCGACAATAAATTATTACAGTCATAATCCAACAAGAAAAATAAAATTTAAATAATACATGCCTTGATCTACTACAACTACTAATCTACTTAAGATTCTCTATTGCTTGCAAGTCCGAGCAGTGGACTCTCTATCAGTCCTAAGCTAGATTCTACCTAGAGGGAAGAAGGTTTGAAAACAAGTAAAAAGTGAGCGAAAGGCTCAGAAGGACTATGTTTTAAAACAAATAAATAATTTAAACATAAAATTTACCTTTCAAAGAAGTGATTAGAAAAAAAAAAGTTAAATAAATAAATAAATTCATTTAAATAAGTCTTATAAAAACAGTTCGTCCAGAAAGTACATTTTTATCTTTTCTAGGCAAACCATATTTATCACTACCGTAGTGGCCTAGTTGGGTTTTAGGACTTGCCCCTAAGGTCGCACGCTAAACGACCTGATCTCTGATATGGCATCATGCCCGTCTTTGTACAACTATTATTATTTGAAACCTATTTACTGAGTATATTCATTTACGTTAATTATATGGTTCATTATGAAATTCACTTCAATCCACTGTTTATGAAAAATAATCAATCAAAATCTTTCTTTTCTTTTTTTTTTTTTTCAAATCAATCGTTGAAAACATTTTGATGAAAATCCTTTTGAGGCCAAAATCATTTTAAAGCTTGGCTACCAAGGAAAGGGTAGGAGTCCTACCTCAATACTTATGCTGGTGTCCCATACCACAGTCCCGGTCTGCTATACATTGGCTCCGTGGAACCTCAAACAACCTTAAACATAAAATAAGCTCATCAATTTCTAGCTTAGGATATTTTACATTACTAACCTAGCTCATGGTATCCTAGTGTGCCATTTAATTCGCAAAACCATACTATAAAGTTTGAATTCTCAACAGGGGTTTAAAACAGTAAAAAAGGGCGTAAAACGACAAATTTTCACTATGCTCGGTCGGCCTATTGGTAAGCCAAGTCCGGTCGTTTGAACTTTCCCAAGTTCGGCCTACCAGTCGTATGAATTCGACCTGCCGAACTCATGAATTTGGCCTGACGAACTAGAAAATTCTGGAAATTTTCAAAACCTGAGCCTCGGCTTCCCGAGCTCCAATCCTCAATTTCAACATTTTTTCTCAATTCCCAGGCATAGAAAACATCTATAGATGATAGAAAAACATTATAAAATACTTTTGAACTAATTTAAACAAAATTTGCACAAATATTTTAAGAAATTTTGATAATAAGAAAAATAGAGAAAAATAGAAAATCTTAATTCAATTTCATTTTTCTTCAAACTAAACTTAAATTCTAGCTATTTTAAGTTTATCTAATTTAGGTTAAAGATTTTTTAAGCTTAAACGAGCTTAGATTTCAAAATATAAAGAAAACTAAAAAATTGAAAAAGTTTTGAAATTTTAGAAACTAACCTTGATTCAAACCTTGAATCGTGTTTATGGTTGTTAAATCATGTTCTCGAGCCTTCAATCCACTGAAAACCGAAGCTTGGCTTGATTTTTGATTCAAAAATTTAAGAAAAGAAGAGAGAGAAAGGAAGGCAAGGAGAGTGAGACGAGAGAGAGAAGAAGAGAGAGTGTGTGAAAGAGTGAGGGAAAAGGAGAGAGAGGGAGAGTTTAAATAGAAGAGGGGTAAAACCAACACGAGAAAGCTGTGCGCAATACACATTTTTCAAACGGCATGTATTTGGCATTTAACAAATAGTTTTGTTTCAAAAATTCAAAATAACAATTTAAAATGATCAAATTAATTTAAAAGTTGAATTATTAAGACATCATTGCAAAATATTTAGATTAGGCTCGAATTATAATTGGGCACACTAACCCACCATTTTGCACACTAAAACCACTTAATAAATTTTCAGGGCATTGCACGTACCAACCTCCTTGATATGAGATACACAAGTTAAGTTAAAGTTATGACCTTGATATGAGGTACACAAGTTAAGTTAAAGTTATGACCTCGATGTTCAATGATCTAAAGTCTTCTACAAGGGAAGCATCATGTTTATATTCTCATGATTAATAATGTTAGTACAAACACTTAAGTTTACGAGAATAATGATAAGAAATTAAGAAAGATACGAATGATCATAAGAATGCTCATAATTGAAAATTTATAATTGAGCAAAAATAGAATCATGCATTATGATTTTGCTTGTATTCCTTTTTATGATATGTTGATGTGAAATGTTATGAAAGGCATTTTGAGAAATGTTATACAAGAGATGTTTATGAAAAATGCTTACAAGAAAATGTTTATGAAGAAATTTTTATGAAAAACATTTTAAGAAATGTTTTGTGAGAAACGTTTTATGAGAAAGGTTTTTAAGAGAAAAATTTTATGAGTAAAAGTTTAAAACGACTTGTAAGATTTTGATTGGTCTTACTGAGCTTAACCTCATTATAAGTTTCTTCATGCTGTAGGTAGTCCTACCACTACAAAAAGTCTTCAACTGGTAAAGAAAAAGATTTTTACTATTTGAAGTAGTGTTTTAATAGTTTTAAGAAAGTCAATGTCTAATGAAATGTTTTATAAGAAGTGTTTTAGAGGTTTAAATGGTTTTATGAAAGTAAATATTTATTAATAAGTTAAAGAAATATTTTGAATGATTTTAAGTCAGGTGTTAAGAAATATATTTCAATAGCAATGGAATTTGCATCAATTTTTAAAGTATGTTTGTGGAAAAAAATTTATCCAGTGATTTCTTACTAAGTAAGTAAGAATTAAGTTAAGATAATGATGTTTAAAAAAATTAAGTGATGGCACAAAAAGGCAAGACATCACAGTTCTTCTCTACCATTTCTCTCTTTGAACGACGACGTGGTTAGAGGTTTCGCGAGGTAAAGCCGCTATCAGCGAATTTTTTACGAATTCACTCTCTCCTCATTGCCCCTTTTTCTCTCTTTATTTCTGACGATGGCGTGAAGACTAGATCCAAGTGACGAAGATCTTCATCACTCCCATTCTAACCACGTCGGAGATGGAGAACATCGAGAATGGTGGCGGCGATCTCAAATCCGTTCATTTGTGTCAAAGAGGATAGAGGCCATGCGATCTCCTCCACGTGATTTCTTTTCTATCAATCTAGTGTTGCGGGTCGTGTGGACTCGACAGGATTTTCTCCTTGTTGTTCAAGCCGTTGAAGATTCCAGATCGTCGTTGACGAAAAGCGATGGCTGTAATGGTGACAAGAGATGGTAGGTATTTTCAACACTCATAGATGTTTTCAACACTCGTGCCGTTCTTTCTCTCTCAGCTTCAATACTCAATGCCATAACATGACCGATCCGAAAACCATGATTGATTGCCAATTGCAGGTGCTCCTTTTGATTTTTGTAATCTAATGATTTATTGTTTCGGTTGGTCGATTCGTAATTGTGATTGTTTCAATTTGTGTTTCTAAATTGGCATCAAAGAGATAAATTTACTTGAATTTTTCTGTTACATGAGTTTCTAAATGAAGAAGCAATTGCATCAGATTAGAAATTCAATAATTTAAGAAGAAACTAATAATAATGATAATAAAATTTAAGAATGAATCTATTCTTGTAGTTTCATTGCTAGCTTGTTCATTTATGTCTTTTTGAATAAAAGAAGAAAGAGATGATAAGTCTTGATGTTGCTATATGACTGTTTAGAACAAGTTTTTCTATTGCTAGACTTATCAGAGATATTAGGTTAATCGTACATTGAACGAAGAAACAAAAGCTAACCAGATTTATTACTCGGTTCAGATATTGTGGTCCTAATATTTGGTTCAACTTTAGATGAGTTGCCTATAATTTTTTATTACTCAGTTCAGATATTTCAAAATACAAGTCAAATCTGTTTGATGTTCATCTTGCTTTGTATTTGATTTTTTTTTTTTTTTTTGTATATGAGCTTCTTGATCTTTTTGTTTGAAGATTGTGGAATTTTTTTTGTTTGATGATGATCAGAGATTTGAATTCATTTTTTGTATTTTAATGGAACCTGGCAAGATCCGCGATAGATTTCAGGACGGAATCTGGCAGGTTCTAAAATAAAATCTGATAGGTTCTGGCTTTGTTAATTTTTTGAGTGAAATATGACACTAGAAACTCACAAAATTTCCTATTTAATTATTAAGTTTATAATTATTATTAATTTGTCATGCTTAGATTTCCAAGTGGTCGCAATTAGGATTCTTTTAACTATTGTTTTGCTTCACCTCGTGTTTTAAATGTGCCATTTTAGTGCGTGAACATGAAATTTTGATTCCATCTTTTGGAACTTTTGCTCTTTTTTTAAGGTAATTTGTAAAGTGATTATTCTTAGCATGAATATATGGAATTATCAAGTTAAGGAGCTTATATTCTCCAAGATGATTATGAATTCCGTTTATTGTGGCATTCTTTGAAGAGGCTGTGGAAGATTCCACCTCAAAAACTGGGAAGCATGTTCATGCTAAGTGCCACTTTGTGGGAATTAATATATTCAATGGAAAAAACTTGAGGATATCCTTTTTGTTGGAAAACAATAGGCAGTGAAATTTGAAAAAATTTAAATTAGATTATTTTTCAAAACACAAGTTTAACATGCTAAATACATAAATTAATGACAGATCTTATTAACCTCTTTTGAGAACCAAAAAATAGCGAGAATCTGTGTAGAGATGAACCTTCCAGAAAGAGCCTCATACAACTGATCTTCTTCGTTATTCTCTCTCCACAATTGTAGTATGGGTGGTTGCATGTCATACAGCCTTTCCTCTAGTGACTCTCATTCCAACCACTTGAAAAGACCTAGAGCCAAGGTTCTTGATGTTGAACAATAGCTCTCAAGAAGTTTTAGAGATTTTCTTACTAGAGTACTTACTCTATGCTTCTCAAATCATCTAAATAACAAAAAAAACTCACCCTCCATTTATAGTAGTCGAACCTGGGGTTAATCATTATCAGATTAGGCCTCAAAACTTGAGTTTGGATCAACTTTAGAATAAAAACATGTGAAACAGATTCTAACTCTAACCGTTGTGGTCAACCGCCACGGTTGACCACTCCATATGTATCACAGTTGACCGTGTGGTCGCAATCCCAAAGTTCGAACCAAATTCAAACTTCTCAAGTTGGTCTAGTTGATCCAATCTCAACAAATTGGATAAATCCTATCTTAATTGACTCGGGTATCCTTTATAGAGCCTTAATTTTAATTCCAATAATCCAATAGAAATGTTATCTAATTAAAATAGTCATATACAGATAAACTCATATAAATAAAATATTATTCAAATAATCCAACTGTTTATCTTGAATTAATTTACAAAATTAATTCAACTGATAAACTAAAATGAATTATTCTTTAGGGCCCGTTTGTTTCGATACTCGAATCACGATTCGAATCATTTTGCTACAGTATTTTCTCTCACAAAAATTTAAATCTTCATTCAAATACTCGAACCAAACGGGCCCTAAATCCAATCAACTTGAATTTTAGCCAATCTAATAATTTAACATAAGTCACCAATATGTAAAAAAAAAAAAAACATACCATATCGTTATAAGATTATTATGAGCTAGCAAAAGGGACCCGATGACATATATAGATCAAGTTCCTATAATTATAAAATACAATATCCTAGGTACATAGTTTATAATTATCAACTCTAACGCTACTCTATTAAATGCTTAGAGCTCACTCTCGAACTATATAAAATTACAAAGCTCCAATAAACTAACTATCTATGACATATCATAATGCGTCACATCCCCATAGGATATTTATAATCGGCTTAAAATTAAATTATGTTTTACCTTCCTGATTATTTTTATCTTACATTCTATTATCATACCATTGGAATACTTACTATCCATAGATAGCATACCATTCAGTTATACCTACATATCTAAATAGTTGAGTACTCCAGTCTTCGAATTATAGTATAATACATGTAAGAAATCTTTAATCCTGCAAAAGGAGTTATGGATTTCATATCTATGAATAACAAGTCTATATGAATCAAGAGTCATGCCTCTAACATACCGGTATGTGTACCATCATCAAGTCAAGATGCCATCCTTTGGCACATTAAAAGAAATAAGTCAAGAATACGGGCCCATTAATCATTTCAAAATTAAGACACAACACAAATGATTGTCTAAATTGAATTGCTTTGAACAAACAGGATTATTAAGCAAATCAATTCAACTTGTTGTCTTGATCCAATGCATTATCACCTATGATAATGCAACAATGTTTCTACTCACGAAGTCACACTCTGATGACCAAGACAAGCCATCTTCTATTACGGATGTAGGCAACATAACAATCTTAGTATGGATAAAGTGCCCAACTTCATTTCCTCGATTGTGGATCTTATGATTTAGACCATTACCTTTAATATTCATGTCTTCCGCATAATCTATCCATTATATACACGATTTTTAAAGGTTTAGACCGATAGCCTCGGACTTTTGTTTGTCTATCATACATTCAACAAAAATGAACATAAAAAGGACAACATTTCGTATATGAACACTAAATAAACTCTTTATTGATAAAATGTCTCCAAAAAATATTACAATATTTTACTCCTTTGGGCACTATGTCTAACAATCTCTCACTTGCACTAAGTTAGTAAATATAACATCTCTCGCATCCCCATAGCCTCTATATGCTTTTCAAAAGGATCAGCTAAATTGTTCTCAGACGCGATCTTGCATACTATAACATGCTTAGCCTCAACAAAGTCCTTTATCACATGATACTTTCGATGAATATACTTACTCTTTTTTTTGAAATCTTGGTTCCTTAGCATTAGCTAACGATACCGCCTTATCCATACCAAGAATTTCCTCAATATGCCTAAGGAACATATGGAGCCATACTTCTTCTTTTGAAGCATCACTAGCTGCCACATACTCAGCCTCTATCATTGAATCCAAAGTGCAATCTTACTTGACGCTTCTCCAAATAATGGCGCCTCCACCCAGAGTAAACACAGAACTAGAAGTTAATCTTCTCAAGTCTAGACATAATTGAAAATCCAAATCAGTGGATCCAAGAGGTGTTGATTCTCACCCGAATACACCATCATATAACGTCTAGTCCTTCTCAGGTACTCAAAAATATGCTTAACTGTAACCTAGTAGTTTGGTCCTAGATCCGACTGAAATTGACTTACTATTCTGATTGCATATCAAATATCTGGTCATGTGCAAAGCATCGCATACATGAAACTACCCACTGCCAAAGCATGAGGCACCTTCTTCATCTATTCTCTTTCTTCATCAGAATTCAGAGGGTCTTTCTTAGAAAGAGTAGTTCCAGACCTAGATAGTTGCCCACCTTCCAGGAATTCTGCATTGTATACTTCTTGAGAATTTTATCTATGTATGCCGCTTAGAATAAAGCTATTATTTTGTTCTTCCGGTCCCAAAAGATCTGGATACCTAAACATAATTAGCTTCACCCAAGTCCTTTATTTCAAACTACTTAGTCAACTATAATTTGACCGATAACAATGCCCCAACGTCATTACTAATTAGCGGAATGTCATCCACATAGAGCAGTAGAAAAACCACTCTCTTATCTTTAATGTGTTTGTAGACACATTGTTCATCTATGTTTTTTTTGAACCCATAAGTCTTGATGATTTGATCAAATCTTATGTTCCAAGAACGGAAAGCCTGCTTAAGTCCATAAATTGACTTTAACAGCTTATAAACCTTGCCCTCTTGACCCTTAGCCTTGAACCCGTTTGGTTGTACTATATATATGGACTCATCAAGATAGCCATTTAGAAAAGTTGTCTTGATATCCATTTGCCAAATCTTATAGTTGAGAGCGATAGTTATGGACAATAGAACGCGGATGGACTTAACCATGGCTACAGGCGAAAAGGTTTCCTCATAATTGATTCCTTCCTTTTACGTGTATCCCTTAGCTACCAGTCTAGCCTTATAGGTTTTGAATTTCCCATCTGCTCCTCTATTTTTCTTGTAAATCCATTTACACCCTATAGGTTTTACCCCTTTGGGAGGATCTGTAAGTTCCTAGATTTGATTTGTCTCCATAGACTTCATCTTAGTGTTCATAACTTATGTCTAAAGCTTTGAATCAACACCCTCCATAGCCTCAATGTAAGTGTTAGGATCTCTGACATGTTTAACTGGTTTAGCTAAGTCGACTTCACCATTGAACATATACCTCTTGGGTTGACGCCTAATCCTCCCACTACGCCGAAGCTCCTTAGGTTATTGTTTAGTTGTTTTTTCTACATTGATTGGATTGGTTTCAACTAGATCCGCCGGAGTGATTGAATCACTCGCCAACTCCTTAGGTACCACTTTACTTTAAGGCTTGAAGTCGTTTATATAACTTTCCTCAAGGAATATTGCATTCGTTGAAACTATGACTTTATTTTCTTTCGGGTTATAGAAATATCTCTCTTTAGTCTGTTTTGAATATCCTACAAATATGTAAACTTTTGAACGTGCTTCCAACATGTTCGCTTCCTTGTACAGGACAAGAGCCAGACATCTCTATATGCGAATATGGTTTAAGGATGTCTTCCTACATGTCCACAACTCATAAGGAGTTTTAAAAACTGATTTTGAGGGCACATTGTTCAAAAAAAGATAACATGCGTTTGTAATGCATATCCTCAAAAGGATAAAGGTTTTGTCGAATAACTCATCATGGACCTTACCATGTCCAACAAAGTCCTCTTCCTTCTCTTAGCTATGCCATTCTGCTGAGGAGTGCCTAGCGCAGTCAAATGGGATAAGATTGTATTTTCTAATAAGTATCCCAAGAACTCATCAGAGAGGTATTCTCCACCTCGATTGGATCGAAGTGCCTTTATGGGTTTACCTAATTGCTTCTCTGCTTCAGCTTGAAACTCCCTAAACTTGTCAAAAGTTTCACTTTTGTGATGTATTAAATAGACATACCCATATCTTGAGTCATCGTCAATAAAAGTGACGAAGTACTCATACTCTCCACGTGCCCTGATGTTCATAGGACCACAAATATCACTATATACAAGTTCTATAACCCCTTCAGCCCTATTACCCTTAGACTCGAATGGTCTTTTGGCCCTTTTGCCCTTGTAACGCCCCTATATGGGGGTTAACAGTTTTTAATGAGATAAAATAAAAATAAATAGTAAAAGTAAAACCTTAAAAAATAAAATTTGCCCAGGACTTAAATGAAAACTCTCAACTCAAAAATAAAAATATAAACGACAATTAAACCACAGTTTTAATGTAGCACCTTAAATTTAATAATATAAACTGTTGTCATCATCATTTTAACCCTCAACACATTGTAATACAGTCACAGAAAGTAACAATTGATGCTTACATTATCATGAAGAACATTCTCAACGATTGAAGCAGTCCCAATGTAATATAGTTACATCACTTCCTCAACTATATTTCTCGTAGCCACCTCACACTTAGTGAGTCCTGAAAAGATATAAACATAAGGGTATGAGCAACACTATGCTCAGTAGAGAAAGCCATTACTCACCTTTAGGTTTTTATCATTACCACATTAAAACCTGCATGGTTAATAAGTTACATCATATTCCAGATTATGAGGTTTATTATGATCACATCTTATGGATACCGTAGTTAATCATTACCAAGTGTCATAATTACACATTTATACAAATATTAACAATCATCATTGTTCCTAGGTATCCATGTTAAATTGAGTATCACTCAACTCATCGAAACCCAAATGGGCGCACTTGATCACCCTATAAACATTCCAAGGGTGTTCCGGTGAGGGGACATCAAGCCCCGAGTCCTCACCAAATCGATTCCTGTACAGTGTGTTCTGGGACTTTCAACCCAAGGAAGCGTCATCACCTTCCCCCTATTTTACCTTTTAGGGTATTCATGCCCAAGGACGTAATCGCCGCCCTCTTCATGTCTCACCATTTCTCTATATTAAATCATTATCAATAGAGTTAGTTTTCCTAACCATGCTTCTCAATTTATAACATGTGTCAATTCATTATGTTCCTCGCCGTACAATACAAGACGAGTCCATGTCATAGTTTCATATGTGATACTCATATAATATCAGTTCAACATAGATATATATATATTGCGGCAAAACAATCAATTTTAATTCTATAAAAACCTCACAAAAGATGAGTAATAGAATCCCTACCTTTCAAGCTTATCAACAATCTTTTAATCCTGGAATCAGTTAACGTTAGCTCCATACTCCCTTGATCCTAAGGCGTGCATAAGGACAATTAAAACTAAAGCACAACATACAACTACATTCATAAATAAATCATGTGTAAACCTATCTTACTAGTATGCCATTAAAGCTTTTATATAAATCTCTTTTGAATACCACAGTAAACAATTTTTGTCTTAACACAATATAAAATGTGAACAAGTAATCTATATGTTTTAGTCCCTAATAAGATTCATCAATCACTTAGGATAATATTGGAAAGGTTGCAAGACATTAAAGAATTAGGTGGTGAGCAAAGATGGGTTCTTGGTTCAGGTTAGCAGCTGGTATACCATAACAAACTGGCAGATTTACTAGTTTCCAATACAAAAATTGAATAATTCTTAGAAAATAAAATACAACTCCGATTTAGGTTTATGATAGCTCGTTAGAAAGCCTAGGATGCTACTTTTTAAATATGCAAACCAATTCATAAAATTCATTTTAATTTAATCTTAGAATTTCAAGAAATAACCACTGCCCATAGAGGTATTATAAAGTTTAACAATATAAATTTTCTGTCTAGGGCATATACACTTAGACTTCATACATATGCTCTAAAATAGCAACAAACATATACTTAGGTTTAAGAACGCAAATTTGAATAATCCTTTAGTATAAAAGAAAATTTATAAATGAAAGACTAAATTTGTTCATAAGATTCTAACCTCGGATTATGGTTAGTTGGAAGCTTGAAATGGCTTCAAAACAGGTTCCTTTACTTCGGTATGACTGAAATTCTTGCTCAAATGGAGGTGATGGTGGCTGATTTTTATGGCTGCCTTGAAGAAGTTCTCTAAGTATTTTGCTTCAGCAAAGAAATGAGAAGAAGAGTGTGGGAACCGTGGAAGAAAAAGGAAGAAAAGATGAAGTCTTTGAAAAGAAGTGATAGAAACAATTATAGAGGAGACATGTTGAAGCATGTCACGGAGGAAATAAAGAAAATGAGGGTCAAGAGTAGTTGGAAAAGATATCCTTATGTCTCATCTAAAGACTTTAACACACATAATGCCAATATGACATTTTTGAGATTTATTAGAAGTTCTAAGGCTTTTTAGTAATCATACTAAATAAATATAGGAGAATTTTAGAAAATTTAAAAATAGATAAAAATAAATATTATAAAATAAATTTAAATGAAGCAATTTTTTTTTATACATTAAAAATTAATTTAATTACCTCAATACCCGTTAGAAGAATAACGGGTGTCACAGCTCTACCCCCCTTAAAGAAATTTCGTCCTCGAAATTTCAATTCTAGCAATACTAGTAAAAATTATGATTCCACTATGATTCCAATTCTGAGTCTAAACCGTTAATGTTGTTTGTCCTCCAAATTTAAGTTATCGTATCTCCATTTATTTACTTGCATAATAAATCTTACTCCTAAATCCCTCAATGAGAGTATTTCTGACAAGTTTCAACTTATAACACCGTATAATAGTCTAAGAATCTGATCAGGCCTACATATTGACCATATCATGATTCCAGTCCTTCATTGTCCATGGACTGTGATTTACAATCACATTTAAGGAGATTGCCAGAGAAATTTTATATACTTCATCTTTAGGTTCCTTTTCCTTTTTGAGTAAGGAAAAGTCAAATATATTTGATTTCATACCTCAACTAATAAACTAAAACATAATCATAAAACATATATCACAAACGCTTTTATTCAAAACTATACATTAAACTTACTCATAGAGATATTAAACGGAATCTCAGAGTTGCAAACATACCCGGCATATTTTTCATTAAACAGCTATCCTCATGATACAAACATTCAATCCAAATAATATACTCATATTTCATATGGAATATCCCCATAACTGACTTTGGTACTTCCACATAATATTAACAGAATATTACACATTACAAACATGATACGGATACGTTTCGAGAGTACAAGGCACTCCGTATACCAGCTATCCATATCATGCATGCTTAGAGGATACAAAAACATCGATAAACAAAAGATCGGACCTTAAGAAGGATGCGTTTTGAGAGCATCAAGTACTCCGTATCCAGCCATCCCGGCATTAGGCTCAATGAATCTAAAAGATTTAACAACGACGTACCACAAAAAACACAGAATACAAGGTAAACGGTTATTCGTAACACACGAAATACGGACATACATGCCTACATGCCAAAGATAAAACAAAAAGATTACAGATGGAGATTCAAATCAATTGGCCGCTCCCGGCTTTCCCTTTCCCATTCAAGCTTGGATGTTGCAGCGTCGGATTCTGGATGTATGATTTGCATTTTATCTATCAATTCCTCAGCTGTTGAAGCAGTAACAAAGATTTGTCTCTCCGATTCTGTAGTGATGTTTTCTTCCACAGCGTAATCTAGAAATTTCAAAAGACCGTCATAAAAACCCTTTACGTTCAGCAGTCCCAAAGGTTTGGAATAAAAGCCCAACAATTGCCCACAAGCAACTATAAATATTTCCTCAAGAGTACCTAGACCACCAGGTAATGCTATAAAAGCATCAGAATTATAGATTATGTCTTTAAAATTTTTAGGGATACTCCTGACTCCTTCTCCCTTACCTATGGCTTCCTTACAAAGGTTTCCTTCAACTGGAATATGAGGCCAAATTCTTACATCAGTAGCGTCGCTAGACCTAGCTGCTAGTGCCATATTTACCATCATTTTTATACTACCACCCCCATAGATTATGTTAATCTTCTTGCGTGCTAGGACTTGCCCTAAGTGATTTGCAGCTTCTAAATAAGCTTTATCTTTTCCAAGGCTGGAACCACAAAAGACACAGACATTCTTTATTTTCTTCGTGGACTGGGAGGTAGACATATTTGGTTTATAGAAGTGGTTGCTTAATGTCTGCTCCACTTAGACTTCGGGTTCTACATGAGTTTTTAAAGATGAGAAATATACAAAAAGGGCTAAAGAGATAGACGAGTAGGTAATGAAAAGGTAATCCAAAGATTTAAACAAAATCTTGTGCGGATAAGAAAGTAAGATAAGGTGATTGATAGTTTACAGAAAATCTGATTCACTTTTTGAAAAAGATTAGACTCTAATTGTATAACTTTTGACAATTGAGAACAATTTGACAGAAGACCCTCTTGACACAACTGTAGACTTTTTGACAAATATACACCAAGTCTAGATATTTAATATAAACGACAAATACTGTAGAACTTTTGAAATTTGAGACACAAATCTTGAAATATCTGGATAAGCTTTTCAAAATTCAAACATATTACTGTACCGTATGTAACGTGTCTGATAAGATAATATATTTTATTATATATATATTTAAGAAAATCATAAATTAAATAAGATATTAACACTTACTGTATCAATCTAATAATCACAATTATTTCAAACACAAAAGCAAATATTCTGAGTAAAAGAAAAACACAAACTGTTGAACATCAGCTAAAATTGCTTCAAATAAGTAAAGACTAAATAACCTTTATAGGGCGATGACTTATTCCCCATCCAGTTTTCTTATGGCTTGGCAAACAGGATCTAAAAATACCATATTCCTGAGGCGTTGTCTTTCTGTATAAAATTTAGGCCAGAGTTTAAAAATAGCTCCTTGAACATATCCACTAGGGTGACCGTGGAGAGGAGGATGGATGCTATCCAAGTTCTCCTTTGAAAGTCCATCCCTACAAAACCTTATTTTATCCTCTCTATTCGTAGACATATAACCAGGTGAAGTACATTTACCGTTACAATTTTGTCTTCCACATTTGTTACAAGTGACCACGATGGCACGAGCTCTTCTTTTCATTGCACTACGACTGGTACCTGTTCCTGGTAAACCGACATCTTGACTAAAGTCACTCGGACGGATCTTCCCCTCTATCAACATTCTCACATCACAAGGGATGCCAAAACGCATAAGAATCCACAACCGAGTAATTCTAGCCTTGTATTTCTTTCTGAGAATCTTTTGGGAGAGTGATGGGAAATACTTTCTCATGTGTTGGTACTTTGGGTCCATGATGAGATGAAAGAAGAGTAAATAGAAAGGAAAAATTAAGATAGTAAATTGCAGAATCCTAGAATTTCTTCTTCTTTTAGAGGAAAAGAAGAATTTCTAATGAAAAAGAAAAGGATTTGCGATTTAGAGAGAAAATAACAAATTAAGAGAGAAAAAGTGAACTCGGAGAAATAAGGTCTTACGCACAGTAAACGTATATGTAAACAATAATTAAACCACTGTATATGACACGTATAGAGACCACGTGGGAGAGACAGTGTGAATCAAACTGATTTAAGATTTGAACTAGGCCCAAATGTTCTAAGTTGAAAATGGTCAGGTTGTTTCGGGCCTTAACACATTTAGAACAAGTTAAATAACAAACATAAAATTGAAAACCAATTCGTATGAATCTTAAACCCAATTCAAAGCCCACTATAGATAAAGTTAATTATGAACAACAAATCTAATTTAACGACAACAAGGATCTTCCTGAATGATATTTAAAATCATTTCATAACAACATAATCTTCCAGCAACTCGAATAATTTTGTTTTAATCAAAACCTTATTGAACAATACATACACCCATATGTTATTCATAATACTTAACATCTATCAATGGATTCATCATCATTGCTACCAAGGGTTTAGAATGCGACTAACCTTGAAATCAATACGATTTACGTCTTTCAACGTAGACCATATCAATGAACAAAGACACTTGATGTTACTACTTAAGAACATCTATAATCCCCACAATTCTACTTATACAATATATAATTTCCTCATATAACAAAACCTTAGGTAACCAAAAGATTCACATCTAAACATCTAAAACTTAAACATTTTATCGTAATTATCCAAAATTATTATAAGTGCCTTAAGTATTATGATTTACTTAAGGAAACTCCTATTGATCATTTTTCTATTGCATCTATATATAAAGATTCACTGATACACTTAAATACAATGTACGTAACGAAATATTCCAATTTTGAGATTCATGCATTCTAGACTTTACACAGTCTCAACAGACCAAAAGTCTAACATTTATCTCTCTCAAGATTCAATACCATGATTCCCAACTTATATTATATTCCTCAAATAAATAGAACTTTTAAGAAAAGATATTGACACTTATGTGCTCCATCGAATCCACACATAATCATTACTTAGGTTTGAATCAATTACGAAAAATTTGGCATATCTATGCCAAACTTTAAAATCAATAAATCAAGCCTTATATTTCTTATTGTTTTTTCACGAGACAAAAGGCTCTTAAATCCTCGTATCTATATGAATTTCTCATCGTTTATACGAATTAAATATGCTTATAGATCCAAATATTATACGAATCTCTCATAAGCATTCTACTTATAAACTCATTTCATATAATTATCATTCCCTTATAACTATTAATACTTTCCTTCTATAAAATTATTGTACTCATATAACTATTGATATTTTCATTCTATGGCCTTTCCATGTTACATCCTTCTAGACTGTATAAATCAATGTGAAGGTTCATTTTGATGATGACAATGAAAATTCAGCTTCAAAACCATCTCAAAAATATATTTTTTTAAAGTGGTGCTACACTCCCTAGGTTAACCGAACCTAGGCTCTGATACCAAAAATTCTGTAACGCCCCTATATGGGGGTTAACAGTTTTTAATGAGATAAAATAAAAATAAATAGTAAAAGTAAAACCTTAAAAAATAAAATTTGCCCAGGACTTAAATGAAAACTCTCAACTCAAAAATAAAAATATAAACGACAATTAAACCACAGTTTTAATGTAGCACCTTAAATTTAATAATATAAACTGTTGTCATCATCATTTTAACCCTCAACACATTGTAATACAGTCACAGAAAGTAACAATTGATGCTTACATTATCATGAAGAACATTCTCAACGATTGAAGCAGTCCCAATGTAATATAGTTACATCACTTCCTCAACTATATTTCTCGTAGCCACCTCACACTTAGTGAGTCCTGAAAAGATATAAACATAAGGGTATGAGCAACACTATGCTCAGTAGAGAAAGCCATTACTCACCTTTAGGTTTTTATCATTACCACATTAAAACCTGCATGGTTAATAAGTTACATCATATTCCAGATTATGAGGTTTATTATGATCACATCTTATGGATACCGTAGTTAATCATTACCAAGTGTCATAATTACACATTTATACAAATATTAACAATCATCATTGTTCCTAGGTATCCATGTTAAATTGAGTATCACTCAACTCATCGAAACCCAAATGGGCGCACTTGATCACCCTATAAACATTCCAAGGGTGTTCCGGTGAGGGGACATCAAGCCCCGAGTCCTCACCAAATCGATTCCTGTACAGTGTGTTCTGGGACTTTCAACCCAAGGAAGCGTCATCACCTTCCCCCTATTTTACCTTTTAGGGTATTCATGCCCAAGGACGTAATCGCCGCCCTCTTCATGTCTCACCATTTCTCTATATTAAATCATTATCAATAGAGTTAGTTTTCCTAACCATGCTTCTCAATTTATAACATGTGTCAATTCATTATGTTCCTCGCCGTACAATACAAGACGAGTCCATGTCATAGTTTCATATGTGATACTCATATAATATCAGTTCAACATAGATATATATATATTGCGGCAAAACAATCAATTTTAATTCTATAAAAACCTCACAAAAGATGAGTAATAGAATCCCTACCTTTCAAGCTTATCAACAATCTTTTAATCCTGGAATCAGTTAACGTTAGCTCCATACTCCCTTGATCCTAAGGCGTGCATAAGGACAATTAAAACTAAAGCACAACATACAACTACATTCATAAATAAATCATGTGTAAACCTATCTTACTAGTATGCCATTAAAGCTTTTATATAAATCTCTTTTGAATACCACAGTAAACAATTTTTGTCTTAACACAATATAAAATGTGAACAAGTAATCTATATGTTTTAGTCCCTAATAAGATTCATCAATCACTTAGGATAATATTGGAAAGGTTGCAAGACATTAAAGAATTAGGTGGTGAGCAAAGATGGGTTCTTGGTTCAGGTTAGCAGCTGGTATACCATAACAAACTGGCAGATTTACTAGTTTCCAATACAAAAATTGAATAATTCTTAGAAAATAAAATACAACTCCGATTTAGGTTTATGATAGCTCGTTAGAAAGCCTAGGATGCTACTTTTTAAATATGCAAACCAATTCATAAAATTCATTTTAATTTAATCTTAGAATTTCAAGAAATAACCACTGCCCATAGAGGTATTATAAAGTTTAACAATATAAATTTTCTGTCTAGGGCATATACACTTAGACTTCATACATATGCTCTAAAATAGCAACAAACATATACTTAGGTTTAAGAACGCAAATTTGAATAATCCTTTAGTATAAAAGAAAATTTATAAATGAAAGACTAAATTTGTTCATAAGATTCTAACCTCGGATTATGGTTAGTTGGAAGCTTGAAATGGCTTCAAAACAGGTTCCTTTACTTCGGTATGACTGAAATTCTTGCTCAAATGGAGGTGATGGTGGCTGATTTTTATGGCTGCCTTGAAGAAGTTCTCTAAGTATTTTGCTTCAGCAAAGAAATGAGAAGAAGAGTGTGGGAACCGTGGAAGAAAAAGGAAGAAAAGATGAAGTCTTTGAAAAGAAGTGATAGAAACAATTATAGAGGAGACATGTTGAAGCATGTCACGGAGGAAATAAAGAAAATGAGGGTCAAGAGTAGTTGGAAAAGATATCCTTATGTCTCATCTAAAGACTTTAACACACATAATGCCAATATGACATTTTTGAGATTTATTAGAAGTTCTAAGGCTTTTTAGTAATCATACTAAATAAATATAGGAGAATTTTAGAAAATTTAAAAATAGATAAAAATAAATATTATAAAATAAATTTAAATGAAGCAATTTTTTTTTATACATTAAAAATTAATTTAATTACCTCAATACCCGTTAGAAGAATAACGGGTGTCACAGCCCTCCAAACAAGATTCATGTTGTGGTATACATTCCACCTCTAAGTAACTTAAAAGTCCATCCCTTACCAACCTCTAAATCCTATTCAGGCTAATATGACCTAATCACAAATGCCAAAGACAAGTCCTATTAAAGTGAGAAGTTTTAAGTCTTTTAGAGTTGTTATCAACCTCAGTGTTCAGTAGTAAGTTCATCTTAGGTTTGATAAAATATAGATTGTTTTACATCCATCCATCATAGATAAAAGTTTTGCTTTTACAAATCACCATTTTATTATTAAAAGATACTAAATAAGAGTATTTAAACAAATAAGCTACAAATATTAAATTCCTTATTAAGTCTAGGAACATAAAAACAATCTTTCAAAACTAAAATCCTATCATTATCAAAATAAAGATAGACGTCTCCCACCGCTTCAACCAACACCATGGATTCATTGCCCATCTGTAACATGAAGTGTTTATGCAATAGACTTCTTGTTTTCTTGAACCCTGTAGAGAAACACAAACATGATTAGTTGCTCTATAATCTATGACCTAAGCGTCACTTGATTCCTTAAATAAATAAGTTTCAATAACTAGAAGTTCACACTTACCTCATCGAGAAAAGAAGTCCTTGCCATTCTCCTTGATGTGCGAAACTCTCCTACCAAAAAAACACTTCAGCTTCTTTGGGTTCTTCTTCTTTTTTTTTTCCTTCTTATCCTTTCCTTTTGTCGGGATGGAAGACGTCCCATTCTTAGCCCTTTGCTTTTTTCTATTCCTTGGGTTACAATTGGAACCAAAAGCAGTCGCCAATTTGGCCTCACCACTAGCAAAAGCTTCCCTAATCAAATTTTCAAACTTTTGTAACTACTTCATCAGCTCAGTCAAGTTCACATCCTATCTATTGCTCAAATTATATGAAGCTCCAAATGGATTGAACTCCTTGGATAAAATCTCAAAGATCATAGTCATCTGTGACTCAGCATCAATGTTAGCTCTATGGGTTTGGGCCTCAGTGAGGGAACCATGACCAACATCGTATGCTCCTTCATAGGAGTCTCCCATCTTTGTTTATAGTTTAAGAGTTTTTGAAGAGCCCATTATTGTTTCATTAGCGCTTGGCCTCTAAACATATCTTCAAGGTTATCTAAGATTTGCTTAGCAGTCTCATAATCCTCATGTTGAGCCTACAACACATTATGCACACTAACCATAACGTAACAGCGGGCCTGATCTAGCATTTTTCTTACAATTATATGCTTTGATTTGCTCATTTATAGAATCTTCAGTAGGTTTAGGAGGACACGATGTTATCAACACAAATTTCAGTTCCTTTTCCAATCATTGTAATTCTTGCCAATTAACATGTTCTTACCGAGTATCGATGATAAAGTGCTTTTAGACATTTTAATCTAATAAAGAATCATATACCAAATATAAGCAAACATTCCACAACAATTTAGTAAGATAACACAAACAAATAAACATACAATTGTGTTTATGTGTCAAAATCTTGAAAAAATCACGACTTTATAACAATAATTCCCAACTCAAAATCTAACAAGCCTCCTAGGCAAGACTTGCCAAATTCAATTAGGAACATAAATACCCTCCGATTAATATATGCTCTCTAAGACCCGTATGATCTAGAATATATTAATAATCGTATTCTTTGGCCATTAATTTCATTAACAGAGCTCCTAAGGGAGGTTAATAATGAACTTAATCCTGAGTATATAACCATCATTTCAACTATTTTATCCATGATTTATAATTGCCACCTAGGGGTGTCCAACAATAAATCATGCTAAAATAAATTATCCCTTTAGAGATCCAACCAGCTACATAATAAAATCCCTTCCTAGGGGTCAGAACCATCATGTACTACTTATGAACCAATGATGAAGGTCGTAGGTCCTCTCATCAAAAACCTTCTCCTACTTAATATTTGTAAAAGTCAAGGTTTTATGTTAACATGCATGAACAATTTTTAATGAACGTCACTCTCTATTCTACATGGCATGTTATCAACATACATAATAAATCAAATTATAATATAGACAAGTATAGCAATATGCAAAGCCACAAGCAAAATAATAAATAGCCATAATATCATGGTTCTATCCTAGAGAAAAGAAAATAAAGATTACAAAAGATCAATCGAAACATATTATCGATTCTTTATCTTACATCTTCTTTTTGTATCTTGCCTCATGTAGCATCTGTCTTCCGTTTTTCAATCTTACATAGATCAAAAGGTTATTTTTCTGGTCGTCATAAAATTTTATGTTTCTTAGAATTAATGTCTCAAAAGCAAAATAAAAAACTGCACTAAAAAAATATCTTTTTCGAAAAATATATTTTGCCCCACTGTTGGCTTATTGAACTTTCAGATTGGCCTGCCAGCCTATGACCATCGGCCTACCGACCGAGCTAAACCAGTATTTTTCCATCAATAATGTAGAAAGCAGTTTTTTAATTTTATTTTCAACAATTCAAAAACATAAAAATTTATAGACACAGAAAAACAATAGAACTCTAATCATCTCCATCTTCTAGATCCGTCTTTGCTTTAAATAATTATTTTAATATAAATTTTACAAATTAAAATTAAAATAATAAATCCTAAACGATGATGATAGACCACTATCTAATTCCATGAAAGACTTAGATACATATTTTAACCTCTAAGGAACTATAACCGGCAAAAATTAATTAATAAATAAATAATTAAAATATAACTTTAATCAATTATAATTAATTAACAAACATTCACTATATAATCTCATGACAACATTTAATTATATAAAAACCTTAGAGTGCTAGCTCTCTAAAAAATTAAATTAAAGTATAGGAGAGAATAAGATCATATAATTCATGTATATAGCATGATCATAAACCCCATAAGATTAATGTAAAAACTATGCTCTGATGCCAATTATTGGAAAACAGTATGCAGTAGAATTTTAAAAATTTTTAAATCAAAGTATCTTCCAAAACACAAATTTGACATGCTAAATACATAAATTAACGACAAATCTTATTATCCTCTTTAAGAACAAAAAAGCAGCGAGAATCTGTGTAGAAATGAACCTTCCAAAAGGGTCTTAACCAACTTGTCTTCTTTGCTATTCTCTATCCATGATTAGAGTGCAGGTAGTTACACGTCATACAACCTTTCCTCTAGTGACTCTCCTCCCAACTACTTGAGAAGACCTAGAGTTAAGGTTCTTGATGTTGAACAATAGCACTTAGGGAGTTTCAGAATTTCTCTTACTAGAGTACTCACTCTATGCTTCTTGAATGATCTAAATAATAAAGAAAACTCACCGCCTATTTATAGTGGTCGGACCTCGGGTTAATCATTATCAAATTAAGCCTCAAAATTTGACTTTGAATCAACTTCAAAGTAAAAATGCGTGAAATAGGTTCTAACTTTAACTATTGCAGTCAACCATACCATGTGTCTCATGGTCGACCGCATGGTCGTGATCCCAGAGTTTGAACCAAATTCGAGCTCCTTAAGTTGATCTGATCGATCTAATCTCAATCAATTGGATAAATCCTATCTTATTTGACTCTGGCATCCTTTATAGAGCCTTAATTTTAATTCAAATAATCCAATAGAAAAGTTACATAATTAAAATAGTCATATACAGATAAACCCATACAAATAAAATATTTTCCAAATAAATCAACATGTTTATCTTGAATTAATTTACAAAATTAATTCAACCGATAAACTAACATAAATTATTAAATCCAATCAACTCGAATTTAAGCCAATCAAATAATTTAACATAAGTCACCAATATATAAGAAAAATATGTCGTATCATTCTAAGATTATTATGAGCTAGCAAAGAAAACCCGATAGACATATATAAATCAATATCCTATAATTACAAAATACAATATCCCAAATATATATTTTATAATTATCAACACTAACGCTACTTCACTAAAAGCTTAGAATTGCACTCTCGAACTATATAAAATTACAAAGCTCCAATAAGCTTACCGTCTATGACACATCATAATATATCACATCTGCATAGGATATTCATAATCGACTTATGGATAAATTCTATTTTACCTTCCCAATTGTTTTATCGTACATCCATTATCACACCATTAGAATACTTACTATTCATAGATAGTACATCATTTTATTACACCTATGTATCCAAATGGTTGAGCGCTTCAGTCTTCCAACTACAAGATAATGCATATAAGAGATTATCATTAACTCTACAAAAGAGCTATGGATTCCATATTTATGAATAATGAGTCTACATAAATCAAGAGTTATGCCTCCATTATACCTATATGTATACCATCATTAAGTCAGGATGTCACCTTTTGGTACATTAAAAGACATAAGCCAAGAATACGAGCTCGTTGGTCATTTCAGGATTAAGATACAACACATATGATTGTCTAAAGTGAATTGATTTGCACAAACGGAGTTATTAATTAAATCAATTCAACTTTATTTCCCAATCCAATACATCATCACCTATGACAACGCACCAATATTTCTACTTGTAGAGTCCCACTCGGATGACCAAGACAAGCCATCTCCCATTAGGGATGTAGACAATATAACAATCTTAACATAAATAAAGCACCCAACTTTATTCCCTCGATTGCGGATCTTATGACTTAGACTATCACCTTTAAGATTTATGTCTTCCACATAATCTTCTATCATATACATGATTTTTAAAGGTTTAGACCGATAGTCTTAGACTTTTGTTTGCTTATCATATGTTCAACAAATATGAATATAAAGAGGACAACATTTGGTATATAAATAATAAATCAACTCTTTATTGATAAAATGTCTCCAAAAACATATTATAAAATTTTACTTCTTAGGGCACCATGTCTAATGTCTACATGAAGACTCAAATTGGCCCACTAGGGAGGATGCTCTCTTGGGAACATCATCGGGGCTTTGGTTGATTTGGCCTTGGTGCTAGGAATCCTAGTGCCTTAATCCTTTTCCAAGTGATGCTTGATCAGTTGTTCACCTCAAAAGACCTCCAAGAGAATTCTAACATTCAATCTTGAAAAGTCAAATGAAAGAGAAATTTAGAATGAGGTATAAGAATCTATCTAATCTAACATGCTTGTCCCGTTAGTAAATAACATGGCTGTGTATAAAGTGAGCACAATCATTATAAAGACATATTAACAAAAGAATAACATCAATCTAGAACAAGACTCATAAAAATTAAAGCTCAGTTCTCATCAAAGAAATCGAAAGATATCCTAAGACTTAAAAATGACATAAAATCCTAATACAAAACTCAAAAACCTAAAATTAAAACGAAAAATTTATGAAAAATTATTTTTTTTTTGTTTTTTTAAACAAAAAATAAAAATCTAATCCTAAATCCTTCTCCCCACCCTTAATCCTTACATTGTCTTCAATGTAAGACTAAGTATAGAAGAAAAGAGAAACAACCTAAACAAACAAAAACAATAAGTACAATTACAAACATTAGAGTGAAAGAGAGTAAGAAAGATCAAATTTGTGTTAGCATGCTCTCCATCCTTTGGGTTGCCTCCCATAAAGCGCTTAGTTCTATGTCCTCAGCCTGACGTAAAAAAGCAGCTTCCGCCCATAAAAGGTATCATAGAACACCACCCGTGGGTCTTCATTGTTAATACCCTCAAGCTTGGCAAGAGATGGAATGTTTCGGTACATTGCACTAACTTGACTCAAACTTATTAAATATGATTAGGAGGAGAACTCCGTTTTGTGTTTTAGCTTGTAGAGGATGTAGTGTAGTGAAGGTGGCACAAATGGAAAGTAAGGATCCGTTGGTGGTGTATGTGATATTACATGGACAAAAAATACAAATCAATGGTCACATATGCTTCTTCATCCTCCAATAGATCTTGTGATTGGCTTCATGAAGGAATTCTTCTAATATTAACCCGTCTAATTGCTCTTCATTCTCCACTTGATTCTCCAAATCCATGCTTGAGATTTGTTCTTCATAGAACTCATGGCTTTGAATGGATGTCTCGTGACCTAGAAGGTGTAAATCGGTGTCAACCACACGAGTGTGAAAGTGTGGACCTAAAACAATGTCAATGGCTTCTATATGTTCATCCCGAGGCTTGATATCCTCTAATGGTTAAAATTCCTATGAAGCTCCCATGTTATGAAAATTACTCTCCTAACCAAGGTTGTTTGAATCACTCATGCCACATCATATTTTCATCATTTGACTAGTACCTATATGACTTTGAAAATTTTGAAGGCTAGTACTCATCTCTTGTTGAACTTGTAACGTATTAGTAGCCAAAGCTTTGACTATGTCTTCAAAAGATGTACATATAAGTGGTCGGTCTATCAAGGCTCCTCTCTTTACAGCTTCGGCCCCCATATCATAAGGTAGAGTGTTAACCCACAGTTCCTAATTGTAGTAATCATCCTCCCAACCTTGGTTGATCCTTGAACAATTGCAACTCCATTGATCGTATTTGGCTATGTCTTCCAGCATGAAGTAGGCTTCATCCACAGATTATTAGTAGAAAGAGATAGTGCCATAACCTCTTTCAACCTAACATCTTGTTGTAGCATATAAGCTGTCAAAGAAGAATTGAAGTTGTCACTCCTTTGAGAACCAATGATAGATAAACTGAATGAGCAAATCTTTGTCTCTTTCAAGCATAATAAAATGGCTCCAATTCTTGTTGGGAAAAATTAGTGAGTACTTGTCGATGCAACATCTCAAACTACCTCACAGAAAACAAATGTAAAAACAAAATTTAGAAACACAAAGCACAAATTAAACAAAACAAATACCAAAACCAAAAAGAAAAACAAATAACCAATTAAATAGATAACCAATCCTAATATTGATTAGCAAGGGTAGTTCCTGCAGAGGATTAGGTCTAATTAATTAGTTATTGATGCTAGAATCTAAAACATACTAACACAAAACACAAATGGGGGTTTTTGAATTTAATTAACTAAATTAATGAAAAGACAAGAAAAATAAATAAATGTAAAACATTAATAATAAAACCAGTCAAAGAATCATTCTCCACCACTAAATAATAACCATAAAATAAATTACATAATTATTCCTAATTATCTATGGAAAGTAGCAACCGTAGATTGCAACAAGCTCTGCTATCCTAATCTCTTCATACTCTGTCATTAAGCAAAACAAGCTCTTCATTTAATTCTTTTCCCTCAAATAACTTAAATATGCTCTATAGATTCAATTCGAATAGAAGCATTAAGATAATAAAGATAGGTTGATCTAGACTACAATCACACAAGAGCTCATTATTCAACCTAGGTTATGCTCCACGCTGCAATTAATTAAAACCTCCCGCAATCATGCCTTACAATTTGCTACTAAAGATTAGAAAAAAAAAAGACAATTACAGATCAAGCATTTTAATCTAGCAATACATTAATTTCATATCCTATTTAGTTACACATTTATACAAAACAAGAAATTGATCATGAACAATAAAAATAAAAGAACATAAACAACCTTAACTGAAAAATTAGAAAATAATTTTGAAAATCAATCATATAATTATGTTTAGGGTTTTGAAATTCCTTTCAACCATAAAGAAAAATAAACTAACATAATTGAAAAATAAAAGAAAGAAAGAGTAAGGAAAAGAATGATTATGGAGTCGAAAATCCTTCTACGCAGATGGTTCTCTATAAGCCTCTATCGGAACTCTCCTTTTTTTTTCCTTCTTCTTTTTGATCTCCTAAGCCTAAGAAAAAGTAAGGAAAAACTAATAAAAACATGTATTTTCCTATCTATAGGCTCTCCAAGTTGGTGTCAAAACAATAGAGTTCGAAGTCAATTTGGATTTGGAAAATATTTTTTGCAACATATCACCATAGCGCTAAAAAGGTCATGCTATAATGCCACACAAAGTTTTCCACAACATTTACGCATGGCATCGCGACATTAAAAATAGCTATACAATGCTATGAAAAAGTTTTTACAGTATTTATGGCCTCTGGTAATGCCATGGCTCTACTTTTATGGTCCCATGACGCTATATGCTTGGGTTTTTGGCCCAAAAATCTCTCCAGATACCTCTATTATGGCCTCCAATTATCTTTAAACATCTGGGACACCTACAAAACACAAAAAGACAAGTAAAACACAAAAAACTCAAGAATAAAGCAAAGAAATATAGGAAAATTTGATTAAAAACAATATCCAATCAAGCACTTATCACTTCTTTTGCATATGAAATTTCAGAAGACAATATGATGGAGAACTATAGCTATAGCTCTCTAGACTTAAGCTTATAAGGTACATCACATTCAAAATGATTTAAAAGGTTTTGAAAGACATGATTTAAGTCAAAATCCAGGCCAAAAAATTTTAAACTAGTAACTGTGATACCCTCATTAAGAATACCAAGTATATCTCCTATATATCCCACATCGAACACAATGGTTTTTCCTTTCAATTCACAACTAATAGTTAGGTTATGAGGATTGGTATTTAATTCAGCATAGAATGTTCTAACAACCCTAAGATTAACCCATGCTTTTGTCTCTACCATACAAAGCCAACCTTGGTTCTCAAACAAATTTCTTAAATACAAAGATCTAAGCTTTTTAAACTTAATAATCCTTCCATCAATAATCTTCTTCATAGCCATTGATTATTCATAATTTTTAACATTAGTTAGAGCCAAGATATCAGGATCATGGGTTACTTTAGAACAAAATTTGTTTTCTTTATCAGCTGCTACACTTTTGCCTCTCCTCATTCTCGATCTATCTCTAGAAGCCATTGAAATGAAAAACAATAAAGAAAATTAGATTCCATAAGCTAAACTAGGGTAGAGTAGAACTTGGAGTGAAAATGAAATGTTAGAGTCAGAAATTTAAGAGAAAATCTATTTTAGAAGTGTAGGAAAGTGATTTAGCACTGAAAATTAAGAAAATTGAATAAGGGATTGAGAAATTACAATGGAGAGGATTTTTGCATGCTAGGGTTGTGTATTGAGGGAAAATTTGCAGAGAAAATGATGTTTGGCACTTTTATAACCGCATTAGATCAAGTCCAAAGTTAGACCTCTGGATGGGCCAGTTGAGTAGCCTGTATGTGCCCTGGCCCTCACCCACCATCCTCTTTTGCCTCCTTTTAATAGATAAAAGAAAATTAAAATAGGGAAATTAAAATAAACAAAGTAAATTCTTTAAAAAACAAACAATAGAATTAAATCAAACCACCTAAATGAAATAATTATCAAACACAAAACAAAACTAAAATAAAACTCAAACAAAACTAAATAAATATCAAAATAAAATGAAACCAATTTAAAATATGAAAATTCAAATCAAAACCATCAAAAAGACCAAATTAATCAAAGCCAACAAATATGAAAAACAAGATAAGCTTAAACAATGTACAAGTCAATTGAGCACTCATAGAAGTACTAATTTTCACAAATGAAGAGAACAATCTATGAATTGAAGAATGTGCAAATGTACAAGTCTCAAGCATTCAAGTTCAAATCCGATGCATCTAAAATGCCAAGACTTATTCAAGTGCAAGAGGTTTTATAAATATATCCACAATTTGACTATCGATGCTTATAAATTCTAGTGTAATGTTTCCTATTTGCATATGATCATATGAGTTATGATATTTTATCTATATATGCTTGGTATGTGAATGTAAGATTGGGATTTTGGACAAGTTGATAGTACTAATATTATCACACATGATAGGCACATGATTATAACTTAAGCCTTAGTCCAAAAGTATTAGTTTCATCTAAAACTAAAAGAGTTCGAGATCAAGTTCATCCCCCACACAGCCATCAAGGCATAAGCCCTAGCAAATTTCACTATTGAGTTCACCTAGTCACCAGACAAGGCCACCATAGAGAAGGCCAATCAACGAAGTAGCAGCTTAGAGGAACCCAAGTAGCCAGAATGGAAATTCTTCATCAATGGTTCTTTTAGTGTAGGTTGCTCGAGCTCCAAAGTTGTCCTGATCAGCTTGGACAAGTACAAGACTAGCTACAGCCTTCTCTTTGACTTCAAGACCTCCAACAATGAGGCTGAGCACAAGGCTCTGATTGTCGGCTTAAGCATTGCCTAAAAGTTGGTAATGGACAACATTTGCATCCACAACGACTCGATGTTGGTCGTTCAACAAGTTACCGGGAGGTTCTAGGCCTGAGAAGAGAGGATGGTCAAATATCTAAATAAAGTAAAGGCACTCCTCAGCCAATTCAAGATCTATACAATAATCTAGATCCCTAGAGTTGAAAACTCAAAAGCCGATGCCCTTGCTTGGCTGGCATCTAGACTCAAGGATGATAGCCTAATGTTAATCCTAATGGAAAAATTGTTCAAGCTAAGCATTACACGCTAAAAAGATGTGAACGAAGCTGCCAAGTAGACTAAAACTTGGATGGACCCGATCATCAAGTACCTTACAATAACTGAGCTACCTGAGGATCGAGAAGAGGCTCAATGAATTCATAACAACTCTACTCGGTAAACGATTATCAATGGGAAACTATATTGACGAGGCCATTTAACACCTTACTAAAGGTGCATCGAACCAAAAAAGGCTAAATACCTGATGGAAGAAATCTACAATGGAGTTTGCGGTAACCATTCAAGTGATTGCTCCCTATCGCTTAAGTGCCTTAGACATGGTATTATTGGCTAATCATGGATCAATATACCAAAGATTTTGTTCCAGCACTACTTGAAGTGACAACAATTTGCTTGAATGATCAACCACTGTCCTAAACCCCTTACCTCGATCATGTGTGCATAGGCCTTTGCAAAGTGGGCCATTGACCCAATTAGACCTCTTCCCATGGCTTGCTCTCAATTTAAATATTGCACTGTGGCCATAGACTACCTCACCAAATTGGAAAAGGTTAAGCCCTACACTATGATTATAGAGGCTCAATGCACAAGGTTTATTTGAAAGAACATTATCTACCGATATGAGATTCTCTGCACCATCATCACTAATAACTCCAAATAGTTTGATGCTACCAGCCTAAGATAGATATGTGACTAGCTCGATATCAAGAAGTTCTTCTAATCTCCTTGGTATCCCAAAAGCAATGGAAAGGTAAAGGCTATGAAGGAGACTATCAAAGACAACCAAAAGAAGAAACTAGAAAGCCTTAAGGTTATCTAGATAGATAAACTACCGAAAGTTCTATAGGCCTATTGAACAACTACATAGACGGTGATCAAGGAGACTCCCTTCTCCTTAGTTTATGGTGTTGAAACCATCATTGCTACCGAAGTTGGCCTACCTAGCAACAGGGTGGAGTACTTTGATGAGTAGAGAAATGTTAAGTAGATGATGGCCAAGTTTGACCTATTAGAAGAAAAGAGGAACATGGCCAATATCCAAAGAGTTACTCAGAACCAATACTACAATAAGAAGGTTTAGCCGAGGAGCTTTAAAGTTAAGGATTTGGTTCTGAAAAAAGTCCTCATCTGAGAGCCTAGTGAAGGTTCATTTAGATAAAAGAAGGATGGACTTTTCAAGGGGGTCGACATCATCCGATCAAGGACATATGAGATCATAGATGGTGAAGGTAACGTTCTTGCTCATCGCACATAAAATGCTTCTATTATTAAACTGAGAACCAAAACCTTATTTGACCTTTGGTTCCAACAACCTTTTATGTAAACCTTTTGATAGAAAAAAGGACAAAAAGAATAGGCAAGTCAATTATATATAAATGATATATTATTAATGAAAATTGATAATATTTTTTACTCATGCAAAATTCCTTAAGTTTAATACCTAGTCAGACCACAGGGAACCGAACCATGCCTATCAAACTCTTAGAGTTAAAACCAATCACTAGGCCTATTAACTCATTTAATTAGGGGCTAATCGGCTGTATAGCTAGGACATCAGTCCATACCAGGTTGGACAGAGGAAATTCACCATGCCAACCAAGCATACGAAATTGAACTCGGCCATACTGCCCATAACTTATCAACTAGGGGACTGATTGTCATGTAATTTGGACAATTGGCCAACCACAACTTTGACTTGAAAATCTTGCCCTAAAAATCTCCAAGTCTGGAGGTCGCCAACTTGTCCTTAGTAGCCTACCAACTAAGCCATGACTTCGTAAATCGGGGGCTACTTGGTAGACCAGAGACTCATACGTGTCGAACTATGTTTGGTCTCAAGCTTATGAAAACATAAATGCCTAAATACAACTAGACTTAGGAACAAATTTCTTAAATTGCCTAAGTTTAGGAGGCTACTATGATGAGGACCCTATCACAAACAGGTAAAATAGATAAAAAAAAAAATGAGTAGAATGACACTTGGAAAAAAGTGAACTGGTCACCACTACCCTACCCAACCACCTGATCATCCTAGCCGCTAGTTTCTTGCACAGGCTGTGCTGAGATCTCTAACACGTCATCCTTGGTGGCCTTTAAGGCATCGTCAAACTCCTTTATAAAAGACCAATAAAATTTTGTAGCCTCGGGGTGCCTCTTGATCAGTTCTTCTATCATATCCTTTATCCCAAGGAAGTAGTTAAGGGTGAATCCCTTGGTGTACTTAAAGTCCACAACTGACCAAGCCGAGGCCTCCTCCCGAATGACAGGTAGTACCTCAAATAGGTACCTCTAGTGCTCAACCATGGCAGCTTTGGCCTCTTCTTGAGCCAGCCTCATGTCCTCCTTTGCTCGGGAGGCCTCTTCTTTGACCTTGTCCATGTCCTTCTAAAGCTTTTCAAGCTCCTTCTCAGCCTTAGTCTTCTCCAACTCCAACTGCCAAGTGTTGTCCTTCTGTTGGCTATAGAAATATTGAGCTTACGTCTCGAAAATCCTTATCTCGATGCAAGCCTACCAAAGGAAATGAGTTAGTACAATAAACTTTAGACCTGGTCGGAATCAAGTCATGGCATGAATAATTTTTCGGATCATGTGCTTCATGGTGACTGAGTATTCGTTTATAAAATTCCTCTTTCTAGCCTCTTTAAGAAGCCTCTCCTTGGGGACAAGCTAGGACAAAGCCTCCAAGATCGATAATCGAAGGGCTAGTTGGAAGAATCTAGCCCGATCGTTGGGCCTCGACAAGACTACATCCCTAGGGGTAGAGGAAAAGCTGGAATCTTGGGCATGTTACATTGCCCGATGGCCGGCCTCTTGAGCAAGCAACGGTTAAAAAAGGTAGGTCAGAAATGTTCTCATGCCTCCTCTTGCCCTTATCTTTACTAAGGCCTTGCATCTTCTTTATCCTCTTAGACGCAGATTCCTTATCGGGTGCCATCTCTGCAAAATAAAATGAGCTAAGTGGGGAGCTAATCAGGAAAAAGTGAGAGCAAAAGTATGAAAAAAGAGATAGAATGGTAAAGACGTCCAATCTGGAATAGCCTCTATCGGTATAGCATGTTGATCACATCCCCAAACAACTCGTCTGGTATCGAGAGCCTCAATCCTCTGGAGCCACCTCCAGGAAAGTCCTTGAAATAAGACGTGGGCAATGCCCCCATTGGCCCTTCGCATAGGTTGCTCAACTAGTAATATCTTCATGGCCTTCGCAGGTGACGGTGACCTCGAATGGTGGACCGACCAAGATATTGTCATTTGGCTAGGAGTTGGTTAAACTGGATCCGTCAAACCAATAATATTAAGCAAGACTTTCTCAATTGAGGAGCATAGTTAGTTACGGAATAGAAAATGGCATGTTTAGAATCTTTTCAGCTTTCTTTGTGATCTTCGAGTGGGCCCAAGGCTTCTTTGACCAGACATTCCCGTGTTAGAATTTGAACCCCTTCCTTTGGTCAGGACATCTAGTTTCCCCCTATAAAAAACCACTCATATTTCTAAAGCTTATTAGAGTCCAGATGGCCAAGGATGAACTCCTTGTTGAAGCCCTAAAAATAGTACCATCTAGTTTGCTTTGGGAGCTTCTTCATCTTGAACATTTGATTAAACACCTCCTAAGTCATTGTTGTGGCATATACGTGCATCCAAAGCACGTATATGACGATCATCAACCAATAACAATTAGAATTGAGCTGCGTGGTACAAACTTTGAGATCATTGTGTACCCGACGTAAAAAAGGATGCATGGGCAACCTCAGCCCTACATTGAAAAATTCAATGTAAAAGGTGATTTGGCCTTCGCGTGGCTCAGTTGGAGTATCATCTAGACTTGGGACGACCAACATACCATAATTTAGAACTTCATAATGTCGGTAGAGGTCCCTAAGCCGCCCTTTGATTATCACCAACAAGAACCTTGTGGTCATGGTCTCGTTAGGGCAATAGATCCTATAGGTAGCTTATTCTCGAACCTTTATCCAGATCAAAAGCAAAATGTATTCCCTTGCCTTGGCCCATGCTTTACCTTCCTCCTCCTTAGCTGCCTTGTTGCCATCCTTTTAGCTAATCTTGATGACCACATCAAGCTCTTCGATGTCAGCCCGAGCATAGGTCCCTTGTTCACCAAAAGCAACTGGCAGCCTTACCCTCTCTGATTTGGTTAAAGTATTGCTTATGCTTGGGGCAGTTACTCCAATGTAGGGGTTCTCTACTCGACAAGGACGGGTCGAGGGAATCCCCTCTATGAGGTTCCAAAACTCTTACTCAAGGATCATCCTCTAGCCCCCACGAAAGATTAGGCTAGTTGAGTGGCGCCCTTTCAAGTAAAGAACTAAGCAGGGGCCCTTCTTCACTAACCTTTTAGAGGGATAGGGGCAATCTCTTCGGGAGCAACCTCCCTCACCTTGGAGCTCAACTGCTCAGCTAAGCCCAACTTGTTGGTTCCCTTGCGAGACCCTTCGATATTCGAAGACCATGAAACGCTGGTGAATGATGCATTTTGAGATTTGGAAAGATCACTCATATTCGTTGCTTGGAATTTACCTTTTTAGTGTGACCAAAAAGTTCTTAGGAAAATGCATGAACAAACTTCTTGGTAATAATTTCCTCAATAGCAAATGACTCGAGCACAGGTAAGAAATGAATGAAGGGGGCCCTATCATAGGCAAACCTTAACATGGGAATCAAGAAGACATAATAATTATGCTCAATCAGGGAAACAACCAATCAAAAGATAACATGTGGCATGATTACGCTATCATGCCATTGTGGTAGCGACGTCAGGTCTAAGACAATCTTGAGTAGATTCATACTTGAGAGGGTGACAATGAGATAGTTTGACCACATATCTAAAACAATTTTGAGAACTGTTGAGGCATAACTGGATAAAGTGTAACTTGCCTAATCACCAACCAGGTGCATTTGAGGGCTACTGTTAGGGTGTTCTTGGATACCTTTGTCAAGCACCTCCTTGAAAGTATCACACCGAGCATGTCCCATATGCAGAGGGCTAGCCAATATGCTCTATGATAGCTAGAGCCATTGCCGACTAGGTTTCCAACCGACCAAGCATGTTGTGGAGACATGTCAGTCAACCTATCAAGGAAGAACATGTGCGATGGTCCTATGGCCTAGGCTAGTCCGACTCCTACCACGTATCATGACACTTCCACCGTTGGGAGCGAACCACATCTATAAGATCACCACGTGGCATCATCTTAGTCCTCTATTGGGAAACCTTCGTTATTTGGAGATTGTGACATCTATCACCTGTCACCCTAGCGCTGTATAATAGTACACTCAAGTCATAGATCAAACCCGCCTCACACCCAATCCATATCAAATACTATAAATAACAGCATTAACTCCATCCCAAAAGTAAGTGAACTTTCTTGCCTACTCTTTGTCTCTCTCTATTCAATTTATCCAAATAGGTACCTAACTTGAGTGTCGGAGAGCCCTTAGTAGGCACTACACCAGTACCCGCTTGACTCCCTAGCATTCCTTTCTCTTGTAGGTATGACCAGAGCCGGACACCCAAAGGCCGGGAAGGTAGTCCAACTACCATAGACATTCATTGACTGACTTGTAACAATATATAAAATCTTTGGTAGGCTTCATTGCATATTTCACCCTTTTTCTAAACCTTGAAATTTCATCGTTAATACATAAATAATATACATTGTATTACAGCAAAAAATGCATTATACGGAAAATAGGCATAGGCATTTTCAGTTGTACTAGAAAATGAATAAGCACAATACAAACACTTTGTAATATTATATATTTCTCCAATGTTAGCTTATATATTTCATCACTTACGGTTTTATAGACTCCTGCAAATAAAATAACAATAGAGAACATGCCTTCATCTAACTTTTATCAAGAAAATAATTGAAAAATAATATCTGCGCAATAAAGCATAAATCCTGGGATTTGATGTTTGCAAGATACAGTGACAAACAATGCATAATAACGCGAAAGTTTGTAACGTTTTCTTCAATTTTTCCAGTATTAGCTTAGCTTATACATTCAATCACATATGATTTTACAAAAACTCACTAGCTATATTGCAAACAAAATAATCATTTTTTTTCGAAGATCTTTAACCATTGATAGTGCCAACTCTTAAAATCATGTGACTTGGCAGCACTCCAAAATTTCTATAAAAATCATTTGAAATTTTATATTCCCACCCTTGTCGCACCGCCCCGCTCTTCGGCATCCCCACCCTCGCCGGCACACCCAACCTAGGCCCCTAAGTTAGAGAGAGAAAAAGAAAGTCCGAGAGAGAGCTTTCCATTTTCTAACAGAGGGCCTTTTTTGTTTTATTTTAATATTTTTAAAATTTTATACCTTTTTTATTTTTCTAAAAATTGTTTTTTTTTACTCTTGTTTATATTTTAAAAATTTATGAAAAATAAACTATTTTTTATAATTGAATTACAGTAATTTGTTTTTGTTTTAGTGAGATTAATGTGTGATTTTGATAAGAATTGAAAATGTAAATTAGAATTTTATATGTTTGGAGAATAGAATTAAATGTGAACTTTTTAGACTATATAATTTTAATCTTTGTATTTTATCTTATTTTGAACATAATTGTTATCTAAGAAGAAAGATGAAAGAAAAAAAGAAAGACAACATTTGTATAGATTATTTGAACTTATTTTTAATATCAAGGAAGGATATAATCATCATTTTTAGCCACATAAATTACTAAAAATGCTTTTTAATAGAAGGAGGGCATTTTTAATATTTTGAACATAATTAACATTAAAATTAATGATCAACTCATGGTCAACTAATAGAAAGGGCCTCTCTGTAATTTTTTTAACTAGTAGAGAGTATTAATATGATTAGTTTTGGTCCAAGGGGTATCTATGTAATTTAGGTAAAATATGGATGTGTCGGTGTAATTTACCCTTAATATGATGAACAATAAACATAATTAAATCATCATTTTAATGTTGGACGTGCTATATGGCTAAGTGGATCCAACCATACTACCTTATCATCCATGGGGTAGAGCCATCCTATGACCCCACTATTATATGGCATGAGATAAACTCAGTCGACTTTTGTGTTATCCAAAAACGCTTGGAGGTTCTTTAATGGTGCTTCAGTCCCAATCTCTTCTTGGATTGGCACATAAAAAGTGATCATCCAGGTGCAGTTTGATCGAGAGCTTGATTCCCCTAGCACACAAACTATAAATAACTGCACACAAAAGGAAAAAAAAAAAAAAAAAAAAAAAAGAGAAACAAAAGATGAACAATTTTATGCATTATAAGTAATAATTATGATAAAGGGAAAGTGTAGAGATAGTTTTATACCTCATGCACACAATGACATACTCCACAATAATTTGAGTAAAACTAACGAACCAATCAATATCCTTAGCAATAAAATAGAGGGACACATCCAGGACGTGGGTCATGGCTAAGATGTAACCGTGTTCGTTTGAGTAGCTCAGCAAACTGGCATTATTTGATTTGTATAACAAGTTATGTTCTGTGTTTGTGTATTTGTTGTACTTGTATTGAATGACTTGTTTCATTATGTGTTTTTATTTTTTAAAAATGTATTATACTCTGATTTATGGGCTTTTTATACCCTCATGAGGCAATATTTTTATTATTGACTTTTAGGTATTTTTTAGCTTTTTCAAATTTGAATCATTTAAATTCGAGTTATTTTCTTGTTAATTTTAATTAGCCACTTCTCTCATTTTCAGAATGTTACAAATAGTCAAAGTGTATTTTTATATGTAAGTTAGAATTTATCAACAAGTGCTAGATAATGCACTCACCTATAAAATTGGTTCCACTAGAAAAACATAAAATTAGAGTGTTGATATTTTTGTCCTCTAAATTTTGATTGAATTGACAAATTATACTTAAAATTTTTAATTGTGCAAGATTATTCTTGGATTTAATAGAATGTACATTTAGTTTATGAAGTAAGTTAGAATTTAAAGTTAGAATTTAAACACTATAACATGTGAGAGCTTTACACTGTAACAAACAACTATAGCATATATGAGCTTTACACTGTAGCAATTGGAAATTAAAGCTCCAACTTATTTCTCAAACAAAGCCGTATTACAGTGCAACAATGCTGTCAAAATTTGTAAGGGAGAAATTAAGGTAAAATTTATTGAAATTAAAATTTTTAAAGAGAATTTATTGAAATTAGTAATTTAAAGAATATGATGCCAATCCCGAAAAGTTTTTGTAACACCCATAGGTTTAATTAAGTATAATTAGTGTAAAATGGTGGATTAGTTTGCCTTATTGTAATTTGAACTTAATCAAACTATTTTGTGATATTTTCTAATTAACTTCATTTTTAATTATTTTTATTAGTTATTTTGAATTTTGAAACAAAACAATTTGTCAAATAGCCAACACGTCCTTCTTTGAAAACCATGTGCTGGACATGCTTTTCAGTTTGAGAAAACCACTCAAGCCCCTCTCTATTTATTCCCTCACTCTCCCTCTTTCCCTCTCACTCTCTCAGACTCTCTCTCTTTCCCTCTATCTCACCGTCACTCTTTCTCTCTCTCCCTTCTCTCTCTTTGTTCCAACTTGAGCAAAAGCTCTCGATTTCCCAGCCAAATTGAAAGCCCGGGAACACATTTGAGACTTCATAAACTCCGTTCAAAGATCAATTTGAGGTTAGTTTACTTTTTTAAAAAATTTTAAAGTTTATTTTCAAACTTTTCAAGCCTCTTTGTAAGTTATAATCCAAGTTCCTTTAAGCATAAAAACCCTTCAATCTAAGTTTGTAGGACCCAAATCACCATGAATCTAAGCTTGATTGGGCAATAATCAAGTTAAATCAAGTTTTTCTCTTTTTCTCATTTTTGGATTTATTTGAAAATAATTGTGAAAAACTTGTTAGAAAGTGTTTAAATAAGTTCTATTGTATTATTCTGTCATTTTTAAGTATTATCTATGCTTTGGGAACTGTAAAAACAAGTTTAAAATGAGATTTGAGCTCGGGAAAACTGAGACTCGAAATCTAGAATTTTCCAAATTTTGACAGATGGGCACGCTAAACTTGAACTTCGACAGGCCGGATTCATGAGTTCAACTTGCCAAACTCAAGCAATTCGGCAGGCCAGGTCTAGATGGTCAGTAGGTTGAACTGTAGCAGTTCGGCAAGCTAGACCAAGGAGTTTAACAGGCCGACAAGGCTATGAAAAAATGACCGTTTTTCACCCGTTTTCACCGTTTAAAACCTGAATAGAGACCTTGAACTTGTAACATGATTTTTTGAATATTAGAGGCACACTAAGACACCATGAGTTAGTATAGTATTGTAGAATACTCTAAGTTAGATATTGACGGATTTAGTTCATATCTAAGGTTGTTCGTGGTTCCATGAAGCTGACATATAGCTGGTCAGGACTATAGTATTTGCACTCCTATACTAGAAAACGAGATAGGACTCTAGACCCTCTTTCTTTATCAGCCATTATTTTAAAAGGGTTTTGGCCACAAGTGTTTTTCCTTAAAACATTTTAAATGATGGTTTTGACGTATTTATTTGGTTAATTTTTAGTAATCGATGAATGATGAAAATGATCATAATGAACTAAATAATGAATGCAAATGAGGATGTTCGGTAAGATAAGACTAAAATAACGATATAGAACTGGATGTGTCGTAAACACCGTTCGGAATGATTTATTAAGACATAATGCCATACTTAGATATCAGTTCATGTAAAGGGTGACCTTAGGGGCAGGTTCTAAAACCTAGCTAGGCCACTATGGTGATGAATATATTGGCTTTACCTAAGACAAAATGATAAGACTACTTTCGGATGAATAATGAACCAAATGGTAAGAATGAGATCAGTAAAGATAATTTACTGTATTTCATAATTTTTGTATTAATAATGAATTTCATATTAAACTTTAATGTTTTTAAAGCTTAAGTCCTATTGAGCTTTCTGCTCACAGTTTTTATCTGTTTTTAAAATCCCCCCCCCCCCCCCCCGCTAGTTGATTTGTTGCATAGGGCTGATTGGGACTCTACCAATCGGACGCATGGAGCGTAGGAGTCTTTAATTAGGTTATTTATTGATCTAATTAAGGCATGTAAAATTTAATTGTTCTCTTTTGATTGGACTATGGTTGTATGTAATTAGGTCGATATTATGTGTGTGCACAAATATGGGTCCGGTGTGGCTGACTAGCTCTTAACTATTTTATTTGTTTTATTTTGATTTAAATTTTATTACGTTGTATTTATTATGCTAATAATTAATTAAAATTTGATTTGATTAACTTAATTAATCTATCACGTAACTATCCGGATGTGGGTTTGTGACATTTTTAAAGACAGATAAGCTGACCGCCGAATTGCTATGAAACTACTATAGACTAAACAACATGCTTTAGAACTTTAGTTGAAAAAGAAAAAAAAATTACAATGCTTTATATGGTTGGAGATACTAATATTTAGTTCTTAATCTTGTTCCTCCTTCCAATTCCATAATCCATATTAAGGGATTTTTTTTTTTTTTTTTTTTTTTGCTGAATAATTCCATACTAAAATTTGAATGCTGGTCGGAAAAGCAAAAAGCACTGCTTTAATAAGTGAGTATAAATCATACATGTGCAACATCATTTGTGAAACGATTTGTTGGATAAGTTTGATCAACTAAATTTCAACTCACTAAGGCTTAAGGCTAGTCAACCATAGTGGAGTCATGATCAGATCTCCTATGTATGTCCATGTTGGAAAAAGATGCAAAGCTAATTAATTCAGTTCACCTAAAAAAGAAAAAGAAGGAAATTCTTACGTTTGAGTAGGCAAATTTTAAAGTGTTTAGGAAGTGTGATTATAACTAAAACTTATAAACTAAAGACTATAGCAAGTAAGAGTTTTACATTATAAATCGTTTTTTTCTTATTATTATAGTATGTGAGAGCTTTATACTGTAGCAATCAAAATTTTGAGTTAGAACTAATTTTGTCAAACACTCTTTTTGTTTTACCCATAAAACATGATACCTTAACTGTTAGATTAAGTTTTTAACAGTTTAATCTACGACTATTCGTATTAAGAATTTATAACGTGCGATACCAAATTATTTTTAATTGCAAATCATACCTTTAAAAGGTAAGTCTAACAATTAAAACACCTTGTTTTAAAGGTGGTGCAAAATTGTCTACACCATAAGAAATTTTGTGTCTCGCAGTATATGACAATGCTTTTATTAATTGTATGACGTTTTTGTTGGGTATTAAAGTATTGTGTCATGTAAATATATGGTAATGCTCCTACTAGTTTTCATTGATCCTCTTAATTGCGTTGTTCCTCCTCAATTTTGAAAATTTTGGTAATCATTTCGTTTTTAATTTTTCTGTTTTTTTTTTCCCTTCAAAACATATATTCATGATTTCAATCTTTAAAAAAAAGGATAAATTGTCCCAAAGGTGGCTAATCTTTTTAAAAATATGCGATTTAGTCCTGAATGTTTTGTGTGTGGCTAAACTAGGTCTAACCTTTTCAATTTAAGTGCAAAAGGACTGATTTAATAGTCAACTATTAAATTTTGAAGGAAAAAGTTTTGAATATTAATTTTTAATCAAAATTACTAAATTACCCTACAAAATAATTTTTAAAATTCAATATCTAACCCTTATATTAAAAAACTAATTGGTAAAATTAAACAAATCCTTCTTTTGGCATTATCAGACAATCCAAAAAAAAATTCTAAAAACAAAAAAAGCTTCATAGATTCACCTCTGATCTAGGCGTGGATGCAGATTTTTGCAAAATTTCGGTGGAAATTTTAGAATTTTCAAAATACCAAAATATCTTTCTATTATAATATTGATTTCGGCAAAATATCGAAGAAATGTCAGAATTATCAACAAATGATAGAGATATCGATATCGAAAAATCTGTAGTGTCTTTTATAAAAAATTTCGGTATATAGTATGAAAATTTTGACCAAATTTTGATAATGTTAGAAATTACAAAATTTAATATATGTTTTTTTCCTTTTAAATGATCTATCTGTATTTTAAATTTTCAATGAATGAATATTTCAATGAGTTTACAATCAATGAATTTAGAATACAATTATAATAGCTCTTCTAATAAGGTTCCTCATGTTTATTATCTATACAATCAAGAGTTTTAAAAGTATGATGGCTATGGAATTTTCAATTATCCTTATCTGAGTATACCACCATGATCTCAGTCAAATAATTAGAAGAATTCATAGTTTCCTATTTATGAAAATACATTAGGAAAAAGTTAAGAAACTTATATGTGAAGTATTCATAATTATATTCAACACTATTCAAATAACATGTCAGGGTATTAATATTGTTTGTATTAAGATAAAATCTTAACTATATTTGAGCCTCATGAAACTTTCTTTTAGTATTAACAATTCTTGTATGTACAGAGTTTATTATATAAGTCATATTTGTTTATATTTTTTTTTAACGTTTATCTATCTTAAAATATTGAATATATATATTACGTAGAATTTTTATAATTTTTGTTAAATTTTTCAACCATATAATTATCTTTCTCAAAGTTTTCGTAAAATTGAAGTACGAGTATCTCTAACATATACCCATATTTTCATCGTTGGATCTTGGCAAGAAAGCTTCGTCAATGGGTGACCTACCCTCCTAAGGTCGTCTCTTTCCTTCCAGCCCCTCACTGTCCCATTCGCCATTATCGGAGCTCTCACACCCATAAAATCAACGAATGAGATGTGGAATTTCGAGAAAAGGGCAATTTCAAGGGGTTTTACTCTCGTTGGAAAATCGAAGGAAAGAAAAAGGAAATTTTGGGAGGAGAGAGAGAGACAGAGAGAGAAGACCAATGGATGAGATGACGGGACCATTGGCTATGGCGGCGACCGGACGTTTCTCATCGTCAGCGTCGCTGTCTTCTTCAGTCTTCACGAATTGTCCTCTCCTCAGCGCTTTCATCACTTTTGCAATTGCTCAATTTATCAAGTTCGTCACTGCGAATTCGGATCTGAAATTCATTGCTTTGTGTTATTTTCTTGAATGCAATATTGATTGAGAACGGGAAAGAAATTGCCTTTGAATAGGGTCTGTTGTGATCGGCATTCAAAAGAAACCACCCTTGTATTAATTAGAAATTTTTTTTTTAATATATTTTCTGGTATGGAGGTTTAAAACTTATTTCTTAGCTTGAAAAAGAACCAATTCAGACATTACTTTCCCAGTGGAGCTAATAGAGAGAGGGAGGGAGGGGACGATTGTCAGCAGGGTCTTTTTTAGTTCTATTTAATGTATCTTTTTATTTAAGATAAAAGTGTTTTTATGATTTTACTAAAATATCCCTCATGTGCTATGCACGTGATCTCCTCTGTCTAAATTTTAACGGCATTTCACTAGTGTTTGTCTTTTTATAACTAAATTAAAAGGTTAGACCCAATTCAACTACCAAAAAAACTTAAATACCAAGTCGCATCTTTTTAAAAAGGTTAGAGACATTTCGAGCAATTTACCTAAAACAAAATACTCATAAGATTCTTTACTTTTTCTTCTACAAAGTTTTAAACTTTAAATCATCTAGATGTAAATCTAGCATACTCGTATCATATATCCATAAGATTGTTATTCTATTATGCTATTGTACCTTGTTTCTAATAAGCACGTGAAATAATATTAGAATCGTATTTAATATATAATTAAAATGATTTTCTTTTATACTATGAGATAGAACAATCATATCATACCAAAAATATATTATTTATGTTATGAAGTTGGTTAAAATTAATTAAAATTGTTTTAGTATTTTGTAAAGTTTTCAGAAAAAATTTGAAGTTTTTTTCAAGATATCTATTTTTTTAGAATATCCGTCAACATCAATATTTTCATTGACATTAATCTATAAATCAAAATCTTGACAACTTTATCGATATCGACATTGTCATCCTTGTTCATAACCAACAAGAATGTCCTTTTTCTTTCACCCATTTAAGCGACCTATTTACCATTATGTTTATAAAATTAATATGAAAATTGAATTTGTCATAGTTACAAATTTCAAGGAGAACAATGTTACCTTTTAAAGTTCAAGTACATACTGTTTCAAGCCCCCAACATTGCAGGGAAAAAAATTATAAACACCCCCCACCCCCCCAAAAAAAAAAACCGATAGATAGCTCTAATTTATTGGAAGACAAACTACAACTATTTTTTTTAATCAAAAAACAACTAATTTAAACAAAAATAAAATAAAATTTTTTTATCATTTTGATACCTTCTAATTTAACATAACATCATATTGGTACCTATGATTTAGAAAATATTAAAAAAGCACCTTATAATTTTTGAAAATACTATTCTAGTACCTTGAGCTTGTCTTTTGACAATGAAATACCTAATTTACTCTCTTAAATTAAGGGTTAATTACATAATTATATCTTTTAGTTTTATACTTCTCAATCTATCCTTTTATTTTAAGAAACTACAAAGAGATACTTTGAATTTGAAAAACTTATTTTAATTTTATCGCTTATAGACTTTTTGGACCAAATATATATATATATATATATATAAGATAAAGATACCCTTAATTGACCAAAATTGTCTCAATAATATATTTTTCTTCTTAATAAACTTTTAAAAAAATTTATTAACATTTAAAAAGCCATAAAAATTAATATCTTTTTTAAAAAAATTTGATGCTTTGTTTTAAGAATTTTTATGTTTTTAAATATATAAGATATTTTTCATAACTCTTTAAAAATAATTATATTATTTTTCTTAATTTTTCTATTTATAGGGATGAAATTAAAACAAATTTTTTAAATTCGAAGGATTTTTTTGTAGTTTATAAAAATAAAGAAATATATAGGGAAATAGTTAAAACTAAAAGATGTAATTATATAAGTAACCTTTTAAATTAATTGACTTTAAATTGATTTTTTAAAGCATTTAAAAACAAAAATAAAACAAAAAAATTCATATCCATATATTAAAAAAAAGTTTGTTTTTCTCATCTCTTCCTGCCTATCTATTTTCGACTTCAGATTCAGTAGTATCAAATTTTAGAATAAGCTCCATCTATCACTAACAAGAAAGACCATCAAACAAACAACGGAGACTTGTGCAGCAAGAAACAGTAAGGTAGGAGAGCACTACGATGATGAAAGCTGAAGGGCTAGGTAATGACAAAAAGCCCAAAGAAGACTCGCTTGATGACGAGATATGGGTTTTTTGTTTTATCTGGTTTTCTTCATAATCAAACCTCAAAGATATCACCGTTTCGTTTTCTCCACTTCATGCTTTCCAATTTTTGGACAGATTTCAAGGTTTTTCTTATTCAATCCCTTTTTGTTTATTTCTTGCTAAAACAGTAGAAAATTCATGACAACTTGGAAATATTTGATCGGTACTGAAGTGATTTATAATGGGTACAAACCAAATGTGTTAGGTAAAAATTGATGGAAGAAGAATAAAGAATATCCCTTTTTTTTTAATGTTTTTCTCTTTTTATTTTTTAAATTCTTATGTTTTCTTTTTTTTTTCCCCTTACTTTTTCAAAATTTTAATTTTTTAACTGTATTTTTGGAATTATTAATTTGAGATTTATCAACTTACAAAAGTAAATTAGACATTTTACAATAAAAAAACAAAGCTTAAGGTACTAGAATAATATTTTCAAAAACTACAACATATATTTTTAATATTTTTAAAATAACAAAATATCAATATAATATTACGTCAAAACACACGATACTGAAAAGATAAAAAATGATAAAAGTCCGAATGATTAATATTATCTCCTTTTTTTTAGTACAATACACTATAGACATTAAGACTATACAAAAATCGCCCCGCACCCGTCAACCGTCCACGCCCGCGCCCGCCCATCTCGAAGAAAGCGGGTTTACGTTAGCAACTCACCCGCCCACCAATATATTCCGTGGGCGGGTTTGGTTTTAAGTTTTTGAGGGCGGGTTCAACCCGCACCCGTCCGCCTATATATTTTTTTAAAAAAAAACTTAGCATTTATTTGATTTTGTTCTTATTTTAGAGATGATATAACAATCCAACACTCCAAGCACTGGCTCGGCTGTCTCTTGACATATTGAAAACTGAAAATTCTCCTTTTATTTTGTGAAGTAATCAAAATTCAAATCAAATAAGTTAGTAGAGAAAGCCCTAAAAGAAAAAAAAAACACTTGACTTTGTTCATCATTTTATTTGTAGCATTCTATTATTTTTGAACCCAGTGAATAGGCTTTAATCTTTATGGACTATTGACTTTGTTCATCACTTCATCTGTAGTTGATGTTTCTTGTTGCAGTGAATGATTATGTTTCTTAATTTGTACTTTTGAATATGGTCACTGTCTTTAAGCATCAAACTTGTTGGGAATGCTTTATGTATTATCATCTTATATTTTCTACAAATTTTCTTCACTTTCTAAAAAAAATGTCCAAAAAATTACATTGGGCAATAACATAGGTCTAAATCGCCTCAACCCGCCCGCAACCACCCAAAACCAAACCGAAACCACCTGCCATGTGGTGGGCGGTTTGCGGGTTAGTTAATCGCCAACCCGCCATCCAAAAAAACTGCACCGCACCCACCTAAAAACCATCAAATCGTCCACCGTTCACCCCTAATAGACATTCTTGCTCGTATTAATTCTATGACGTTTTTGTCATGTATTAAAATCTTGCGTCATCTAGTATATGACAACGCTAGAATTTTTGTCTTTCAAGACAGTAGAAAGGCCCCCTCTGAAAAAATAAATTAAAAATAAATAAATAAATCGTAGAAACAATTCAGTCATTTCTCCCTCTAAGGTTGCTTCAATCTTTTTTTTTTTAATTTTCTTTTCAAAAAATTATAGGAACCTTTTCTTTTAGCTTTATAACATGTGAAAGGGAAAAGATACTCTCCATGATTAGAAGGTGGTCTAAGAACTGGATGTGGGAATACACAATAGCTTTCCCGTATGTCGTTTCCATGTTAAGTTCCTATACAAAGTAACGGAATATTCCGACTCTGTGACCGTTAAGTCCAGAAGCTATTGTTCAAAGTGAAGTACTTAATTTATGCTGACAAAAACTGAGCCCAATTCCTGTCAAGAATTTTTTGGTCCAGAAGATTGAAACAGTGTTTGCTGAGGAATCCTATGATAATTGACCATGCTAGTCTATCAGAAAACCTGCAATTTACATTAATGGACAGAAACGTAAGAATTAAAGGTAATTGAGATCCCATAAAGCTCTAACCTTTGTATAAGAGTGGACCTTCCACTATGGAAAGGGGAGATTTTGATGAATAACTTTTTGGAAAAAATTTTTTGATGAATGATCTTTTTTTTGAACAGTTTTTGGCATTAAAAAAAAGTTTTTTGGACATCAAAATAGTTTCATTTTTTTTTCATTCTGTTGAGGTTCCTTATTCTGCTACAGTCATTTTCCTTATTTTTTTGAAAAAAATTAGGACAATTTACCTGCACAGACAAGCGTATTTTTTTTGTTCTAAAAAAAAAGAGAACTGTTACCCAATTCAAATTTTTTTTTGTCCCTTTCATCAAAATCTTCCTATAGAAAGTAGTACAGTAGCAGTTTATGCATCTCAAATATAACCCTTTCGGTTTAGAGAACCGTGATACACATTTCTAATGAGAATATTTTTTGGGCTTAATAGCTTAAAGCTCTCTGAACTTTTACATTGAGATAATTTAATCCTTAAATTGATTAATAGGCTCAAATAGTCTTTGAACTTTTAACATTGTAACAATTTGTTACTTGAACTACTTTAATAGGCTAAAATAGTTCATGAATTAATTTTTAATAGCAAGATCAGTTATATCTATTAGTCATTGTTAAAATTTGAATAGAAAATATCATGGCGGCCTTCATACTACGACACTCCACAAAACTGACCTCATGTCACCCCCTTACTGCACCCTATCTGCAACAAACTATCCTGTAGCTATCCCACCAGTTATCTCGCCTAACTATCCACATTGCAACACTATATCGTCACAGTGCCACTGCATTAGCAATTACTATTTTAGCCTATTGAATTAATGCAAGAAGCATATTGTCACAATGTTAAAAGTTTAAGGACTTTTTTTAGCCTATTAAATTAATTCAAATTGTCACAATGTTAAAAGGTTCATGACTATTTTAGCTATTAAATTAATTCAAAGACCAAATTTTCATAGTGTTAAAAGTTTAAGGACCTCTAAAGCTATTTGCTTTATATTTTAACAACAATTCATGATTAACATTATAAGAATTCGATCTAATTGACTATCATAAATTTTTTTAGTCAAGTAGCCATCAAATTCCCCTTATAATTTCATTTATTCATCCTAGTCCCTTTTTTTGGCTTTTCCTTTAAAGTGTTATTTTTAATTGTCTTATTGAAATACTTTCTCTCCAGATTTGTTTCTATTAGATTAAATATTCTCAAATACATTTCCACTTATATATTTTTATCCTCTAAAATATTATATACTTTTCTCCAGATTTGTTTCTATTAGAATAAATATTCTCAAATACATTTCCACTTATATATTGTTATCCTCTAAAATATTATTTGATCAAATGTGACCTTCATGCATAAGTTTTCCTTCTAATTGCTCAATTTAAATTAGAAATTCTCAAGTGTGCCCCCTTCTTAGGTATTTGTCTGTTCTCAAATGTAGTGTGTAGGTTTGGAAAGCTTAATAGCTTTGATAGAACAAACTAATTCCAAGGCTGATGGTTGAGAAACTCAACGCTACTCTTAAATTACTTGTAGGCTCGTTTGCACACCTTTTGCTTGTATTTTTGATCGACAGAAGAAAAGAAGCAAAAGTTGTAGGTTTTTTATAAGTGTTTGAAACCATATTTTTAAAATAATTTTAATGGCTCAAAAAGGTTTTAATTTTTTAAAATTACAAAATATTATATTTAAGCTTATAATGTGTTATTAACATTATTGTACAAGTTTCAAAGTTTATTTCAGAGGTGTTTTTTTAAGACGCTATATTTTGTGGCTTTAACAGAGAGCAATTTTGGAGAACAAAATCACTTATGACCAATCATATTAACACTTTTAAAAGCAACTTTTGAACTCAAAAGGTTAAAAGTAGCTTTTAAAAGCCCTTCCAAACACGCCCATAGTCAAAGCTTCTTTTTGCACCATTACCCATTTAAGGGTAACTGGAAATTTTGATTGGAATTGTGGCAATTTCAGTCTAAAATAGTTTGACTTTGGATTCGAGTCATAACGTATGATTTCATAAAACTACACAATTTTATTGATCTCAACAAAGCAAGTTTTTTTTTTATATATTTTTATAGAGAAGATTTGCCTCAACATGTTAAGTTTTCGATAATTAATATTGTTTATTACTTTTGACTGCACCGCCATTTTGGTTGAAATTTTTCTTATGATTTCTTTTTCTTAGTTTTTAAATAATTTACACTTTTCCTTAAACGCCTTATTGAAATATTTTCTCTCACTTTGCTTTTATCATACATATATATATATAGAAAGTTTGACAACTTACTTCATACTAATTTTACTATAATGTTTTCTCATATAAAATTTAAATTGCAAATTAACTTTAATTCAAATCTTTATATTAAACTACGTTCCCAAACGGCATTATAGTCAAATGAAAATTGATCGTCATGACTTTTTCAAGTAAAATAATCATCATAAATATATACATTTTGATTTGTCCTTCTAAAATTATTTCTTCTCATATGTATATATATTTTTTATCCCACTAAAACTCTCTTCACTATTATTTTCTCATTAAACTTTTCTCTAATTTTCCCTTGTTGAGGTAATTTTTTTTTTCAAACATATCATTAATTAAACATTTTTTCTTTGTGGCCATCTTAACTCATACTCGTTTTATAGTACCTTCATAATTAGTTTTTTTTTTATTTGCTCACAAAAATCTTTTCTCAAATGCATGTTCTACTTGTCTATACATATAATAATTTATAACCAAAACACATTTGTTTTAGTGGAAGGAGCATTTCAATCCATATATTTTTATTTTTTTTGAAATCTAATATTTTCAAAAGTAACTTAATATTTTTTTAACTTTTCCTTGTTAAAATAATTTTTCTCAAATGTGTCCCTACTTAAATTACTTTTTTGACTTATGCATCTTCAAAATAATTTTTTTACGAATGTAGCCCACAATCATGTAATTGTTTTCCCATTTATGTGGAAATTATTTTTCTCAAATATGTCTCTATTTAAACATATTTTTCCTACAACCCATACGTTCTCATAGTTAACTCACAAATAATGTATTATCTAATTTGTCCCATAAAATTTTCTTTTTTTTTATCCCTAAATGTGGTTCATTTAAGTATTTTTTCTTGAAAAATCAAGAATCAATAAAAAAAAAAGAAGAAAACTTATGTGAAAATTTTACATTTATGTATTAAAAAAAACAACAAATTAAATATGCTTAAAAATGGCACCAAAATATTAATATGATTAATGACTATCATTTTTATTTTAAAAATGCTAGGGTCACTCTTCGAGTCACCCCCCTAGGTCTCCTATTACGATATGTTATTTCACTTTCTAATATAATTAAAGCATAACTATAAATCATTATTTTACCTCTCATTATAATTTTGTCACTCTATTCTTTTATTATTAAAAAAAGAATTTGTAGATTTGCTATTATAATTTATTATAATTTTTTAAAATATTATAAAATCACCTTTTTTAGGGTAAGAAAATTACTATCAAGAAGGAAGTTAATTTATGCAGATATACACACACACACACACATATATTATACATGATTAGAAGCATCAATTTAGGCCGAGCCATGGGCCAGCACTAAGATAGCAACGGGCCGGGGCAGGATGGGGCAGGGGCGGGTATGCTTTCCCCGTCCCTATAATTTACTACTTTTTTGTTCCCTATATCCACCTAGTTTAAGGGGGGACAGGGACTTGGAATTCCCATAAGGGGAGTTATCCTTATACCTTACCTATTTACCCATTTAAAGCTTTAGATTTCTTCCAATATTATTAAACTCGAATCAAATTCTATTAAATAAGATATAAAATTTAGCGACATAATCACTTATGGCTTATAAAATAAACCTTAAACATAATCTAAACTCCATTAATATAAAAACTAAATTTTTAAAAGAAACTAAAACATTAAAATATTAAAAACATTATTCTTTTTCTTTGCATACTCTCTTTATAGCTTTATGTCAACTCTATTACTTTACATTTGTGTCCTTTATACACATAAACACACACATAGATACATTCATAAATACATATATATGTATATATATATGTTAAAAAATAAATATATATATAATCAGGATGGGGGCATGGGTGGGGGCAGGGGAACTTCCCCCTTCCCCACCTCACTCTCAATTCAGGGGTTAATTTTAACTCCTATACCTGCCTCCACCCCATAAAGCATCCCCATACTCATCCTATTAGGGGTTGGTACCCATACTTGCAGGTAAGAATGTCATCCCTAGCCAGCCTGTGGCCCATCTTCTTCGACCTAGCCTGGCTTGGCTCGTCTTCTAATTCGAGCTGGCCTAACCCATTTTTTTCTTCATTTTTTTTATCAAATGGGATGTGTAACCCGAATTGACACCTCTAGATTTAAAAAAGGTGTTTTTGTTATTCTAAATAAAAAATGAATGGAGTCAAGTGTAAGAGGTGTTGACATAATTAGTTTCGATTCATAGGCTATCTCTGCTATTTGGGTAAAACACAAAGAGTGTATGTTTTCACAATATTTTTAACTTTTTTGTACATATAAGTTTAGACTATATATATCATGTTATGAAATATTTTAGGGGTTGTAACCAAATCGATCAAACCAAGCCAAACCAAAATAAATACCATATCAAACCAATTACAAATCAGTTTGGTTAGGTCTCAAATTTGAAAAAAAACCAAATAAACTAGTTTGGTTTGTGGTTTTACTCATAGAAAAACCAAACCAAACCAATTCATTTCAATATGAATTTTTAAAAATTATATGTCTTTGTAAAACTATAATTAATTATTTTAATATATAATTTTGAAAAAAAGAATGTGCTTTAAAATTCAAATATTGTTCTTATAAAAATAAATAAATAAATATAATATTGTAATCCTCGATATTTTATTATAAATAGTAATTTGGCTAATATCAACTTGACTTACAATTCTACATGCAATCACACACCATTTGTTTTATTGAAAACTTAGTTCTTGCGTGATTAATATTTATAATTGAGAAATGAAGTATTGTTTATCATACTAAAAGTTGGTTTTAATTATTGTTAAGAAAATATTTATAAATGTTAGTTCATACCGATTAGAAAAACGAAAACAAACTAATTACAATTAGTTTGGTTTAGACTAGTTTTGATTCCTTGAATAGTTTGGTTTGGTTTGAAAATTTTCAAACTGATATATAATTAGTTTGGTTTGTGGCTTATCTAAAATAAGCGGTTTAATTTGGTTGCCCACCCTTAATATATATGTATGTACATATATATGTATGGTTTTTTAGGTAAACAACAAACCATTGATTTAAAAAACTAAATTTAATCCACTGATCTAAACATAAAAGCTAACTAATATCTAACCGAACAATGGCAACCCCTACCCTAGGGGTGTTTAGTGATGCCATCAATCCTTGTAATCTGTTTAATCCAATCCAATCTATCAGATTAGATTGGATTATGACAAATATGGATTGGTTTTATATTGGGATTTTTTCAATCTGATATCTACGGATTAGATTATAGATTAAGTATCTCTCAATCCATGTAATCTGTGAATTCGATAAATGTATAATACTTAATTTTATATATTTATTTATACATGTAAGTATAAATTTTTAAACTAATATAAATTTCTAAATTAATATATATATATATATATATATATATACATGTAAGCTATGGGTGGAATTTTTTACAGTTTTATTAAGTTAAAAAGATAAAACTCAACCCAAATGAAGCCCAAATTTACCTCATTTTGTTTGAGTAAATATAATATAGTTTTGTTAAGTTTGTTTGTTGTAAACCTATAATTTCATTTATCATCCAACTTGCATTCGATTAGGTTGTAATTTGTTGGATTTCAAGGAATTATGTCATGTTACATTATGCTTTTTTTATTCTTAGTTTTTTAAAATTAATTTAAACCCCAATCCGTCAATTCGTACATAGAATCCATTATTTATCGATCGAATTAGAATGGATTACAACTCTCTTGGATTGGTTTGAGATTAGAAAAATCTCAATTCAATATTTACAGATTAACCCTTAATCTATAGATTCCAATCCGTGAACACCCTTACCCCACCTCTGGCTGCCTATAATGTGTCGTTCTCTAACCCGTGGCCATTGTAGTATCTCCCTCGTGGGTCCCCTACCCCATCAAACCCAACCACGTCACCGCCTTCACCCACAATAGCTTTAGCACATTGCCCCCACCCATTGTTGCCGCCCCACCTTTGTTGCCCCTAACCCATTTCTACCCTTTGCCTTGGGCAATTGACCCATTCTCGGTGCGTGCACACACACACTAGAGAAAGATTTTTTTAGTTTTTTATATTTCAATATCTCTAGTTTCTTTTTTTTTTTTGTAAGATTTATTCATTTTCTTATTTTTTAGGAAATTTTGAGTAAATAATTTTTTTTTTCCATTCTTATGTTTTTAATCTTTTAGTGACATCTAGTTAGTTAAAAAAACTCAAAATTATTGATTTATAAGGGTAAAACACATTTTAATTTCTTGAAAAATTTAAAAAAATCTAAAAAATTCTTTCTATAAAATGAAATTTGTAGTTAATAAGGGTGTAAAAGTAAGTAAACTCAATTTTAATGCAAAATAAAGGCAAAAATTATTTCCAATAATACATATACTTAAAAACATTTTTTTTTGTTCATGGACGAGTATTTTTAACATCTTAAAAATTTTTAATCGGTCAAAGTTTAGTCAATATTAACGGTCAACTAACAAATTGAGTGTTTTTGTAATTTTTTTGTAAAGTCAAAGAGTGTTGACATAATTAAGTTCAATCATGCAGGTATCTCTATTATTTTTGCGAAACATCGGGGGTGTCAATGTAAGTTATTCGAAGTTCATTTATCTTTACACGTACGTATATGTATTATAGCTTCGTTATTATATAGTTATAAAACTCTTATATGCTATAGTATAAAAAAAAATAAGCTATAGTGTAAAACTTAGTAAAATTTTTCTAACTTTTCGTTCTGTTTGGTATGTATTAAGTTAAAAACAGCTATATATCTCAACCATCTAATTAAAGAACGAACTTACAAATTCATGAAAGAAAAAATACGTATAAAATGATAAGAAGAAGTCAGATATAAGATTGGGTAATTTTGGAATATATACATACATATATATGTATATACATATATATATATATTGTGATAAAAGTAGGACCGGTGAGTAGGAAAGAATGATCAAAAACTGACGGTAACATTTTTTTTTAATTTTTATATTAATATGATTAATATGGCTTAAAAAAAAGGAAAAAGACACGATATCTTTATTTTTTTCTTTTTTTCAAGAACAATATTTGAAAGTATCAATACAGCAATAAATTAAAGTATCAACAAATATTCGTAAAAATATCAACTGCTGTGGTGACAATTCTTTAGTCTCAATTGCAATATAAAAAAGAAAAATTATACTAGATAACACAACTTTAATTCTTAAGGTAAATAAATAGCATACTTTTAAAAATATTTAAGAATATAACATTTCTGAAATCACGTATTCTTTTTAAACACTTTATTTTTCAATTTTACTTCCTTCTTCTTTTCCTTTTTTTCTTTTTCTTTTTGTTTTTCATTCTCGCTTTGTTACTTTGTGTTTCTTCCTATGTCATTCTATACAAAAATAATTTTTTTTAATTTAAGTATGCTATTTACTAAACACTGCTACATCTTGGACTATTTATTTTTACTATCAATTAATAATGGTCTAATTCTCTAATTCTTCTTATTAAAAAAACATATATTAAGAGAACAACAACAACAACAACAACAACAATAATAATAAACTACAATTCAATTCATAAAAGGTTAATGGAAGATAAATTATGCTGTTCTCAAAAAAAAAAAAAGATAAATAATGTCAGCATCTTGTTTTTAGAATCACGTTGAAAAAATTGGTTTTTTTCTAAGATAAAAAAATTGTTGTTAGGATCATAAAAAATTATTTGCTTTAAATTAAAAAATCTCAAGATTAGAAAATGTTATTTCAAAAAAGGATGTGATACAGAGGTGGCCCTAGGAAAAGAAAGAGAAAGAGAGACAAACAGAAAGTGAGTCAGCAGAATTTTGAGACCACCTTTGGACACATCTTTGGACTTCGAGTCCTAAAAATTGGTTACAGAGCTTGTATCATTGTGAGCTTTTGATGATAGTACCTGTATTTGGCAAGGTGGCTTTGTTAGGACAAATCTGATTTCGTTTAGAGGATGAAATTCAGAGGGCTTGGAGTCATATTCTAACATATTTCTCATTTCGTGTTTGTACTCTTTCCAGGTTTTGTTCCGAACGGTGGTAGGCTTCTATTGGAGGTGGCGGTGTCACCTTCGGATCTCGTTGGCTTTGCCGCTTGTCTTTAAAAGCGTTCGCCTTACCTTTTTCCTATCGGCTATACTTTCATTGAAGGTTTGCAGTGATTGTGCTTTTGGTTTTAGTTTTTTATGTTTTAGTCTAATAAAAGCGTCGATATTTCTACCTAAATTTAGTGTTTTATTTGCAATAATGGAGGTGGTTCTCCCATCATTTGATTTTAATTATGGTCTGCCAGATTTAGATCTTAGCAAGTTAGAAGTTCTGCTAGTTATAAGTCTATCTAGAGATGTTGGTAGCCTTAGAGTTATACGTTATATGCTTTCAATAGATCAAAAGCTTCCATCGATTGTAGTGGTTTTAAAAATAGTCTTATGCGTGTTCAAATTAAAGTGTTGATGAATTTTACTGATATCGGGTCTCGTATTGCATCTTCTCTAGGCTTCATTAGAATTTACTAGTGGAACATGTTTTTATCGAGTGTCTTGTCTTGCGTATCACATAGTCATCTGTATTATTATTGATGTTTGTAAGACCTTTTTATTAAATGAAATTCTACCTAAAAAAACGCAAGATTAGTTAAAAAAAGTACTTTCTTCAACTCTAATTAGCCCTAACGTTTTTCATTTTATTGTAGGCATCATTTATTTGTACTAGATTATATCAATAATTAAGTTGACAAATTTGATCAACAATTAAAAATTCTGTGCAATTACACAAACATTCATTGAGCTCGCTTTTATTTGTTTATCATTATTATTATTATTATTATTTTATAAATTCATGAAGTGCTTTTCCCCCCGAATATTTAATATAATTCCTTGACAAAAATAATTTGTATTCATTTTTTGAAGGTGACAAAATATATGTTCCAATAAAATACTTCCGCAAGCTTTCCGCCAAAAATATTGCCGTTTGCATGAGGCCAATACCGTCATTCTATGTTTCCGAGGGTAAAACCGTAAGTTAGCTAATGCGAAGAGCGGGTTTCTATTCCCACCTATCACTTCCCTAAATTTACCAAAACACCCTCGCATTCAACAAGAAAGGAGGTGTTCCTTACGTGTTTCACCGGTCACCGCCCTCTTGCGCGCGTAACCTTCTTCCAGACGCGAGATACCTCAATTGGGCCTTTGGTCCACGTCATCAGCACGGGGTCCCACACCTCTCAGAAATTTTGAAAACCCTAAATGGATGACAAATTGTACCCAAATTCACTCCAAATTATGGCTAGCGCATTTAAGGAATATCTACCCCAATCGGACGTTTAAGAACTCGCCACGTGTAGTGTATATTAAATCTCAGTCGCTCGTGCCAGGTCATGCGACGATACCCCGGGCAGTAGAGAAACCCCATTTCACCGTCAGATTAGAGATAAAATTTGAATAGACGGATCTAGTTCTGCCCGAAACTTTTTTGGGCAGATCTCAACGCCTTTAAGAAGAGGCCCTAGCCCCCCTCTTGTTCTCGCACAGATCAGGGTAAGCTCCTTCAAACCCTAGGTTTTCTCTCATGCCTTTTCCCTGTTCCTTTTTTTTATCCGTCGGCGGCGCGTGGGATTAATTGGAGCCGCGTGCAGACCGCGACCTTACTCATTCATGGTGGTTAATCTGACTCCTGCCCTTGGAAACCCTCGCCGGAGCTCAACCGGAACCATAGCGAAGAGTTCCAATTCCGTACATCCATGGCTTCCGCCGTCTTAGCCAACCGGAACGACGCCGATTGGCCGCCGCAACCTAGAGGCGGCGCTTCCGGAGCAGGATTCATGGGGAAAGTCCCTTTTGCTAACCCTAACCCTAAAAACTCAAGCAAGAAGTCGCAATTCCATCAATTCCACCTACCATCGGGCGATTACAACGGATGTCAGATCGACGAGTCACCGGCCGTTACGCAGACGGCGTCTGACGACGCGTCATCGATCAATCATCGGCGATCGAGCGAGCTCAATTTGGGGCATTACCAATACGTCAGCTTCAACATAGGATCGTATTCGAGAAAAGAGCTTACCGAGCTTAAGAACCGTCTAATCTCGGAGCTCGAACGACTTCGCCAATTGCAGAGCCAAATTGAAGCGGCTGATTCGCATCATCATCATCAGCCCAAGAAACCGATCTCTAGCAAGAAGCTTTCTGGTACGAAGAGGCCATTCCCGACAAATTTGGTTCATGGTAGAGATCCTTCCAATTTGAAGGGATCGCATCCAGAAAACACGAATTTGATGAAGAATTGTTCTCAGCTCATGACGAAATTGATGAAGCAGAAGCATGCGTGGATTTTCAACAAGCCTGTGGATGTGATCGGCATGGGGCTTCACGATTACTACGATATAATTAAGCAGCCGATGGATCTTGGCACCGTCAAGTCGAATCTTTCCAAAAATCATTACTCATCTCCGTTTGATTTCGCAGCTGATGTGAGGCTGACGTTCCAGAACGCCATGACCTACAATCCCAAGGGCCACGACGTCCACGCTATTGCAGAGCAGCTCCTTGTGAAATTCGAGGAGCTATTCCGGCCGGTGAGTGAGAAATTGGGAGACGAACGGCCTTTTGATGAAGATTTGCAGGCAAGTTCATGGGATCACGTGGAGCCGGAGAGGCCGAAGAAGTGGGAGGATAAGAAACCTGACCCGCCTGTAAGGGCGGCGCCGGCCCCAGCGAGCTCGTCGAACCCTGTCTCGAATTCTTCGCCTTTGGTGCAGTTGCAGTCTCTGGTGCGGACGCCTTCTCCGCCGATGCGGGCTCTGCCGGTGAAGCCATTGAAGCAGCCGAAGCCAAAGGCGAAGGATCCTAACAAGAGGGAGATGAGCATGGAGGAGAAGCAGAAGCTGGTAATCGGGCTTCAGAGTTTGCCGCAGGAGAAGATGGATCAGGTTGTGCAGATCATAAGGAAGAGGAACGGGCATTTGAAGCAGGATGGGGACGAAATCGAGCTTGACATAGAGGCCTTCAACACGGAGACACTTTGGGAGCTTGATCGGCTTGTCACCAATTGGAAGAAGATGGTCAGCAAGATCAAGCGGCAAGCTCTCATGAACAATGTTAACAACAATAACACAAATGTGGCTATCAACAAAGGCAATGCGGTAAATTTGGCTACACTAACTAAATTTGTCTCATTTATTGACATTGTTATTTCTGCTATGTTGTTTAATAACGAGAAATCTGGTCTCTTTTCAGAAGGAATTACGGAGCAGTGAGAAGATTGATGCGGCTGAGGCAGAGCCAAAAAGGGTTAAGAAAGGAGAAGCCGGCGATGAGGATGTGGACATTGGCGATGATATGCCCATGAACAACTTTCCGCCGGTGGAGATTGAGAAGGATGTTGGAGGGGGGCAGCATGCCAGCAGCAGTAGCTCTAGTGGCTCCAGCAGTTCGAGCAGCGGTTCCTCCTCATCTAGTGGTATAACCCAGTTGTGAATTATACTTAATTCTGGAATTTAGAAACAAACTTGTTGCTGAATATACATGATAACCCACTTGGGAACTTTGAGGTTGTTTGCTGAAATGTACTCAATTGTGGTCTTTGCTTGCTGAGCTGTATACAGATTCTGATTCGCGAAGTAGTTCGGGGAGTGATTCCGATGATGAAGATGCGCACTCGTAGAGTCTTTTCTGAATGTTTGCATCAAATTTGGGTTTATAAAGGGCAGAAGGCACACCCCATTTGGTGGGAGAGCTTGCTGAAAAAGGAAGTGCTCCCCAATGCCTCCTTTCCATGCGAGGAGCCTTACAATTTGTCCAGACATTTATTTTGAGGTAATGAATTGTCTGTGCTAGACTGTTAGTAATTGCTTATCAAGCACCAATTATTCACAAGCTTTGATGATGGTTATTGTTCTATACAATGAGCTGAGTTGTGTACTGTTTCTTCTGCAGTTGGGAGGAGATTTTGGACGTTGTGTGTGTTTCTCGAACTGGTTACAATATTAAGGAAGTCGGATGGTGGCTCGGTACATATTGTATAAACAGACCTTTACTCTGTCTGAGATGTTATATGACAGATGTAGCAGTTAGACAGGATAGGTGGAAAAAAAACTAGTGAGGCGACCAATGTATTTAAAAAAAAAAAAAAACCATTTACAAGCAATGCACTAGTTATGATTCCTCAATTTCCTAGTCCCCACATCGTTGGATGTACCTGTTGATCTGAATTGCTTTCTAGTAAATAAAAGACAAAAATTAAATCGGGAAATAAAAGAACAAAAATCAAGGACAACAAACTCGGGTACCTGCCCTCGCAGGGTACTATGAGCTAATGCCAAATGATCGCATTACTATAAATGAAATTGGCCTCATATACACTATAATTAAAGGTTAAACAATAATATTACTAAAATGATGAACCCGAACAAAAAAACAAATAAGGAGGTTACACAAGAACATAGAGCAGCTGCTAGTCTCCGCGTATCATGATGTCTGTCAGGGATGTTCATAATTCTTGGATGCCTTGAAAAGAGGGCAAATGCCTTTCTTAGCGGCAAGCCATGTGCTTTTTCCATTTGGAAGTAATGTTTTCAGCAAATAGTCATTGGACTTAATGATGACATATATAGGCGTTGTTAAAAACGTCACAACGAAGCCAAATTCCAACTCAGGGCACCAATTAGATGTCCCTACACATAAAAGAAGAAAAAAAACAAAAGGAAAAAAATTAAATATATGTAATATATAATATATTAAAAAGTTGGTTGGTCCAACTGACCGACAAGGCAGTGAGTTTGTGGCCGAGAAGATGGCCTAGAGAAAAACATCAACGTGTTAGCTACGTACCGGGGCGATTTGTTGAGTTGATGGTGATGGAATGTGATTTTCCACGGATGGGATTTGTCATGACACGGTCGTTCCCTTCCATGCCAAGGCTTTCCATGAATAATGAAAAACAAGAAATGGGGGAGTGGGAGTCAAGAAAAGCCAGTTTTGACTTTGAAAGAGCATAACATTAATGAGAAGGCATATGGTTTCATTTCAAAATTTGATATTAATGACAGCAAGTCGAGATTTTGCGGAATCTAGTTGCTCCTTGCCATTAGGAAAATTTTCTTCCTTGAATTTATTGACTAATATCATGATATGAAGATCAATGTCTCCAAGAAACATTAGTGGACCCATGATTTAGCTTAAGACAATAAAGAAAGAAACAAAAAAAAAATCGAACGATACATATAAATAAAGCAAGGAAACTTCGTGCCAAGTAGCTATATAAGTGCGGTCGTTGGGCCATCAAATTGACATCGGGATTAATGATGAAATGAAATCAAAGGTGATAAACCAATAATCTTGCAAAAAAAAAAAAAAGGAAAAACGAATGATGGATACCCTGTTTCTGTTCTTGCATGGTGTGGAAATTTTGACCCTTAAGGCTTAAAATGGAAACTAAAAGAGGAAAATAGTTGGATTGAAATATCATTACTTTTAAGTCCCACTTAGAAAGGGAAGTATTGGCTTAAACTTTTACTCGCTTTGTTACATGATTGATCTCTCGGGTGACCACTAAAATGATACATGAGCACTTCCAAGGGGGAAAAAAAAGGTTGAAAGAAGGAAGACTAGCTTTTTGTATGATTCCCTTGTAGCGATGCACCTGATTATCTTTTGATATAGGGTCAATGAAAATAGTAGAACATAATGAAAGAGGAAGAACTATGCACATTTTTCTAGTTCTGTTAACTTGAATTAGTGTGGTTTCATTTTCATTTTATATTTTTGCATTTTTTGATAATGTCATTCCCAAGCTTTCATAGGTCCTGTCCCAAATGTGCTTGGTATGGTAGTTAAAACTATTGATTAGAACTATAAACACTATAACATGTAGAGCTTTATACTGTAGCAATTTTTTTTATTATTTATGCAACATATAAGAGCTTTACATTGTTCCTAACTGAAATGTTGATTAGAACTAACTTTGTCAAACATGCAATTAATTGCAAGGAATGACCTAAATTGTGTTAAAAAAAAAAAAACGTTGTGCAGAGATTAAGAACTAAAAGATAATCTGGTAAATAGGTTCTACCAGAGGGAGTCTTGATGCATGCAACAACCATGAGATGGATAATTGAGACTAATTTTTTTTTAAAAAAAGGTCTTTATCAATAAGACAATTTTTAACTATTAAATTAAATTAGATACAGTTAAAAACTGTCCAATCAAATTAGATCAAATTAAAATTATATCATATTAAACAAATTGACAATTTAATGGTACATGATAAAAGTTTGAAAGTTAAAAATTGTTTCACTGGTAAGTATTCTTTCATATCTCACTATAAACTCCTCAAAAAAAAAAAAAAAAAAAAACACACACACACACACAAAAAAAGATATAAATAAAAATTTCCTCAATCACCCTGTTCACCCATCCCCGAGAGATTTCAGCAACGCAAGGCCTACTGAAAACTGCAAAAGCAATAGTTGCAATGGATGACAAATGTCCCTTCAAAACGCTTTAAGCTTAAAATACGAAATAAACAAAAACAAAAACAAAACAAAAAAAGAAAACAAAAGAAAAGAAATTCAAGCCAGCCAAGAATATAACTGACAACCAACTTGTGGACATTAGCCGAAACAAAAGCTGCTTAAAGCAATAAGAACTTTTCTGTAAAGTAAAACCAAATGTTATTTTAATTTTATTTATTATTATTTATTTAGTTTTTTTTTGTGATAATTTATTTAGTTTTTAAATGATAATAAATAAATAAATGAAATAAATTTAAGTGATTCAATGCATACGTATTTTTAAAGGGGTGTCCACGAAAATGTATTCAAAGTTATTATAACGTTTTACAAAAACAAGACCTCTTTTCAAATTTCTGGTAACGTGCACTCTGATGGTATGTGTTTATAAATATCATGTAAAAATCCAAAGGGTCCCTAAGCCTTGCAGTTATTGAGAGAAATACACCATTTTTTCAAATTACAGAAAGTGTATAAGATTCTCTTCTTTTCACAAAATTTCTTTAAGAATTCTTGCAAAGATATTCTCCATTATTTCTGTGTTTATCAATGGCTGAGGTTAGATTTCCTTTCCTTTACGTTTCCGCATTTAGATTATTTTTATGTAATTTGAATTCATGCATATATAAAAATCATAATTATGTATATGAAAATTTCTAACATTTGGTATCAGAGTCTTGTTTTACCTCAACATTGATTTGTATGAATGGATTTTCTGAGAGTTTATTGAAGCTTTTCAAAATACGTAAAACTTTGTTGTGTATGAAATCATTTTTTGATAATTTTTTATGAAACCAACGTTAAAAATCATTAGGAAATTGATTTTTTATCATTTCTGGGTTTTTAAAATGTCAATTTTGGTGCCCAAAAGGTCCAGAAACAATCGGATCTGCAATTGGACTCATTTGGGTCCTTTTCGGGTCAAGAAGACCGAATTTCAAGGGGAAAACGAATTTCTGGGGTTCCAAAAAACGATATGTCATTTTGGGCTAAAAAACGATGTCATTTTTCATAGTTAAAAAGGACATGTCGTTTTTCATAGTGAAAAATAACATATCATTTTGCTCAAACAAAATGCACTTGTCGTTTTTGTTTTATGATGGAAAACAACATGTCGTTTTTAAGGGGCATTTTTAACAAAAAAATGAAAAAAAAATTAATTAATTATGTTTTCAAATTTTTATTACAAAATTTTTGATTTAGGTATTTTAGAAAATTAATTTTTGATGAATCTAAAATGAATTTAATGAAATCCAAGATTTTATTATTTATGTTTAAATAAAATTTTAGAAATTTATTTTAGATATGTTATTGAATTTAAGCTTAATTTATTTTTGTATGTATTATTTAGTTGTTATATTTTGATACATACAATTTGATGAATATTTTATGCTTGAAAAATTAAATGTCTTGAGTGATTTGTATAATTTTAATTGAATTGAGAGTAGCCACAGCATCTTAGATAGTATTAAAATTATACGTTAAGTTTCTTGAATCACATATGGTTAAACGGACATTAATTATAACTAATTATGTTCAGTATAATGAAATTATTCAACAGGAAATTTTATTATATTAAACATGATTGGTTAGGATGAAATATTAAATTATTTTCTTAATTTGTCCACAGGAATTAAGAAGTGGAATATAGTTTAATAGTTTTATCATAAGGTTTCATATGAATCTATATGAATTAGAAACTTAGCCCACAGTCAATTTCTATATATCATTTGATTCATATTTTTTGTAGCATGATTTACATTGATAAAACATGACATGTAGCTATTAGCTTCAAATTTTGTGATATGAGCATGTATGTTTAATGTATTGAGTAATTCAACCTGTTAATTAATCTGATATGAAATGTGATATTCCTGAGCTTAAGAGTGATAACTACAAAGTCTGGAAAGAGAGGATTCTTGTTCATTTGGGTTTGATGGACATTGACTATGCCATCAGAAAAGATGAACTGCCCCTATTATTGAGACCAGCACTCTAGATGATGTTGATCATTATGAAAAGTGGGAGTGATCTAATCGCCTCTCAGTTTTGTTCATAAAGACCAAGATCTCTGCTGGGGTTAAGGGTTTGGTCGATCAATATGACAATGTCCGAGCACTACTGAAGGTTATTGATGAATAGTTTGAGTCTTCAGATATGGCATTGCCAAGCACCCTGATCATATAGTTTTCATCCTTGAAGCTTACCGGTATTGGAGGCATGTGTGAGCATATCATGCGCATGAGGGACATAGTGGCTCAATTGAAGATGCTTGAGGTTAAGATGTTTGATTTGTTCTTGGTTCATTACATTTTGAACACTTTACCCTTGGAGTATGGTCCTTTTAAGATCTTTTATGACACACATAAGGACAAATGATGAATTAATGAGCTGTTGACCATGTGTTCAGGAGGAAGGAAGACTCATTATATAAGAGGGGGAGAAAGTAAATCTGGCGACCTAAGCAAATAAGAAGAAATTTCAAGCCAAACAAAAGGGGAAAGGCAAGGTTCTTGGCCAGTCGTATATTAAGAAGGAGTTCATGTGGTTCTTTTACAAGAAGAAGGGGCACATTAAGAAGAACTACTCTAAATTCTAGGAGTAGCTTGACAGGAAAGGTACTCAACTTTTACTTGTTTGTTATGAATCTAATATGATTTACGTTATTTATAACACATGATGGATTGACTCCAGTTTTACAATCCATGTTACTAATTCCTTGTAGGGATTGCAAGACCTGTGGTAGCCAATGGGAAGTGAGCAAAGCATCTACTCCGGAAAAAAGATGTGCTCATATGTGAAGGCTATAAGAATGTGCAAACTAGTCTTAAGTAGTGGTTTTATTTTGTATTTAGAAAAGACATTCTGTTACGCCCTAGAGTACGGGAGGTGACATGGCGGATTATTTAAATTAATTAAAAGAGAATTTAATTAAAAATCAAGAGTTTAGGGGTTTGAGTTAAATATAAAATGTGAAAATTTAAGGGAAGCCATTTCATGAATAATTAATATTAAAGAATAAACATAGCGAGTAGGGGTCCCACAGACCCACAACTTATGCACACACATGGTACTGACAATATCATAAATACAACCACAGTCCAAGTATAGATAAAGTTAAAAATCTTACATGCCTTAATTTAAATAATACAAATTAATCTACTAGTCCCTCTACTGCTCCTAAGTCCTGTCCGTTGAATCCTCTCCAAACCTAAATGAAAAACCACCTAGAGGGGGAAAATTTAAAACAAATAAAACGTGAGCGAAAGGCTCAATAGGACTATGTTTTATAAAATAATTTAATTTTAAAGAAACATTTCATTATTCAGGAATTATTTAAAAGAAACCTTAAATGAATAAATAAATAAATAAATAAATTTGAGTAAAACCGTTCTTACCTAGAACAGTTTACCCGTATAACTAATAATATAATTTTCCTTCCCTAGGCAAACCATAATAAAATCACCACCGTAGTGGCTCAGCTGGGTTTTAGGACCTGCCCCTAAGGTCGATCGCTACACGACCCGATCTCTGATATGGCATCTTGCCTATATGTTTATTATCATCATCATTCAAAACCTGATTACCGAGTGTTGTCATTTACATTTATTATGAAGTCCATTTCAGTTCACGGTATATTAAAATATAACGTTTAAAGTAATTTTCAAACAACCGTTGAAAACATTTTAATAGAAATCCTTTTCAAAGCCAAATCCTTTTTGAAACTAGGCTACCAAGGAAATGGGGTAGAAGTCCTACCTCAATACTCGTGCCGGTGCCCCACACCGTAATCCCGGTCCGCTATACGTTAGCTCCGCGGAACCACGAACGATCCTAGATACAAACTAAGTCAATCAACACCTAGTTTGAGACATTCTATGTTACTAAACCATTTCATGATGTCCTAGTGTGCCATTTGTATCTTTAAAATCATTCTATAAGGTTGGAATTTAAATCGGGGTTCAAAACAGTGAAAACGGGTGAAAAATCACAAAATTCTCCATGCTCGGCCGGCCTGCCGGACTCCCTGCTTCGGCCGGCCGAACTGTACAGTTCGACCTATCGGAAACCAAGTCCGGTCGGCCGGTCATTCCCTAGGTTCGGCCTGCCGGACTGAAGAACACCAGCCTACCGATCTCTTGATCCGGCCTGCCGAACACGCAGTTCGGCCTACCGAACTGGGAAAACCCAGAAATCCAACCACGGGTTTTCGTTTCCCTCAAAATCTAAATCTTGATTCTAACCTGTTTTTCTCAAATCCCAGGCATGGAAAATAATCATAGTTGATAGAAAAACATTCTAGAACACATTTGGACTCATTTAAAGAAGATTTAAACTCAAAAATCTCAAAAATCTGAAAATGAGAAAATGAGGAGAAAAATGAAAAATCTTGAATCCAATCCGTTTTTCTTCAATCTAAGCTTAGATTCTAGTTGCTCTAAGTTCATTTAACTCAAATCAAAGGTTTTCTAAGCTCAAGCAAACCTAGATTTCAAAAATGCACAAAATTGAAAATTTTGGAAAAAGTTTAGAAATTTCAAAACTAACCTTGAATCGAAGCTTTAAATCCACGTTTTCGGTTGCTAAATCATGTTCCCGAGCTTCCTCCTTGCTAACCCGAACCTTGGATTCGAATTTGATTCAAAAACTCAAGGAGAAATTGAGAGAGGAAGGAAAGACCGAGAGAGATCAAGAGAGAGAGGGCTCACGGGAGAGAGGAGAGAGAGTGAGAGCTGAGAGAGTGAAGAGAGAGAGGGAAAGAGGGAATAAATAGAGAAAAACGGTGGGCGGTTTTACTGAGCAAAAACCATGTGCCGCCCACGGTATTGTAAAACGGAGTATTTTTAACATTTTACAAATTGTTGTGTTTTAAAACTCAAAACATCATTTTTAAACAATAAGAAATCATTTGAATTAACCAAATTAACAAAACAACCAAAAATTCAAAATCTAACCAAGTAATCAAATTAATGTTGAAACATTAATTATGGCATACTAACTCATCATTTATATTGCAATAACATTAAATAAATTTCGGGGCGTTACAACTCTCCACCCCTAAAAGAAATTTCGCCCTCAAAATTTATATCTCATTTTAGAAACAAAACAAATGCAGATACAATCCCCGCATACTCGACTCTAGTTCCCAGGTGGCTTCATCAACCCTGTGATGCTGCCACACAACCTTTACCAATGGTATCTCTTGACGACGCAAACTAATTACTTTCCGGTCGATGATCTGAATCGGCACTTCTTCGTACATCGTATCCTCTCGAACCTGCACATCGTGAAATGAAACTATCTTACCCTGCTCAGGTGGACACTTCCTAAGCATAGACACATGAAACACGTCGTGAACATGAGAAAGTTCGGGCGGAAGATCAAGCCGATAAGCAACCACACCAACACGTTGAGTGATCTCGAACGGCCCAATATACCTCGGCGCGAGCTTTCCACTCACCCTGAACCGCATAGTTCCCTTACGAGGCGATACCTTCAAGAGAACAAAATCTCCAACCGCAAACTCTAAGGGTCTACGTCTCCTATCCGCATAACTCTTCTGTCGACTCTGAGTTGCCCTCAATCGATCTCGAATCACCGCGACTTTCTCGTTGCTATCACGAATCTCATCTGGCCCAAAGATAATCCTATCTTCCGGCTCGGCCCAACACACAGGTGACCGACACGGTCATCCATACAATGCCTCAAATGGTGCCATACCAATACTCGCCTGATAGCTATTGTTGTATGCGAACTCCGCCAGATGCAAACATTGCTTCCAATTCCCGCCGAAGTCCAACGCACAAGCACGCAACATATCCTCGAGAATCTGAATAACCCGCTCAGACTGCCCATCAGTCTGAGGATGAAACGCCGTACTGAAGTTCAAATCCATACCTAAAGCCTCCTGAAAACTCCTCCAGTACTTAGCATTAAACCTGGTGTCTCGATTAGAGGTGATGGACAAAGGAACTCCATGCAACCTCACAATGTTCTGCAGATACAAATCCACGAGAATCTTCCTCGAACACGTCAACCTAAATGGAATAAAATGCGTCGATTTCGTCAACCTGTCGACCATGAGCCAAACTGCATCATGCCGCTGCTCCGTCCTCGGCAATCCTGTGAGAAAATCCATGGTCACATGCTCCCATTTCCACCCTGGAATAGGAAGCGGCTGAAGCTGACCTGCAGGCTTCTGATGCTCGGCTTTCACCTGAAGACACGTCGAACACTTAGCCACGTACCCTCGAACATCTTTCTTCATGCCTCTCCACCAATATTGCCTCCTCAAATCGTGATACATCTTTGTGCTTCTCGGATGAATAGCAAACTAAGACCTATGAGCTTCATCCAAAACGGCTTTCGTCACCTCGACGATAGCTGGAACTGCAAGACTCTCCTGAAAATACAACGATCCATCTGCATGCATGCTCCATTCTTTAAACTGCTCCCCGTTATGAATCCGCGACCAAATCCCCTGCAAATGCAGATCTTGCCACTAACTTTGCTTTACCATCCGAACAAGAGCTGGGGTCGCTTCCACATGATATATTGAAACTCGATCACAGTCTTCATGATATCGTAGCCTATACTCGCTCACTGTCGCATCCCTACTCCAGTCCTCAAAAGCCAAACAAGCGAGAATCCCTGAAGACTTCCTACTAAGCGCGTCCGCAACCACATTAGCTTTCCCAGGATGATACTGCAACTCAAAATCATAATCCTCCATATACTCTATCCATCTACGCTGCCTCAAATTAAGATCCCTCTGAGTGAACAAATATCTCAAACTCTTGTGATCAGAAAAGACCTGAAACGACGCTCCATACAAGTAACACCTCCAAATCTTCAGCGCGTGAATCACCGCTGTGAGCTCTAAATCGTGAGTAGGATAATTCCGCTCGTAAGGTTGTAGCTATCTTGATCCGTATGCAACCACACGTCCATGCTGCATCAACACGCATCCAAGTCCGCGCCCTGAAGCATCTGCATAAACCTCATACGGCTCGTCACTGCTAGGAATAACCAATATTGGAGCTGAAGTCAACCGGTTCTTCAATTCCTGAAAAGCAAGCTCACAATCTTCATTCTACTCAAACCTGGCATTTTTCTTGATCAATCTCATCAACGGAGCTGCAATCTTCAAAAAATCCTTTACAAATTTCCTATAATAACCTGCAAGATCTAAGAAGCTATGAATCTCCGCTACATTCCTTGGTCGTTCCCACTCCACTATGGCTTCAATCTTGGACGGATCCATAGAAATACCATGCTCTGAGATGACATGACCTAGAAACTTGACCTCAGTCAACCAAAACTCGCACTTTTCCCTCTTAGCATACAACTGGTGCTGCCGCAGAGTCTGAAGCACGATCCGGAGATGCTGCTCATGCTCCTCCCAAGTCTTAGAATACACAAGAATATCATCGATGAACACGATCACGAACTGATCCAGATACGGCCTAAATATCATGTTCATCAACTCCATGAAAGCTGTCGGAGTATTCATCAACCCAAACGACATAACCAAAATCTCAAAGTGTCCATACCGAGTCCTAAAAGCTGTCTTAGGAATATCCTCTTCCTTAATCCTGAGCTGATGATAACCCGACTGCAAATCAATCTTTGAGAAGTACCGCAAACCTCCCAACTGATCAAACAACTCATCAATCCTAGGTAAGGGATACTTGTTCTTCACCGTAACATGATTCAGTTGTCGATAATCCACACACAACCTGAGAGTCTCATCATGCTTCTTAGCAAACAAAACCGGTGCTCCCCACGGAGATGTGCTATTTCGAATATACCCTTTATCAGCAAGCTCCTGAAGTTGCTTCCTCAATTCTTTCATTTCCGCCGGCGCCATCCGATAAGGTGCCATAAAGATTGGTGCTGTCCCCAGAAACAACTCGATACCAAACTCAATTTCCCGATGCGATGGTAATCTTGGCAACTCATCGGGGAAGACATCCTCGAACTCATCAACCACTGGAATAGCTACACTACCTCTCAAAACATAGGGCTCACAATCTAGATTGGCAAGGAAAGCACAACAACCTAGATTCTTTCGCCCTCCTAAACACGACTTCATGAGACGCTCACTCATTAACCAATCACCACCACCTTGGTAAGTGATCCTCGTTCCCCTATCAGACACTAGGGTCACTTTTCTAAGTTGGCAGTCTACAACTGCATTATACCTGGACAACCAGTCCATCCCTAGAATCACATCATAGGAGCTCATGGGGAGTGTAATCAAATCACTTTTCAAAATCTCATCCCCAATCTTTATTTTACAAGATTTACACATGCAATTTACACACACCCGCCCCAGGGGAGAAGTTATAACTAGGGGTTCATTAAACTCTTCTATTTCTAATCCCAAGGCATGTACAAAAGAACTCAAAATGAGAGAATGAGAGGCACCGGTATCAAATAAAACGCGAGCTAAAGATCTAGAAACCAAGATCGTACCATCGACAACTGCATTACCAACGTGAGAATCTGAACCTCCAGATGCCATTGCATGAACCTGCACTAGCGCCTTCCCTTTTCCTCTACCAACATTGCTGGGTCCCGGATTATTCTACTGATGTTACTGAGATGGAGACGATTGCACACTACCTGTACTCGGCGCTTGATACTAAGGGACGCTGTGCTGGAAATGCTGTGGCTGCTGCCCTCGTGCCGGATATGAGAACTACTGAGGAGAGAACCGGGGATGCTGCAACTGCAGGTACTACTGAGGCGGAGGTAGGATTTGAGGCTGAGATTGACGACTGACATCTTCCCCAGTCTGAGATCCAAGACGAGCACTCCTGATCGGGCAATTCCTCTTGATGTGTCCAGGTTGCTGACAGAAATGACAATGGAAGCTGTAGGGATTGCTGCGCCCGCTGCTAGACGAACTGCTGCTACCATTGTTTGCGCCACCTTGCTTGCTCTTCCCTGGAGTCGGACGGCTACTGTTGCTCTTCCTACCACTCCTTTACGGTCCTCCTGAAGCCTTGGCTCGGTCTTCACAATACTGCACATAATCATTCTCCATGGATATCGCTGACGACACAAGCTCCCCAAAACTCCTAAGCTGTAGAGCAACCAACTGTCGCCGAATAGGAGCCTTGAGTCCTTCCTGAAATTTAATACACTTCTCACGCTCCGATGCCACCGCTGATGGAGCAAACCTAGCCAACTCATTAAACCTTGCCTCATATTTCTGAACTGACAGATCACCCTGCTGCAATCTGTAGAACTCAGCTGCCTTCTGATCTCTATATCCCTGCGGAAAATATCGATCATAGAACAGCTCCTCGAACCTGTCCCAACTGATATCGCCACCGCGCTCCAAACGCTTAGCTTGTTTCCACCAAGTGTTAGCGCCACCCTCGAGCTTATACGCAGCAAACTCCACACGATACTCCTCAGGCACACCAAGGGTATCCAAATGCTTCAAGATCGAATCCAGCTAATACTTTGCCAACTGCGGATCCCCATTACCATCAAAAGTCAGAATAGACGCACGCCGAAATTCCTTAAAGTACGCATGCCGATGACCAACATCAGAATCTTCTGGTCTAGCCTTAGCTGCCATCTGCCGAAAAGCCGCAAACATAGACCTCATCATGCCCTCATCGTTTTTGAACTCGGTGTCAGCTGTCGAACGACGTCTAGGTGCCATTCTCTCACTTCTGAAAACAAAATTTTGGACTGTCAGAGGTATTTCATTGTCAAACGTATGTGTGCACAATTCCCAAGGTTCATAACCTTGAGCTCTGATACCATTCTGTCACGCCCCGAAAGTACGGGAGGTGACGTGGCAGATTATTTAAATTAATTAAAAGAGAATTTAATTAAAAATCAAGAGTTTAGGGGTTTGAGTTAAATATAAAATGTGAAAATTTAAGGGAAGCCATTTCATGAATAATTAATATTAAAGAATAAACATAGCGAGTAGGGGTTCCACAGACCCAAAACTTGTGCACACACATGGTACTGACAATATCATAAATACAACCACAGTCTAAGTATAGATAAAGTTAAAAATCTTACATGCCTTAATTTAAATAATACAAATTAATCTACTAGTCCCTCTACTGCTCCTGAGTCATGTCCGTTGAATCCTCTCCAAACCTAAATGAAAAACCACCTAGAGGGGGAAAATTTAAAACAAATAAAACGTGAGCGAAAGGCTCAGTAGGACTATGTTTTATAAAATAATTTAATTTTAAAGAAACATTTCATTATTCAGGAATTATTTAAAAGAAACCTTAAATGAATAAATAAATAAATAAATTTGAGTAAAACCGTTCTTACCCAGAACAGTTTACCCGTATAACTAATAATATCATTTTCCTTCCCTAGGCAAACCATAATAAAATCACCACCGTAGTGGCCCAGCTGGGTTTTGGGACCTGCCCCCAAGGTCGATCGCTACATGACCCGATCTCTGATATGGCATCATGCCTATATGTTTATTATCATCATCATTCAAAACCCGATTACCGAGTGTTGTCATTTACATTTATTATGAAGTCCATTTCAGCTCAGGGTATATTAAAATATAACCGTTAATGTCATTTTCAAACAACCGTTGAAAACATTTTAATAGAAATCCTTTTCAAAGCCAAATCCTTTTTGAAACTAGGCTACCAAGGAAATGGGGTAGAAGTCCTACCTCAATACTCGTGCCGGTGCCCCACACCGTAATCCCGGTCCGCTATACGTTAGCTCCGCGGAACCACGAACGATCCTAGATACAAACTAAGTCGATCGATATCTAGTTTGAGACATTCTATGTTACTAAACCATTTCATGATGTCCTAGTGTGCCATTTGTATCTTTAAAATCATTTTATAAGGTTGGAATTTAAATCGGGGTTCAAAACAGTGAAAACGGATGAAAAATCACAAAATTCTCCATGCTCGGCCGGCCTGCCGGACTCCCTGCTTCGGCCGGTAGAATTGCACAGTTCGGCCTACCGAAAACCAAGTCCAGTTGACCGATCATTCCCCAGGTTCGGCCTGCCGAACTGAAGAACATCGGCCTGCCGATCCCTTGATCCGGCCTGCCGAACTAGGAAAACCTAGAAATCCAGCCACGGGTTTTCGTTTCCCCTAAAATCCAAATCTTGATTCTAACCTGTTTTTCTCAAATCCCAGGCATGGAAAATAATCATAGTTGATAGAAAAACATTCTAGAACACATTTGGACTTATTTAAACAAGATTTAAACTCAAAAATCTCAAAAATCCAAAAATGAGAAAATGAGGAGAAAAATGAAAAATCTTGAATCCAATCCGTTTTTCTTCAATCTAAGCTTAGATTCTTGTTGCTCTAAGTTCATTTAACTCAAATCAATGGTTTTCTAAGCTCAAGCAAACCTAGATTTCAAAAATGCACAAAATTGAAAATTTTGGAAAAAGTTTAGAAATTTCAAAACTAACCTTGAATCAAAGCTTTAAATCCACGTTTTCGATTGCTAAATCACGTTCCCGAGCTTCCTCCTTGCTAACCCGAAGCTTGGATTCAAATTTGATTCAAAAACTCAAGGAGAAATTGAGAGAGGAAGGAGAGACCGAGAGAGATCAAGAGAGAGAGGGCTCACGGGAGAGAGGAGAGAGAGTGAGAGCTGAGAGAGTGAAGAGAGAGAGGGAGAGAGGGAATAAATAGAGAAAAACGGTGGGCGATTTTACTGAGCGAAAACCATGTGCCGCCCACGGTATTGTAAAATGGAGTATTTTTAACATTTTACAAATTGTTGTGTTTTAAATCTCAAAACATCATTTTAAAACAATAAGAAATCATTTGAATTAACCAAATTAACAAAACAGCCAAAAATTGAAAATCCAACCAACTAATCAAATTAATGTTGAAACATTAATTATGGCACACTAACTCATCATTTATATTACAATAACATTAAATAAATTTCGAGGCGTTACACATTCTATTTTCATAGTTTTTCTAGAAATTTAATATCATTTTCTAGACTTGTATCAGTTGGATTTTCCTTTAATTTTTTAGAATCTTCCTTCAGCTTATTTTATAAATCTGATTTTAGTAGATGTAGTACTTTGTCTGATGGTCTTTTTCGTCTTAATTTACAAAATGATACCAATTATACTATTATGCACGTTCATGAAAATGTTGGTATAATGCAATGTGTTGTGAATGATGAATCCTCTATGTTGTGGCATCGAAGATTGGGACATATCTCCATTAAAAGAATCAAGAGATTAGTAAATGAAGGAGTACTTAGTGCTTTAGATTTTACTAATTTTTATACTTGTGTGGACTATATTAAGGGTAAGCAAACCAACAAGTCAAAGAAGGGTGCCAATAAGAGTTCTAATTTATTGAAAATCGTATATACAAATATTTGTAGTCCAGACACGGATGCATACTCTCAAAGATACTTTGTCTCTTTCATAGATGACTACTCACAATACATGTATGTCTATTTGCTTAACAATAAAAATGGAGCACTAGATGCTTTTAATGTCATTAAAGCGGAAGTAGAGAAACAATATAGAAAGCAAATTAAGATCGTGAGATTGGATAGAGGTGGAGAGTACTATGGTAGATACACTGAGCATGAATAAGAACCTGGTTCATTTACAACGTTTCTTGAAAAGCATGGGATTGTTGCCCAATACACTATGCCTAGTTTTCCAGACCAGAATAGTATAGCTAAAAAAAGAAACCGAACATTATTGGATATGGTGCGGAGTATGCTTGCTAGCTCCAAACTTCCTAAGTCCTTGTGGATTGAAGCTCTTAAGACAGTGGTGTACTATTGAACCGAGTTCCAACCAAGGTTGTCCCAAAGATGCCTTTTGAGTTATTCAACTGGTTGGAAACTAAGTTTGCAACATGTACATGTTTGGGGATGCCTGTCAGAGGTAAAAGTTATAATTCACAAGAGAAGAAGCTAGACCCAAGGACCATAAGTGGATATTTTGTTGGATATGCTAAACGGTCTAAGGGATACAGATTTTATTGTTTATCTCACAGTACTAGATTTATGGAATCAAGAAATGCAAATTTTTTTTAGAATGACTTGATTAGTGGGAGCAATCGATCTTGGAACACTATTTCTGAAAAAGATCATATAGATGCTCAACCTTTCACTTCATCTGATAGAGTGATTGTTGTACACAACACGCCTAAAGTTCAAATGCATAATAAACAACAACAAGTCATTCGAGTTTCATAGATTGCTGATAAAGAAATAGTGGATCCAACTGAACAACAAATATAAGATTGAATAGCCTTTTAAATTACATGCTTCTCAGGGGAATGTTGAACCAACATTAAGGAGATCTATTAGAGAAAAGCGATCGGTGATACCTAATAACTATACTGTGTATCTACAAGAGTTTGACTACAATGTTAAAGTCGAAAATGATCTTTAAATGTTTTTACAGGCCATAAGTGTTGGAAACAAAGTGCGCAGCAGAATTTTTAAAATTTTCGTCAGAGTATTTTCCAAAACACAAGTTTGACATGTTATATGTATAAATTAAACAGATCTTACTAACCTCAGTGTGCCGAAGAACCTCCGCGACCTGTGTAGAGAAGTAACGTTCCAGAAGAGCCTCAACCAACTGGTCTTCTTTGCTATTCTCTATCCACAACCGGAGTGAGTGTGGGCTCACACGTACAGCTCTTCCACCGGTGACTCTCCTTCCAACCAACAGAGAGAACCCAAAGCTAGTGTTCGTGATTTGTGAACAAAAGCTCTCAGGGAGTTTTCAGATGCTCACTCGAAGAGTATCACTCTTAATCTCTCAAATTGATCTCTGAGTAAATCATTAGACTCACTCCCTTTTTATACCTATTGGTCCTAGGGTCAGTCCATATCAGATTAGGTCTCAAAAAATCGAAAACGAATCAAGTTCGGATCAATATCTGATAAGATCCGCGTGAAAACGCGTAATCTTAATTGTCGTCGGTCGGCAGGCTGAACTTTCTGATAGGCAGGCCGAACAGGCCAGTTCGGCAGGCCGAACACGTCATCCGGCAGGCCGAACTGCCGAGAAAAAATCTCCGCGAATCTTTTATTTTCCACCCGAGATTCTAAAGGATAAAGTCTCAGTTTTGATTCAAATAGTCCAATAGAAAAGATATCTGATCAAAACAAACTTCATCAAGATAATCTCTAAGAAAATAAATCAATTCACAATAATTCTACAAGTTTATCTTGTTCTAATTGTCCAAAATTAAAACAACCGATAAACAGACAAGAATTACCCGAACGCAATAATTCAACAAGTTCATCTTGAACTAATTTTCTTACATAATTAATTCAACCGATAAACAGACATGAATTATTTGATTCTTATAAATTTTAAACCTATCTGATAAATCTGACATAAGTTACCAATTATTGGAAAAGCATGCCGTGTCGTTACAGGATTTTGTGAGCTAGCAAAGGGGACCAAAATGGACCTATAAAGTTCAAGCTCATGATAATTATGAAACCCAATATCCCAGATATACATTTCACAATTATCAACTCCAACGCTACTCCACTAAAAGCTTGGAGCTGCACTCTCAAACTTTATAGAATCACGAAGCTCGTGTAGCTAAGTCTCCATAACATATCATAGTGTATTGCATCCCCATATGATCATCCATAATCGGCTTAAGGATAAATTCTGTCTTACCTTCCTGATTATTTTTATCTTACGTTCCATTGTCTCACCATTAGAAAACTTACCATCCAAAGATAGTATACCATTCGGTTACACCTATGTATCCAAATGGTTGAGCGCTCCAGTTTTCCAATTACAGGACAACGCATATAAGAGGATATCATTACTCCTAAAGAGGAGCTATGGATTCCATATCTATGAATAACAAGTCTACGCTATCAAGAGTCATGCCTCCAACGTACCGGCATGCATGGCACTATAGAAATGTGGGAGTCACCCATTGGTACATCAAAAGACACAAGTCGAGACAACGGGCCCATTATTCATCTCAGGATTAAGATACAATACAAATGATTGTCTAAAGTGAATCGATTTGCCAAGACAGAATTATAAATCCAAATCAATTCACTTTATGTCCCGATCTAACACATCGTCACCTTTGACAACGTGCCAATGTTTCTATTCATGGAGTCCAACTCCGATGGTCAAGACAAACCATCTCCCAAAAGGGATATAGACAACATAACAATCTTTACATGAATAAAGCGCCCAACTTTATTCCCTCGATTGCGGATCATATGTTTTAGACCGTCACCCTAAGAATTGTGTCTTCCGCATAATCATCCCATCATATGCCCAATTCTTAAGGTTTAGACTGACAGTCTCAGACTACTGTTTGCTTATCATACATTCAACAAATATGAACGTAAAGAGGACAATATTTGGTATATATAAATGAATAAATTCTTTATTGATAAAAATGTCTCCAAAAATGTATTATATTTTTACTCCTTAGAGCATACATGTCTAACAATAAGTTCTAAGGAATCTGACTTATGGTATAGTGCCATGAAAGATGAAATGGATTCTATGGCATCTAACAGAGTCTGGGATCTTGTTGAGTTGCTTAATGGTGTAAGAGCAATTGGATATAAGTGGGTCTTTAAAATAAAGAAAGACTCATTGAGCAACATTGAGAGACATAAGACAAGACTCGTTGCTAAAAGATTCACTGAAAGAGAAAGAGTCGACTACACAAAGACCTTTTTTCCTATATCTAAAAATGATTCTCTTTGAGTTATTATGGCATTGGTTGCCCATTTTGATTTGGATTTGCATCAAATAGATGTGAAAATAGCATTTCTCAATGGTGACCTAGAGGAAGAGGTTTATATGAAACAACCAGAAGGATTTTCCTCTAGTGACGGTGAGCATTTAGTCTGCAAGCTTAAGAAATCCATCTATAGATTGAAACAAGACTCTCGTCGGTGGTATTTGAAGTTCTATGATGTTATCTCTTCTTTTGGTTTTGAAGAGAATATCATGGATCAATGTATATACTAGTCAGTGGGAGTAGGATTTATTTCCTTGTGCTATATATGGATGACATATTACTTGCAACTAATGATAAGGATTGCTATATGAGGCGAAGCAATTTCTGTCAAAGAACTTTGATATGAAGAATATGGAAGAGGCATCTCATGTCATTGGCATTAAGATCCATTAGGATAGATCTTGAGCCATTTAGGTTTGTCTCAAGAGACCTATATCAACAAGGTTCTAGAGAGGTTTCAGATGAAGGATTGTTCACCAAGTGTAGCACCTATTGTGAAGGATGATAGGTTCAATTTGAACTAGTGCCTGAAAAATGAGCTCGAATGGGAACAAATGAAAAAAATTCTATATGGTTCAACCATTGGAAACCTAACATATGCTCAGGTCTATACAAGACTTGACATTGCATTTGCTGTGTGAATGATGGGCAAATATCAGAGTAACCCAGGTGTTGACCACTAGAGAGCTGCAAAGAAGGTGATGAGATACCTTCAAAGGACTAAGGATTACATGCTCAGGTATAGACGGGTTGACATTCTGGAGGTGATTGGATACTCCCATTCAGACTTTGCTGGCTGTGTTGATTCTCGAAAATCAACATCTGGTTATGTTTTCATGTTTGCCGGTGGAGCTGTATCTTGAAGGAGTGCAAAGTAGACTTTGACTGCTACCACTATTATGGTGGCCGAGCTTGTTTCTTGTTTTGAAGCTACTTCACATGGTGTATGGTTGAAGGGTTTTATATATGGGCTTAGAATTGTAGATTCTATTTCTAGGCTATTGAGATTATGCTGTGACAATTCAACTGCTGTATTTATGGCTAAGAACAACAAGAGCGGTAGTCAGAGTAAATACATAGACATTAAGTACTTAGCTATAAGAAAACGTGTTAAAAAAAAGAAAGTGGTCATTGAGCATGTTAGCACTGAGTTGATGATTGCCGATCCTTTAACTAAAGGCATGCCACCAAAGAATTTTAGGAATCATGTAGTACAAATGGGACCTGATTCCATGATGTGAATTTCATTGTACGTACATTTGTTATTTTAATAAAACTTTTATTCAGTTGTGATGTTTTCTCATATTTAATTGTACACATATTCAGTTATTTTAAGAAAAGTCAATTAAGTTGGACCTGGAATAAACATATGGTTTATTCATTAAGTTATGTTACCATTTATGAGTTGGTATTAAGGGATGTAATGTATTATAATTCATAGAAGATAATATTCATTCTAAGAGGACCTATTGTCATGATTCATGTGTTTATTCATTAAGTTTGAGATTGGTTGATTTTGGTTATCTAGAAAATATATGTAGATCAAGTAGCAGAATGTTATTTTAATTTTATTTATTATTATTTATTTAATTTTAAATGATAATAAATAAAAAATATATTTAAGTGGTCCAATATACACATATTTTCTAAGGGGTGTTAACTAAAGGGTATTAAGAACTGTTATAACATTTTAGAAAAAAATGCCTATTTTCAGATTCCTGGTGACGTACACTCTAATGGTGGGTGTTTATAAATATCAACTAAAAATCCGGAGGGTCCCCAAGCCTTGTAGTTATTCAAAAAATACACAATCTTTTTAAATTACAGAAGGTTTAGAAAATTCTCTTTTTTTCACAAAATTTCTTCAAGAATTCTTGTAGAGATATTCTCTATTTTTTCTGTGTTTGTCAATAGCTAGAGGTAAGATTTCTTTTCCTTTACGTTTCCTCAGTTAGATAATTTTTATGCAATCTAGATTCATACATATATGAAAATTATAATTATGTATATGAAAATTTCTAACACAAGAATCTTCCTCAAAATAAGCCAGAACGTGAGCACAAGAACACGCAAGAATAAACCTATTTTAACCTTGTTAAATGAGTCAAAAATGTCAAAAATGGTGATTGGTTTAACCACAGAAAAGAATAAGAACTCATTTTAAGTTTTTTTACTATAACAACTCACGTTAAGAAAGCTTCTTTACATCAAGAAATTGATCACCAAGTTGGGACTTGCAGAGGGCGTGAGCAAATTCGGTCCAAAGATCCAAGGAAAGAATTGGCCAGTTTAAGGGTTGATATGGTCTGAAAGATCTTGCCACAAAATTTCCGAACTTCAGCCCTCCTTGACTGCTTTTCCGCATTATTTATAACCAAAACTTCTATCAAATAACGCAATTTACTCAAATGGCTCTTCAACATTTTTTTTTTCCAGCACATCCTGGCTGCTTCCATCAGCCAGACCTACAGACTTCAATATTTCAGCAATCAAATCGAGCGCTTCCACCCGCCGAAACTCAAATTTCATGCTGCTACATTTCTCCAAGAGAAAGCCAAATAGACGGTGCACAATCCATGGCCGCCTTCGAAATATTTCTTTCGAAAACTCTAGGCTTTATTTGGGACTTCTTACTATCAAAATATTCCCCCAGAAAACCTTGGAATATGTCAAGGAGCCTCTGCAGCTCAGACCAGGGAAGATTTCTCGCATCGATGATCTTCAGAATCCAAAAGGTGGAGTTCTGAGCAAGGTAAGTGATCATCTTCTGCCAGCTCCGGGAGGCTGGCTGCAGAGTATGCGGTTGCAAGTCTTCACCCTTTGGATAGTCCTCTGCCTTGAATGTGTTCTTTTGAAGAATTCCCCACATTCGCCGCCCAAGCTGCACGCTAGTTTCTTCAGCATGGGGGTTAACAAGTGCCCGCGCCAAGTTTGAATACACCAAGACAACCTGTGGCTTACCTGTAGGACAAGGAAATAAGAAACAAGAGCCAACCCTTTCCATGTCAGGACGTAATATTTCAACCAATCATCCAAGTACTTTTATAACCTAGGATCTTTCCACCAACAGTGTTAGTTAAGGGTATTTAGCTCAGGCAAATTTGGCATACTTCTGGATAAATGTAAATTCCTCACTGACTAAAGTGACACCAAAACATAGTTTTTAGTTGTACTTTTGGATTCATATATTAACTAGAATTATATAAGTCAGCACCATAATTATTAATGTCAAGGCTATTAGCTAATACTCATAGAATTCAGAGTTTTGCCTGGATTTTCATGCAAGTAAATTTCCAGCAATGAAAGTACACGAAGTTTGAATAGCACAAGCAGATACTGAGCAGTTTCACTCCCAGCCTGATTCTTTTGCTCTTCAAAGATTTGGGCAAGGTAAGTATCCATTTGGAACATTGCATCATCATCCATACCTCCGTCAGAATTATCTGAAGCATCATATTCCTCTTTGTGGTTTTCCTCAACCCCACCTACAGCCTCAGAGTCATCTGTCTGCTCCTCACTTTCACCTGTTTCACCTGTCTCAGATTTATCAATCACCTCATCTTCTTCAACATTTAGGAAGTCTTCATCGTCATCATCATCCTCTTCGTCGTCATCCTCACTCTCAGCAACTTGACGCCTACCAGGTTTCAGAGACTTCTTAGTTACCCGCAACATTTGCAGCAGACCATCATCCGTGATATCGTCGCAAAAGTATTTGAAAACCTATGAAGACAAGTGGAAGTCAGATTATAACCATGAGTTGCGCATAAGATGCCCCCACTTGGATAAATCAGCCACATTTGTTAAATATGGGCAGAAAGAAAATGTAATAAATTCATAATTTGTGGTACTATGAAAAACTAAATTTCTTTTCTGAACCATCAGCGATTTTACATCAAATGCGTAAATCAAGCTTTGGCAAGGTCAATTGAATTGCAAAATTTGCAAGATGACATTGCAGAAATCAGGAGTGGCTCCATGTTGCAAATCACAAGACAACAGCCTAAAACATTCACAAATATCAAATGAAATGCAAAAGAGAATAACATGAGTATTGACTAACACCAACAACATGAATAGAGAACTACTTTTAAGCCATGAACTCTAGCCCAACAATACTGACCTGCTCAATAGCAGTTCATATAGGGCCTGATGATTGTGGTAACAATGAGAGTAACGCGTCCACCAGACCGTCCATTACTGCAGGCGCAGCATCATCAGTGTCCTCTTCTCCAGAGGAGTCGAGAAGAACAGCAAAGGGTAAGCTTTCCTACAACATATAATTAGCTCAGAGGCGGCTTCCAAGGACTCCCTTGGTCGAAGAAGCATTTGCAAATGCAATTGGATGAGCAAGTGTCATAATGCATGCAATCTATTTACATCACCAATCAGTCCAGAATTCCTCTCTTGCCATGTAAAGCGTTTTTAGGGGATGCATCTTATGCAAGATGAAACATTCAACGAAATATGCAACGGCAGAAAAGTCAATCAATGTTGAAGATTATTTTTATAAATGCCTCCCCGACTGTCAACTTCAAAATGTGCAATTCAACACCCCTGAAATTTGGAATGTCGGTAAATTTCCGTCACTTTCCATCAATTTCTTCGACAGAATTTCGGGATGCAGCACTAGGTTTAAAATATGAAAACTGATTTAACTCTAGTTATTATTAAAAAGGTAAAAAGAAAAAATTAAAAAGTAAGAAGTAAAAAAAACTTGAATTATCTTATAGGCATATGATAAGTTAATTTAATTATGAGAAAACAAAATCACCCCCACTGACCCAATAGCCAAGGCAAACTTAAGGGGGAAAAAAGAGTACCTCTCCACACACTGAAGTTTCCATAGCTTGCAGTTTCTTAAATACATTTTCTTCCTCATCTTCCAAAGGACGGAAGACAGAAATTGAAGAAATGTTGTGCATGAAAACAAAACGAATTCTAACATGCTTGAATCTTTATGAATATAGAATTAAAACGGAAGTGTGTAGATTTGTACCTCCTGTCATTGCACGGCACTGTGTTACACAACTTTGAATTGCTGCAGTCGTGTATTGGACCACTGGTTTGGGTGCTTCTATCACTCAAACACTCAAATGCGATGGTGCATAATCCGGATGTGAGAGAGAAAGGTGATAAAGACCAAACTAGAAAATTGCTCAACAAAATAAAAGTGAAATTTTGTTTTGCTCTGCTGCCTTTCATTTCCTCCCATCAAGGAAATATATAGCAAGCATAAAAAAACAGTTACCCAGATTAATTTTAATGGGAAATGAATATGAGACCACTAATGCATAATTGTTACAACAATAAATTGGTTTCAATATTGAAACCTTTAAAATACCAATGTAACAGTTACATTCTCCCACTTGGTCTCCATATTTAACCTTATATTCATTAAACCCAAACTTTCAGGAAACAAATACATGAATCATGACGATAGTTTCTCTAAATTGTGAGTATTATCTTTCATGTATTACAATGTATTATTTCTCAGACTTTATTCCTTATATGGTAACTTAACTTTATGAATAAACCCAATGTTTATTCTTGGTCCTACTATATGTGAATTTTTCTCTAATAACTTTATGCGCAAAACAAATATGAAAAAACATCACAACTAAATAAGAGTTTCATTAAGACTGTAAATTGTATATACAAACAAATTTACATTATGGAACCAAGTCCCATCTGTATAACATGATCCTTAAATGACTTCGGTGGCATTCCTTTTGTTAGAGGATCTGCAATCATCAATTCAGTGCTTATATGCTCAATGACCACTTTATTTTCCTTAATCCGTTCCCTTATGGCTAAGTACTTAATGTCGATATGTTTACTTCGACTGCCACTCTTTTTATTCTTAGCCATAAAGGGAGCAGCTGAATTGTCACAATATATCCTTAATGGCCTAGACATAGAATCTACAATTCTAAGGCCTGACATGAAACTCTTCAACCATACAGAATCTACAATTCTAAGGCCTGACATGAAACTCTTCAACCATACACCATGCGAAGTAGCCTCAAAACAAGAAATGAACTCTGCCTCCATCGTGGAAGTAGCAACCAACATTTGCTTTCCACTCCTCCAGGATATAGCTCCTCCGGCTAGCATGAAAATATAACCTGAAGTTGATTTTCTCGAATCAACACAGCCAGCAAAGTCTGAATCGGAGTAGCCAATCACCTCTAGAATGTCAGTTCGCCTATACATAAGCATGTAATCCTTTGTGCCTTGAAGGTACCTCATCACCTTCTTTGCAGCCCTCTAGTGGTCAATGCCTGGGTTACTCTGATATCTTCCCAACATTCCCACAGCAAATGTAATGTCAGGTCTTGTGCAGACCTGAACATACATAAGGCTTCCGACAGTTGAAGCATAAGGAATGTTGCTCATTTGAACTTTCTCGAAATCATTCCTTGGACATTGGTTCAAATTGAACTTATCACCCTTCACAATGGGTGCTACACTTGGTGAACAATCTTTCATCTGAAATCTGTCTAAGACTTTATTAATATAGGTTTCCTGCGATAGTCCCAAAATGCATCAAGATCTATCCCTATGGATCTTTATGCCAATAACATAAGATGCCTCACCCATATCCTTCATATCGAAGTTCTTAGAAAGGAATTGTTTCACCTCATATAGAAACCCCTTGTCATTGGTTGCAAAAAGGATATCATCCACATATAAAACAAGGAAACAAATCTTGCTCTCACTGACCTTCTGGTATATACATTGATCCATGATGTTCTCTTCAAAACCAAATGAAGTGATGACATCGTGGAATTTCAAATACCATTGACGGAAAGCCTGTTTCAAACCATATATGGATTTCTTGAGTTTGCACACCAAGTGCTCACCATCACTAGAGGAGAATCTTTCAGGTTGTTTCATGTAAACCTCTTCCTCTAGATCACCATTAAGGAATGCCGTTTTCACATCTATCTGATGTAACTCAAAATCAAAATGAGCCACTAATGCCATGATCACACGAAGGGAGTCCTTTTTAGATACAGGAAAAAAGGTCTCAGTGTAATCTATACCCTCCCTTTGAGTGAATCCTTTAGCAACGAGTCCTGCCTTATGTCTCTCAATGTTGCCTAATGAGTCTTTCTTTGTCTTGAAGACCCATTTGCATCCAATGGCTTTTATACCATCAGACAACTTGACAAGATCCCAGACTCCATTAGATGACATAGAGTTCATCTCATCTTTTATGGCATCATACCACAAGTTAGATTCCTTACAACTCATGGCTTGTGAAAACGTTTCTGGATCATTTTCGGCTCCTATGTTGTAGTCAGACTCTTGTAGATACACAATATAGTCACTAGGAATGGCTGATCGCCTTACTCTAGTAGATCTCCTTAATGTTGATTCAATATTCTCTTGAGGAGCATGTTGATCATCTGGTTGTTTAACAGGTTCTTGTATCTATTGTTCAGCTGGATCTACTACTTCTTGATCAGCAATCTATGAAACTTGAATGACTGGTTGTTGTTCAACACGCATTTGAATTGTAGGCGTGTCGCGTATAACAATTACTCTATCATATGAAGTGGAAGCTTGAGCATCTGTATGATCTTTCTCTGGAGCGGTGTTCCAGGATCGATCACTCCCACTGATCAAGTCATTCTCAAGAAATTTCGCATTTCTTGATTCCACAAACCTAGTGGTATGTGATGGACAATAAAATCTGTATCCCTTAGACCGTTCAACATATCCAACGAAATATCCACTTATGGCCCTTGGGTCTAGCTTCTTTTCCTGTGGATTATAGACTCTCACTTCAGACGGGCATCTCCAAACGCATATATGTCGCAAACTCGGTTTCCAACCTTTCCATAGCTCGAACGGTGTCTTTGAGACAGCCTTGGTTGGAACTCGATTTAATAAATACACAGCCGTCTTGAGAGCTTCAGTCCACAAAGACCTAGGAAGCTTGGAGCTGCTAAGCATGCTCCGCACCATATCCAACAATGTTCGGTTTCTTCTTTCTACCACACCATTTTGATCTAGAGAATCGGGCACAGTATACTGGGCAACTATCCCATGTTCTTGAAGAAACTTCGCAAATGGACCAGGCGCTTGTCCATCTTCGGTGTATCTACCATAGTATTCACCACCTCTATCAGATCCCACTATCTTTATTTGCTTACCACATTGTTTCTCTACTTCTGCCTTAAACACCTTAAAGGCATCTATAGCTTCATTTTTGTTATGAAACAAGTAGAGATATATATATCGTGAGTAATCATTATTAAAAGTAATGAAATACTTTTGACCATACGTGTCTATATCTGGACTACAAATATTTGTATGTATGATCTCTAATATGTCTGAACTCCTCTTGGCACCTTTCTTTGACATATTGGTCTGCTTTCCCTTTATGCAGTCTACACAAGTGTCAAAGTCAGTAAAATCTAGAGTACTAAGTACCCCATCATTCACTAGTCTCTTTATTCTCTCAATAGAGATATGACACAATCTACGGTGCCACAATATAGAGGAATCTTCATTCATAACACATCTCTTAATGCCAGCATTATCATGAACATGCATAGAAGTATAAGAAGCTTTATCTTGTAAATTAATTTTGAAAAGACCATTTGACAATGTACTATTTTCAATAAGTTCAGATCTATAAAACAAACTAAATATAGTGTCTGAAAAATTAAAGGAAAATCCCAACGGTACAAGCCTTGAAACTAAAATTAAATTCCTAGAAAAACTAGGAATATAAAATGTCTTTTCTAATTTTAAAATAAAACCACTAGATAAAACTAAATTGCATGTTTCGACAGCTTCTACATGTGAGCACATCTTGTTGCCTGAATAGATGCACTGCTTACTTCCCACTGGCTTCCTTAGGCCTTGCAATCCCTGCAAGGAATTAGTGACATGGATTGAAGAACCAGAATCAATCCACTATGTGTTATGTTCAATATCAACCATATTAGATTCATAACAAACAAGTGAGAATTGAGTACCTATTTTGTCAAGCCATCTCTGATATTTAGGACAATCCTTCTTTATGTGCCCCTTCTTTTTGCAAAAGAAGCACCTAGATTCCTTCTTGATATCAGCTTGAGCAGGCAGTTTGCCTTTTCCCTTATCCTTGACTTGGCCCTTATTCTTCCTTTGAGTTGCCAGATGCACACTCTCTCCCGCTTCCATAACAAGCCTTCCTTCTTCCTCAACACACATGGTCATCAATTCATTGATGGACCACTTATCCTTATGTGTGTTGTAGGATATCTTGAAGGGTCCATATTGATGTGGGAGAGTGTTGAGGATGTAGTGCACAAGAAAGGTTTCAGACATCTCAACCTCAAGTGTCTTTAGCTGAGCCGCTATATCCCTCATTTGCATGATGTGCTCACGCACACCATGAATTCCATTAAGCTTCGTGGATGAAAATTTCATTATCAAGGTGCTAGCCAAGGCTTGGTCTGGTGTAGCAAACTGCTCATCAATTGCCTTCATCAAAGCTCGCACTTTGTCATATTGCTCCAATGAACCACGTATGCCAGCCGAGATCTTTGTCTTTATGAACATTACACAGAGCCGATTAGATCGCTCCTACTTTTCATAATGGTCAACGTCATCTGGCTGGCTGGTCTCCGTAATGGCAGGTGGTTCATCCTTACGGATAGCAAAGTCAATGTCCATGACACCTAAATGAAGAAGAATTCTCTCCTTCCACACCTTATAGTTGTCTCCCTTAAGTTCGGGAATGTCACACTGGAAATCAGAGTAACTCATAGTTTGCATAGCTGCATAATAAAATATACATGCTTTTGTTACTAAATTGAGGCTATAATACTTTATGACATGTTTACCAATGTAAATCATGCATTAAAATATGAATCAAATGACATAAAAATTGCCTGTGGGCTAAATTTTTAATTCAAACAGACTCATATATCCTTATGATGACACTATCAAATTATATGACATTTTCTTAATTCCTGTGGGTAAATTAAGAAAGATAATTTGACACATCATCCTAATTAATCATATTAAATATAATAAAAATTCCTGTGGGATAAAATTTATCATATTACATATGATTAATCATAATTTAATGTCTTTTTACTATATGTGATTTAAACATCTAATATAATTTTTTGCATAATCAAAGATGTTGTGGCTACTCTTTAATTATTCAAAAATTAAATACATATATCACAAGAAATTTATTCTTAAATTTTTGCTCGTAAAATAAATTGCAATTACCTTAAGCAACAAATAAATATGAACAAAGACCCATAATTTATGTACTAATTTTCATTATGTATAGATTAAAATTATACATTCAAAAATATAATTTAGCACATTATTGCACAAAATTAAATGTACTAAATTATTTAACTTAATATTACATGCATAATTTTAAATCACAAATTATACATAATGAACACTATATGCACATAAATTTACAAAATTATATCCACACAAATACTGTATAATATTCATAACAAATACCAAAAATTGTGAATATTCAAAAATTATGAATTTTTCATAAATTATTCCATAATATGAAAAATTTCATAAAAATATCAAAATTGTGGATATAATGAAAATTTCATAAAAATTATAAGAACTAAAAATTTTATGAAAATTTCCCCAAAAATATCATTTTATGAAATTTAGAAAAAATCAAATTTTTTTTTTAATTTTTGGGTTTTTTTTATTAAAAAAAGGGCGTCGTTTGGAGAAGTCCCCCGCATAAACGACACATCGTTTAACTTGGAGGGCAGCCTGTCAACATTCCAAACGACATGTCGTTTTAGTCATTAAGGTCCAAAACGACTTGTCATTTTTTAGCACTGAAACGAGCCCCTTCCCCTTACAAAACGACATGTAGTTTTGGCTGTCCCAAAGCCAAACGACATGTCGTTTCAGGTCATCTTCTTCCTCTGAACAGGTCGTCTCGACCCGGACAACCCGGTTTTGACCCGTTTCAGACCCGCAACAAAACCCAACAGTTTCTAAACCAACCGGACATGGATTTTGACGTTTCAAATTGTAGAATTCATAGAAATCTAATGTCTAAATGATTTCTAATCTTAGTTTCAATTAAGAAACGCTAAAAACAAAACCCAAAAATCAAAAAAAATTTCACCCCGTGACTATCATGAACACGGAAAGTTTTTTTTCTTTTTTTAAACAAACTCCACAGTTTGCATGCAAGGCAAAGTGATTTACGACTCTGATGCCAAATGAAAACAAAACGAATTCTAACATGCTTGAATCTTTATGCATATAGAATTAAAATGGAAGCGTGTAGATTTGTACCTCTTGCCATTGCACTGCACTGTGTTACACAACTTTGAATTGCTGCAGTCGTGTATTGGACCACTGGTTTGGGTGCTTCTATCACTCAAACATGCAAATGTGACAGTGCATAATCCGGATGTGAGAGAGAAAGATGATAGGGACCAAACTAGAAAATTGCTCAACAAAATGAACGTGAAATTTTGTTTTGCTCTGCTGCCTTTCATTTCCTCCCATCAAGGAAATATAGAGCAAGCATAAAAAACAGTTACCTAGATTAATTTTAATGGAAAATGAATATGAGACCACTAATGCATAATTGTTACAACAATAAATTGGTTTCAATGTTGAAACCTTTGAAATACCAATGTAACAGTTACAATGCAAGGTGCTAAGGAATCGCATGAAGTACGACCCAAGATCTTTTGGTTCAAGGCCATTTGCCAATGCGCGTGGCCCCTCTCCCTTCCGAGCAGTTGCCAGCAATTGCTGAAGCTGCTCAATACACGTCCTGCAAAGAGCACTAGAAATGGTTGCTTTTGGCCACCTAAATTTCTCTTGTAACTCAAATGATGTTACTTCGTTTCCCAAGAGATGCGTTGAGCACGCCCTGTACAGCTAAAAATTTCGAAATCTCTTTGTGATGCGGAATTTTGCCTCAGCATCAAGCGTTAAGTATTTCAATATACTGGGCAAGGATTTAACAATCCATGTTTTCAAAACATCGGAATTTCCCATTGTCCCAAAAGAGTCTTTGTCTTCATTTGAACCTATCTCTGAATTGTCATCTGTTGTTTGGCTCTGATCAGAAGGTTCCTCAGTAGGATGACTTCCATCCACAAACATGTCCTGCAAGTTCTGAATAAATAGCATGGAACCAGATTCTGTTCTGAAATCTACCATAAAATCCTTAACTGTTTTTGTCCGCGTGATAGAATCAAAATTTCCATTGCTGTGTTTTTGTAGAGCTACAATAACATTAACCATGCTTGATCCAATCAGACAACCCCTTAAGAAAATGTTGTCCAACTTTATAAAGCCAAGAGTTCTTTTGTAGACAATAAATCCATCAGGCACTGGACAAGTTTGGATAACAAAACAAGTGGAACAAAAGATGCAGGCAGCCTCAGCAAGAGAAGAAGCAGAACGCCAAATGCCACATGCTAACGATCATGAGATGACATAAGAAGAGATCCTTCAACAATTATTTCAATAAAGGATTGAAAGTTCTTTGCAATTTCTTCCTCAGAAGACCTAGACTTCCGGTTTTCTTGCGCTTCTTCAACGGACTAGAAACCGACCCTTCATCCTCAGCATGCAAAAGAACATCAGCCAAAAGTATATTTACCAGTATAAGCCATACACCGTGAACTCGAGGCTGGCAAAAGGTCGATTCCTGTGACATTCAAGAAAGATCAAATGTTTGAGAAGTTACATTTTCTTTATTTATTTTATATCCATAGCAAGGCGTCTATCACTTACAAAGAATAAATAATCAGGCACGTAACATTACCTTCAAACAAGTAGCGAGAGAAGATAGATGATCAGCAGCAAAAAGCTTGTTGGGACAAAACGGATTTGGCAGAAGTTTTCTGAACACTGCACTGTCAACAGATATTTTTGGCTTTGATTTGTTTTCGTGGATTTGGATCCAATGCTCAACTTTTGCCTGAAGATAAAGGTACATTTTGAAATCTTCCACTTCTAACTTTTGAATATTTGTCATGTGATTTTATAAAACCCTCCGTTTGTTGTGTATTTTTTGGATTCAATGGACTTCAATTTGGAAGTATCAAGAATTCTTTAGATATATGTTTGTTTCCCCCAAAATCTGAATCCTTTGAGTGTCAAGAATCTAAGTTTTTAGAATTCTGATCCCCTAAACTTTTGATACCCGGATATCTTTATTATAATAAAAGCAGAAATTCTCTTTCCTATATTTGAGGGAAAAAAATCATAACTTCTTTATTTGATATCCAAATGAGATATTCTTTTTTCATTGTGTTCCTAGTGAACAGAGAAATAAATTAAGATTTATATTGCATATTTTTTAAGATTGTTAACATTAAAAATTTATTAGATTTGTTAATAAATTAAAAACTATTTTATTACCTCTCTAAACATAAATTTCAATTTTATTCCATACTTAGATTAAAACTTGAATACATATCCAAATGTCAATTTGGATAACAATTTAAATCATTAACTCAAATCCTAATTCAAATCACATAACTCAAATCAAATATGTAATTCAAATCCATCTACCAAACAGACCCTTAAACTAACACACTAGTTAAATCTAATATAATGATAACGCAAAAAATAACATATAAAACTTAAACAAACATATAAAAACTAATAACATTAAAACTAAAACTTATAAAACTAAAACTAACGCACTAATTAAAACTATTAATGTTATATTAACATAAAAACTATTTACCAAATCCTAAGTACAATAATTCTATTCACAAATCTTATATATAAAAACCTAATTACTAAATAAACAACCTAATTACATACTACAAAGTCCACTAAACCAAAAGGACAAACCCCATAAAAGATAACTAATTTAATCACAAACCCAACAATCTTAAATTACAAACTTAAAATCATCTCAAATTACTATTGGAATGAGCATGAAAAAGACACACAAATAACGATAAAAATTAAGAATGCTACATTGTTATATAAAAGAGAAAAAAAGGACAGTTAATGAAGGGGGCTGACCTTTGTTACGGAGGAAATTGTTGTGAGGACTTTGAAATATTGGCAAAGGGAGACCGTTCTGAAGTATTGGCAATGGCACAAGGGCTTCTCGTGGTGGGGCTTGGCAAAGGGGCCCCGAACGTTGAGGCTTCAAACAGTAAAAGGTTCACGACATTTGGGCTTGACACTGAAGGAGCTTACCTTGACGAAGATGGTGGCAGAAGGACGTGATGGGGGGCTTTGGAATCAGAGATTTGAGAGGGAGAGAGACAGTGAGGGAGGCCGATCATGCTAAGAGAGATAAGGTTTTGATTTTCGATGGGCACGATAGTTAAAGCATATTAGACAATGGTTTCTCAAATACTATCATCTAAACTAAAACATTAGGCGACAATTTTGAAAAAACTTATATCTACAGTACATGACATTTAATGCTAATAAATGTTGCATGATTTATGACGACGGTTTTCTACAAAACCGTCATCTAATGAGTGTCACATAAGTGACAATTTCCAGTAGTGAAGAAGAAAGATGTGGCCACGTACAAATTAAGACCCCATATGCATGGCTCTGCATGCAACGACCCTTGGACGAAAGAAAATAATTAAAAAAAAAAAGAAATGAACAAAATGCCATTGAGCTTTAAAAAAAGACACAAAAAGGGGGAAAAAAAGCTCCAATAGGTGTCTCAAAACAAATCTAAAAAAGGAAAATTGTACTAAATAACACAATTTTAATTCTTAATATATGTAAATAGCACACTTTCAAAAACATTTAAATAGTATTTTTATAATCACATGATCTTTTTAGACACTTAAATCTTCAATTTTACTTTTTTTTCTTCTCTTTCTTTTTGTTTTTGTTTTTCGATTTTAATATTGTTTCATGTTTTTCTTTATTTCATTTTGTACCAAAATAAATTTTTTTTAATCTAAATGGGCTATTTACTGAATATTGTTATATGTTGATTAATTTATTTTTAAGTGGTTTAATTCTCTCCTTATCCAAAAAAAGATGATTATGCTAAAGGAAAGAAAGATGTATGTGATCGTTAGAACTCAAAACAGGCCTAGAAACACCCAATGGATCCAGAAGACTCAAAACAGGCTTAGAAACACCCAATACTTCCAAAACACTCAAGCAGGCCCAAACATGACCTTGACAAATAAGTCACATGTCAGGTTATGAAAATACAAAGAATAAAACCAATCGGTTACCTACGCCTAGAAATCCTGTATGTCTAATGTGATTTAGAACTTAAACTTTTAATTGCTATAGTATAAAGCTCTTATACACTAGAGTGTTGAAAAAAAGTGTGCTACAATATAAAGCTTTCATATGCTACAACAATGTTTTTAATCAAAATTAGTTCAAAGCATTGGTTCTAGCCAATGCTTTGAAAGACTCTAAAAAGCTCCAAAGACGTCCTAGGCTACCAAGGGATCTCACCAACCGCAGTATATACTACTACAAAACTGCCTAGTTATCATGCAAAAATATGAGTTTATCAAGCAAAGTTTCTCCACGCATGTTATCTCTCTACTTGCACATGGACATGGCATAGATACTAGTATCCAATTGAAGATGAGCCGTCAAAGCTTGCAAAGAAGAAGAAGAAGAAGAAGAAGAAGATTTTAAAGACTTCAAAAGTAAATGACCATATAAGCCTGCAAGTCTTGGCTCTCGTTTCAAGGGGCAAAGAATGATGCCAATCAAACATAAAAGTCCAATTAAAGAACTATGGTGATTTGATTTCAATGTAGATACGTAGGTAACCTAGTTACAAAAGACTAGGTACAATCACAATCTCCAATTCAAAACACAAATCTCAAATTCCTTTCAATTCCTCATAGATACACGGGAATTATCTAAATTCAAATTCAAAGTCTTGAACTATATTTGATGTGATTCTACAAATGCATATGTAGGCAATCTAATATAAAAATAGGTGCAGTCGAAAATTCAAATAAAATCCCCAAATTCCTAAAAAATATACATAAAAAATCAAATTTAAAAAAGTCCTTTTGATTCCATATACGGCCATCACCTAGGAATCATCCAAATACCAAAAAGAAAAATACATGGACGACTTTAAACCTCGGAGCAAAGTGGTGCTTGAGGAGTTAAGGAGTGATCAAATCACTCCGAAGGTTCCAAATGAAACCATTCCGATCGGTGTAGACAAACCAAACAAACCTGAACAACAACCTCAAGGGCTTCGGCGTAGTGAGAGGATCGGGCGTCAACCTGAAAGGTATATGTTCAATGGGGAGGTCTTCTTGGTTGAACCGGATGAACATGATAGGGATCCTTATGCTTACGCAGAAGCTATGGAGGATGTTGATTCAAGACTCTGGACAGAGGCCATGAACATAGAGATGAAGTCTATGGAGACTAATCAGGTCTGGGGGCTTGTGGATCTTCCCTAAGGGGTAAAACCCATAGGGTGTAAGTGGATCTACAAGAGGAAAAGAGGGATGGATGGAAAGGTCGAAACCTTTAAGGCTAGATTGGTAGCTAAGGGTTATACGCAAAAGGAAGGAATCGATTATGAGGAAACCTTTTCGCCTGTAGCCATGCTTAAGTCCGTCCGGATTCTCTTGTCCATAGCTGCTGCTCTCTACTACGAGATTTGACAGATGGATGTCAAGACGGCTTTTCTAAATGGCTATCTTGATGAGTCCATTTATATGGAACAACCAGATGGGTTCAAGGTCGCAGGTCAAGAGAGTAAGGTTTGTAAGCTGCTAAAGTTAATTTATGGACTTAAGCAGGCTTCCCGTTCTTGGAACATAAGATTTAATCAGGTGATCAAAACTTATGGGTTCTCACAAAATGTGGATGAACCATGTGTTTACAAACACATTAAAGATGGGAAGATGGTTTTTCTACTACTCTATGTAGATGACATTCTGCTAATTGGCAATGACGTTGGGGCGTTGTCATCGGTCAAATTAAGGTTGACCAAGCAGTTTGACATGAAGGACTTGGGTGAGGCTAATTTTGTTCTCGGTATCCAGAATTTTTGGGATAGGAAGAACAAAATGATAGCTTTGTCACAGGCCGGCTACATAGATAAAATTCTCAGGAGGTTTGCAATGCAGGATTCCAAGAAAGGTGGGCAACCATCTAGGTCTGGAATTACTCTTTCTAAGAAAGACTCTCCAAAGTCTTATGAAGAAAGAGAATACATGAAGAAAATGCCTTATGCTTCGGCAGTGGGTAGTCTCATGTATGCCATGCTTTGCACACGACCAGATATTAGCTATGCGGTCGAGATTGTAAGTCAATTTCAGGCGAATCCAGGCCGACCACATATTCGGCCTCCACGACCAGATATTAGCTATGCGGTCGAGATTGTAAGTCGATTTTAGGCAGATCCAGGACCGAACCATTGGATTGTGGTAAAGCATATTTTCAAGTACCTGAGAAGGACTTAAGGGTATATGCTTGTGTATTCGGGTGAGGACTTGACTCCTCTAGGATACACTGACTCAGATTTTCAATCCTGTCTGGATTCTAGGAAATCGACTTCGGGGTTTGTGTTTACTCTGGGTGGCGGTGCCATCAGTTGGAGAAGTGCGAAGCAAGATTGCACTTCGGATTCAACGATGGAGGCCGAATATGTGGCAGCTAGTGATGCTTCGAAAGAAGCAGTGTGGTTCTGCAAGTTTCTTGGGGATCTTGAGGTAGTTCCTGGTATGGATAAGGCGGTATCACTGTACTATGATAATAGTGCGGCGGTAGCTAACGCTAAGGAACCAAGATTTCACAAGAAGAGTAAGCATATTGATCGGAAGTATCATGTGATAAAGGACTTCGTTAAAGGTAGGCATGTCTCGGTGTGTAAGATCGTGTCAGAGGACAATTTAGCTGATCCATTTACGAAGACACTTACTGGGGGAGTCTTCGAGAGGCATGTGGAAGCTATAGGGATGCGAAATTTGCTGTATTTACTCACTTAGTGCAAGTGGGAGATTGTTAGACATGTATGCCCTAAGGAGTAAAAATGTAATATATTTTTGGAGACGTTTTTATCAATAAAGAATTTATTCATTTATATATACCAAATCTTGTCCTCTTTACGTTCATATTTGTTGAATGAATATTAAGCAAACAGTAGTCTGAGACTGTCAATCTAAACCTTAAAGAATTTGGGATATGATAGACTGATTATGCGGAAGACACAATTCTTAAGGTGACGGTCTAAAACATATGATCCACAATCGAGGGAATAAAGTTGGGCGCTTTATTCATGAAAAGATTGTTATGTTGTCTATATCCCTTTTGGGAGATGGTTTGTCTTGACCATCGGAGTTGGACTCCGTGACTAGAAACATTGGCACGTTGTCATAGGTGACGATGTGTTGGATCGGGACATAAAGTGAATTGATTTGGATAAATAATTCTGTCTTGGCAAATCAATTCACTTTAGACAATCATTTGTATTGTATCTTAATCTTGAGATAAATAGTGGGCCCGTTGTCTCGACTTGTGTCTTTTGATGTGCCAAAGGGTGACTCCCACATCTCAATAGTGGTATGCATGCCGGTACATTGGAGGCATAACTCTTGATGGCGTAGACTTGTTATTCATAGATATGGAATCCATAGCACCTCTTTAGGAGTAATGATATCCTCTTATATGCGTTGTCCTGTAATTGGAAAATTGGAGCGCTCAACCATTTGGATACATAGGTGTAACCGAATGGTATACTATCTTTGGATAGTAAGTTTTCTGATGGTGAGATAATGGAACGTAAGATAAAAATAATCAGGAAGGTAAGACAGAACTTGTCCTTAAGCTAATTATGGATTGTCATATGGGGATACGATACACTATGATATGTCATGGAGACTTAGCTATACGAGCTTCGTAATTCTATAAAGTTTGAGAGTACAAATCCAAGCTTTTAGTGGAATAGCGTTGGGGTTGATAATTGTAAAATGCATATCTGGGATATTAGGTTTCATAATTATCATGAGCTTGAACTTTATAGGTCTATTTTGGTCCCCTTTGCTAGCTCACAACATCCTGTAACGAGACGGCGTACTTTTTCAATAATTGGTGACTTATGTCGGATTTATCAGACTGGTTTAAAATTTGAAAGAATTAAATAATTCATGCGGGTTTATCGGTTGAATTAGTTTTGCAAGAAATTAATACAAGATAAACTTGTTGAATTATTACGGTCGGATAATTCTTGTCTGTTTATCGGTTGATTTAATTTTGGATAAATTAGATCAAGATAAACTTGTAGAATTATTGTGAATTGATTTATTTTCTTAGAGATTATCTTGATAAAGTTTGTTTTGATCAAGTAACTTCTCTATTGGGTTATTTGAATCAAAACTGAGACTTTATCCTTTAGAATCTTGTGTGGAAAATAAAAGATTCGCGGAGATATTTACTCCGGAGTTCGGTCTGTCGATCAGCGAGAGATAAGATTACGCATTTTTACGCGGATCTTATCAGATATTGATCCGAACTTGATTCTGTTTCAAGTTTTTGAGACTTAATCTGATAAGGACTGACCCCAGGACCAACAGGTATGTAAAGAGAGTGAGTCTCATGATTTACTCAGATTAATTGAGAGATTAAGAGTGATACTCTTCTAGTGAGCATCTAAAAACTCCCTGAAAGCTTTTGTTCACAAATAGCGAACACTAGCTTTGGTTTCTCTCTGTTGGTTGGAAGGAGAGTCACCGGTGGAAGAGCTGTATGTGTGAGCCCACACTCACTTCGGTTGTGGATAGAGAATAGCAAAGAAGACCAGTTGGTTGAGGCTCTTTTGGAGCGTTACTTCTCTTCACAGGTTGCGGAGGTTCTTCGGCACACAAAGGTTAGTAAGATCTGGTCAATTTATGCATATAGCATGTCAAACTTGTGTTTTGGAAAAATACTCTGATGTGAAATATTTTTAAATTCCGCTGCACACCGTTTTTTCAACATGATATGCATAACGTTTTTAAAAGTTCAAGTTATGATTTTCAAAGTATTTAAAGTATGTTTTGCATTATGCATAATGTTTTATAATTTAAGTTATAAGTTATATGATGCATTGGTTATGCAACAAATTGCATTTGTTGTGCAATAAGTTTTAGAATAAAAGTTATAATTTGTAAAATGTGATTTCGTTATATGTTGCATTTGTTATGGAATAAGTGTTAGAATACAAGTTATGATTTGCAAAATGTGTTTGCATTTTATGATGCATTTGTTAAGCAATATGTTGCATTTGTTATGCAATAGGTTTTATAGTACAAGTTATGAATTGCAAGTGTGTTTGCATCTTATGTGATTGCTTTTGAAATGCTCACTAAAGTTAATAAGAAGGTAATGTAAAGATAAAAAGAAAGTGTCGTACCAGCCTCTTTGTTATGAGGTACTAAAAGTAAAATTAAAGTTTGACCTCCTAGATGTGAGGTACAAGACCTCAATGTTTGATGGTCTCAAGTCTTCCACAAGGGAAGCATCATGTTTATGATCTTATGATTAATGAGTTGGTATGAACACTAAAGTAAGGTAAGGAAAATGAAGGTAAGATAAGGAATAAGAAGAGAAAGTTAAAGTAAGATAAGAAAACTTAAAGAACGAAGATAGAAAGTTAAAGTAAGAAAAGAATGTTCATAAAATGCTCATAATTGAAGTTAAAAATTGAGCATAAATGGAGTCATGCATTCTGATATTGCTTGAATGCCTTTTTATGAAATATTTATATGCTATGTTATGGAAAACATTCAGAGAAATGTTTTATCCACTGATCTTGTGTACAATATATGAGATTATCCACTGATCTTGTGTACTAAAAGAATGTTTCTTTTTGTTTTTGTTCTTTTATTAAAGAAAAAAAAAAGCCTCCAATTTAGGTGTCATTCCATGACAAGAAGAGAAAATGGAGTTCATACTCTATTATTATTGATACTAGAAGATGAAGTCTAGACTCTGGACTGAGGAGAAAAACTGTTCGTGTGTTAATTTTTGAATCAACACAGACGTAAGTTATATAGAGTCAACGAGTAATAAAGAGGGAGTATGTATCATTTTCACGGAGATTATGTTAATTATTCAAGTTCTTCAAGCACTGTAAAGATTATTTGAATAACCGGTTTAAATAAAATTAAAAGGGCTAATTTAAGTAAATTAAATAAACCAAACCAAAAATTAAAAGAAATGTCCTGAGGATCTAATTTCACCTAATCACTTTATAAAACCTCCTATTTTCTCTTTAGTTTAGCCACCTAGCTAAGTCATAGCCAAGTTTCCATTAATCCACATCTATAAGTTTGTCCCAGTAATCAAGTAGAGACTTCCATTAAAGATACACTATATTCCGGTAAGTACCAATTAAGACCATCTTCAATGCCAATGTCGATGTCTATGATATAATATGTGCTACAAAAAAGTGTAAAAATAACATATTAATGTGTTATTTTATTTTATGCTCAAATATATAATGCTATTTGAAATATCATTTTTGCCTTTTATCTTAATTTTCAAACCTTGAAACTTGTAAAACTGAACTTTTAATATTATAATGATTGAAAAAGTGAGAATGTCGTAATTATTAAAGAGAAATGTTTATCTATCAACCAAGAGATCAAATGCAAAATTTGCTATATGCTAAACTTGGTAGAAAATTTGACATTGGAGAGTGTTTGTTTACACAATCAAATGTCAAATTTGTCATTAGCGCATCAATTTACTATTGCATTTGAGATGCTCTAATAAGGATTCATTAGGTTTTAGGTTCCCTTTAATGGCTACATATAATTAAATCTATACTTAAAATTTTGTCCTACTACCAATAGCTTTATATTCTATACACAAGGACGAAAATCTTGATGTCACCGAAGTTTTAGATAAAGTCATGGATATTGTCGATATTGAACGATATTCGAAAAAAAATAGATATCTTGAGAAAAAATTGTAAAATTTTCTTACAACTTTGTACAATGATAAAATAATCAAAATTATTTAATTTGAACAAAGTTGTTAACATAAATTATACAACTTTAGTCTAATATGAGAGTTATATTGCTTACTATAAAAGTAACACTCGTGCTAGTCGTACTATGACTAATGCCGAATATTGGAAAAGCTAGCACTAAAAAGATATCCAGCTACCACTAAAAAGATATGCACAACAGATTACCAGGATATAGGAAGGCTAGCACTAAAAGGACATCCATACCCGATTGCAAGGAAGATTTAACTGGCTACAAGATGTTAGTGAGCTACTTTCCTTTTTAAAACAACATATTACAAGGATATAGGAAGGCTAGCACTAAAAGGACCTCCATAACCGATTGCAAGGAAGATTTAACTAGCTACAAGAAGTTAGTGAACTACTTTCCTTTTTAAAAGCGAATGGCTCACTTTTCTTTTTAAAAGCGGCTGTGATCTACTTTCCTTTTTAAAAGCGAGCCGCGAATGGCTCACTTTCCTTTTTCAAAACTGACTGGCTCATGTATGAGTATACTTTGGAGTGAGTGATTTACAATGAAGAATTTATTATTTTTATTTAAGAAGGAAAATCTTAAATCAGCCTCCGTGTGAGGGCAAAGATGTAGGGCTATGTGACTATTCTTATTAAGAGTGTGAAAGAAGAGAAATGTTGTTATCTTTCCGATATGGGACGTCTCAAAATTTATCATTTTAAAGTTCTGAAACAAATAAAAGGATAACAAACACGAAAATAGCAACAAGCCTTGCCTAAATTACTGGTAACAGTGTCTCCCTCCACTCCCAAGTTAGTTGTTTGACTATCACCAGGTTATATCCAAAGTCTTAACATATTTTCTTGAGAAACAAACTCCCTTCCTCGGACTTTTTCTCTAAGCCCAATGCTTAAAATCCGAAAATTACAGATACGACGGAATCTATCTTTATTGTTTATTTACAAGAATCTCAATTGCAAGTATTTCCCTCCAACACGCAAAAACCACGTGTCATCCACTTGTCATAATAAAATACAAAATATTCGTGTCCTCGTTTCCTTTAAAAGCACATAGACATACAACAATTTTGTTCTTAGTCAACTTGTAAGCATTTAGCTATCTACAAATGAGGTTTACCTAAAAAAGAAAAAGAAAAACAAAACAAAAAACAAAACAACTCCTCAATTACACTGCATAAATTCAATTATATTTATCCCCCACCTGTCTCCCCATGCCTCTCCCCCTTCACTTATTAGTTCGGCCCCTTTAAATCAAGACATACCTTGGAGCATCTCTAATGAAATATTAAATTAATGTGCCAATAACAAATTTTGACACTTAGGTGTAAAAAATACTTTGCAATATAATGTCATTTTTAATGTCACGTAACAAATTTGCCACCAAGTTTTAGCGTATAGCATATTTAGGATTTGATTCTTATTAGTTAATAGATTAACTTTTTTACTTTAATAATTATAGTATTCTCACTTCTTAATTATTTTAATACTAAAAGTTTATTTCTACAAGTTTTAAGGTTCTAATAATTACAACAAAAAGCAAATATGGTATTTTAAATAGCATTATATATTAAAGCACAAAATAAAATAACATATTAAATACGCTATTTTCGCACCTTGGAGAATTGTTTGTTACATGTGACTCAAAATAGCTTTCATTTTTTAAAAATTAAAAATAGTTCTTTAAAACATAACAATGTGTTTAAAACAATTTTTAAAAACAAAATCCGAATAAAATTTTAGTGTTCTCTAAAACATTTCTATAAAAAAAATTTTTCAAGTGTAGAAAGGCCTATAGACATAAATTACACATTCACAGATACATATTGGCCAAGAACCTCGACATCAATCAAGCATCGCCGAGATATTGGTTTCAAAAACCAAAATTGGTGAAAACAACGGAAGTATAATGAATGATTGGGCCGTGTACAACAAAAATTTTCATAAAACTTTGATCATACTTTATATTTATATTGCTTCAATATATAATTAATATATAAATAAGATTTTTGCCGTCATTCGATTAGCACAATAACTTGATCTTTAGAGAAACCTTCGTGAATTCCTTTAACTTTTCCACGCCTAGTCTCTAGTTTTTTTGGAACTGGCGTCTTGATCAAGGACTAAATCACACACTCATTTTTAGTAAACCTTTGCTATGTTCTCAATACAATATTGGAATGCAAAGGTAGGCTAGGGAGAACTCTCAAAGGGTTTTCTTTTACTGAAAGATGTCAGAAAGTGTGTATTGCTTCGCTATAAATATATATTAATTATGCATATTAGCACACTCTTATTGGATATTTATTTTTAAAATAAAATAAATAAATTATTTAAACAATTGCCTACCTTCCCATTGAAAAGGCAGAGGCGTGCGCCACACAGTCTGTGTGGCGCCTAGTTCTTTCCAATGTCGGAAGGAAAAATTCCTTGTTACCCAAATCTGTTTAGTCTCAGAATTGAATTGTTTATTCTAAAAGAATCTTTTTTTTTTCTTTTCAATTTCTAAAACAGGAAACTCTTGGAGAGAGAGTTCCAACTGAAATGACATTTTACTCAAAACATGAACAGGCAAAATGACAACGAGTAAGAGACAACCACAACATGATAACACAATAAACAATATAGAAAAGGACAACAAATTAACACAGATATTATGTACGAAGGATTATAAACTCAAGAAATGAGCACAAACATGGAAAACTATATTGACTGGAAAACCACAACAAATAGAAGACAATTGCAACATGAAATTGATAAGATCAATATCTATAGGCTAAGGATTGTTATGTAAAGATTGTTATGTTGTCTATATATCCTTTTGGGAGATGGTTTGTCTTGACCATCGGAGTTGGACTCTGTGAATAAAAACATTGACACGCTGTCATAGGTGACGATATATTGGATCGGGACATAAAGTGAATTGATTTTGATTAATAATTCTGTCTTGGCAAATCAATTCACTTTAGACAATCATTTGTATTGTATCTTAATCCTGAGATGAATAGTTGGCTCGTTGTCTCGACTTGTGTCTTTTGATGTGTCAAAGGGTGACACCCACATCTCAATAGTGGTATGCATGCCGGTACGTTGGAGGCATGACTCTTGATAGCGTAGACTTGTTATTCATAGATATAAAATCCATAGCTCCTCTTTAGGAGTACTGATATCCTCTTATATGCGTTGTCCTGTAATTGAAAAACTGAAGTGCTCAACCATTTGGATACATAGGTGTAACTGAATGGTATACTATCTTTGATAGTAAGTTTTCTGATGGTGAGATAATGAAACGTAAGATAAAAATAATCGGAAAGGTAAGACAGAACTTGTCCTTAAGCCGATATGGATTATCATATAGGGATACGATACACTTTGATATGTCATGGAGACTTAGCTGTATGAGCTTCGTAATTCTATAAAGTTTGAGAGTGCAGCTCCATGCTTTTAGTGGCGTAGCGTTGGAGTTGATAATTGTAAAATGTATATCTTGGATATTGTGTTTCATAATTATCATGAGCTTGAACTTTATAGGTCCATTTTGGTCCCCTTTACTAGCTCACAAAATCCTGTAACGACACGGCGTGCTTTTCCTATAATTGGTGACTTATGTCGGATTTATCAGATTGGTTTAAAATTTGTAAGAATCAAATAATTCATGTCTGTTTATCGGTTGAATTAATTTTATAAGAAATTAATTCAAGATAAACTTGTTGAATTATTGCGATTGTAGAATTCTTGTCTGTTTATCGGTTGATTTAATTTTGCATAAATTAGATCGAGATAAACTTGTAGAATTATTGTGAATCGATTTATTTTCTTAGAGATTATCTTGATAAAGTTTGTTTTGATTAGATAACTTTCTATTGGGTTATTTGAATCAAAACTGAGATTTTATCCTATAGAATCTCGAGTGAAAAATAAAAGATTCGCGGAAAAATTTACGTGAGAGTTCAGCCTACCGATTGACGTGTTTGGCCTGTCGATGGGGCCTGTTCGGCCTGCCAATCAGCGAGCGATAAGATTACTCATTTTCACGCAGATCTTATCAAATATTGATCTGAACTTGATTCTGTTTCGAGTTTTTGAGAGCTAATCTGAAAATCGACATAAAAAATTAAAGGACATGGAATGGGAAAACAACTATGACTTACGAATGGAAAAACTATTTTATCCTCTCAGAAAGGACATCATCTCGAAAAAGCTACAAAGCAGAAACTACATCAACATAAGAAAAAACGACGATGCACTCTGAAAACGACAACACTCCGAAAAGACAACAGCCTTGCTATAAAAACAACAACGACATGGCGACAAAAGACCAGAATATAAAAACGACAATGGCTGGAGAAACGATAAACTATAATATTGTCACAAATGGTGCGTGTTTGTTACTTGTCACCAATAGCATCATCTTAGAACAAAATTGTGATAAAAACCATCATCACCTAAGATCATTCTTATCAAATCATCAAGAATATTAATAAGATGCAGAAGCTAACCTGAATCCATTGATTGAATGTGATTATTGAGTCTATAGGCTAAGGATCTTTGAAGTCTGGTACGTAAATCCTCCTTCATAGAATGCTCTGTAATTTCTCTGTAGATGGGGAAAAATAATGTACGTACTGACTTATGGACCACAACCGCTTTATATAACTGCTAAAACCCTAACAATTATCCTTAATTACCAATTTAGCCTATCATAAAATTAGTAATTATATTTTGGTCTCTACACATAGGAGGCCCATACTTAATGATGCATTAAAAGCCTAAAACCCAAATGGATCACTTTTAATTGGACAACCTTATCTGATAGCCTTTAATTCACATTTATTTAATATATTAGCCCATATATTGAATTTAGATCCAACAATCTCCCACTTGGGCTATATATATGAAACTTTATAAATGTGAATTATACCTTATGAGCTCATGAATTTTGCTATCAAAACCTTATGCATCTCAACAATCTTGTCCATTAACCATATGAATATAGGACCAAAGCGACCTTTGTTGCATATGTCGTAACTCGACCCATCAATGATCACATATACCAATACAACTAACGACAAGATCAAGCATGGATGTGTAGCATGGAAATTTTATGCAATTTAATCTTAACATGCCTATTTTCAACTGATCTACCTTAAAACCTTAGTGAGATTAAATATACCATAATCAGAGTGTGAATAAACCGAAAACTTTATTTCTGCAGAAAATAACCTTAAAATATCCATAAACTAAAATAACTGAAAATGTCTATATCAAAAAAGCATCTAAAATTACAAACTCCCACTAAAACTGTATATCCTAAAATGATATGACACTCATACGAGCAGTGTACTCATGAAACATTTTGGGTGGCAATCCCTTAATAAGCGGAGCCGCAATTAGGGAGTTTGTACCAATGTGCTCTATAGACAATTGTCCACTCTAAACTCTTTCTTTCACAACCAGGAACTTGATTTCTATATGCTTTGACTTCGTTGAGCTCCTGTTGTTGTTGGAATATAAAACTGCTGACTTATTGTCACAAAATAACTTGAGTAGTCTTTGAATACTGTCCACTATACGCAGCCCTGTGACAAAATTTCGCAGCCATATTCTATGATTGGATGCCTCATAACATGCTATGAACTCTGCCGCCATGGTAGAAGATGCTATAAGAGACTGCTTAGCACTCTTCCAAGAGACAGCACCTCTAGCCAGAAGGTAGACATAGCCCGATGTAGATTTCATACTATCTTGGCATCCAGCATAATCGGAGTCAGTACACCCAATGGTCTCTAGCTGTTCTGACCTCTGATACGTGAGCATGTAGTCCTTTGTTCTCTGTAAATACATCAAGACTCGTTTGGCTACTACCTAGTGATCCTTTCCAGGATTGCTTAAGTACCTGCCCAACATCCTTGCAACGTATGCAATATCCGGATGCATACAAACCTGAGCATATGTTAGACTCCCTACTGCTGATGCATAAGGAATCTTCTGCAGTTTCTTAACCTCAAAATCATTCTTAGGGCATTGATTGAGACTAAACCTGTCTCCCTTAGCTACAAGGGTATCACTTGGTTTACAATCCTGCATGCCATATCTCTTGACAACCTTTTCGATATAGCCCTTATGTGATAATCCTTGAATATCTTGAGAGCGATCTCGGTGTATCTGCATACCCAACACAAAAGAGGCGTCACCAAGATCTTTCATCTCAAATTTCTTTGATAAAAATCTATTGGTTTCGTGCAATAAGCCTATATCATTACTGGCAAGCAAAATGTCATCAACATATAAAACCAAGAAAATATACTTACTCCCACTAAACTTGTGGTATATACAATCATTGACCAAATGCATCTCAAAACCGAACGACATGATAATCTGATGAAATTTGTAATACCACTGACAAGAAGCTTACTTAAGCCCATAGATGGATTTCTTTAATTTGCAAACCATCTTCTTTGCATCTCCCAACACAAAGTTCTTCGGTTGCACCATATAGATTGTTTCATCAATGTCGCCAGTGAGAAACGCAGTCTTAACATCCATCTAATGAAGCTCAAGATCAAAATGTGCTACTAATGCCATTATAATTCTGAAAGAGTCTTTTGAAGAAACTAGAGAGAAAGCCTTTTTACAATCGATGCCTTCTTTCTGTGTAAAGCCTTTAGCAACAAGACGAGCCTTATATCTCTCCACATTGCCTTTTGAATCCCTCTTGGTCTTAAATATCCAATTGCAACCAATGGGTTTTGCACATTCAGGCAATGAGAAAAGATCCCAAACGTCATTGTCCTTCATAGACTTTATCTCTTCATTCATGGCATCAATCCAATCTTGAGATCTAGAACTTTCCATGGCTTGACAGAAGTTGATTGGATCATCTTTCACCATACTAATGTCAAACTCATGTTCTTGGAGAAATACAATGTAATAATCTGTTATCGCACTTCTCTTTTCTCTGGTGGATCTCCTTAATGGCATAGGCTTTTGAGGTGGTAGAGTTTGTTCATTTGGAACAATTTCTAGAACGGGAGGTTCTCTGACATTGTCTTGATGTAATGCACCTTAATTCGGACGTCACAGAAGTTGTTACATTCATACATTCATACTTGTTTAAACTTTAAACATAAACATAATTACAAAACTTATACAATACTTTTATTTGTAAACGTCGTTAAGGAAAACATAACTAGGATCCATTCATACATTTTTTTTTAATAACAAAATAACATTGCTTAACTTATTCCATATCATAATTTATTCAATTACACTTTAAGTTGATCATAAACTTGCTTTAATAAAATGGATATACCAAGTTGTAAAATTATAACTTATAAAAAAAACATCACATCATATCTCATTAATCATTACATCATGTAAAAATTACTTTCTCCCATAGTTCGGCAGGCCGAACTTGGGACTTTGGCAGGCCGGACATGAACGGCAGGCAGGAGTTCCTCAACCGACAAGCCTGCAGAGGCTTTGCAAATCTGACTTAAAAACCTATCATCATTCGGCAGGCCAAAACGTGATCGGCAGGCCGAACCTTCAATCATCGGCAGGCCGACCGAACCAAAAGTTTTTCAGAAAACTTAATTTTAAGTCAAATCCAACTTTTCATAAAAATTGCGGAAGATCAAAATTCATAAAAATGATAAAATAAAATATAAAAACATAGTTCATGTATTCTTAAAACTTATCAAAAAAAAATATATGTTCAATATATAAAACTTAATTTAAAACATAAAAAAAACTTTCTTCTTGGCGTTTTTCCGGTTACAATTCATCGCGCTTTATGCTCACACGCCTTCCCATGTTCTCCGCCTAATCTATGATTTTCTTACCCTTATCTGTAACATGACAGAAACTTGAATAAGCTAATGCTTAGTAAGTACATATAATTCTCACAATTTAAAAACATTTCATATACATCATCATCATCATCATTATATCATACAAGTGCCTTAAGCACAATTTCATAGAAACATATCTTTCATTACATTGACCATATTAAAACTTATTCAATTTTTTTATCTTAAGGGCCCAAGTGTTGCACCATAAACATCATTGTAGGCACGCCGTCATGAGAGGAGAAGGGTAGCTAAACCTAAACCAAATATGACATCATAACATATCATATCATAACATTGGTGTGCAACACTTATTAGGTGATACTTATATACATAACTTTCATGCTTTGAAATTTGCCATAATCAAACATGCATAACTTTAAATCATGAAAATCTTTCAAAAGAAACCGTTTAAGGAAAATATCATAAAATCATCAAGAATATAATTGTGAACATAACATCAAACCTTATAAAACGTATCATGTTGCAGGTGAGAATGTACTTACTTTAAAGCTAGCTTACTTAACCTTAATATGCTTTGGTGACGACGCTGCAGTCTCGAAGTGCTCATTCCTTTGCGTGTTCATGCCATTTATTCATTTAAAGAATACAAATAAAATTAATACTTATTATCATAGCGTAAATCATCCATTCATATATCATCACATATAAATTCATCTTATTACAAACAAAATTCATAACCATAATTGTCAAACATAAAATTATTATCACATAACATGTTATCATGATTTTTCTTAAATCATAAAAAAAATTACTTTAAGCATGTAAAAACAAACCATACATTTTGAAATACATATATTTTAAATTTTAAAATTCATACAAACATCTTATTATCATGTATTTCAATATCATAAAATTATTTCATTACCAATAAAATCATTTAAACGTATAAAACATTTCATAAAATGAAAATCCAAAAATAACAATGTTAAAACAGTTTTCTTGACCTAATCTCATAAAAATTTCATAACATAAAATACACTCATCATAACATTACCAAACTTTGCAGTCAATATCATAACATATACATGAACATCCTCGTCAACTTTCATGAAAAACAAAACACATTTACCCCTTACAAAAAATTACTTTTTCATACATTATAGTCAAACAGTAATATTTTACTGTGAAGGGTAGAGGATAGAACATTCATGTTTTATCATAGAAACATCGAAATGACTTGAGACTTGGTGGAACATCACATAATACATACATGCATAACATATTAAAAATTCAGAACAAAATACAATACCTAGAGAAAGATATTGCAGACGAATTGAGGAGGAGAAATTCCTTTCAGAATTACCGAAAAAATTGAGTTCTTACCTTAAAAGATTTTCTTCTCAAAATTGTTGAATTCAACCAACGAAATATAACTTTTTCTTTCAATTATCCTCAGAAAAAAAATGAGGAGAAGAAGGAGAGGAGAAAGCGTAACGTAAAAAGAGGGAGTGAAACCGAAAGAAACTTCTAAGAGAGAAAAAGAAAAGACGTGAGAGAAAGAGAGAAAGAGAGAGAGAGCAATAACGTAAAGAAATCAATACTCTCCATTAAGTCAAAAATTTTCTGACTAATTGATGGTTAATTGGCGTGGAGGAAGGTGAGACAAGAGAAAGTCAAACAAATCATTCATCGCTTACCATGTTTTGCCCTCATAAAATGGGAAACTATTTAAAATAATACCAATAAATGCAAAGTCAAACCCTTTTATTTCCTTAACTAATAAAATTATTCCATTATTATGCCAATTAATAACAATAAATCACCCATTTAACGTAACCATCTCAACCATAAATTTGGAGAGATTTTTGCTGACTGCTATTCAGCTGTCTTCGGCTTGCCGATTCTCCTCTTCAGCCCGTCGGTTCCACCAAGTTCGGCCTGCCGATGGTTTTCATCGGCCTGTCGGTTTTTGGCAGACTTTTCGGCCTGCTGAACTATCTTTGAACACCACACATTATTACATTAAAATCATCATTGTATCATAATTAAGCATACATTAAAATTAATATGAACACTTGAGTACAACGATTCCATGCAGTCGTCACCTGTCATAGAACTTGACATAAAAAGTTAGTTAACATATAACATAATTTATTATCAAAATTTCCTTAACATCGTTACTAACTTAACGTGATCTGTTACATAAAATAGGTGGGTATTACAACTCTCCCCACCTTATAAAAGTTTCATCCTTGAAACTTAGAATAATTGCAGATACATAGTTCTCATGTCATCTTCTCGTTCCCAAGTAGCTTCTTCAACTTGATAATTTCGCCATAACTCCTTGACCAATGGAATTTCTTTATTCCTCAAGGTCTTGGTTTTTCGATCGAGTATCTCTATTGGATTTTCTTCATAACTTAAGTCTTATAGTATCTCGATCACTTGTGGCTCAATCACATGCGTAGGATTTGGGACATACTTCTTGAGCATAGAGACATGGAATACATCATGCATTACGGACATTTCTGAAGGCAACTTCAGCTGATAAGCTACTTTGCCTATTCGTTTAACAACTTCATAAGGACCGATAAATCTTGGACTTAACTTGTCTTTCTTCCCAAACCTCATAACTCCTTTCATTGGTGCAACTTTCAAAAACACATATTCACCCACAGCGAACTCTAAGGGTCTTCTTCTCTTATCGGCATAACTCTTCTAACGGCTTTGAGCGGTCTCTATTCTTCTTCTTATCAACTTTATCATCTCAGAAGTTTCATTCACAAAATCAGTTCTTTCAGCATTGACACTTTCCATTAGCTTATTTTCACCAGCTTTATGCCAACCTATAGGTGACCTGCATTTTTGCCCATACAGCGCTTCATATGGTGCCATTCCAATTGTCGCCTGGAAGCTATTGTTGTAAGCAAACTCTGCTAACGGTAACATTTTACTCCAGCTGGTCTTAAAATCAAGAGAACAAGCCCGTAACATGTCCTCTAAAATCAAGTTCATCTTCTCCGTTTGGCCGTCTGTTGAGGATGAAAAACTGTACTGAAATGTAGCCGGGTTCCCATTGCAGTCTGTACACTCTTTCAAAACTTAGATGTGAACCTGCCATTATGATCTGAGATGATTAACTTGGGAATAACATGAAGTCGTACAATCTCCTTAACATAGAGTTTCGCTAACCGTTCCATAGAGTAAGTGATCTTGATAGGAATGAAATGCGCCGTCTTAGTCAGTCGATCCACAACTACCCAAATTGCATCATAACCGTTCATAGTTCTGGGCAAACTGGTAATGAAATCCATTGCTATATCCTCCCATTTCTATTCTGGTATTTGGATAGACTGTAGTTCACCACTAAGTCTCTAATGTTTAGCTTTTACTTGTTGACATGTCATACATTTCTTCTCATACATTGCAACATCACGTTTCATTCCAAACCACCAGAAAGTTACCCCTTAAATCATTATACATCTTTGTTGCACCTGGATGAATAGAGTAATGAGTGTCATGAATTTCCGCCAAGATCTTTCCCCTTAAGTCATCAACATTGGGAACACATAAGCGGTCCTTGAGGTACAGAGTTCTGTCATCCGCAATATGAAACTCTTGACATTTTCCTTCTTTCATTTCTTGCTTAATCCTTACAAGACTTACATCTTCATCTTGTTTTCTTCGAATTTCATCATACATTGTCGGAGCAAGAGAGAGTGCTGATAGCTGTCCTGCTATAAGTTCCAAACCGAAGTCTAGAATTTCCTTTCTTAAAGGTTTTGGTATCGCTTGTATTGACATCAACGTGGCAACTGACTTCCTACTTAGAGCATCTGTCACTCGGTTAGCTTTTCCAGGATGATAAAGGATTTCACAATCGTAATCCTTCACCAACTCTAACCATCTTTGTTGTCTCATGTTCAGGTCTCTTTGCGTGAAAAAAAGTACTTCAGACTTTGATGATCGGTGAAGATCTTGCATTGGACCCCATATAAATAGTGTCTCCATATCTTCAATGCAAAAATGACTACTGCTAACTCGAGGTCATGAGTAGGATAGTTCTTTTCATAATCCTTCAATTGTCTTGACGCATAAGCAATCACCCTTTCATTTTGCATTAATACAGCTCCGAGGCCCATCTTAGATGCATCACTATAAATTACGAACCCATCATTTCCTTCAGGAATAACCAATACTGGAGTTGTCGTTAGCCTCTTCTTCAGTTCTTGAAAACTCTTCTCATATGCATCTGTCCATTCATACTTCTTTCCTTTGCGAGTTAGGTTCATGAGTGGAGCTGCTATCTTGGAGAAGTCTTCTACAAATCTCCAATAATATCCTGCTAAACCCAAGAAGCTCCTTATTTCACTTGCATTTGTTGGTTGCTTCCAGTTGAGAACAGCTTCTACTTTAGCAGGGTCAACCATAATCCCTTCCTTTGAAATAACATGCCCTAAGAAAGACACTTTATCAAGCCAGAACTCGCATTTAGAGAACTTTGCATATAGCTGGTGTCTTCTTAAAGTCTCCAGCATAATCCTTAAATGCTCCACATGTTCTTCTTGATTCTTAGAATAGACAAGAATATCATCGATAAATACAACAACAAATTTATCGAGGAAATCCTTGAATACCTAGTTCATTAAATCCATAAAAGCCGCAGGTGCATTCGTCAGACCGAAAGGCATAACCACAAATTCATGGTGACCATACCTCGACCTGAAAGCAGTCTTGGGGATATCTCCTTCTTTAACCTTCAATTGATGATATCCTAATCGTAGATCAATCTTTGAAAACACAGATGCACCCTTGAGCTGATTAAACAAATCATCGATTCGGGGCAACGGGTACTTGTTCTTGATTGTTACCTTGTTTAGCTCTCTGTAGTCAATACAGAGTCTCATAGTGCCATCCTTCTTCTTTACAAATAAGACTGGAGCTCCCCATGGTGAGTGACTTGGCTTGATGAAACCTCTGTCGAGTAACTCCTTTAATTGCGTGTGAAGCTCTTTTAACTCTGTCGGGGCCATTCTGTAAGGCACTTTTGAGATTGGATCGGTGCTAGGAGAGAGCTCAATCTCGAATTCAACTCCTCTTTCTGGCGGTAGACTTGACAGATCACCAGGAAACACTTCTACATATTCATGTACAACAGGTACATCTTCAATTCTTATCTTTTCTTCTTGGCTTTTGTCTACTATGTTTGCCAGATAGCCCATGCAGCCACTTGCTAATAACTTTCTTGCTTTCATTACGGATAGAAACATGTTGGGTTTCTTTCTGGACTCGCCAACATAAATGAATTTATCATCACCTTTTGGATGGAGGATCACCTTTCGTTTTCGGCATTCAATAGAGGCAATGTACTTACTTAGGAAATTCATCCCAAGAATCATATCATAGTCATGCATGTCGATTACAACGAGGTCGATGAATAGCTCCCTATTAGAAATCTATAGGCGTACTGTACGTAGACAGTGCGTAGATAATATCACTTCCCCGGAGGGCAGTGTCGTAGTGAATCCCTATCTCATAAGCTCTAAACAAACCTCTAACTTTTTAGCAAATGACATAGATACAAAAGAATGTGTGGCACCCGTATCAAAGAGAACATAAGCATCATTAGATAAACTTGTTATCTGACCTGTGACCACATTGGAGGCTTCAGCAGCCACTTGTTCTTTTGTCATAGCATAGATTCGGGCATTCGTCGGTGGGGCTTCAATTGTCCCTTGACTGATAAGTGGCCCTTCAAGGGAGGCTTGCATCTGATGGAGTTGGGCTTGAGGAGGAGCTCTCTACGGAGCATTGGCATTTATCAACTTGGTGTAGTTCTTAACAAAGTGGTCTTCATGCCCGCAAATGAAACATTGGTTTGTTCCCAAACGACATTCCCTTGGATGCTTCTTTCCACATTTGGCAATAGTTGAAACCGCCTGTCTTTATTGTTGTGCTGACCATCATTGTGCCTCTTGTTGTCTTAGCCCTGTTGATGTTGAGGATTGCCCTTCCTCTTATTATTCCTCCAGTTCTGGTTGTTGTTGTTGCTGCTGTTGCTGTTGTTTTTGTTCCTGTGTGGAGGGCGATTCTGGTTGTTTGCATTGTTAACCTGTTGACCAGACTGAGGTTGGTTCCTTCTTAGCTTTGACAGATGGAACTCTGCACGTTGGGCTCTTATAACAACTTGTTCTTGAGTCCTAGGTGGACTTGCCCCATCCACAATAGCAGCAATTTCAGGCCTAAGAACCTTGATCAACCTTCTAACCTTTTCACTTTCATCTATAACCATTCCTGGACATAGACGAGCTAGCTAGTCAAACTTCATCACCACATCAGTAACTGACATGTCCCCTTGGCGCAAGCTCTCGAACTCCTCATAATGCTTCCTTGTGATATTCATATGGAAGAACTTCGTGTTGAACTCATGAACAAAGTCTTCCCATGACATCTCTTCAACATTCCTGCTCTGTTCGATGCCATCCCGCCATATCCTGGCCTCCATAGTGAGGCAGTACGAGGCACAGAGGACCTTTTCATTGTCCATGAAATCCATAAGTCTTAGGGTGGCTTCGATTGTCTTCAACCATCCCTGTGCGATTAATGGGTCCTCTGAACCCTCAAAGTCTGCTGGCTTAACTTTCTTCCATCTAACCAGAAGAGGTTCCTGATAGGCCGCTCTTGGTTTAGCAGCAGGAGCTGGGACTTCGTTGACTTGTGGCTACAGAGGAGGAGGAGGTTCATCATTGCCTCGATGTTTGTCATTTTGGCCGTTGGCCCTTAACGTAGCTATTTCCCTTCTTTGGTCCTCAAGTTGTCTCTGCAACTCAGCAATCATTGTCATAAGTCTTTCGTTGGTTTGGGTGCGAGTCTGCATTCTTCTATGACCGTCCATCGTTAATTTCCTAAAAGAATTTAGAACTTAGAAATAATCTTCTAATATGAGACAGGTTTTTACTACTAGATCATTAATCGTTAAACATTTAGACCTTAATCTTATCATCATACTTGCATCAAAACATCTAACTTTAAAACATACTTACTTGGAGGACTTGGATTGACGTGTGGCGACATGAATTATAATCGAAAATTTTCTCTCTGATACCAAAGCTTGTAACAACATTTGTGACGTCCGAATTAAGGGGCGTTATAAGTCGTTACATTCATACTTGTTTAAACTTTAAACATAAACATAATTACAAAAATTATACAATACGTTTATTTGTAAACGTCGTTAAGGAAAACATAACCATGATCTATTCATACATTTTTTTTAATAACAAAATAACATTGCTTAACTTATTCCACATCATAATTTGTTCAATTACATTTTAAGTTAATCATAAACTTGCTTTAATAAAATGGATATACCAAGTTGTAAAATTATAACTTATAAAAAAAAACATTACATCATATCTCATTAATCATTACATCATGTAAAAATTACTTGCTCCCATAGTTCAGCAGACCGAACTTGGGACTTCGGCAGGCCGAACATGAACGGCAGGCAGGAGTTCCTCAACCGACAGGCCGGCAGAGGCTTTACAAATCTGACTTAAAAACCTATCATCGTTCGGCAGGCCGAAAACGTGATCGGCAGGCCGAACCTTCAATCATCAGCAGGTCGAACAATGATGTTCGGCAGGCCGACCGAACCAAAAGTTTTTCAGAAAACTTTATTTTAAGTCAAATCCAACTTTTCATAAAAATTACGGAAGATCAAAATTCTTAAAAATGATAAAATAAAATATAAAAACATAGTTCATGTATTCTTAAAACTTATCAAAAAAAATATGTTCAATATATAAAACTTAATTTAAAACATAAAAAAAAACTTTCTTCTTGGCGTTCTTCCGGTTACAATTCATCGTGCTTTCTGCTCACACACCTTCCCATGTCCTCCGCCTAATCTATGATTTTCTTACCCTTATCTGTAACATGACATAAACTTGAATAAGCTAATGCTTAGTAAGTACATATAATTCTCACAATTTAAAAACATTTCATATACATCATCATCATCATCATTATATCATAAAAGTGCCTTAAGCATAATTTCATAGAAACATATCTTTCATTACATTGACCATATTAAAACTTATTCAATTTTTTTATCTTAAGGGCCCAAGTGTTGCACCATAAACATCATTGTAGGTGCGCCATCATGAGAGGAGAAGGGTAGCTAAACCGAAACCAAACATGACATCATAACATATCATATCATAACATTGGTGTGCAACACTTATTAGGTGATACTTATATACATAACTTTCATGCGTTGAAATTTGCCATAATCAAACATGCATAACTTTAAATCATGAAAATCTTTCATAAGAAACCCTTTAAGGAAAATATCATAAAATTATCATGAATATCATTGTGAACATAACATCAAACCTTATAAAACGTATCATGTTGCAGGTGAGAATGTACTTACTTTAAAGCTAGCTTACTTAACCTTAATATGCTTTGGTGACGACGCTGCAGTCTCGAAGTGCTCGTTCCTTTGCGTGTTCATGCCATTTATTCATTTAAAGAATACAAATAAAATTAATACTTATTATCATAGCGTAAATCATCCATTCATATATCATCACATATAAATTCATCTTATTACAAACAAAATTCATAACCATAATTGTCAAACATAAAATTATTATCACATAACATGTTATCATGATTTTTCTTAAATCATAAAAAAAATTACTTTAAGCATGTAAAAACAAACCATACATTTTGAAATACATATATTTTAAATTTTAAAATTCATACAAACATCTTATTATCATGTATTTCAATATCATAAAATTATTTCATCATCAATAAAATCATTTAAACATATAAAATATTTCATAAAATGAAAATCCAAAAACAACATTGTTAAAACAGTTTTCTTGACCTAATCTCATAAAAATTTCATAACATAAAATACACTCATCAAAACATTACCAAACTTTGCAGTCAATATCATAACATATACATGAACATCCTTGTCAACTTTCATGAAAAACAAAACACATTTACCCCTTAAAAAAAATTACTTTTTCATACATTATAGTCAAACAGTAATATTTTACTGTGAAGGGTAGATGATAGAAATTTCATGTTTTATCATAGAAACATCGAAATGACTTGAGACTTGGAGGAACATCACATAATACATACATGCATAACATATTAAAAATTCAGAACAAAATACAATACCTAGAGAAAGATATTGCAAACGAATTGAGGAGGAGAAATTCCTTTCAGAATTACCGAAAAAATTGAGTTCTTACCTTAAAAGATTTTCTTCTCAAAATTGTTAAATTCAACCAACGAAATATAACTTTTTCTTTCAATTATCCTCAGAAAAAAATGAGGAGAAGAAGGAGAGGAGAAAGCGTAAGGAAAAAAGTGGGAGTGAAACCGAAAGAAACTTCTGAGAGAGAAAAAGAAAAGACGTGAGAGAAAGAGAGAAAGAGAGAGAGAGCAATAACGTAAGAGAAATCAATACTCTCCATTAAGTCAAAAATTTTCTGACTAATTGATGGTTAATTGGTGTGGAGGAAGGAGAGACAAGAGAAATTCAAACAAATCATTCATCGCTTACCATGTTTTGCCTTCATAAAATGGGAAACTATTTAAAATAATACCAATAAATGCGAAGTCAAACCCTTTTATTTCCTTAACTGATAAAATTATTCCATTATTATGCCAATTAATTACAATAAATCACCCATTTAACGTAATCATCTCAACTATAAATTTGGAGAGATTTCTGCTGACTGCTCGTCAGCTGTCTTCGGCCTGCCGATTCTCCTCTTCGGCTTGCCGGTTCCACCAAGTTCGGCCTGTTGATGGTTTCCATCGGCCTGCCGATCTTTGGCAGACTTTTTGGCCTGTTGAATTGTCTTTGAACACCATACATTATTACATTAAAATCATCATTGTATCATAATTAAGCATTCATTAAAATTAACATGAATACTTGAGCACAACGATTCCATGTGGTCGTCACCTGTCATAGAACTTGACATAAAAAGTTAGTAACATTAAAATCATATATCATAACATATAACATAATTTATTATCAAAATTTCCTTAACATCGTTACTAACTTAACGTGATCTGTTACACAAAATAGGTGGGTGATACACTTGATTTGGATATGCTTATTGAACAATATCAGGAATAGGAACCTGATCAATGTCGATAGCAGCTGTGGGAATATCAACATATTCCTCTTCAAAGACAAAGTCTTTAACCTTATCTCCCCTCGTAAACTCAACATCCTCAAAGAACCGGGCATTTTTGTCTCAAATATCAACTTAGTTGTGGGATCATAAAATTTATACCCCTGGATCTTTTAGAGTATCCAATAAAATAACAACTTACCATCCTTGAGTCCAGTTTATTTTTATTAGGCCTATAAGGCCTTGCATCAGCTGGACATCCCCAAACATGCAGATGCTCTAAACTAGGCTTCTGGCCCGTCCAAAGTTCGTAAGGGGTTTTGGTAGTTGCTTTAGTTAGAACCCTGTTAAGGATATATGCTGTAGTCTTAAGTGCTTCTCCCCATCGTGATTCTAGTAAGGTAGAATGACATATAATACTCCTTACTATGTCCTTAAGCGTCCTGTTTCTTCTTTCAGCAACACCATTCATAGTAGGCGAACCCAACATAGTGTACTATGGGACGATACCACTTTCCTCTAGGAACTTAGCAAACGGTCCTAGACGTTGTTCACTTGAACCGTCATATCTACTATAGTATTCACTACCACTATCAGATCTAACGCTTTTAATCTTTTTGCTGAGTTGGTTTTCAACTTCAGCCTTATAATTTTTGAACACATCCAACGACTGTGACTTTTCATGAATGAGATATATGTAGCCATATCTAGAAAAATCATCTATGAATGTTATAAAATATTGTTGACCATTCCAAGAAGCCATAGGGAATGGCCCACAAATATCTGTATGTATAAGTTCTAAGACGTCCAAAGTCTTGTTGGCTTCAAATCTCCTTTTATTTGTTTATTTTCCCTTAATATAGTTAACACAAATATCAAAATTTGTAAAGTTTAAGGGGTTGAGAATTTCGTCTAACACAAGTCTCTCTATTCTCCTTCTAGAGATATGACCCAATCTCTTGTGCCATAACTAGCTAAATTCTCATTGGTTAACAATAATATTGGCAGTAATATTTGAGGCAGAACTAGTAGCTGAATTAGAGAACAAAACTAACAAACCAAAAACAAGCTCACATAAGAATCCAAAATAACAATAATAAATCCAAATAAAGGTAACCCCATCTCAAGATATCAAGCACTCCATTAATATTTAGTCTTTGGATAGAAATATTAACTTGTAAGTGATATCTTGGTGTAGTAATCAAACACTGACAACAAGAATATGTCAAACAATAAATCTTCCTTTGGGCAGATTTATAGTTCACATGTGAAAGTGGATAATCATCACGTGTTTATCACCACATGTGTATATGCAATTCTGTCAAGTATTGCCTTCCTTTAGGCGGGTCAACCAAAAAATTTTAAAGAAACCATAGATTGTTAAATTTAAGAATTTTTATACGAGAATCACATCCAGAAATTTATTGATTCCCAATGATTTAACATGAAGAGGCTCTAGATACCACTTATTAGAACAAAATTTTGATGAAACCATCATCACCCAAGATCATTCATGTCAAATCATCAAGACTATTAATAAGATGCGGAAGCTAACCTAAATCCATTGATTGAATGTGATTCTTGAGTCTGTAGGCTGAGGATCTTCCAAGTCTGGTACGTAAATTCTCCTTCACAGAATGCTCTGTAATTTCTTTTGTAGATGGGGAATAGAAAAATAATGTACGTACTGACTTGAAGACCACAACCCCTTTATATAACTGCTAAAACCCTAATAGTTAGCTTTAATTACCAATTTAGCCCATCATAAAATTGGTAATTATATTTTAGTTTCTACACATAGGAGGCTCACACTTAATGATGCATTAAAAGCCCAAAACTCAAATTGATCACTTTTAATTGGGCAACCTTATCTAATAGCCTTTAATACACATTTATTTAATATATTAACCCATATATTGGATTTAGATCCAACACATCAAGCTTTCAATACATATTTTCTTTAAATTATGATTGGATGAGGAGTTTATGGTATATGCAGAGCTAACTATAGTTTCTTTTCTTACTCACGTTATAGGTTTTCTGATAAACATATTTGCTAGTGCCTTTCTACCTTTTGAGTTTCCCTTTTTGAGTTATTACATTACACCTATGTGATATTTTCAACTTATATGTCTAGGATAGTTTCCATTTTCCTATCTTTCATTTGGTAACAAAAACATTTTGTTTGAAACTTGAAGGAAGGAATAATATTACAAAGTCAATTAAAGGTCAAGATTGAAGAGGGGCATAACAAGATCAGTAATAGGTGACATTCAAAATACCAAGAAATTAAAAAAAATAAAAATTCAACAATTCATGACTCCTCTGCTTCTAAAATTATGGTTTCAGACTCAAGTTTTTGGTCACACTTTATATAATTTTGGATGATATAATAGTCCAATTGTAATCAAGTAAATGAAATAGATTATAATGGACAATACTCCAACACCATAATGTATGTTCCACTCTTGATGGACGAACTATCGCATTCTCAATCTCCGAATATTTCGAACATGATCCAACTTTATTGTGCAGATATATAGAATATATATTTTGCACCTTGAAGCAAATTTGTTTAGCTTTTGTTGGATCTTCCTCTTTTCTTTTGCTTTCTTGAAATATGATACCAAATAAGTTCAGACATGATTTCAGATACTGATCCAATCCATAGACGAATCGGGTTTAATTCATAGAGCTGAGTTTGCATCCATGAAAGTGTAAGTGAAACATCAAAAGATACAACTTACAAGCCTCAGTCATATCAAAGCGGGTCCACTATAATTACGAAATTGTTACAAAATCACACAAAGAAGCTCCATTAACACTACCATTTTTCTTTCATTTACATATATTAACTGAATTAAAGTTCTACTGAATTAAAGCTCAGTTGAACTCATTTTTTATTCAAAATCCCTTTGTATTCATGATGTTACCTGATACTATTGATTTTGGGAATCAAAGTTTATAACATCAAGAAATAGATATGGCCCTTTCCTGTAATTAACCAGTCAAACTGTTAGATCCTGATTTTCGTTCTGATAATTGAATTGACCATGTATTGCTTTAATCAGGGAGTCATGAAGCTCAAGAAATTCATGTTTTACCACTTCATATGCAGTCTTTTTGGAAATAAAGAGTCCATAAAAACAGAGCAACTCACCCAAGAACCAGAAGTAAGACGATCAATAGCAAAATCGAGGCAAGAGCTCCAAACATGAGGCCGATCTGGGCTGTAGCTAGTCCATTATTAATCTCGTTTGAATGGTGTTGAGCTTAAAGTTGAATGGTATTCCCCGCCCATGTGACCACATAGGTAAATAAAGCAATGAAAAAGCCAGACATGAGCCAGTTTGGCTTGATATTTGCTTAATGAACACAAGACTTCTTCTTCTTCTTGCGTCCGGAAACTGCTGCTGGATTTCAACCTAACCATAGGCGCTTCAATTTTCAATCCGGACAAAAAAAAAAAAAAAAATAGAAGCAGAGATGTGTGGCAGACAGATCTAAAAGTTTGTCTTGCTTGTACATAATGCTCGTTTTCAAGGTGCAATTTTGAGGATATGTGCTCAATATGTGCTCAATCAATAGCAAACCAGAGAGTTGAAACACTTTCTCAGAATATGTGAAGATTCTCCACCAATCTTGTATACTTAAAAGGGCATTTTTTCCATTTCAGAAAAGGGCATTTTCTTTTTGTTGTCCTTTTTCTATTAATGAAAAAAAAAAATTTCCACCCCCCATTTTTGACATTGTTAGATGACAAGTCTAGACTGAAGAGTGGTTACCTGCACTTTGCTGGCCACAGGCCCCAATTGGGCCTACTTGCTCACAATCTTGACACTATCCAGAAAATATTGTTACTTGCTGCCTGAAAGTGACTTAGTGAGCATATCCGCTGGTTTTTCCTCAGTAGCTGATGCAGCGCATGGAGTTCCAGAAGAAGTGGTCCGGTCGACCGGACTATACTATCTGCAATCGACTAGCCAACCGATGAAGCAGAAGATGGAAGTTTCCCGATTTCTACAGAATTTGAATTCTAAATCAACTCTAATTATTTAAATTGTTATCTTTTATCTGATAGTTTCTTATTCTGAAATTAGAATGTTTTATTTCCAAATTTAGAACTATTTCTAGTTTTTAAATCTTAAATAGGTTCATTTTCTAATTTTCATGATTATTTATTTTCTTATTTTTATTTGTAGCTTCCCATTACCATTTCGAACAATTTAGGCTACAAATAGGTTAGTCCTATCATATGTAAGATGGAGTGGAATTATTATTAATAAAATTAGAATGTTTTACTCTCTGTTATTTAGTTTTCTCGGTATTTCTTAGAATCAACAAATGACTGATGCCTATTTTTTGTATTCTTGGCATATCAACAGGATTATGGAACTCCTATCTTTCGGTAATCAGATTGAATCAATGGATTTTCTGGTATTCTAATCAAATCAATGGGTTTTAAGAATTTTTTCCTATTTTTTATTATACGCTTCCACTACGTCAGTTGGTACCAGAGCCAAACATTTCTACACTAATTTTACACATGCTGCCTCCCCGTAGACTAGATAATACGCCTGCTACAGCTGCTCGTCCTTCCACCATTGGTATCGCCACCACAACCACACCTGCTTACATCGATCCCAAAGTACTCGCTCATTTTCAGGATCAACTTACTACTATTGTGGAAAAACTTGATGCTTTTGACTTGCAATATAAAAATGAAGATTTTGAAGATGAAGAGGAAAGTTTCAAAGATAAGGAAGAACCTAAAGATCCCCTTTTCTAAGAAACCTATAATGAAGAGGATTTTTTTGATGGAGATGAAGACGATAGAGATAGAATCGATCGTGATTCCATCTTCGACAAAAGTGATGGAGAAAATGATGATCAAATAATTAGTTTTGATCCAATCTTTTACAACAATGAAGGAGGAAATGAAGACCTCGATGGTAAAGAGAAAAAGACTTAGTTTCGGATTCTACCCCGGTCATTAATGAAAATACTTTTCTTTTTCCTTGTCTCCTACCTGACATTACCTTTCATGTGATTATTCCTAAATCAGTCATGTTTAAATTCGACTTGATCGGTTTATTTTGCTTAGCATGGAAAAGGATCGCGTTTGTGAGCTTTGTAATTTTTTACTGCCAAGGAGGTTCATCTAGAATTCATGAAGCGGATTCTGCTCTATTCTTATCACTTGAGGACGCTTAAGATTCGAGGGCAAATATTTTCCAGGATAGAGGCGAGTCTGATGCAACACATGGAGTTCTAGATAAATCAACTGTAATTGTTTGGATTGTTATCTTTTATCTGATAGTTTTTTATTTCGAAATTAGAATGTTTTATTTTCAAATTTAGGATTATCTCTAGTTTTTAAATCTTAAATAGGTTAGTTTTCTTTTAATTTTCTAATTTTTGGAATTATTTATTTTTATTTGTAGTTTATCATTACCATTTGGGATAATTTAGGTTATAAATAGATGATGAAATTGTAAAATTGTATATTTTAAAAGGATAAAATAATTTATGTATGCTTTTATTTCTCGTTAAATCCTCTAATTAATAGCATTTTTGTATTAAAAAGTATTTTTGTGTCTTAGCGTGTAAATATGTTTAAAAATGTATTTTTAGTATGTTTTGATGTTTAATAATATTTTTGGTAATTTTTAAAATCATTTTAAGTGTTTTTATAATAGTTTAATTTGAAAATAATTAAAACCATAGAAAAAAGTGTGGTAATTTTATTCTGAGTCTTAAAGTTTTTGTAAATAAGTTTTTAGTTTGTAAATATATTTTATTATATTTTTAGTAATTTCAAAAAATATTTTCAAGTCTTAGATAATATATTTGTTAAGGTTTGTCAATTTTAGAAGTTTTTATTTCTTTTTAGTGTGTTTTGTGTGTTAAAATTATTGTAAATATTTTGTTTGTAAAGTAATTAATTTTAGTGTGCTTATTAATTTTGGATTTAAAATCTAGAGTAAAACAAAATAAAACGGCACAAAAAGGGCCAAAAGGGACCTCAATTACACAAAAAATAAAAAAGAAATTAAAAACCAAAAGAAAAGACACATGGCATGCTGTCAATCATCAGATTAAGGTGCCCATTCATCATGGGCTGTCCGATTGATTGCCATGTGTCAGGGATATTTTAGAAATAGTCTCAAATTCGGTGCGAACCATTCCACGTGTGCGTGCTTTGATTGCCATCAGATTAGAGTATTTTGATCGATCCAATGGTCTAAAACTCATTTACTTCTCTCCACAAAGACTTAATCTCAGCCATGTCTCTAGCTTGGGCCCGCGCCATGGACGCTCTAGATTAAGGCTACATGCTTGCTCCTCTGAATCACATCGCATAGGATTGTAAACTTTAATTTGCACAGTGCTAAACGTGGATCAACACGGAGAAGAGGAAAGAAAATTATTCTTTTAATTGCATCCCACGCGAAGGGGAAAAATAAAAATAAATGAATAAATAATAATAATAATAATAAAAATAATGATAATAGTTATTGTTTCTTTTATATGTATCCCCCCTCCTCCTCAGTTTTGCACGGCATTTCTCAAAGCCCCCTTTCTTCTCTAAATTGTTGAGCTTACAGCATCCCCTTTTGGGAGAAGATACTATTGGGCACTCTTCCAACCCCACCTTTAATATTAAAATAATACATAAATTAGTGTAGAAAGTTCAGTGAGACAGAGAAATGATCTTCTATGCTTAGTACTCTGGTATAATTTTTAACTCTATATCTATTTTGTAATGTTTATATTTATGGAATAAATTATATTTTTTAAGTTATTAATAATTATTATTAATATTATTATGCTGCCTATTTTTATATAAATTTAGTCATGCTTTGTTTATGTAATTTAGTTTTGTTGCATAATTAATATTAATAAAAATGAAATAATGCTTAATTTTATAGAATGTCTTTTACTACAATACGAATTGTTATGTTGTTAATTTTAAATATTTTATGAGACGAAGTTTTGCCAAAATTAACATAAAAATTTATTCTATTTAAATATAATAATTTTGATTTGTTATTATCTTTTATAATTTAAAATTATGTTAATTATAATTGTAATGACAATAGTTTTAATTTTCATAATTAGTGTACTAAATTACTAGTGAGAGGTAATTATTTTGCTATTTTTATAGGAAAACCATTACTGCATAATAGCTTGTTGTATTGTCCCTTTTGGTTGACTTGTAAAATTAGTAAAAGTGCTTACAATTCATGAGAAAAGATATAGCAAATAAAATGCGTTAAATAATTTATAATTAAGAGCTAAAATTTCTTACCAGTTACGAAACATATAAAGGATTCTTAAAGCTTTAACATTTAATTTTATGTTTTAAAATCTCATTTAAAAATCTATTAAAAAACATTTTTTCTTTAAAGTTTTGAAAAATCACTTTCCTTTTCAATCTAAAATTTTTAATTTTTCAAAAACCTACCTACTTATGGATACGACAACCCTGTCTATACTACAAACATCCGCGTTTTGAGAAATAGTTTAGGTGATACAACAAAAATTTGGCACTATTACCGGGGAGGTGCCATCACTTTAGCGAGCTTAAGGGAGCCAAACAGTGCACTATCCATAGTTGTAAAGTTTGTTTAATTTTTTTATATATTTTTATTTTATTTTTGATTTTAATTGTTCTAATTAATAAATTTGAAGTGTTGCTATATGCAAAAGTGATTTGAAGCAAAATATCATGACAATTTTATTCTTATTTTTTTTTATGAAACTTCATAATTATTCATTGTTTCATTTTGCACTAAGCTTGGCTTGCTTACATTTTGCTAAATAGCATGTAAAGTGTTCAAATAAAATTTTTGTTTTGTTAGTGTATCTAGTTAGGTGAGTCAAATTAGAGTTACATAGTATGCATTGTATGGATATTCTATAAATTATTTTAAAATTTTATTACTTTAACTGCTAGGGAGCAACAATAAGTTGGTTGGGGGTCCGATGAGACAGTAAAGTATACATTTTAAAAGGATAAAATTATTTATTTTTGCTTTAAAATCTTGTTAAATCCTCTAATTATAGCATGTTTTATGTTACTACGTATTCTTGTGTCTTAGTGTGTAAATATGTTTAAAAATGTATTTTTAGTGTGTTCTTTGTTCAATAATATTTTTGGTAACTTCTAGAGTCGTTTTTGAGTGTTTTATAATTGCTTAGTTTGTAAATATTAAAAAACATAAAAATCATGTGTGATAATTTTATTTTGAGTATTAAAGTGTTTGTAAATAAGTTTTTAGTTTGTAAATATGTTTTATAATATTTTTAGTAATTTGTAAAATTATTTTGAAGTCTTAGATTATATATCTATTAAGGCTTGTTAATTTTAGAATTTTTATTTATTTTTAGTGTGTTTTATTGTAAAATAAATATTTTTTTATTGTAAATATTTTGTTTGTAAAATAATTAACTTTAGTGTGTTTATGAATTTTAAATTTAAAGTCTGGAAGAAAAACAAAGCAACATGGCGCAAAAAGGGGAAAAAAGACCTCAAATGCATGAGAAATCAAAAAGAAATTAAAAACCAAATGAGAAGACATGGCGCTATCAACCATCAGACCAAGCTGCTAATTCATCTTGGGCCATCCGATTGATTGCCACATGTCAAGGATATTTCAAAATCAGTCCGGATGTGGTGCGGACCATCCCATGTACGCGCACTTCGACTGCCACCATATCAGAGTACTTTGACCAATCTAACGGTCTGAAGGCGCTCATTTACTTGTCTCTACGAAGACTCAATCTCAGTCGTGTATCCAGCTCAAGCCTACGCCCTGGACCCTCCAAATCGAGGCTACACGCTTGCTTTTGCGAACCAAGTAGCATAGGATTATAAACTTTAATTTGCACAACGTTGAGCATGGATCAACACGGAGAAAGGAAAGAAAATTATTCTTTCAATTGCATCCTACGCGAAAAGGAATAAAATAAAAATAAATAATAATAACAATAATAGATGAACAGTAAGTTTTTCCCCTTTTATAGCCCCCAAGTTTTGCACACCGTATCTCAAAGGCTCCATTCCTTCTCTAAACTTATAAGTTTTTAGCCCAACAGTTTCCCCCTTTTGGGAGGAGATGCTGTTAGCGCGCTCCTCTGACCCCACCTTTAATATTAAAATAATATCTAAATTAGTGTAACAAGTTTAGTGAAGCAAAGAGATGATCTTGTATGCTTAGTACTCTGATATGGTTTTGTAACTCTATATATATTTTGTAATGTTCATATCTATGTAATAAATTATATTTTTTGAGTTTTTAGTAATTATTATTAGTATTGTTATACTGCTAATTTTTACATAAATTCAATCATGCTTTCTTTATCTAATTTAATTGTGTTGCATAATTAATATTAATAATAATGAAATAATGTTTAATTAAATAATTATGTTAATAATTAGTTTTAGAAAAATTTTAAAAGATTCTTTTTAATTAGGGAATTTTTTAAAAAAATCAGTTTAAGTAATTAATATATTATGTTTAAAAAATTATTATGCAAATTTAGTATTTCACGATAAGTCAAGATTAAGAATACGATTATGAAGCTAAGTAACAACCATGTAGATACGGTCGCTATAGGAATGGAAGAGAGTGTTAGTGGAATGGAAGAGAGTGTTCAAAATCTAAGAAAGAGATGAGAAACTTTAAAATTTTTCGGTAAAAGAATAAGCGAGAAAAAGTCCATCTTTTTTAAATCGACATTAGACGACGATTTTGTGAAAACCGACGTGTAATCTAGCACATTAGATGACGATTTTCTAAAACCGTCATCTAATGTGCTCGTAGAAATTTTTAAATCATAGAAATTTCTGTCTCGTGTTTTTTTAATACATAAGACGATGTTTTTTTATAAAACGTCACAAAATAGGCGTCGTCTAGTCTCCTATTTGTAGTAGCACATATAAATAATAAAAGAATGATTGAGAGAATTAGTGATAATATAATTGATTAGTGTCAGCCTGCCAGCCATTAACAATGTATCTCATTTCCATTTAGAGAATTCAGATTTGACCTTATCAGCAATAGGTTGGAGCAAACGACATTTAGGTGCACCATTGAATAGAGGAACTCTCAAATACTTGAAAGGAGACTACTTTTTTTTATACCAAGATTCAAAATAGAATTAAAGTGACAAGAAGGGATAGAACTTGCAAAAAAAATCTCAGAGTTGGCCTTACTAATAGTTTGACTAGATAGCCAAACGTATAGATTAAGGGCCCGTTTGGTTCGAGTATTTGAATAGAGTATTTGAATGAAGATTTAAATTTTTGTGAGAGAAAATACTGTAGCAAAATGATTCAAACCGTGATTCGAGTATCGAAACAAACGGGCTCTAAAAGCTTCCTGAAGAGCAATCTAAAGAAAAGTCTAAAAAATTTCCTCTCACCAGCTTGCTTTTACTTGCAAAACACTGAATAACACACCCACGTCACATAAATGAATGAGCAATCTAAAGAAAAGCATGTTTTAACTAAATTGATCACTTCATATAAGGAATTAGCAATTTATCACTTCATTCACGATCCGCAACTCAGTATTCAAAGGGCCAGCTCCTTTATATCTCTCCACAAAAATTAATGTTTAAATTAAAACGAATAAACGATAAGTATAATCCTAAGAACGTTTACCTTAAAATACATCAGAAAGTTTAATCTATAAAAGTCTTCAAAAAAATTATTTTTAACATGACAATTCTAATAAGAGCAGCATCTCATCAAGCAACTTCAAGAAAGGCAAAGTATAAACTCGAAGGCAAAGCAGTCGGATACTAGAGAGACAGTAACAAATTAATCTCACAACAAAAAATTAAAGAACCAGGATGTCAGCAAATATGAGAATTCAAAAAAACTTTAGCGAAAAGAAAATTATTGGCCAACAGGAATCAGGGGGTGCACCAGGAAATCCCAACTAGGTTGGCACCTCTGTAGCACCCTCATCATTTACCCGCCCCCAACATATATTATTAAGGAAGAATAAAGTGCAAATAAAGTGTAAAAAACTACAAGACATTTGGTCCTATAATTCATCTAAAAAAAATCTGAAACAATAAATATCATCATCAGTGCCCCAGAAGGAATGCCTCCAAATCAGCAAAGTGAGGATCATCAAGACTTGGAATGTCCCCAGCAGGTTCTTGTAGTTGTGCATCTATGTCTTGTAGAAATTGGTGATCCATAGGAATGTCATAACCAGATTCTTGCAGTTGTTCCTCCAAGTCTTTTGCAAACTCAAGATCACTATCAGTCGGAGTATTCTCATGCGCTTGTGGCATCAATTGTTGTTGATTATATTCATCGGCAGCATTGATGGGCTCATCAGTAGTACTGGAGATGTAGTACTGGTCAGTTGGTGCTTGTACCACTGGAGGTTGATAATCAACTACATTGGGCTCCACTGTTCCACATAATTCTTCCATTGTGAACCATTCATTGGCTGAAGGTTGCATGCTTAGGTTATGAAATCCAATATGATCAGTGACTTGATAAGTAGGCAGTGCTTGTGGCTCAACATTTTGATCATGAAGCACTACGTCATCGACTTGATAATTAATAGTTAGCAGTTGTGGCTCCACGTTTTGGCAAGGCTCTTCTTGTTGTGCATTAATTTTGTGCTTGTGTTCGTTCTTTTTATTGTAGACTTTGCACAATACTAATTCATCCATCTATGAAAGAAAAATAAAACAAAGTTAATTACAATAGAATCAAAGTGGTTAAGAATGAAATTTGATGAATAAAGTCATGTAAATTTGTTTTGTTTGAAAGAATAAGAAGCAAAAATAAATACCTTCTGCAAGCCGGTTGGAGTGGTATATTCATACATCAGCCAACTCGTCATATTGCCTTTAGAACGAAAGTAGTTTAGTAGTAATTTGTACCCAATTATATCTCCCTTATAATCTGTTATGGGTATTCTTTTTGTGCTGGCTTTCCAAAATCCACCGTTAGCCACAGAACGACTAGCGCGAATTGCCGTGGTGCTGCTGACTTTTCTTTTAGTAAAAAAATACATTTCATTTTCTCTTCTTGCTCCATATTGCTCTGTATGTATATCACAAGTAAACTATGTTAGTTCTTTTTTTTTTAATTTGCAAAGGTAGTTTTTTAATATTCAATCTCTTCTTGTATCACAAAGGTTGAAACAACTCACGGTCTACAACGCCCAACAAATGTGAAACAAGTACAAAAAGAAAATAAATTACTATATTTAATCTATTGCTATTCTATGACAAACATAGTAGAGCAAGGGTGTATATAATATTTTATTGATTGACTACATAAATTACTATATATATATATATTGAACTATATACGAATTAATGAATTATTGTTATTGATTCAATGTCTTGGAGTGATTAAAATGATAGACATAGTGCAACGTCATGTAGCCCCCAAAGTAGATGCTAGACTGCCATCACTTAATTGTGTTTGTATATATTCTTATGCAATTTTATGCACAGTAAAAAAAAAAGCAATGTGATCTTCCTTTAAAATATTTTTTGATTAGTTCTGATTAGCCCAGTATGAATCATCATATTTTTTAAAAGAATACATAGGCTAATATATTTTCTCGCCAAGGCTTTATATATGTAAGTTTTAATCAAGGAAAAAGAGAAAACATGCATAAAGCATTATTAAGAAATTCCAATGTACTGTACGGAAAAATAAAGATCCCCAACGGCAAGCAAATTTAGGAGAATAAAAATGTTTCCCCTTTTTATTGGAAACCTAGATCTAAACCACTAATTAGCTTCCCTAAAAGAAAAGCACTAACTAACATTAATTCAATATAGTGATGTTAATTAAATAACCAAAACCACAGGACCATGTAAATTGGGGAAATTGATGACAAATTCTTTTTAAATGTGATAAATGACAAACCCTATCCTAATTTCTCAAATTAAAATCAACTTTAATTTCAACAAGAGAAAGCAATAATGATAAATGGACTGATATTTACTCATTGTTATGGTCCATTAAGAAAAAAAAAGTGTATCTGATCATGCATTACTTTCATCCCTTTCTTCTTTTTTTTTTTGGGCTAAACATTTAATTGTAAATTTTTTTGTTTCCAATGCGAATAAATCTTCTTTTTACTCTAATATTTGTGGGTTAAACCATGAAAAAAAAAAGGAAGAGAACATTAAACTAATCGAAAAAAAAAAACGCTATGATATGAGATTTTCAATTACTTGTACGTAAACAAAAGCATCTGCAAAAATAATTAATTTGTATGAGAGAAAAGAAAAGAAAAAGTCAAAGAGGCATACCTTCAAGCTGCTCAGGAGAATAGTCGTATAACCCTAGTTCTTTGACCACATACGAAGGGAGGGGCTGATTCAAGATTTTGCTCCTTAAATAAAAACTAATGAGCTCTTCATCAGTGGGTAAAAATACGTACCCCACTGGTAAACCACACACACCTCTAAAATCCATTGACGTAGACTTAGAGCTTCTAAAAGTTAAGAAAAATACACGCCTATTTATATAGTGGAATTAGTAGAGTCCTAATAGAGACAAAATTAGTTAGAATATTTAAGTTTGGTTTTAGGATTATTATGCTTTATCCATTTTGATATTTTGAATTGAGAAAACCTTTGAATTTTTTGACTGGTCATAAACTTCATAATAATCTCCCTTCGAAGTTTGCACCTGGAAATAAGAAATATCTGAAATTTCATTAAAAAAATCAATTAAAATAACCATGTAGTAATTATATGATAGCTTTGAATATTTCTTATCAATCGAGGCCGTCAAAAAAAATTAAAAAATAGAAACTTTTTCCGTCCAAGAAAAACAAAATATATATATATATATATATATCAAAAAGCTTTCCAAATCAAATCAAACCAGAATCATCTGTGTTACGTATATAATCATACAACAATAACTATAATACCCAAAAACCAAAATCTCTATTAGAAAGTTCTCACTCAGAGCATTAATATCTCACCGCCTTTTTCAGTGTTTATTTCTTTCACTTTCTTTCTCTCCTTATCCCTATCAAAACCCAAATCGCAATCCTATCCTTCGTATTTTAAACTTTCTCATACAAATCGAAACAGAAGTCCCAATCCTATCCTTCGTATTTTAAACTTTCTCATTCAAATTTTGAACCGTTGTGCTCAGAATTAACTGATCTATGTTTAAAGTGTCTGCATTTGTTTCCACATTAATTAATTAAAACAAAAAAAAGGCCATGAGTTCTGATCGTAATGTGCATTGAGGCAGCAAAACATGTAGTTAACATGAGATACAAATCTACTGGATTTTTTACTTTTAATTTTAGCTAAATAAATCTTAAAAAAAGGACATTTGTTTAAACGACTTAAAATTTTTAGGGGAATTTTGGCATTGATGATAATATATTTTTTTAATCGCTACTTTAAATACAAATGGCATAAGGTGTTTTTCATTTATTTCTTGAGAAAATTTTTTAAAAAGTTTGGAGTTAAAAAACTAAAACACATAAAAAATGTTTGTGTGTTGGTCTTTAATAATATAACGACTCTACTTATGTGTCCATTACTTAAACATATAATTATATACTGGAAGATATTTAAGCGTAAAGTACTGATTTTGAGGAACCCTTTTTAAACATTATAATATTTTCTTAAAAATATTCCTTAATTAAAATAAATTAGATACATTTCTATAACTAATTATTACTATAATTAACTTGTTTAAACCTTTCATCCATATATGTTGTGACATAGTAATCTTAAAATAATTTAGACAAAGATTGTATAGTTACAACCTTAATTTCAAACTATACATTCGTAAAACTATTTATACATATCTACATACTCATTTTAAAATTATTACAGAGGATACATTAGTAAATGGCATCCATACGCATCTCCATCATCCATCCACCGCTCGCCATCACAAGTTGCTGATATGTTATTTATCTACAACATGACCATATTTAAGTGAGCTTTCTCTCAGCAAGTAGGAAACATTTACTTGCAAAACAAACTTAAAACATTTATAAAAGTATGCATGAGCTGATTATGTTTCATTATGGGTAGGTCCAAGGTCCAATGTATCTAATCTTTCATGCTTAATAGGCTCCTATGTGTATGTACTGGTTGTACGCAATCTTCAGAAAGTTGGGGTTCGTGAGGTCTCTAAAATCCCTAGACCATGAACCGAACTAAATCTGTATACGTCTCTAGGTCAAGAGGCCTTGAATCCTCCATGTGAGTTGAGAGGTTGGTACGAAAATTTTAACTTAATTTATCTCATCTTATTTTTTACATTTTTCTTACTGTATGTATGCAACATGGCATGTTACTACACAAAGTCTAATAATATAATTTAGAACCATTCGTAACAAAAAGTGAATATGCAATATAGTTTTATATAGTATACAACACATATACAACATATCACAATACAGATAATGCATTTTCCTAAAACATTTAAAAACACATTAATTTGAAAACCGTGGTTTTGATGCTGTAGACGAGATTCGTACGTACTTAGTTCCTAGAGGTAGGATCTGTTAACTCGCCACATACCTATCTACTTTTCTAAAATAAATTTCTCTTCCCATAAAGGCAAGGAGACGTATAAAAAAACCTTATTTTTTTAGTGAACTTGAATAAATTTTGTTATCTGGTAATGGCGTTTCTTCCACTCTCAAAAATAAAATAAAATAATTCACTATATACATATGCAACGAATATATAAACATAGCAAAAATGCCATCCTGTTTATCCCCATGTGTCTGTCCTTCTCCAAAATTTCCATCAATTTTTGTTTTCTAAAACGTTTTTCTTTTATTTCTATTTGTGTTTATTTTACAGCGAAGCAAGCGAAGATCTCGACATCGGATTTGGCAACGTCGACGTTGAATTTTATCGTTGTGTTTTCTATAACCATACTAGGAAGTTTTATTACAATCGAGCTCCAAGCAAAAAGTTCGACACCATTAGAGTCACACTATTGGCTCATGTTTGGCTTTTTCATTGCCTTACTTACCTATGTTGTCGCATGGGCAGTGAATACCGTACATCTTCAATCTCAACACAACTCAAACGAAATTGGTAATGGACTAGTTACGAACAAAATCAGCCTCATGTTTAGAGCTCTTGCCTCGATTTTGCTGTTGCTCGTCCTATTCCCGGTTCTAGGGTGGATCACTCTGTTTTTATAGACTTTTTATTTTCTCATGGTTTATTACAAAATTCCGGCTGCTTCTGGCGTGTTTTGGCGAGTTCCGGTGAGTTGCGGCTAGTTTCAGAATGGAATCTAGCAGCTTCCAATGAGTTTTAGGGCGGGTTTTAGGATGGGTTTTAGTGGGCTTTAAGACAGAACTTGACAGATTCCAAGATGGAACGTGGTGAGTTTCAGGACGGAACGTGGCGGGTTTCAGGACAGAACCTGACATGTTCTATTTTAGCATCTCGCATGAGTGAGTGCAGGACAGGTAACTTAGTCTTTTAATAACTCACCAATTTTTAATAAAGGCACAGTTTTAATAAGTAAATTATTGAAGGGCATTTTTAATAAGGTGGTACGTTTCCCCATTTATAGCTTTTTTCTGGTTAAAGAGAACAGACTCAATCCTTTATTATTAGCAAAGTAAAAACTTCTCCATTCTCGTTTATCAAAAGGAAAAAAGAATTAAGGGAAAATTAAAATTAGTGATCAACCTCTCTCATCAAATAGCAAACACACTAAAAAAATGCTTTATATTTTGTGAGCAAAACAAAGTTCCTGGTGTCCATTCACTTGTGATAAGTGCTACTAATCCCAAAGAGAAAGAGGAAAGATAATATTTTATTTAGAAAAAATCAGTTTTTATCAGTAATGTCACATCATTGTTTTGTTATTATTATATAGAGATTGGATTTTTTGAACTAAGATGCATGGTTTAATAGGTGAAATAAAATAGTTTCAAAATTCGAGGTATATTGAACTATGGTATATAATTTAAGGGAATTTAAGAATTAATTCTATATAGTTGGCTGATGAAAATAAACAAAAAACATTTTAGTTTAGGCTTTCTATATGCAAAATCGTTTATACTTTAACTGAATTGATGTTTAAGAATGTATAATTAGAAGGGTTGTTGCCAATTTTGTTAAATTTTTTGATATATTTCCCCTTAAAAAAACAAAAATGAAATTCTGATACTGTATTAAATTCCAAGCGATCTTCTTAATGAGGCTAGCATTAATAGCTTCAAGAGAACGAATTCTCAAATCACCTCTAGACTTTGGTAAGCAACATTTTGCCCAGGCCACTGGAAAAAGCTTCCTTTTATCAATACCACCAGTCCAGAGAAAATTTCTCATAGCAGATTGCAAGTCTTTAAGCAAACTGATTGGCCACTTTACTAGTACAAACAGAAGGTTAGATAGTGGTTTTAAACCGTCGTCTAAAGATAAGACGATGTTTACTCAAACTGTCGTCTAATTCATCTTCGTAATATATGGTATACATTAGACCGTCGTCTAATATGTGCATGAAATACAAGAAGGGTATATTAGACGGCTTTTTTTTTACTAAAACTGTTGTCTAAAGTGCATGTTAGACGACACGACACAATCTGTAAAAACCGTCCTTAAAAGCCTTGAAAAAATTTATAAAAAAATATTTTTGCCGAAACACTTTCTTCTCAAACAATAATTTCAACTATTATTCACAAATTTATGTCCTTTTCTTTGACAAACTTGATCTATATCCAGCATAGAGAAAGACATGATTTTCAAGGACGTACATAAGAAATATTCATAACAACCAAAATATTTTAAGAATCGTAGGCAAAATTTATCCACAAACAATAACAACAACATATCCAAACACAAATGAAAACTCAAAATTAGAAAAAAAAAACATAAATTCAAATATTGGAAACTTCAAAAGATTCCAAATGTACCCAAATTTTGGTGCTCAAGACAGAGACAAAGGCAAAGGCAGTGGCGGTAGCGACAATAATGGTTTAGCGGTGAGTCATGACGTTGGAAATAAGGGTTGAGGGAATGAAGAGTAGAAGAGACAAAAGAAAGAGCGGGTGATAGAAGGAATTTAGAGAAAGAGTTAGAAGATGAGGAAGAAATATTAGGAAGAGGGAGATAAAGAGAACTTATAGAGAAAATAGGGAATTTAAGAGAAAAACTTTAAAATTTGTAAATTTGATAGAGTAGAATTGTAATGTCTGGAAAAATCTAAGTAATTAATAAGTACAATTAGTTAAGCATTTTTCCATAACTACACCATTAGGCTCGTAAGAAGCATAAGTTTATAGCTTATGAGCACATATTTTAGTATGATAATTAACTATGTAATCGGTTATACCGATAGAATCCAAGAATACGAGTCTAGTATGATAATTAACCATTTGATCGGTTATACCAATAGAATCCAAGAACACGAGTCAAGGGTTTTTTTTAAAAGATCCAAACAATTTATTTTACACAAAGATTTGTGCAGTTCCACAATTCTATGATTTAAAGAGAATTAATATGATGACCGAAAAAATTCTAGAATCTAAATATTATAAATTACTTATTTAAGTCAAAGATTTTTTTGAAAAATATCATGTGTAAACTTTATGACTGAAGGATTTATAGAATTAATATAAACATTTCAAAACTTCATAGAAAATGTTAAAGTTAAATTTATTAAATTTTGTGATAAAATATGCAGGTTGATAATTTCTATCGCGATCTAAGGCAGAAGAAATTTTGATCCATAAATAACTTGAGAATTTAAATTATATAATTTTCAAGTGCAGTACTATGTTAGTAGTGTAACAAAAAACACTCTAACACATAGTATATCTTTAATTGCCTACAAGTTAAAGATTGAAGTTAGGCGAGTAGTATACGGTAAAAATGCTATCAAAATTTGAAAATTGACACTGTTGATGAATATGTCAACACCAAGGAAGAAAGCATAAAAATGTCAAGTTTATATTGATGCAGTCTAAGAATAATTTTAAGATAAAAAAAAAATTAATTTTATTACAAGATGGGGAAATTATATCAATACCGTGTTATACAAAGAATAGTTTTAGATTGTAATAAGTAAACATAGAAGACCCAATAGGACCAAATTCCCTGCTAGCTAGTTAGTTTCTTCAGTCAGTCAAGAATTTAGCATATATAGAGAAACTTAAATACAAATACTTCAAAAGTCATAAAGATCCACTTTTTCTCTCAAAGAGACATCATCATGCACTATTCACAAAAAGTGGATATGACATAATTTAATAATGAAAATTTCCCCTCCATAAATGGTGCTTAGATAAGGTATTTGTAAACTAAGATTTTTCCTTGCTTAAGTGTCCTTGAAACCCTTTGGGTAAAAAGTTAAGTAAAAACTTAACCAAGTTTAGTCTTTTGTCTATAAATAGGTCCCTTCATAATAATAGTTCATTTTCTTTTTTCTCACCTATTTTCTCTCCATTTCTTTAAGAAAGAAAACTTCCCTCCCTTGTTTCTCTAAGAAAAACCGGTTCTACTCCTTCATTTTTCAAAAATTTTACTCTTCTACTTACTAGAAATCACTAGCCAAAGTTAAGACAAAGGAGGAGGCTTTGGCAAAGTTTTTTTAAAGATAGATATTCAAGGATATAAACCTCTAATCCTTTATCTTTTAAGAATATGATATATATAATTATATTTTGATGAGCTGGCTTGTAATAAAATTTATTTTATATATATGCTATGGTTCTTGTAAGTTTATATTGAACTAGTTTCAGTTTATGCATGTTTGATATGAAAAGTTCAGATCTAAGTTATGATTTGGTGTTAGAAATATTTTTTACTTATTTCGACCTTAAAATGAACATTTTAAAAGACCAGTCTATTTATATTTTCAAATTTGGAATCTTTAAAAGCCACAAAAACATGAACGACTTTTCTATGAGATGTTAAAAATGATGTTTCTGGTTTTTTTTTCTAAGCTGTCTCACCTAGTGTTACAAGAGGTGTTGCAACACATTTATACAACACCTATAGAATAGATTTTAAAACCACCTAGCTTTTGGTTGTAGAAGTTGGAATATTTATTTTAATCTCCCAAAGCTGTCACTGAAGCTACAGTGCAGTCTGTGATCATTAAGGAACTGTTCTATTCATTATCATAGAAGGTATTGCAATACAATTGTACAACACCTATAAAACAGATCTTAAAATTCCCTAGTTTTTTATTAAAAAATTTAAATTTATCAATTTATTGTATCCTTAAGGTTTCTATGCAAACTTTAATATAATTGGTAATGATTTCTGGAATTTTTTCATTAGATGTTGCATGCAATGTGCAGATTATAAATTACCTTGTTTTTAATTCTAAAAGTTTAGATGTTTGGTTTATTGCCTCCTCAAGCTACTGTAGCAACTGCCGATCAACTCCACGATCGATTCGACACAATTTTGGTAGATGTTGTATGCGATGTTGCAACATTAGTCGTGCGGATCTTATTTTTGCTCGCTTTTAAATTCTAAAAGTTAAAATGTTCAGTTTATTTTTATGACAAAGTTGTTTTAGCAATTGTTATGCAATTTGGGATTGATTCTGAAACTATTTATATTAGGTGTTTCATGAGGTGTTGCAACCAATGTTGCAACACCAATAGTGCTGTTTATTTTTTGGGTGAAACGACCCTCAAAAAGTCCGAATCACAATTCTTGTAAAGCACAGAAGTTTTAAGTCTCGATGAGATGAAGAAATTTTCTGAAGAAACTTTTTGAAAATTCTACCTATAAAAAGTACCTTTAAACAGATTTATAAAAATAGTTGAATCAGCAAAGTTTACAAAATCACTACAAACAATAATGTTACAGACGAAAAATAAATTTCAAGAAAATACTGAAGTTTTAGCCTCGTCAGGTCATGAGGAACATCAATAAAAGCGAACTTTTATTAAAAACTATCTTAGGCATTCGGTTTATGATGACTTAAAAAAACTTTCAAAGTATTTTTCGGGATGGTTTCAAATAAAAACACTTGTTTAGTAGCAAAATTACTATTTACGATTAATCAAATAATTGTAGAACTCGTAAAGTTATAAGAGTCTACAATTCACAATTTTATCAAAATTTGGAATCAAATTTAAAATATAGTTTTCAGTAAAAACTTTACACATGAAGTTTTAACAGATTTCAAGGAAACGAGAAATTATAGAAAATAAAAGTCGTAGACTGTTATGTTATGATAGCAATTATGGGTCCAAGACCCGCACACGTTTAAGAGCCAGTTATCGGATAACGAATTCAAATTTTTGATAGTTTATGCTCAACTATCATGGAATGCGTTTAGTTTCAAAGGACCATATTGGGCCTAATGAATTAAATAGTATGTAGATATGAGCTTATGGGCCCAATAATACTATTCATATTCAAATAGATCTATAGTATAGTAATGAGCCAATAAGGATAATATGAGAGGTTAGAAAATTAAGTTATAAGAAGAACACAATTAATTAATTACCAACATTAATATGTTTTAGTTAAAGGCAATTAAGGATAATAAATTAGACAAGAATTATGAGTTATGAGGATTTAAATTTAATTAATCCTTTTTACTACCTATATAGTCAGTTAGTTACTAAAGGGAACTTTTCAAAGAAAAGATTTAATTTCCTTTTTACGAAATGCTAAACTAATTAGCATAAAACATGTCATGCTCACACTCTTATTGGGTGTTTTTCCTCATACTCTGGGAGTAATGGATAAGTATAGGATGAGTTAGCAAATCCAATGTTTGGAAACCAAGTAAGTAAAAATCTCACCCACAGCATGAAAACTATAGTTGTCAATTTAAAGTGTTTTCACATGTTTTATAAAAAAAGTATTATCCGTATTGTGATATGTTGTGTATTATATGTGATGTACGCTATATAAAATTATATTGCATGATCATCTTGTGCTAAGAAAAGTTATAATTTGTTATGATATGTAGGAACATGTGATATTACATACATACAATAAGACAAATGTAATAAACTAGATGAGATATGTTAGGTTAAAAGTATCATACCAACCTCTCAACCTATGGAGAAAATCCAAAGCCTCTCGACCTAGATAGAGGTATACAGATTTAGTTCAGTTCATTGTCTAGGTTTGTTGGGGACTTTGCAAACCTTAACTTCTAGATGATCACGTGCAACAGGTACATACACATAAGGGCCCCATTAAGTAAGACTAGTTAGATACATCGAACTTGATCATAATGAAGCATAATCTACTCGTGCATATTTATGATAAATGTTTTTAGCTTTCTTTTTCAAGTTTTTTGTTCCTACTTGCTGAGCAAAAGCTCACACAGATCAAAAGTTTTATACCCAGAAGATTCAAAATAGAATTAAAACGCCAAGGAGGGATAGGACTTCCAAGAAAAATATTGACTTGGCCTTGCTTATAATTTGACTAGATAACCGGGCACATAGATCAAAAGTTTCTTGAAGAGCAATCTAATAAAAGGAAGAGCAATCTAAAGAAAAGTCTAATAAATTTCCTCTCACCAACTTGCTTTTGCTAGCAAAACACTAAATAACACACCCACGTCACATAAATAAAAAGCAATCTAAAGAAAAGCATGTTTTAACTAAAATTGATCACTTCAAAAAATTTCAACAGAAACTCATGATCACACACAAAGCAATAAGGAATTAGAAATTTATCACCTCATTCATGATCAGCAACTCAGTATTCAAAGGGCCGGCTCCCTTTTTTCTCTCCACAAAAATTAATAATTATAATCCTAAGAATGTTTACCTTAAAATACATTAGAAAGTTTAATCTATAAAAGTCTCGAAAAAAAAATAATTTTTAACATGACAATTCAAATAAGAGCAGCAACTGATCAAGCAACTTCAAGAAAGGCAAAATATAAACTCGAAGAGCAAAGCAGTCGGATACTAGAGAAACAGTAGCAAATTAATCTCACAACAAAGAGTTATAGGAACCAGATTCTAGCAAATGTGAGAATTCAAAAAAACTTTAAGAAAAAGAAAATTATTGGCCGACAAGAATCAAGGGTGCACCAGGAAATCCCAACTAGGTTGACACCTTTGTGGCACCCTCATCATTTACCTGTTAGACATGTATGCCCTAAGGAGTAAAAATGTAATAAGTTTTTGGAGACATTTTTGTCAATAAAGAATTTATTCATTATTTATATACCAAATCTAGTCCTCTTTACGTTCATATTTGTTGAATGTATGTTAAGCAAACAATAGTCTGAGACTGTCAGTCTAAACCTTAAGAATTAGGCGTATGATGGACAGATTATGCGAAAGACACGATTCTTAAGGTGATGGTCTAAAATATAAGATCCGCAATCGAGGGAATAAAGTTGGGCACTTTATTCATGCAAAGATTGTTATGTTGTCTATATCCCTTTTGGGAGATAGTTTGTCTTGACCATAGGAGGTGGACTCTGTGAATAGAAGCATTGGCATGTTGTCATAGGTGACAATGTGTTGGATCAGGACATAAAGTGAATTGATTTGGATTAATAATTCTGTCTTAGCAAATCGATTCACTTTAGACAATCATTTGTGTTGTATCTTAATTCTGAGATGAATAGTAGGCCCGTTGTCTTGACTTATGTCTTTTGATGTACCAAAGTATGACACCTACATCTTAATAGTGGTATGCATGCCGGTACGTTGGAGGCATGACTCTTAACGGCATAGACTTGTTATTCATAGATATGGAATCCATAGCTCCTCCTTAGGAGTAATGATATCCTCTTATATGCGTTGTCCTGTAATTGGAAAACTGAAGCGCTCAACCATTTGGATACATAGGTGTAACCGAATGGTATACTATCTTTGGATAGTAAGTCTTCTGATAGTGAGATGATGGAACGTAAGATAAAAATAATCGGGAAGGTAAGACAGAACTTGTCCTTAAGTCGATTATGGATTATCATATAGGGATACGATACACTATGATATGTCATGGAGACTTGGCTATACGGGCTTCGTAATTCTATGTAGTTCAAGAGTGCAGCTCCAAGCTTTTAGTGGAGTAGCGTTGGAGTTGATAATTATTAAATGTATATTTGGATATTGGGTTTCATAATTATTGGGAGCTTGAACTATATAGGTCCATTTGGTCCCCTTTGCTAGCTTACAACATCCTATAACGACACGCGTGCTTTTCCAATAATTGGTGACTTATGTCAGATTTATCAGATTGGTTAAATTTGGAAGAATTAAATAATTCATGTCTGTATATCGGTTGAATTAATTTTGTAATAAAATTAATTCAAGATAAACTTGTTGAATTATTGGGATCGGATAATTCTTGTTTGTTTATCGGTTGATTTAATTTTGGATAAATTAGATCAAGATAAACTTGTAGAATTATTGGGAATTGATTTATTTTCTTAGAGATTATCTAGATAAAGTTGTTTTGATCAGATAACTTCTCTATTGGGTTATTTGAATTGAAACTGAGACTTTATCCTATAGAATCTCGGGTGGAAAATAAGAGATTCGCAGAGATATTTACACGATAGTTCGGCCTGTCGATCTACGTGTTCAGCCAGCCGATGGGGCTTGTTCGGCCTGCCGATCAGTGAAGGATAAGATTACGCGTTTCTACGCGGATCTTATCAGATATTGATCTGAACTTGATTCTGTTTCGAGTTTTTGAGACCTAATCTGATAAGGACTGACCCCAGGACCAATCTCTATATAAACGGAGTAAGTCTTATGAGTTATTCAGATCAATTGAGAGATTAAGAGTGATACTCTACTAAGTGAGAATCTGAAAACTCCTTGAGAGCTTTTGTTCACAAATCACAAACACTTGCTTTGGGTTCTCTCGATTGGTTGGAAGTAGAGTCACCGGTGGAAGAGCTGTACGTGTGAGCCCATACTCACTCCGGTCGTGGATAGAGAATAGCAAAGAAGACCAGTTGGTCGAGACTCTTCTAGAACGTTACTTCTCTTCACAGGTTGCGGAGGTTCTTCGGTACACAAAGGCTAGTAAGATCTGGTTAATTTATACATATAGCATGTCAAACTTGTGTTTTGAAAATTACTCTGATATAAATTTTTTAAAATTCTACTGCGCACCATTTTTCCAACAATTGATATCAGAGCCATGGTTTTTACATAAATTTACAAGTTTGTGATCATGTTATACGTGTAAATTTTGTGATCTTAATCTCTCATATGCTTGAATTTAATTTTATAGAGAGTTGGCACTTTAGGTTTCTGTATATTATATATGTTGTCATAGATTATGTGGTAAATGTTTATTAATTAATTATGATTGATGAAATTGTTATTTAATTATTAATTAATTAATTAATTTATGCCGGTTATGGTTCCTTAGAGGTTAGAATGTATATCTAGGTTTTTCATGTAATTAGATAGCAGACTGTCATCTCTGTCTAGGAATTATTGTTTAATTTTAAATTTGTAAGAATTTTGTAATTAAATAATTATTCAGAGAAGACGGATCTAGAAGATTGATGATGAACTTCCAGGTATTTCCTGAGTCTCTAATTTTATGTTTTTGAATTGTTGAAAATAAAATTGATGAATTGCATTAAAAAATTGTATTTTCTGGAATGGAGATTCCTGCTCGATCGGCATGCCGAACCTTACAGTTCGGTAGGCCGATGGTTACAGATCGGCAGGCTGGACATATGGTTCGGCAGGCCGTTAGTGGGGCAGAAATCGACTGGCTCTACCGGCAGGCCGAACTTCCATTTCAGTATGCCAAACTTTCATGGGTCGGCAAGCCGATATAATTGATCGACAGACCGATGAAACATGACCGGCAGGCTAATCACCCAAATCAGCCTGCCGACCGAGAGCTGAAAAAGTCTCCAGAAAAGGTGCAGTTTTTTTTTTCAATACAGTTTTAATTTTATTTTTAGGACGATTCTGAGAAACATTAAATTTGGATATGACCGGAAATATGAAGTATTCAATTCATACGGGATTGAAGACTTGAAGATGGATATTACATGAAGAATGATACAACTTGAGGATTCAAGGATGAAGAATCGATTATATGTCTCGATTATTCTCTTGTAATCTTAGTTTTCTATTCTCTAGGATAAAACCGTAATATTATGGTTATTTATTATTTTGCTTGTAGCTTTGCTTAATTGCTTTGCTTGTTTGCATTATAATATGATTTGCCATGTATATTGATAACATGTCATATAGAATAAGGAGTGCCGCTCATATTAAAATTGTTCATGCATAATTTTAAAAAAAAACCTTGATTTCAAAAGATTGAGTGGGAGAAGATTTTCGAAGAGAGAACCTAAGGCCTCCATCGTTGGTCCATAGGCAGAACATGATAGTCCCAGCCCCTAGGAAGGGATTTCTATCATGTATCAGATTGGATCTCTAAGAGGATAAGGTATTTTAGTATGATTTATGGTTGCATACCCCTAGGTGGTGATTATAAATCATGGATAGAATATTGAAACGATGGTTGTACACTCATGTTAATTTTTTTATTAACCTCCCCTAGGAGCTCTGTTAATAAAATTAATGGCTAAAGAAATGATTATTAATATATGCTGGATCATACGGGTCCTGGATGGCATATATTAATCAGGAGGGGATCCGTGTTCTTGATTGAATTTGGCATGACTCCCCTGGGAGCTTGCTAAATTCTGAGTTGGGAATTATCGTTGTAAGGTTGTGATATTTTTAAGGTTTTGACACATAAACACATTTGTATGATTTTACATGATTGTGTTATCTTACTAAATTATTATGATATGTTTGCTTATATTTGGTAAATGATTCTTTATTGAAGATTAAAAATGTCTAAAAACACTTTATCATCGATACTTGACAAAAACCTGTTAACCGGTGAGAACTACAATGATTGGAAACGAAACCTGGATATCGTCCTGTCCTTTGAGAAACTAAAATATGTACTGACAACCCCTTGTCCTCCTGAGCCTACGGCAGACTCAAGTAATGAGCAATTCCAAGCGTATGATCGCTGGAAAGATGCTAATGATCAGGCCCGCTGCTATGTTATGGCTAGCATGAATAATGTGCTGCAGGCTTAACATCAAGAATATGAGACTGGAAAGTAGATCTTGGATAATCTTGAGGCTATGTTTGGAGGCCATGCCATAACAAAGTGGCAAAGGGCACTTCAGAAACTCTTAAACTGTAGACAGAGGCCGGGGACATCTGTAAAGAAGCAGATGATGTTGGTCATGGGTTACCTCACTAAGGCTTAAACCGATGGAGCCGACATCGATGCTGAAACTCAGATGACTATGGTCTTTGAGACTATATCTAAGAAATTTATTCCGTTTAGAGCTACTTTTAATTTAAGCAATAGACGAGATATGACCTTGATAGAACTGATGAAACAGTTACAAGAGTTTGAACTGCTGATCAGGGAGTCTCCTGCGGGTGGTGAGGCCAACATGGTGGCTGCTTCTGGTTCCAATCCTAACTCTAGGAATGGAAAGAAGCAACGGGCCAAGAACGGGAAGTCTTCTATTCTTGTTGGTACCAAGAGCAAGAAGAAGAAGAAGAAGAACCCAAAGAAGCTTAAGTGCTTCTTCTGTGGAAAGGTCGGGCATATCAAGAAGCATTGCAAGGACTTCCTTTCCAAAGGAGGTAGGTGTGATCTTCTATATTTAGAAACTTATTTGGTTGAGGAATCCAGTGACATTTGGGTCATAGATTCCGGTACAACTAATTATGTTTGTGTTTCTCTACAGGGGTTTAAAGAAACGAGAAGTCTGCTGCAAGAAGACTTCATGCTTCGGATGGGCGATGGATCCTTGGTCTCAGCGGAAGCAGTGGGAGACGTCCATCTTTATTTTGATAATTATAGGAATTTATTTTTGAAAGATTGTTTTTATGTTCCTAAATTTAAAAGGAATTTAATTTCTGTAGCTTGTTTATTTAAAGACTCCTACTTGGTTTCTTTTAATGATAAAGTGGTGATTCGTAAAAACAAATCTTTTATCTGTTCTGGATGGATGTAAAATAATCTATATTTTATCAAACCTAAGATGGACTTATTGCTTAATGCTGAGATGAATGATAATAACTCTAAAAGACTTAAAACCTCTCACTCTAATAAGACTTATCTTTGGCATTTGCGCCTTGGTCATATTAACCTCAATAGGATTCAAAGGTTGGTAAGGGATGGACCTTTAAGTCACTTAACGATGGAATCTATACCTCAATGTGAATCTTGTTTGGAGGGTAAAATGACCAAAAGACCATTCGGGTCTAAGGGCAATAGGGCCGAAGGGGTTCTAGAACTTATGCATAGTGATGTTTGTGGACCAGTGAACATCCGAGCATGAGGAGGGTGTGAGTATTTCATCACTTTTATTGACGATTACTCAAGATATGGGTATGTGTACTTAATGCACCACAAAAGCGAAACTTTTGACAAGTTCAGGGAGTTTCAAGCTGAAGTGGAAAAGCAATTGGATGGACCCATAAAGGCACTTCGATCCGATAGAGGTGGGGAATACCTTTCTGATTAGTTCTTGGAACATTTATTAGATAATGGGATTTTATCTTATTTGACTGCGCCAGACATTCCGCAGCAGAATGGCGTAGCGGAGAGAAGGAATAGGACTTTGTTGGACATGATCAGGTCCATGATGAGTTATTCATCATTGCCTTTATCCTTTTGGGGATATGCACTACAAACCGCATGTTATCTTTTGAACAATGTGCCTTCAAAATCGGTCCCTAAAACTCCTCATGAGTTGTGGATGGGTAGGAAGACATCCTTAAACCACATTCGCATATGGGGATGTCTGGCTCATGTCCTGTTTAAGGATCCGAATAAGGTAGAAGCACGTTCGAAAGTTTGCATGTTTGTAGGATATCCAAAAGGGACTAAAGGGGGTTATTTTTATAACCCAAAAGAAAATAAAGTCGTGATTTCAACTAATGCAACTTTCCGTGAGGAGAGTTACATGGACGACTTTAAACCTCGAAGCAAAGTGGTGCTTGAGTTGAGGAGTGATCCGATCACTCCGGAGGTTCCAAACGAAACCATTCCGATCAGTGTAGAAAAACTAAACAAACCTGAACAACAACCTCAGGGGCTTTGGTGTAGTGGGAGGATCGGGCATCAACCTGAGTGGCATATGTTCAATGGGGAGGTCTTCTTGGCTGAACTGGATGAACAACCTCAGAAGCTATGGAGGATGTTGATTCAAAACTCTAGGCAGAGGCCATGAACGTAGAGATGAAGTCTATAGAGACTAATCATGTCTAAGAGCTTATGCATCTTCCCGAAGGGGTAAAACCCATAGGGTGTAAGTGGATCTACAAGAGGAAAAGAGTGGATGGAAAGGTCAAAACCTTTAAGGCTAGACTGGTAGCTAAGGGTTATACGCAAAAGGAAGGAATCGATTATGAGGAAACCTTTTTGCCTGTAGCCATGCTTAAGTCCATCCGGATTCTCTTGTCCATAGCTGCCGCTCTCGACTATGAGATTTGGCAGATGGATGTCAAGATGGCTTTTCTAAATGGTTATCTTGATGATTCCATTTATATGGAACAGCCAGACGGGTTCAAGGTCACGGATCAAGAGGGTAAGGTTTGTAAGCTGCTAAAGTCAATTTATGGACTTAGGCAGGCTTCTCGTTCTTGGAACATAAGATTTGATCAAGTGATCAAGACTTATGGGGTCTCACAAAAATGTGGATGAACCATGTGTTTACAAACACATTAAGGATGGGAATGTGGTTTTTCTACTGCTCTATGTAGATGACATTCTACTAATTGGCAATGACCTTGGGGCATTGTCATCGGTCAAATTATAGTTGACCAAGTAGTTTGACATGAAGGACTTGGGTGTGGCTAATTTTGTTCTAGGTATTCAGATCTTTTGGGATAGGAAGAACAAAATGATAGCTTTGTCTCAAGCCGGCTACATAGATAAAATTCTCAGGAGGTTTGCAATGCAGGATTCCAAGAAAGGTGGGCAACCATCTAGGTCTGGAATTACTCTTTCTAAGAAAGACTCTCCAAAGTCTAATGAAGAAAGAGAATACATGAAGAAAGTGCCTTATGCTTCGACAGTGGGTAGTCTCATGTATGCCATGCTTTGTACACGACTGGATATTAACTATGCAGTCGGGATTGTAAGTTGATTTCAGGCGGATCTAGGACAGGACCATTGGGTTGCGGTAAAGCATATTTTCAAGTACCTGAGATGGACTCGAGGGTATATGCTTGTATATTCGGGTGAGGACCTGACTCCTCTAGGATATATTGATTCAGATTTTCAATCCTGTCTGGATTCTAGGAAATCGACTTCGGGTTTTGTGTTTACTCTGGGTGGCGGTGCCATTAGTTGGAGAAGTGCTAAGCAAGATTGCACTTCAGATAGAGGCCGAGTATGTGGCAGCTAGTGATGCTTCAAAAGAAGCAGTGTGGCTCCGCAAGTTCCTTGGGGATCTTGAGGTTGTTCCTGGCATGGATAAGGCGGTATCACTGTACTGTGATAACAGTGCAGCGGTAGCTAGCGCTAAGGAACCAAGATTTCACAAGAAGAGTAAACATATTGATCGGAAGTATCATGTGATAAAGGACTTCGTTGAGGGCGGGCATGTCACTGTGTGCAAGGTCGCATCAGAGCACAATCTAGCTGATCCATTTACGAAGACACTTACTGGGAGAGTCTTCGAGAGGCATGTGGAAGCTATGGGGATGTGAGATTTGTGACATTTACTCACTTAGTGCAAGTGGGAGATTGTTAGACATGTATGCCCTAAGGAGTAAAAATATAAGAAGTTTTTGGAGACATTTTTATCAATAAAGAATTTATTCATTATTTATATACCAAATCTTGTCCTCTTTACGTTCATATTTGTTGAATGTATGTTAAGCAAACAATAGTCTAAGACTGTCAGTCTAAACCTTAAGAATTGGGCATATGATGGACAGATTATGCGGAAGACACGATTCTTAAGGTGATGGTCTAAAATATAAGATCCGCAATCGAGGGAATAAAGTTGGGCGCTTTATTCATGCAAAGATTGTTTTGTTGTCTATATCCCTTTTGGGAGATGGTTTGTCTTGACAATCGGAGGTAGACTCCGTGAATAGAAGCATTGGCAAATCGATTCACTTTAGACAATCATTTGTGTTGTATCTTAATCATGAGATGAATAGTGGGCTCATTGTCTTGACTTATGTCTTTTGATGTACCAAAGGGTGACACCCACATCTTAATAGTGGTATGCATGCCGGTACGTTGGAGGCATGACTCTTAATGGCGTAGACTTGGTATTCATGGATATGGAATCCATAGCTCCTCTTTAGGAGTAATGATATCCTCTTATATGCATTGTCCTGTGATTGGAAAACTGGAGCGCTCAACCATTTGGATACATAGGTGTAATCGAATGGTATACTATCTTTGGATAGTAAGTTTTATGATGGTGAGATGATGGAACATAAGATAAAAATAATCAGAAAGGTAAGACAGAACTTGTCCTTAAGCCGATTATGGATTATTATATGGGGATACAATACACTATGATATGTCATGGAGACTTGGCTATACGGGCTTTGTAATTCTATGTAGTTCGAGAGTGCAGCTCCAAGCTTTTAGTGGAGTAGCATTGGAGTTGATAATTATCAAATGTATATCTGGATATTAGGTTTCATGATTATCGGGAGCTTAAACTATATAGGTCCATTTGGTCCCCTTTGCTAGCTCACAACATCCTGTAACGACACGACATGCTTTTTCAATAATTGGTGACTTATGTCGGATTTATCAAATTGGTTAAATTTGGAAGAATTAAATAATTCATGTCTGTTTATCGGTTGAATTAATTTTTTAATAAAATTAATTCAAGATAAACTTGTTGAATTATTGGGATCAGATAATTCTTGTTTTTTTATCGGTTGATTTAATTTTGGATAAATTAGATCAAGATAAACTTGTAAAATTATTGGGAATTGAGTTATTTTCTTAGAGATTATCTAGATAAAGTTGTTTTGATCAGATAACTTCTCTATTGGGTTATTTGAATTGAAACTGAGACTTTATCCTATAGAATCTTGGGTTGAAAATAAAAGATTTGTAGAGATATTTATGCGGCAGTTCGGCCTGCCGATCTACGTGTTCGGCCTGTCGATGGGGCCTGTTCGGCCTGCCGATCAGCGAAGGATAAGATTACGCGTTTCTATTCGGATCTTATCAGATGTTGATCCGAACTTGATTCTGTTTCGAGTTTTTGAGACCTAATCTGATAAGGACTGACCCCAGGACCAATCTCTATATAAACGGGGTAAGTCTTATGAGTTACTCTGATCAATTGAGAGATTAAGAGTGATACTCTGCTAAGTAAGAATTTGAAAACTCCTTGAGAGCTTTTGTTCACAAATCACGAACACTTGCTTTGGGTTCTCTCGATTGGTTGGAAGGAGAGTCACCAGTGGAAGAGCTGTACGTGTAAGCCCACACTCACCCCGGTCGTGGATAGAGAATAGCAAAGAAGACCAGTTAGTTGAGGTTCTTCTAGAACGTTACTTCTCTTCACAGGTTGCGGAGGTTCTTTGGTATATAAAGGTTAGTAAGATCTGGTTAATTTATACATATAGCATGTCAAACTTATGTTTTGGAAATTACTCTAATATAAATTTTTTAAAATTTCGCTGCGCACCGTTTTTCCAACATTACCTGTTCCTAATATATATTGTTTAAAAAAAAAGAAGTGCAAAAAAAGTGTAACAAACTACATGACATTTGGTCCTATAATTCATCTAAATGAATTCTAGAAAAATAAATATCATCATTAGTGCCCTTGAAGGAATGCCTCCAAATCAGCAAAGTGCAGATCATCAAGCTTTGGAATGTCCCCAGCAGGTTCTTGTAGTTGTGCCTCCATGTCTTGTAGAAATTGGTGATCCATAGGAAAGTCATAACCAGATTCTTGCAATTGTTCCTCCAAGTCTTTTGCAAATTCAAGATCACTATCAGTTGGATATTATCATGTGCTTGTGGCATCAATTGTTGTTGCTTATATTGATTGGCAGCATTGATGGGCTCATCAGTAGTATTGGAGTTGTAGTACTGGTTAGTTGGTGCTTGAACCACTGAACGTTGATAATCAACTACATTGGACTCCATTGTTCCACATAATTCTTCCATTGTGAACCATTGATTGGCAGAAGGTTGCATGCTTAGGTTATGAAATTCGACATGATCAGTGACTTGATAATTGAATCAATAGGTTTTAGGAATTTATCTTTTTTCCCATTTTTTGTTATACACTTCCACTATATCAGTTGGTATTAGAGCCGAACATTCCTACACAAATTTTACACATGCTACCTCCTTGTAGACTCGACAATACGCCCACCGCAGCTGCTCATCCTTCCACCATTGGTACCGTCGCCACAACTACACTTGCTTACATCGATCCCAAAGTACTCAGTCATTTTTAGGATCAACTTAATACTATTGTGGAAAAACTCAATGCTCTTGACTTGAAGTATAAAAACAAAGATTTTGCATATGGAGAGGATATTTTCAAAGACAAGGAAGAACCTAAAGATCCCCTTTTCTATAAAACCTATAACGAGGAGGATCTTTTCGATGGAGATGAAGACAATATAGAAAGAATTGATCGTGATCCCATCTTCAATGAAAGTGATGGAGAAGATAACGATCAAATAATTAATTTTGGTTCAATCTTTGACAACAATGAAGGAGGAAATGAATACCTCAACAGTAAAGAAAAAGAAGATTTAGATTTGGATTCTTCCCCGGTCATTAACGAAGATACTTTTCTTTTTCCATGTCTCTTGCTTGACATTACCTTCCATGCGGTTATTCCTAAATCGGTCATGTTTAAATTTGACTTGATCGGTTTTATTTTGCCTAGCGTGGAAAAGGATAGCGTTTGTGAGTTTTGTAGATTTTTTACTCCCAAGAAGCTTCATCTCGAATTCGTGAAGCAAATTCTGCTCTATTCTTATCACTTGAGGACGCTTAAGATTCAAGGGCGAATCTTTTCCAAGATTGAGGCGGGTCTGATGCAACGCATGGAGCTCTAGATAAATCAACTCTTATTGTTTAGATTGTTATCTTTTATTTGATAGTTTTTTTATTTTGAATTTAGAATGTTTTATTTTCAAATTTGGGGTTATGTCTAGTTTTTAAATCTTAAATAGATTAGTTTTCTTTTAATTTTCTAATTTTTTGAATTATTTATTTTTCTATTTTTATTTGTAGTTTCTCATTACCATTTGGGACAATTTAGGTTATGAATATGTGATAAGACTGTAAATGTATACATTTTAAAAGGAGAAAAACATTTATTTATTTTTTTATTTCTCGTTAAATCCTTTAATTAATAGTATTTTTGTATTAATAAGTATTTTTGTGTCTTAGTGTGTAAATGTGTGTAAAAATGCATTTGTAGTATATTTTTATGTTTAATAATATTTTTAGTAATTTTTAGAGTTATTTTTGAGCTTTTTTATAATTGTTTAATTTGTAAATAATTAAAACCATAGAAATAATAGGTGGTAATTTTATTCTGAGTCTTAAAGTATTTATAAATAAGTTTTTAGTTTGTAAATATATTTTATTATATTTTTAGTAATTTTAAAAAATATTTTCAAGTCTTAGATAATATATCTGTTAAAGTTTGTAAATTTTAAAAGTTTTTATTTCTTTTTAGTGTGTTTTGTGTGTTTTATTGTAAAATAAGTATTTTTAAAATTATTGTAAATATTTTGTTTGTAAAATAATTAATTTTAGTGTGTTTATTAATTTTAGATTTATAATATAGAGGAAAACAAAGTAAAACGGCACAAAAAAGGGCAAAAAAGGCCACAAATGCACAAAAAATAAAAAGAAATTAAAAACCAAAAGAAAAGACACATGGCATGCTGTCAATCATCAGATGAAGCTGCCAATTCATCATGGGCTATTCGATTGACTACCATGTGTCAGGGATATTTTAGAATTAGTCTCGGATTTGGTGTAGACCATTCCACATACGCGCGCTTTGATTGCCATCAGATTAGAGTACTTTGACCGATCCAATGGTCTAAAGCTTGTTTACTTCTCTCAGGGAAGACTTAATCTCAGTTGTGTTTCTAGCTCGGGCCCACGTGATGGACGCTCTAGATCAAGGCTACATGTTTGCTGCCATGAATCGTGTTGCACAGGAATATAAACTTTAATTTGAGCACTGAGAAAGGAAAGTAAATTATTCTTTCAATTGCATCCTACGCGAAAGGGGAATAAAATAAAAATAAATGAATAAATAATAATAATAATAATAATAATAATAATAATAATAATAATAATAGTTATTGTTTCCCTTATATATCTATCCCCCCTCCTTCTAAGTTTTGCACGGCATTTCTTAAAGGCCCCCCTTCCTTCTCGAAACTGTTGAGCTTACAGAATCCCTTTTTTGGAGGAGATGCTATTGGGCACTCTTCTAATCCTACTTTTAATATTAAAAGAATGCTTAAATTAGTGTAGAAAGTTTGGTGAGGCAAAGAGATGATCTTGTATGCTTAGCATTCTGGTATAATTTTTAACTCTATATCTATTTTTGTAATGTTTATATTTATAGAATAAATTATATTTTTCAAGTTTTTAGTAATCATTGTTAATAATATTATGCTGCCTATTTTTATATAAATTTAGTCATGTTTTGTTTATGTAATTTAATTCTGTTGCATAATTAATATTAGTAAAAATAAAATAATGCTTAATTTTATAGAATTTCTTTTACTACAATAATACTTATTATGTTGTCGATTTTAAATATTTTATGAGACAAAGTTTTGCCAAAATTAACGTAAAAATTTATTCTATTTAAATATAATAATTTTGATTTGTTATTATATTTTATATCTTAAAATTATGTTAATTATAATGGTAATGACAGTAATTATAATTTTCATAATTAGTACACCGAATTACTTATGAGAGGTAATTATTTTGCTATTTTTATAGGAAAACTTTTACTGCATAATAGTTTGTTGTATTGTCACTTTCGATTGACTTGTAAAATTAAGAAAAGTGCTTACAATTAATGAGAAAAGATATAATAAATTAAATGCTTTAGATAATTTATAATTAAGAGTTAAAATTTCATACCAGTTATGAAACCTACAAGAGATTCTTAAAGCTTTAACATTTAATTTTATGTTTTAAAATCTCATTTTAAACTTCATTAAAAATAATTGTTTTCTTTTAAGTTTTGAAAAATCCCTTTTCTTTTCAAACCAAAATTTTAATTTTTCAAAAATGTACCTCCTTATAGATACAACAACCCTTTCTATACTACAAATGTCCGCGTTTAGAGAAACATTTTAGGGGATACAACAGAAATTTGGCATCGTTACTGGGAAGGTGCCATCACTTTAGCGAGCTTCAAAGACCTGCAGAGGTTCGTGATCCCGATCAACAACATTTAACTCTACTGAAGGAGTTCATGAAGCAGAAACCCCTTGCATTTAGTGGAGAACCTAATCCTGTCATAGTGGAACAATAGCTTAAGGCAGTCAAAAAGAAGTTGGATTCCTTGAGGATTCCACAGGAGTATTGGGTTAGTTTTTTAACATATATATTTGAGGGTAAAGCCAAAGAATGGTGGGATCTTCAGAAATATGACTATGACGTGTCGAACCTCACATTTCACAACACTTATATTCCTTAGAGCCATGGGCAAGCAATGATGCGAGATGTAAAGTTTGTTTGATTTTTGTATATATTTCTGTTTTATTTTTTTTTGTTTTTAATTGTTCTAATTAATAAATTTGAAGTGTTATTGCCTGCAGAAGTGAATTGAAGCAAAATATCATGACAATTTTATTCTTAGTTTTTTTTTTTTTTTTTTATAAAACTTCATAATTATTCATTGTTTCATTTTGCACTAAGTTTGGCTTGCTTATATTTTGTTAAATAGCATATAAAGTTTTCAAATAAAATTTTTGTTTTGTTAGTCTATCTAGTTAGATGAGTCAAATTAGAGTTAAATAGTATGCATTGTGTGGATATTCTGTAAATTATTTTAAAATTTTACCACTTTAACTGCTAGAAAGTAGCAATAAGTTGGTTGAAGGTTTGATGAGACAGCAAAAGTGAACATTTTAAAAGGATAAAATTTTTTTATTTTTGCTTTTATATCTCGTTAAATCCTCTAATTAATAGCATTTTTATGTTAATAAGTATTCTTGTGTCTTAATTAATAAATATGTTTAAAAATGTATTTTTAGTGTGTTTTTGTTTAATAATTTTTTGGTAACTTCTAGAGTCATTTTTAAGTGTTTATAATTTTTTAGTTTGTAAATAATTAAAAACGTAAAAATAATATGTGATAATTTTATTTTGCATCTTAAAGTATTTGTAAATAATTTTTTAGTTTGTAAATATGTTTTATAATATTTTTAGTAATTTGTAAAAATATTTTCAAGTCTTAGATTAAATATCTATTAAGGTTTGTTAATTTTAGAATTTTTATTTATTTTTAGTGTGTTTTATTGTAAAATAAATATTTTTAAATTATTGTAAATATTTTATTTGTAAAATAATTAATTTTAGTGTGTTTATGAATTTTAAATTTAAAATCTGGAAGAAAAATGGAGCAATATAGCGCAAAAAGGTAAAAAGGAACCACAAATGCACAAGAAATCAAAAAAGAAATTAAAAACCAAACGAAAAGACACGTGGTGCTGTCAACTATCAGATCAAGCAGCTAATTCATCCTGGGTCATCGATCGACTGCCACATGTCAAGGATATTTCAAAATCAGTCTTAGATTCGGTGCGGACCATCCCCTGTACGGGCGCTTCAACTACCATCAAATCAGAGTAGTTTGACCGATCTAACGGGCTGAAGGCACTTGTTTACTTGTCTCTATGAAGACTCGATCTCAATCACGTATCCAGCTCGGGCCTACGACATGGATGCTCCAGATCAAGGCTACACGCTTGCTCTTGTGAACCGAGTCACATAGGATTATAAACTTTAATTTGCACAGCGTTGAGCATGGATCAACTTGGAGAAAGGAAAGAAAATTATTCTTTCAATTGCATCCTATGCGAAGGGGAATAAAATAAAAATAATAAAAAGAGATGAACAGTAATTTTTTCCCCTTTTGTAGTCCCCCAAGTTTTGCACACCATATCTCAAACGCCCCATCCCTTCTCTAAGCTTATAAGCTTTTAGCTCAATAGTTTCCCTCTTTAGGAGAAGATGCTATTAAAGTACTCCTCTAACCTCACCTTTAATATTAAAATAATGCCCAAATTAGAGTAGAAAGTTTAGTGAAGCAAAGAGATGATCTAGCATGCTTAGTACTCTAATATGGTTTTTAACTCTATATCTATTTGTAATGTTCATAACTATAGAATAAATTATATTTTTTGAGTTTTTAGTAATTATTGTTAGTATGGTTATGCTGCTAATTTTTACATAAGTTCAATCATGCTTTGTTTATCCAATTCAGTTGTGTTACATAATTAATATTAATAATAATGAAATAATGTTTAATTAAATAAATATATTAATAATTATTCTTAGAAAATTTCTAAAAGATTCTTTTTAATTAGGGGATTTTTTTTTAAAAAAAAATCAATTTCAGTAATTAATATATTATGTTTAAAAAATTATTCTGCAAATTTATTATTTCACGATAAGTCAAGATTAAGAATGCAATTATGACGTTAAGTGACGGCTATGTTGTAACGCCCCCTTTACGGACGTCACAGATGTCGCTACATTCATTTATTTAACCTTTATTTTAAAACTATTTGATTAAAAAGATTGTTTGAAAACATAACCCAGGATCCATGCATACATTTTTTTTTATATAACAATCAATAAATTAATCTATAATAATAACAATAATAATTTACTTGATCAAAAACATTCTTTAATTAATTAAAGATTCCAAATAATAAAATCATAATTTAAAAGAAACATCACAACATTTTAAAACAATCAGCTCTCACTGTTCGGCAGGCCAAACTTGAGACTTCGACAGGCCGGAGAACGTCTACCGGCAAGCCGCTCGAGGCCCTGCAAAAACAGGGTTTTAAACTTTTGCTAGGTTCGGCAGGCCGATTATTATTGTTCGGCAAACCGACCGACTAAAAAGAAATTAGAAAATTAAATTTTTAAAACAAAAATCAATAATTCAATATGCGGAAGTCCATATACTTAAGATGATAAGATAAAATAATAAAACATAATTCGTGAATTCTTTAAAACTTAATGATAAATGTGTTCAAATTATAAAACATCGTTTATATCGCTGAAACTTCCGTTTGCAATTCATCGTCCTTTGCTCACACGTCTTTCCTTGCCCTCCACCTAATCCATGACTTTCTTACCCTTATCTACAACATGATATAAGCTGATTAAGCTAAAGCTTAGTAAGTACATTATTATCTCACAACTTAAAACATTTTATGAACATCATCATTATAGTGCACTAGGCACATTTTCATAGGAACATATCTTTCATAACATTGGCCAATTTAAAACTTATTCTATTTTATCTTAAGGGCCCAAGTGTTGCACCATAATCATTATCGTAGGCGCGCCGTCATGAAAGAAAAAGGGTAGCTAATCCTAATCCAAACATGACATCATAACATTGGTGTGCAACACTTATTTAGGTGATACATATATATACATATATAAAATTTTCATGCTTTGAAATATATCATCATCATACATGCATAACTTTATGAACATCAAAATATTTCATGAGAGAACTTTAAATGAAACCATCATAAAATCCATCATAGAATAATTATCATTATGCACATAATTTCAAACCTTATAAAACATATCATGTTGCAGGTGAGAATGTACTTACCTTAAAAGCTAGCTTACTTAACTTTATATGTATTGGTGACGACTCGATGTGCTCAATCCTTAAAGTGTTCATGCCATTTATTCATTTAAAATTACAAAATAAAATTAATACTTATTTTCATAGAGTAAAACATCTATTCATATAACATCACATATACATTCATCTCTTACAAACATAATTCAAAACATGCATCCATAACCTTAATCATCAAAAATATACTTCTGACCTCCATGAATTAAAAATTTAATAACTCAACATTCTAATATAATTTTAGCACCATACTTGACAGGGGTAAAGTTGATACATAAACATATTACCATGATTTTTCTTTAGTCATAAAAATTACTTTAAGTATCTAAAAACAAACCATACATTTCAAACATGAAATCTGCCAGCAATAGATAGGCAACGAACAACCTTAAACTCAGGTCCGTTTAAGGAATTTTAACACCATAGAAAAATCCACAAAAATTAACATTTACAGTAGACATATAGAACCCTAACATATCCAAAAATTGGCTTCAACAAAAATCGGAGTAGGTCAAAACACACATTTGAAAATCGGTAATAAAACTACTCTAAGTTTGAAAGGCAGTGAGTAATCTTTTGAAAATATTTTCTAACAATTTAAAACACATATATTTTAATTTTAAAATTCATACTAACATCTTATTAACATATATTACAGTACCACAAAATATCCTAATGCCAAATAAAAATCATTTAATCATACAAAAACATCACACAACTAGAATTCAATAATTCACTGATAGAGCAGTTTCAAAACCTAGTCTTAATGAAAATTCAATAACACATAAAATTTTCATCAAATCATCACCAAAATTTCCAGTTCATAACTTAACATATACATGAACATATTTTCCAAATTTCGTAAATATCAAAGTATATTTGGCCCTTAAACTAAAACCACATTTTTATGCAACATAATCAAACAGCAACATTTTACTGTGAGTGGTAGAGAGTAGAAAATTCGTATTTTATTGTAGAAAAATCAAAATAACGTGAAACTTGGAGGAAAATCACCTAACACATATGTGATCATTATATTAAAATTTCAGAGCAAAATAAAATTCCTAGACAAAGTTATGGGGGTCGGAACATAGAGACAAAACAACGTTACCGATCAGCATTAATTTGCAGTGAGTGGCATAGAGAAGAAAATTCATATCTCAGCGTAGAAAAATCCAATTGAGGTGAAATTTTGAGGGTTAGTACATAACACATACATGAGTAACATATAAAAAACTCAGAGAAAAATAAATTTTGTAGAAAAAGATATAGCAATCGGATTACAGGGTATTCAAAATTCCAGAATTATAGAGAAGAGTCTCTTACCTCAAAAATTTTCTTCTCAAGCCTCCTTGAATTTAACCCCAACGAAAATTCAATATGTCTTTCAATTATTTGTAGCAATATTAAGGAGAGGAGAGAAGGAGAAATGTGAAGAGAAGTGAGAGAAGAATAGAGAGAGAAAAAAAAGTGTCTGAGTGAGAATCACGTAAACGGGACAAATGAGAGGAGATGGTCTAATCTCTCTGTAATATTAAAAATAACTTTCTGAAAATAATAGGGGGTCATTCACGTGTATGATGAGAAGTGAAAAAAAAGGAAAGTAAAAAAAAAAAAATTTCTCTCTTACCATATATCAAGCTTTCAAAATCGGAAACCATATCAAATCATCCAATCCATCTAAAGTCAAAGGTTTCTTTACCAAAATTAGAGCAATCAATCCAAAAATAAGCCAATCAATCACAAATCATCATTCAATCATAACCAATCATCAAAATTATCTCTATCACAAATTTTGGAGAGATCGCTGCTGATTGCTCGTCAACCATCTTCGGCCTACCGACTGCACAGTTCGGCCTTCCGAAGGCATGGAGTCCGGCCTACCGATGAAATTTCATCGGCCTGCCGTTCCATGAGAACAATTCGGCCTGCCGAACTTGAAGGTTCGACCTGCCGAACTGCCATATTTAAAACATTAAATAAATTGTTAAACATACTACATAAATGACATGAATACCTTGAACACATCAATTCCACGTGGCCGTCACCTGTCATAATACTTAACATAAAATAGTTAGTAATATCATAACACATATTAATATAGAAATTATTTAACGTCAATATTCATTTAACCTAATCCGTTACATAGAAATTGGCGGGTGTTACAATTCTCCCCACCTTATAAGAGTTTCATCCTCGAAACTCAGAATAGTTGCGGATACTTAGCTCTCATATCGTCTTCGTGTTCCCATGTAGCTTCTTCTACTTAGTGATTTCACCAAAGCACCTTGACCAATGGAATTTCTTTGTTCCTCAAGGTCTTGGTTTTCCGATCAAGTATCTCCACTGGCTTTTCTTCATAACTTAAGTCTTCTCGTATCTCGATCACTTGTGGCTCAATCACATGCATAGAGTCTGGAACATATTTCTTGAGCATCGAAACATGGAACACGTCATGCATTGCGGACATTTCTAAGGGCAAGCTCAACTGATAAGCTACTTTACCTATCCACTTCACAATTTCATAAGGACAGATGAATCTTGGGTTCAACTTGCCTTTCTTACCAAATCTCATGACTCCTTTCATTGGTGCAACCTTCAAGAACACAGATTCGCCTATAGCGAATTCTAAGGGTCTTCTTCTCTTGTCAGCATAACTCTTTTGACAGCTTTGCGCGGTCTCTATTCTTCTTCTTAACAACTTTATCATCTCGAAGGTTTCGTTAACAAAATCAGTCTTTTCATCGACAACACTTTCCATCATCTTCTTCTCACCAACTTCATACCAACATATAGGCGACCTACATTTCCGCCCATATAGAGCCTCATAAGGTGCCATCCCAATTGTCGCCTGGTAGCTATTGTTGTAAGGGAACTCCGCTAACGGTAACACTTTACACCAGCTGGTCTTGAAGTCAAGAGTACAGGCCCGAAGCATATCCCCCAAGATCAGGTTCATCCTCTCCATTTGGCCATCTGTCTGACGATCAAAAGCTGTACTTAAATGTAACTTGGTCCCCATTGTAGCCTGAACACTTTTCCAGAACTTGGATGTGAATCTGCCATCACGGTTTGAGATGATAGACTTAGGGATTCCGTGAAGTCGTACGATCTCCTTGACATAGAGTTCTGCTAACCGTTCCATAGAGTAAGTGATCCTGATAAGAATGAAATGTGCCGTCTTAGTCAGTCGATCCACAACAACCCAAATAGCATCATAACCATTCATAGTCTTGGGCAATCTAGTAATGAAATCCATTGCTATATCCTCCCATTTCCATTCTGGTATCAGGATTGACTGTAATTTACCACCAGGTCTCTGGTGTTCAGCTTTGACATGCTGACATGTTAAACATTTCTTACATACATGGCAACATCACGCTTCATTCCAAACCACCAGAAGTTACCCTTTAAATCATTATACATCTTTGTTGCACCTGGATGAATTGAGTAAGGAGTGTCGTGAATTTCTACCAAGATTCTTTCCCTTAGACCATCAACGTTGGGAACACATAAGCGGTTTTTGAGGTGTAGAGTTTCGTCATCCGCGATACGAAACTCTTGACATTTTCCTTCTCTCATTTCCTGCTTAATCCTTGCGAGGCTTACATCATCATTTTGTTTACTCCGAATCTCATCATACAGCGTCGGAGCAAGGGTGAGGGCTGACAGCTGACCTACTACAAGTTCCAAACCAAAGTCTAGAATTTCCTATCTCAAAGGTGGAGACATTGCTTGCATTGACATCAACGTAGCCGTTGTCTTTCTACTTAAAGCATCAGCCACTCGGTTAGCCTTTCCAGGGTGATACATGATTTCACAATCATAATCCTTCACCAATTCAAGCCATCTTCGTTGTCTCATATTCAAGTCCCTTTGCGTGAAGAGGTACTTTAAACTTTGATGATCTGTAAAGATCTTGCATTGGACCCCATATAAATAGTGTCTCCATATTTTCAACATAAAAACGATTACTGCTAACTCGAGGTCGTGAGTAGGATAGTTCTTTTTGTAATCCTTTAGTTGTCTTGACGCATAGGCAATCACCCTTTCATTTTGCATTAAAATAGCTCCGAGGCCCATTTTGGATGCATCACTATAAATTACGAATCCATCATTTCCTTCTAGAATAGCCAATACTAGGGCTGTTGTCAATCTCTTCTTAAGTTCTTGAAAACTCTTCTCGCATGCTTCAGTCCATTCATACTTCTTTCCCTTGCGAGTCAGATTTGTGAGTGGGGCTGCTATCTTGGAGAAATCTTCTACGAATCTCCGATAATAACTTGCTAGACCCAAGAAGCTCCTTATCTCGCTTGCGTTTGTCGGTTGCTTCCAATTGAGAACAGCTTCTACTTTAACAGGGTCCACCATAATCCCTTCTTTTGATATTACATGCCCCAAGAAAGACACTCTGTCGAGCCAAAATTCACACTTAGAGAATTTTCCATATAGCTTGTGTCTCCTTAATGTCTCTAACACAATTTTCAAATGCTCCTCGTGTTCTTCCCGATTCTTTGAATAGACAAGAATATCATCGATAAACACAACAACAAATTTATCGAGAAAATCCTTGAATACCCGATTCATCAAATCCATAAAGGCTGCAAGTGCATTCGTCAGACCGAAAGGCATAACCATAAATTCATAGTGATCATACCTCGACCTGAAGGCAGTTTTGGGGATATCTACTTCTTTAATCTTCAGCTGGTGATAACCTGACCGTAGATCAATCTTTGAGAACACAGATGCACCCTTAAGTTGATCAAACAAATTATCGATTCGAGGCAACAAGTACTTGTTCTTGATTGTCACCTTGTTCAGCTCTCTGTAGTCGATGCAGAGCCTCATAGTGCCATATTTCTTCTTAACAAATAGAACTGGAGCTCCCCATGGAGAGTAGCTTGGCCTGATGAAGCCTTTGTCAAGTAGCTCCTTTAATTGTATGTGAAGCTCTTTTAACTCTGCCGGGGCCATTCTGTAAGGTGCCTTAGAGATCGAGTCGGTGCTTGGAGTGAGCTCAATCTCGAATTTGACTTCTCTTTTTGGCGGTAGACTTGTCAGATCATCAGGAAACACTTCAGCATATTCTCGAATTACAAGCACCTCTTAATTCTTATCTTTTCTTCTTGGCTTTTGTCTACAATGTTCGCCAGATGGCCCATGCAGCCACTTACTAATAACTTCCTTGCTTTCATCGCAGATAAAATCATGCTAGGTTTCTTTCTGGACTCGCCAACATAAACGAACTTCTGATCACCCTGTGGATGGAAGATCACCTTTCATTTTCGGCATTCAATAGAAGCATTGTACTTGCTCAGGAAATCCATCCCAAGAATCATATCATAGTCATGCATGTCGATCACAATGAGGTTGACGAAAAGTTCTCTATCAGAAATCCATAGGGGTACTGTACGCAAATAGTGCGTAGATAATATCACTTCCCCGGAGGGTAGTGTCGTAGTGAATCCCTGTTTCATAAGCTCTAATCGAACCCCTAACTTCTTAGCAAATGACGTAGATACAAAAGAATGTGTGGCACCCGTATCAAAAAGGACATAAGCATCAATAGAAAGACTTGATATCTGACCTGTGACCACATTTAAGGCTTTAGCAGCCACTTGTTCCTTTGTGATGGCATATATGCAGACATTCGTAGGTGGGGCTTCAAGTCTTCCTTGACTGATTAGTGGCCCTTTAAGGGAAGCTTGCATCTGATGAAGTTGGGCTTGAAAAGGAGCTCTCTGTTGGGCTTGGACATTCGTCTGGTTGGGGCAATTCTTGGCGAAATGATCTTCTCGCCCACAAATAAAACATTGGTTTGTCCCCATATGACATTCTCCAGGATGTTTTCTTCCACATTTGGTGCATGGTTGAAACTGCCTATTATTGTTGTTGTTGGGCTGGCCGCTATTATGCTTCTTGTTGCCCTGGCCTTGCTGGTTTTGCAAATTGTCCTTCCTTTTGTTATTCTTCCAGTTCTGATTGTTGTTGTTGCTGTTGTTGCTGTTATTGTTGTTGTTGTTCCTATGGGGAGGGCGGTTCTGGTTGTTTGCATTGTTGGCTTGCTGACCTAGCTGGGACTGATTTCTTCTTAGCTTTGACAGGTGGAACTCAGCACATTGGGCCCTCATAACAACCTGCTCTTGACTTCTGGGTGGACTCGCCCCATCAACAATCGCAGCAATCTCAGGCCTGAGAACTTTGATTAATCTTCTGACCCTTTCACTCTCAGTACTAACCATCCCTAGACATAATCGGGCTAGCTGATCAAACTTCGTCACTACATCTGTAACTGACATATCTCCTTGGCGCAGATTTTTGAACTCCTTATGATGCTTCCTTGTGATGTTCATATGGAAGAACTTCGTGTTGAACTTGTGAACAAAGTCTGCCCATGTCATCTCGTCAACATTCCTGCTCAATTCTATGTCATCCCACCAAATTCTGGCCTCCATGGTGAGACAGTATGATGCACAAAGAACCTTCTCATTGTCAGTTAAGCCCATAAGTGTCAGAGTGGCCTCAATCATCCTTAACCATCCTTGGATGATTAACATATCCTTTGAACCCTCAAAGTCTACTGGCTTAAACCTCTTCCATCTGACTAGTAGGGGTTCCTGATGGACCGCTCTGGGTTTAGCAACAGGGGTTGGAACTTCGTTGACTTGTGGCTGGGGACGAGGAGAAAGAGGCATGTCATTGTCTCGTCAATCGTCATTACGGCCATTAGCTCTTAATTCAGCAATCTCTCTCCTTTGATCCTCAAGTTGCCTCTGCAGCTCGGCGATCATCGTCATAAGCCTTTCATTGGTCTGGGTGCGTGTTTGCATTCTTCTCGGGCCGTCCATAGTTAATTTCCTAAAAGAATTAGGAACTTAAGAATAATCTTGTAATATGAGACAGGTTTTCACTTCTAGAGCATTAATCATTAAACATCTAGACTTTATTCTTATCATCATACTTGCATCATATCATAAAACTTTAAAACATACTTACTTGGAGGACTTGGACTGACGTGTGATGATATGAATTGTAAACGAAAAAAAATCACTCTGATACCAAAGCCTGTAACGCCCCCCCTTACGGACGTCACAGATGTCGTTACATTCATTTATTTAACCTTTATTTTAAAACTATTTGATTAAAAAGATTGTTTGAAAACATAACCCAAGATCCATGCATGCATTTTTTTTATATAACAATCAATAAATTAATCCATAATAATAACAATAATAATTTACTTGATCAAAAACATTCTTTAATTAATTAAAGATTCCAAATAATAAAATCAAAATTTAAAAGAAACATCACAACATTTTAAAACAATCAGCTTTCACTGTTCGGCAGGCCAGAGAACGTCTACCGACAAGCCGCCCGAGGCTCTGCAAAAACAGGGTTTTAAACTTTTGCTAGGTTCAGCAGGCCGATTATCATTGTTCGGCAAACCGACCGACTAAAAAGAAATTAGAAAATTAAATTTTTAAAACAAAAATCAATAATTCAATATGCGGAAGTCCATATACTTAAGATGATAAGATAAAATAATAAAACATAATTCGTGAATTCTTTAAAACTTAATGATAAATGTGTTCAAATTATAAAACATCATTTATATCGCTGAAACTTCCTTCTTTGGCATTCTTCCGTTTGCAATTCATCGTCCTTTGCTCACACGCCTTTCCTTGCCCTCCACCTAATCCATGACTTTCTTACCCTTACCTACAACATGATATAAACTGATTAAGCTAAAGCTTAGTAAGTACATTATTATCTCACAACTTAAAACATTTTATGAACATCATCATAATAGTGCACTAGGCACATTTTCATAGGAGCATATCTTTCATAACATTGACCAATTTAAAACTTATTCCACTTTATCTTAAGGGCCCAAGTGTTGCACCATAATCATTATCGTAGGCGCGCCGTCATGAAAGGAAAAGGGTAGCTAATCCTAATCCAAACATGACATCATAACATATCATAACATTGGTGTGCAACACTTACTTAGGTGATACATATATATACATATATAAAATTTTCATGCTTTGAAATACGTCATCATCATACATGCATAACTTTATGAACATCAAAATATTTCATGAGAGAACTTTCAATGAAACCATCATAAAATCCATCATAGAATAATTATCATTATGCACATAATTTCAAACCTTATAAAACATATCATGTTGCAGGTGAGAATGTACTTACCTTAAAAGCTAGCTTACTTAACCTTATATGTATTGGTGATGACGCCGTGGTCTCGATGTGCTCAATCCTTAAAGTGTTCATGCCATTTATTCATTTAAAATTACAAAATAAAATTAATACTTATTTTCATAGAGTAAAACATCCATTCATATTACATCACATATACCTTCATCTCTTACAAACATAATTCAAAACATGCATCCATAACCTTAATCATCAAAAATATACTTCTGACCTCCATGAATTAAAAATTTAATAACTCAACATTCTCATATAATTTTAGCACCATACTTGACAGGGGTAAATTTGATACATAAAAATATTACCATGATTTTTCTTTAGTCATAAAAATTACTTTAAGTATCTAAAAACAAACCATACATTTCAAACATGAAATCTGCCAGTAATAGATAGGCAGCGAACAACCTTAAACTCAGGTCCGTTTAAGGCATTTTAACACCATAGAAAAATCCACAAAAATTAACATATGCAGTAGACATATCCAAAAATTGGCTTCAACAAAAATCGGAGTAGGTCAAAACACACATTTGAAAATCAGTAATAAAACTACTCTAAGTTTGAAAGGCAGTGAGTAATCTTTTGAAAATATTTTCTAACAATTTAAAACACATATATTTTAATTTTAAAATTCATACTAACATCTTATTAACATATATTACAGTACCACAAAATATCCTAATGCCAAATAAAAATCATTTAATCATACAAAAACATCACACAACTAGAATTCAATAATTCACTGATAGAGCAGTTTCAAAACCTAGTCTTAATGAAAATTCAATAACACATAAAATTTTCATCAAATCATCACCAAAATTTCCAGTTCATAACTTAACATATACATGAACATATTTTCCAAATTTCGTAAATATCAAAGTATATTTGGCCCTTAAACTAAAACCACATTTTTATGCAACATAATCAAACAGCAACATCTTACTGTGAGTGGCAGAGAGTAGAAAATTCGTATCTTATTGTAGAAAAATCAAAATAACGTGAAACTTGGAGGAAAATCACCTAACACATATGTGATCATTATATTAAAATTTCAGAGCAAAATAAAATTCCTAGACAAAGTTATGGGGGTCGGAACATAGAGACAAAACAACGTTACCGATCAGCATTAATTTGCAGTGAGTGGCATAGAGAAGAAAATTCATATCTCAGCGTAAAAAAATCCAATTGAGGTGAAATTTTGAGGGTTAGTACATAGCACATACATGAGTAACATATAAAAAACTCAGAGCAAAAGAAATTTTGTAGAAAAAGATATAGCAATCGGATTACAGGGTGTTCAAAATTCCAGAATTCCAGAGAAGAGTCTCTTACCTCAAAAATTTTCTTCTCAAGCCTCCTTGAATTTAACCCCAATGAAAATTCAATATGTCTTTCAATTATTTGTAGCAATATTAAGGAGAGGAGAGAAGGAGAAACATGAAGAGAAGTGAGAGAAGAATAGAGAGAGAAAAAATAGTGTCTGAGTGAGAATCACGTAAACGGGACAAATGAGAGAAGGTGGTCTAATCTCTCTGTAATATTAAAAATAACTTTCTGAAAATAATAGGGGGTCATTCACGTGTATGATGAGAAGTGAAAAAAAAGGAAAGTAAAAAAAAAAAAATTCTCTCTTACCATATATCAAGCTTTCAAAATCGGAAACCATATCAAATCATCCAATCCATCTAAAGTCAAAGGTTTCTTTACCAAAATTAGAGCAATCAATCCAAAAATAAGCCAATCAATCACAAATCATCATTCAATCAAAACCAATCATCGAAATTATCTCTATCACAAATTTTGGAGAGATCGCTGCTGATTGCTCGTCAGCCATCTTCGGCCTGCCGACTGCACAGTTCGGCCTTTTGAAGGCATAGAGTCCGGCCTGCCAATGAAATTTCATCGGCCTGCCATTCCATGAGGACAATTCGGCCTGCCGAACTGCCATATTTAAAACATTAAATAAATTGTTAAACATACTACGTAAATGACATGAACACCTTGAACACATCAATTCTACGTGGCCGTCACCTATCATAATACTTAACTTAAAATAGTTAGTAATATCATAACACATATTAATATAGAAATTATTTAACGTCAATATTCATTTAACCTAATCCGTTACATAGAAATTGGCGGGTGTTACATATGTAGGTATGGTCGTTATAGAAATGGAAGAGAGTGTTAGTGAAATAGAAGAAAGTGTTCGAAATTTAAGAAAGATATGAGAAACTTTGAATTTTTTTGGTAAAAGAATAAGCGAGAGAAGGTGCGGCCTTTTTAAATCGACATTAGACGACAGTTGTGTGAAAACTATCATGTAATCTAGCATATTAGATGATGATTTTCTAAAACTGTCATCTAATGTGCTCGTAGAAATTTTCAAAACACGGAAATTTTCGTCCAATGTTTTTTTTAATACATAAGATGATGTTTTTTTTATAAAATGTTGCAAAATAGGCGGCAGTACGTATAAATAATAAAGGAATGATTGATAGAATTAGTGATGGTATAATTGATTAGTACTGTAAGCCTGCCAGCAATTAATAATGTATCTTATTTCCATTTAGAGAATTTAGATTTGAACTTGTCAGCAATAAATTGGAGCAAACGACATTTAGGTGCACCTTTGAATAGAGGAACACCCAAATACTTACTTGAAAGGAGACTACTTTTTTTATACCAAGATTCAAAATAGAATTAAAACGCCAAGGAGGGATAGAAGTTCCAAAAAAAATCTCAGACTTGGCCTTACCGATAATTTGACTAGATAGCCAGACATATAGATCAAAAGTTTCCTGAAGAGCAATCTAAGGAAAAGTCTAAAAAATTTCCTCTCACCAACTTGCTTTTGCTGGCAAAACACTGAATAACACACCCACGTCACGTAAATGAAGAGCAATCTAAAGAAAAGCATGTTTTAACTGAATTGATCACTTCATGTGAGGAATTAGAAATTTATTACTTCATTCACGATCAGCAACTCAGCATTCAAAGGGCCAGCTCCTGTATTTCTCTCCACAAAAATTAATGTTTAAATTAAAACAAGTAAACGATAAGGATAATCCTAAGAACGTTTAATCTAAAAAGTCTCGAAAAAAATAATTTTTAACATGACAATTCTAAAAAGAGCAGCGGCTCATCAAGCAACTTCAAGAAAGGCAAAGTATAAACTCGAAAGCAAATTAGTCGGATACTAGAGAGACAGTAACAAATTAATCTCACAACAAAGAATTAAAGAACCAGGATGCCAGCAAATATGAGAATTCAAAAAAATTTAGCAAAAAGAAAATTATTGACCAACAGGAATCAGGGGGTGCACCAGGAAATCCCAACTAGGTTGGCACCTCCGTAGCACCCTCATCATTTACCCGCCCCCAACATATATTATTAAGGAAGAATAAAGTGCAAATAAAGTGTAAAAAACTACAAGACATTTGGTCCTATAATTCATCTAAAAGAAATCTGAAACAATAAATATCATCATCAGTGCCCCAGAAGGAATGCCTCCAAATCAGCAAAGTGAGGATCATCAAGACTTGGAATGTCCCCAGCAGGTTCTTGTAGTTGTGCCTCCATGTCTTGTAGAAATTGGTGATCCATAGGAATGTCATAACCAGATTCTTGCAGTTGTTCCTCCAAGTCTTTTGCAAACTCAAGATCACTATCAGTCGGAGTATTCTCATGCGCTTGTGGCATCAATTGTTGTTGATTATATTCATCGGCAGCATTGATGGGCTCATCAGTAGTACTGGAGATGTAGTACTGGTCAGTTGGTGCTTGTACCACTGGAGGTTGATAATCAACTACATTGGGCTCCACTGTTCCACATAATTCTTCCATTGTGAACCATTCATTGGCTGAAGGTTGCATGCTTAGGTTATGAAATCCAATATGATCAGTGACTTGATAAGTAGGCAGTGCTTGTGGCTCAACATTTTGATCATGAAGCACTACGTCATCGACTTGATAATTAATAGTTAGCAGTTGTGGCTCCACGTTTTGGCAAGGCTCTTCTTGTTGTGCATTAATTTTGTGCTTGTGTTCGTTCTTTTTATTGTAGACTTTGCACAATACTAATTCATCCATCTATGAAAGAAAAATAAAACAAAGTTAATTACAATAGAATCAAAGTGGTTAAGAATGAAATTTGATGAATAAAGTCATGTAAATTTGTTTTGTTTGAAAGAATAAGAAGCAAAAATAAATACCTTCTGCAAGCCGGTTGGAGTGGTATATTCATACATCAGCCAACTCGTCATATTGCCTTTAGAACGAAAGTAGTTTAGTAGTAATTTGTACCCAATTATATCTCCCTTATAATCTGTTATGGGTATTCTTTTTGTGCTGGCTTTCCAAAATCCACCGTTAGCCACAGAACGACTAGCGCGAATTGCCGTGGTGCTGCTGACTTTTCTTTTAGTAAAAAAATACATTTCATTTTCTCTTCTTGCTCCATATTGCTCTGTATGTATATCACAAGTAAACTGTGTTAGTGCTTTATATATATATGTATGCAAAGGTAGTTTTTTAATATTCAAGCTCTTCTTATATCACAAAAGTTGAAACAACGCATAGCCTACAACGCCCAATAAATGTGAAGCAAGCGCAAACAAGAAAATAAATTACTATATTTAATCTATTGCTATGCATGACAAACATAGTAGCCCAAGGGTGTATATAATATTATATTGATCGACTACATAAATTACTATATATAGATATATATATATATACATACTGAACTATACACGAATTAATGAATTAATGTTATTGATTCAAAGTCTTGGAGTGATTAAAATGAAAAACATAGTGCAACGTCATGTAGCCCCCTAAGTAGATGCTAGACTGCCATCACTTAATTGTGTTTGTATATATTCTTATGCAATTTTATGGACAGTAAAAAAACAAATGCAACGTGATCTTCCTTTAAAATAATTTTTGATTAGTTCTAATTATCCCAGTATGAATCATCATATTTTTTAAAAAAATACATACGCTAATATATTTTCTCGCCAATGCTTTATAAATGTAAGTTTTAATAAAGGAAAAAGAGAAAACATATACAAAGCATTATTACTGTGCAGGAAAATAAAAATCCCCAACGGCAAGCAAATTTAGGAGAATAAAAATGTTTCCCCTTTTTATTGGAAACCTAGATCTAAACCACTAATTAACTTCCTTAAAAAAAAGCACTAACTAACATTAATTCAATATAGTGATGTTAATTAAATAAGTAAAACCACAGGACCATGTAAATTGGGGAAATTAATGACAAACTCTTCTTAGATGTGATAAATGACAAACCCTATTTTAATTTCTCAAATTAAAATAAACTTTAATTTCAACAAGAGAAAGCAATAATGATAAATGGACAGATATTTACTCATTATTATGGGCCATCAAGAAGAAAAAGTGTCGCCTACTCCTATGATCTCATCATGCATTACTTTCACCCCTTTCTTTTTTTTTTTTGGGCTAAACATTTAATTGTAAATTTTTTGTTTCCAATGCGAATAAATCTTCTTTTTACTCTAATATTTGCGGGTTAAACCATGAAAAAAAAAAGAACAAACTAAACTAATCGAAAAAAAGGCTATGATATGAGATTTTCAATTTCTTGTACGTAAACAAAAGCATCTTCAAAAATAATTAATTTGCATGAGAGAAAAGAAAAAAAAAAGTCAAAGAGGCATACCTTCAAGCTGCTCAGGAGAATAGTCATATAACCCTAGTTCTTTGACCACATACGAAGGGAGAGGCTGATTCAAGATTTTGCTCTTTAAATAAAAACTAATGAGCTCTTCATCAGTGGGTAAAAATACATACCCCACTGGTAAACCACACACGTCTCTGAAATCCATCGAAGTAGACTTAGAGCTTCCAGAAGTTATGAACAATCTTCAGGCTTACACGCCTATTTATATAGAGGAATTAGTAGAGTCTTAATAGAGACAAAATTAGTTTGAATATTTAAGTTTGATTTTAGGATTATTATGCTTTATCTCTTTTCTCTTTTAATATTTCGAGCTGAAAAAAAACTTTTGAATTTTTAACTGGGGATAAACTTCATGATAACCTCCCTTCGAAATTTTCACCCTTTGAAAAATAAAAAACAAAAAAACTGGATAATAACAAATATCTCAAATTTCATTAAAAAATAATCAAAATTTAACCGTGTAATGATTATAATTTATATGATAGCTTTGAATCTTTCCTATCCAATCGAGGCCGTCAAAAAAAAATAAAAAATAGAAACTTTTTCCATCCCAGTAAAACAAAAAAAATAAAAAAACCTTCCAGATCAAATCAAACCAGAATCGCCAGAATATAACTATAATACCCAAAAACCAAAATCTCTATTAGAAAGTTCTCACTCAGAGTATTAATATCTCACTGCCTTTTTCCGTGTTTATTTCTCTCACTTTCTTTCTCTCCTTATCCCAATCAAGACCCAAATCACAATACTATCCTACGTATTTTAAACTTTCTCATTCAAATTTTAATCCATTGTGCTCAGAATTAAACTCAAGTGTTTGCATTTTTTTCCGCATTAATTAAAACAAAAGGGCCATGAGTTCTGATCGTAATGTGCATTGAGGCAACAGAACATGTAGTTAACATGAGATAAAAACCAACTGGAATTTTTACTTTTAATTTTAGGTAAATAAATCTTTAAAAAAAGGACATTTGCTTAAACGACTTACACTGTTTAGGGGAATTTTGGCATTGATAGTATTTTTTTTAATAGCGACTTTTAATACAAATGATAAAAGGTGTTTGACATTTATTTCGTGAGAACAATTTTTAAAATGTTTGGAGTTAAAAACTAAAACACATAAAAAACATTGTTTATTGGTCTTTAAAAATGTAACGACCTTACCTATGTAACCGTTACTTAACTATATAATTATATACTTGTCCATATTTTATCGTAAAGTACTAATTTTGAAGAACATTTTTTAAACATTATAATATTTTCTTAAAAATATTCCTTAATTAAAATAAATCTTTTTTAATATATTTCTAAAACTAATTATTACTGTAATTAACTTTTTAAATCTTTCATTTATATATGTTGCGACATAATAATTTTAAAGTAATTTAGACAAATACCGTATAGTTACATTCTTATTTTCAAACTACACATTCGTAAAACTACTTATACATATGTACATACTCATTTTAAAACTATTGCAGAAGATACACTAGTAAATGGTATCTATATCTATCTCTACTATTCGTTTGCCGCTCGCTAATACAAGTTGATGATAGGTTACTTACCTACAATATGACCATATATGAGTGAGCTTTCGCTCAACAAGTAGGAAACATTTACTTGCGAAACAAGCTTAAAACATTTATAAAAGTATGCATGAGTTGATTATGCTTCATAATGGATAGGTCCAATGTATCTAATCTTTCATACTTAATGGGCTCCTATGTGTACATACTAGTTGTACGCGATCTTCGAGAAGTTAAGGTTCGCGAGGTCCCCAACAACCCTAGACCATGAACTGAATCGAATTTGTATACTTCTCTAGGTCAAAAGGCCTTGAATCCTCCATGTAAGTTGGGAGGTTGTTACGACACTCTTAACTTAATTTATCTCATCTTATTTATTACATTTGTCTTACTATAGGTATCCAGCACAACATGTTACTACATATAATCTAATAATATAATTTAGAACCATTCGTAATACAAAGTGAATATGCAATATAGTTTTATATAGTATACATCATATACAATACACAACATATCACAATATACATAATGCATTTTCCTAAAACATGTAAAAACATATTAATTTGAAAACCGTAGTTTTCATGCTATAGGCGAGATTCCAACTTACTTGGTTCCCAGAGATAGGATCTACTAACTTGCCATATACTTATCTACTATTCCTAGTGTCTTGAGGAAAAACACCCAGTAAGAGTGTGAGCTTAACTTTCGTTATGCTAATTCGTTTAGCATATTGAAGAAAAAAAATTAAATCTTTTCTTAAAAATTCCCTTATTAACTAACTAGCTATTTAGGTACTAAAAGGATGAATTAAATTTAAGTCCCCATGACTCATAATTCTTGTCTAATTTATTTTTCTTAATTACCTTTAATTAAATCGTGTTAACGTTGATAACTAATTAATTAATTTGGTAATTAATAAATTATGTCATTCTTATAACTTGTCTTACTCATCTCTGTCATTACTTATATTGAGCTATGAATAGTACTATTAGGCCCATAAGCATATGTCTGGTCACTATTTAATTTATTAGACCTAAATAACCCTCTAGAACTAAAAGTGTTTTGAGATATTTGAGCAAACTATCAAAAATTTGGATTTGATAATTGGCTCCTATACATGTACAGGCATTGTACCCGAAATTGTTATCACAATGTAGCGGTCAACGACTTGAGCTTCTATGGTTTCCCCCTTTTTTTTTAAAATCCATTAAAAACTTTATGTGTAAAATTACATTGAAAACCTTATATTAAATTGGAGTCTGAATTTTGTAAAATTGTGAATTGTAGACCCTTATAACTTTTCAAGTGCTACAATTCTTTTGTTGATCTAAATTGTGATTCTGCCACTAAACATATGTTTTGTTTTGAAACTACTCTCGAAATGGTATTTTTTTGTTAGTTTACAGTCTCCGTAAACCTTATGTCAAAGACAGTTTTAATAAAAATTCTTTACAAAAGTCCCTTATTCTAACAAGGACTAAAACTCCCATGTTTTTTAAAAATTCATTATCTATCATTAACATTACTGTTTGCAGTGATTTTTTAAACTTTATCGATTAAACAATTTTTGTAAATGTTTAAACTTTAAAGCTCTTTTTTAGAGGCAGAATTTTCAAAAAAGTTTTTCACGAAGATTCATCTCATTGAACTTTCGTGTTTTACAAAAATCTTAATTTGGACTTTTTGAGGGTCATTTTACCTAAAAACATAAACTAAGCTATTGGTGTTGCAATCAATGTTGCAACACATCGTGAAACATATAAGGTCAACAGTTTCAAAATCAATCATAAATTGTATTGAAATTGCTAAAACAATCTTGCCACACAATAAACTAGACATCTTAACTTCTAGAAATCAAAGTTGAACATAAACGAAATCCACACTATAGGTATTGCAACTGATGTTGCAATATTGTGTAAAACTCTTAACAAAATAATGTTGAAACAACCACTGGTTTGCTCTACAATTACTATCAAAACCTAAGGGAACCGTAAACTAAGTGGCTTCAAACTTTCAAAATAAAAATGAAGCAGAAATCAAATTTGCACTATAGGTGTTGTACAATCATATTGCAATACCTCCTATAACACCTAACGAAAACAGTCACTTACTGACCAAAATTGTACAGCGGTTGCTATGACAGTCTTGAGAGACATTAAAATGAGTATTTCAACTTCTAAAATTAAAAACTGGACCATTTTGAAATTTGTACTTTAGATGTTGCAGAAATGTCTTGCAACAATCCCTACAACACTACTGGGACACCTTCTAGAAAAACGCTAGAAACATCATTTTTGAGTTGAGATTCTAGTTTTTAACATCTTACATAAAATCAATCATATTACTATGAGTTAAAAAGTTTAAAGTTTGAGAAATAGAGTAACTATTTTTAAGCTTAAAGTGAGTAGAAAATATTTCTAAACACAACCACAACTTAGATCTAAACTTTTTCAACCCAACATGCATAAACTAAAACTATATCTATACAAACTTACAAGAGCCATAACATACGCATAAACAAAACTTTATTACATGCCAACATCACTAAAAATAAAACCATAAACTATTTTTAATCTTAAAAAAAGAAAAGTTAGAGTTTATACCCTTGAAAATCTATCTTTGAGGGATTCCACTAAGCTTCCTTCTTTGCCAAAACTTTTAGCTAGTGATTTCTAGTGGGTGGGAGAGAAAATTTTGAGAAGGATGAAGAAAGAAAACTATTTTGGCTAGTAGTTTTTTTCTCTTAGAAGAATACGGGAGAAAAAGAGGGAAAATGAGCTCTTGTGATGGAGAGACCTATTTATAGACATATGCTTAATTTTGATAAAATTTCTTCTAAACTTCTAACTCATGCTCATAGGGTCTCGTGGACACTTAAACAAGGCAAAAATCATGGTCTTTTCTTTTTTAATGTTGGCGCTGCAAACTAAAAAAAATGGGAGAAAATATCTCATCAAAAGCTTACTTTTTCTACGGTACCATACTTCACGCCATGCTTTTTATATTCATGGTCATATGCTTGTTTGTTTGTCATAGCATTTTGCTCACAACATTTCCTTGATTCGAAGGACCATGTGTTTTCTTATTTGGCTGAGTTAATCAGCTAGCTAATGGGTAGATTTTTGGTTATATCAAGTTTGCTCAACACAATCTAAAACTAATATCACTATAAGCCAATACCAGTATAAATTTTAAATCGCATAAAAACTAAATTGTTTTTAATTTTAAATCTATTCCTAGACTGCATAAAAATAATCTTGATATTTTCTACACTCTATCTTGGTATTGACATATCTTTGACAGTGTCAATTCCTAAACACGAATAGCATTTTGCACCGAGAATGTTAAGTGCGTAAGTTTGATTTTTAACTAATAAGCAATTAAGGATTTTATATAATGTTGCTCAGTACACTACTAACATTGTACTACACTTGAAAATTCTTATAATTTAGATTCTCAAGTTATTTATGGATTGAAAGTTCCTCTGCCTTAAACCATGTTGGAAATTATCAATCAAATTATTTGATCAAAAAACTTGGCAAATTTGACACTAATATTTTCCATAGAATTTTAAAATATTTATAATAATTCCATAAATCCTTCAATCACAAAATCACATACAATATTTTCCAGAAAATCCTCGACTTAAATATATAAATTACATTATTTAATTTTATGATTTTTTTAGCTTTCATAAATTTACTCTAATCATAAAATCGTAGAATCTCACAAATCTTTACGTATAAAATATTATTTGGGTCTTTTAAAAAAACCTTGACTCACATACTTATATTCTATCGGTATAACCGACTAAATACTTAATAACTATATTGAAATTTATGCTGCTATGCTATAAGCTCATGCTTCTTAAAGCTTATTGATGTGGTTATAGAAAAATATTTAATTAATTGTATTTATTTATTACTTGGATTTTTTTTTTCAGACATTACAAAAAAAACTTACTGTAATGTTGGATCGATCGGATCCAAGTCAAGGTTTGACCAATAAGCATAAGATGTGTTGGGATCGCACCAACAAGTTGGGACTTTTGTTGGCCAAGTTCAAACCGATTGAACGAGACCCAAATCGAGATTGAATCGACAAGCCGAGAACAGCACCACGGTAGGACTGACGAGGAAGGACACACGCTATGGTTAGACCCATGTGTTAAGATCCACTTAGGGCTGTTGGGTTAAAAATTACATTAGGGTTGGACAAACATGTTGGGAACCTTGCCAGGCTTGGACTGATTAGAACCAAGTTAGGGTCCAACAAATAGGTCAAGACCTATGCTAAGATTGGATTAATGAGTCAAGATCCAAGCTACAATTGTATCGATGGGGTGAGACCTACACTAAAATCTGATTGATGAGCCAAGACTCATGCCAAAATCTCACCGATGGGCTAGCACCCATTTAGGGATCAGACTGACAAGCAAGGACCAACATCGAAGTCGAGCCAATAGGCTAGGAAGCCCGCCGTGTGAGATAGATGAGACGGTCCCAACCTTGATGACGATCCCAGTGCAAAGGCTAACCCTAAGGGCAATTTCAACTTGTTTGCTCGACCTAGAAAACGGTCCTGCCCGCTAGCTTGACCCAACAACAATCCCAACCTACCACAAAGGACAATTTTGCAATTAAACTTTTTTTAACATGACGAAAAAAATTATTTATTGAGAACAACAATTTTTTCCTATTCAAACATGTTTTTTATTTTGGTTTTAAAAAATTGTTTCTAAAAACAATGTCATACAACTAACAACTCTAATTAGTTATAACAGAGACACTAAAGTAATAGATTAAAGACTAAAATAAATATTTTAAAAATATTTTATTAAATATTTAACACTAACTAACAAAAGATCAAAATTGAGACAAAGTAAAAGATTAATAACCAAAATGAGCCTTTTTAAATGTTGAGGCCTAAAATAGAATTGAATGTAATTCTGAGGGCTTACTTGTGAGATAAACCTACAATTAAAAAAAAAGTCTTTAAAAACTCTTATTCTAAAACAAAAAAATAGATAGCAACAGACAACAATGTCAAAACAACATTTTTGTGATGGGTCTAACAACGAGAGTCAAGCTTCTCCTAAAAGTCTACATGAGGGGCTATATCGGTTTGAGATGGTACCTGTTCATCCATGTGCTTCAGCTCTTTTTCAGTCATATTTTCCTAAACACGGTCCTTTAATTTTGCCTATTGAGTCTAGGTCACAAGAAATAGGTTCTAGCTCTTCCTGTAATGATGTTAGTCTTCAAAATCCAGAGTCTGTATCTAGACTGCAAAAGCCTGAGTCTATTTTTGACCACTGGCACAGGAGACATGGGCATCCAGCTCAATCTGTTGTCAAGAAAATTTTGTCAAAAAGAAATGAAAAAATTCCAATGAATTCAAATTTCCATTTTTGTTCTGCTTGTCAACTTGGAAAAAGCCGTCGCTTACCTTTTGCTAATTCTGAAATTGTCTATAGAGAACCTCTCCACTTAATTCACTCTGATCTTTGGAGTGGTGCTCATGTTCTTTCACATAATGGGAACCATTGTTACGTGTGTTTTATTGATGCTGCAACACGTTACACATGGATACACTTTCTAAAAACTAAGTCAGATGTTTATGAAGCTTTCATTCCTTTCAAAGCCAAGGTTGAACTGTCGCTTAATAAGAAAACTTAGAATAATGCAGTCTGATTGAGATGGTGAGTTCCGTAGTTTGTCCAAATTCTTCCTCGATCATGGTGTGTCTCGTCGTCTTTCTTGTCCACATAGTTCAGCTCAAATCCAATGGGGGACTTCTGTTAACTCGGAGAAAATATATACGAGAGCTTCTTGAAAAAGCAAAGACGGCAAATGCAAGACCGTTGGCAACGCCCATGGTTACCAGTGAATGTCTTTCTGCTCAAGCTGGGGATCCCTTCAATGATCCAACCATATGCAGAAGCATCATCTGAGCACTTTAATACCTCACCATTACACGACCTGAAATTTCGTTCTCTGTTAACAAGGTTTGCCAGTTTATGCAAGCATCCAAGGAACTGCATTGGAAAGCTGTAAAGCGCATTCTCAGACATCTGCAGGGTACATCCGATCATGGCCTATACCTCCCTAGATCAGCATTTCTTGATTTAGTTGGCTTCTCAGATGTAGATTGGACCACCGATTCGGATGATCGCAAATCCACATCAGGTTTTTGCATTTTTCTTGACCAATGCCCTGTCACTTGAAGTTCCAACAAACAACACACCATTTCTCAATCGAGCACCGAAGCCGAGTACCGCAGCCTAGCCAATGCTACAGCGGAAATGACTTGGATTCAGTCCCTTCTCCATGAACTGCAAGTTCCCTTGACTAGAACTCCGGTTATCTGGTGCGACAACCTCAGTACTGTTTCTTTGAGTGCTAATCCAGCTCTTCACTCGCAGACCAAGCATATCGAGTTGGATCTCTACTTTGTTCCCGATAAAGTCCTTATCAAGTCCCTTTCTGTAAAACATGTTCTAGCTCTCTGACCAAACTGCCGATATCCTTACCAAGCCACTCTCTCACACTCATTTTGCTCGTCAGCGTTCCAAGATCAGCGTTGTCTCTTCTACCACGTTTCAGTTGGCTTTTTCCCTTTTGTGCTTTCATTTCTTTGCTCTTGCAACACGGATACGGCTGCTTGGTTTCTCCCCAGATTTGGAACGCACCCCCTTTTTTTTATAGGTGCTTCTATTTTCAAACCCGACAAAAAAAAAAAAAAGAGTAAAGTAAAATAAGAACAGAATGCTGGCACATTAAAACGTTTGTGCTTGATTATACTTCTAGATAGTGCTGGTTTTGAAGGTGCGATTTTCAGGATTTGGCCCCTCAATAAAAACATGAGAGTTAAAAATGCCCTCTCTGCAATATATGAGATTATCCACTGATCTTGTGTACTAAAAGAACGTTTCTTTTTGTTTTTGTTCTTTTATTAAAGAGAAAAAAAGCCTCCAATTTAGGTGTCATTCCCTGACAAGAAGAGAAAATGGAGTTCATACTCTATTATTATTGATACTGGAAGATGAAGTCTAGACTCTGGACTGAAGAGAAAAACTTGTTCGTGTGTTTTTGAATCAACACAGACGTACAAGTTATATAGGGTCAACGAGTAATAAAGAGGGAGCAGTTATCGTTTTCACGGAGATTATGTTAATTATTTAAGTTCTTCAAGTACTGTAAAGATTATTTGAATAACCGATTTAAATAAAATTAAAAGGGCTAATTTAAGTAAATTAAATAAACCAAACTAAAAATTACAAGAAATGTCCTGAGGATCTAATTTCACCTAATCACTTTATAAAACCTCCAATTTTCTCTTCAATTTAGCCACCTAGCTAAGTCATAGCCAAGTTTCCATTAATCCACATCTACAAGTTTGTCCCAGTAATCAAGTAGAGACTTCCATTAAAGATACACTATATTCCGGTGAGTACCAATTAAGACCATCTTCAATGCCAATGTGGATGTCCATGATATAATATTTGCTACAAAAAAGTATAAAAATAACATATTGATGTGTTATTTTATTTTATGCTCAAATGTATAATGTTATTTGAAATATCATATTTGTCTTTTATCTTAATTATCAAAATTTGAAACTTGTAAAAGTGAACTTTTAATATTATAATGATTTAAAAAGTGAGAATGACGTAATGTAATTATTAAAGAGAAATGTTTATCTATCAACCAAGAAATCAAATGCGAAGTTTGCTATATGCTAAAACTTGGTAGAAAATTTGACATTGGAGAGTGTTTGTTTACACAATCAAATGCCAAATTTGTCATTAGCACATCAATTTACTATTGCATTTGAGATGCTCTAATAAGGAGTTAAATTTTCATCCTACTTCCAATAGTTTTAGATTCTATGCACAAGGACGAAAATCTTGATGTCACCGAAGTTGTCGAGGTTTTGATTTTTAGATAAAGTCGTAGATATTGTCGATATTGAACGATATTCGAAAAAAAAATAGATATCTTGAGAAAAAATTGTAATCTTTTCTTACAACTTTGTACAATACTAAAATAATCAAAATTACTTAATTTGAACAAAGTTATTAACATGAATTATACAACTTTAGTCTAATATGAAAGTTATATTGCTTACTATAAAAGTAACACTCGCGCTAGTCATACTATGACTAATGCCGAATATTGAAAAAGCTAGCACTAAGAAGATATCCAGCTACCAGTACTAAAAGGATATGTAATTGGCTACAAGATGTTAGTGAACTGCATTCCTTTTTAAAAGCGATTGGCTCATGTATGAATATACTCTGGAGTGAGTGATTTACAATGAAGAATTTATTATTTTTATTTAAGAAGGAAAATCTTAAATTAGCCTCCATGTGAGGGCAAAGAAGCAGGGCTATGTGACTATTCTTATTAAGAGTGTGAAACAAGGGAAATGTTGTTATCTTTCCGATATGGGACGTCTCAAAATTTATCATTTTAAAGTTCTGAAACAAATAAAAGGATAAGAAACACGAAAATAGCAACAAGCCTTGCATAAATTACTGGTAACAGTGTCTCCCTCCACTCCCAAGTAAGTTGTTTGACTATCACCAGGTTATATCCAAAGTCTTAACATATTTTCTTGAGAAACAAACTCCCTTTCTCGGACTTTTTCTCTAAGCCCAATGCTTAAAATCCGAAAATTACAGATGCGACGGAATCTATCTTTATTGTCATAGACATACAACAATTTTGTTCTTAATCAACTTGTAAACATTTAGCTATCTACAAATGAGGTTTACTTAAAAAAGAAAAACAAAAACAAAAAACAAAAGAACTCCGCAATTACACTGCATAAATTCAATTATATTTATCCCCCATCTGTCTCCCCATGCCTCTCCCCCTTCCCTTATTTGTTCGGCCCCTTTAAATCAAGACATAATTTGGAGCATCTCTAATGAAATGTTAAATTAATGTGCCAATAACAAATTTTGACATTTAGGAATAAAAAATACTTTTCAGTATAATGTCATTTTTAATATCATATAACAAATTTGTCACCAAGTTTTAATGTATAGCATATTTAGCATTTGATTCTTATTAGTTAATAGATTGAATTTTTTGCTTTAATAATTATAGCATTTTCACTTCTTAATTATTTTAATACTAAAAGTTTACTTCTACAAGTTTTAAGGTTCTAATAATTACAACAAAAAGCAAATATGGTATTTTAATTAGCATTTGATTAAAGCGCAAAATAAAATAACATATTAAATAAGCTATTTTCGCACCTTGGAGAATTGTTTGTTACATGTGACTTAAAATAGCTTTCATTTTTTAAAAATTAAAAATAGTTCTTTAAAACATAACAATGTGTTTAAAAGAATTTTTAAAAACAAAATCCAAATAAATTTTGTGTTCTCTAAAACATTTCTATAAAAAAAAAATTATTCAAGTATAGAAAGGCCTATAGACATAAATTACACATTCAAAGATACCATATTGGCCAAGACCTCGACCCACTTTACCTCGACATAAATCAAGCATCGCCGTGATATTGGTTTCAAAAACCAAAATTGGTGAAAACAACGGAAGTATAACGAATGGTTGGGCGGTATACAACAAAAATTTTCTTAAAACTTTGATCATACTTTATATAGTTATATTACTTCAATATGTAATTAATATATATAAATAAGATTTTTGCCATCATTCGATTAGCACAATAACTTGATCTTTAGAGAAACCTTCTTGAATTCCTTAACTTTTCCACGCCTAGTCTCTAGTATTCTTGGAACTGGCGTCTTGATCAAGGACTAAATCACACACTCATTTTTAGTAAACCTTTGCTATGTTCTCAATACAATATTGGAATGCAAAGGTAGGCTAGGGAGAACTCTCAAAGGGTTTTTTTTTTCTGAAAGATGTCAGAAAGTGTGTATTGCTTCGATATAAATATATATTTATTATGCATATAGTCACACTCTTATTGGATATTTATTTTTAAAATAAAATAAATAAATTATTTATAGAATTGCCTACCTTCCCATTGAAAAGGTAGAGGCGTGCGCCACACAGCCTGTGTGGCTCCTACTTCTTTCCAATTTGGGAAGGAAAAATTCCTTGTTACCCAAATCTGTTTAGTCTCAGAATTGAATTGTTTATTCTAAAAGAATCTCTTTTTTTTTCTTTTCAATTTCTAAAACAGGAAACTCTTGGAGAGAGAGTTCCAACTGAAATGACATTTTACTCAAAACATGAACAGGCAAAATGACAACGAGTAAGAGACAACCACAACATGATAACACAATAAACAATATAAAAAACGACAACAAATTAACACAGATATTATGCACGAAGGACTATAAACTCAAGAAATGAGCACAAACATGGAAAACTATATTGACTGGAAAACCACAACAAATAGAAGACAATTACAACATGAAATTGATAATAAGCTGACAATCGACATGAAAAATTAAAACACATGGAATGGGAAAACAACTATGACTTACGAATGGAAAAACTATTTTATCCTCTCAGAAAGGGCATCATCTGGAAAAAGCGACAAAGCAGAAACAACATCAACATAAGAAAAAAAGACGATGCACTCTGAAAACGACAACACCTCGGAAAAGACAACAGCCTAGCTATAAAAACAACAACGACATGGCGACGAAAGACCAGAATATAAAAACGACAACGGCCAGAGAAACGATAAACTACAATATTGTCACAAATGGTATGTGTTTGTTACTTGTCACCAATAGCATCATCTTAGAACAAAATTGTGATGAAAACCATCATCACCTAGGATCATTTATGTCAAATCATCAAGAATATTAATAAGATACAGAAGCTAATCTGAATCCATTGATTGAATGTGATTATTGAGTCTATAGGCTAAGGATCTTTCAAGTCTGGTACGTAAATCCTCCTTTATATAATGCTCTGTAATTTCTTTGTAGATGGGGAAAAATAATGTACGTACTGACTTATGGACCACAACCGCTTTATATAACTGCTAAAACCCTAACAGTTATCCTTAATTACCAATTTAGCCTATCATAAAATTAGTAATTATATTTTGGTCTCTACACATAGGAGGCCCATACTTAATAATGCATTAAAAGCCTAAAACCCAAATTGATACTTTTAATTGGGCAACCTTATCTGATAGCCTTTAATTTACATTTATTTAATATATTAGCCCATATATTGAATATAAATCCAACAATCTCCTACTTGGGCTATATATATGAAACTTTATAAATGTGAATTATACCTTATGAGCTCATGAATTTTGCTATCAAAACCTTATGCATCTCAACAATCTTATCAATTAACCATATCAATATAGGACCAAAACGACCTTTGTTACATATTGTAACACCCGAGAATTTCTAATGCATTAAAAATGCATTAAGTTGAGGATTATATTAAGATAAAAAGCACAGTTTAAAGAAAAAATACTGTATAATAATACAAGAAATTATACAGTATTAAAATAATGCAGTGTAAGAAGTACACTAATAAAGTTATTTCACTGCTAAAGTAAAGCAGTATAGAAATTGGACTGTTTAAGGTCATGCAGTACAGAAATAGACTGTGTCAAGCACATATTTTTTTTATAAAAGTGCAGAAAAGAAAAGAAAAAAAAAAGAAAAATCTCACAAAATTCGGCTCTTTCTCTCTCTACTTTCTCTCTCTAGATTTTCTCTCTCTCTCCTCAAATCTTATTCAAGATTTCGGCGTTTGTTTTCGACGCCTCCCGCACCAATGGAAAGCTCTCGATGAGCTGAGTCCAACGAGGTGCCGTGCCACCCAAAACGCCACCGGAGGAGGTCACACGCGCCACCCAAAGTGGCGGTGAAACCTATTTTTTTCGACATGATTTCTCCACCGTCCAACCACCAATCGACGTGATCTTGGTGTCTATGGACTCAGCATGAAGAGAGGAACAAGATGGTACCAGCCTCACCATTCAATTCCAGCTAGAAAAGGCCCGACGAAGCCACCACATCTCCGTCGTCGCGCCACCTTTGGAACCGCCGCTCACGGCGACGGTGAGGTACACCTCCACCACTGTTTGACTCAGAAACAAGTGGGTAGCAAAAGCCCTCGACCAATTTTGGTCCACCACTGTCAGAGAATCAAGATCAGAGCTCATCCATTTCTATTGACGTTGTACTTCATGATCTACTATGTTAGAGGCAGAATTAGGTGAAATTGACACCGCCATTGGACTTAGAAGGGTCAATTTAGGGGGGGTAGGCTTCAAGCCCAGCTGCCAACGGAGTCCGGCCAACCCCGGTCAAATTTGGTCAACGCCCGATCAACGCTGATCAACGGTGACTTTAGATTTTTGTGATCCAAACCTCCGATCAACGATCTGAGACCGCCACCCAACTCGTTTCAATGCTCTGAACGCAATGGTGACCTCCGTTTGAGCTAATTCAACTCTGGTGAAAATTATCCAGTACCAATTGTACGCGGATCGAGGCGATTCAAACTGCAGTAACAGAGTCCAATATGACATTTTCAGTCATGTACGATCTCTAGGAAGCATTCCTAACCATTCATGGTCAGTCGAGGAGCACTGTAGAGGATACTTCACATACTGTAGATACAGAAAATACAACTGGACCTGCTTAGCTTGGAGTCCAAGTAAGTACGTATCTTGTCTACAATATGAACCGTTTTAAAATAAATTGTTTTAGATGCTTTCATAAAAATTTATGAAATGCATGATCAGTGATTGTTACACTGTTTTATGTGAGAATGAGTTTTATAATGTTACAATGTTGACAAAAAATCCGTTAAGGGTAAAATCGTCATTATCAAGGAAACGGCTAGAACAGAGTCGAACACTCCGATTTAGCATAACGTTATTAGACAAAAAATGTTCCGTAATACATTAAGTAATGAAATCACTAGTAAGACGAGAGATTTAATACGGGATGTTTAAGTAAATGAGAGGTAATCTGATGGGTTACAAAGTTAAAAGGAAAAGTAACCCCGGTGGGTTACAAAGCTAAGTGAAGGAAAGGTAAACCGATGGTTTATAAGGTTAAGTAAAGACAATGGTAAATGAAAGTATACTAGTCAAGTTAAAAAAGGATAGAATGGTTAATATTTACGTTTTATTATCAATCGAGTGGATTGATAATAAAGAAAGTTAACTAATAAGTCGGCTATCGTTTGATTATAACACAAAGGCCGACTAATAGAAAGAAAAGGAATGGAATAGAGGATGCTAGAGTATAGTTTGAGTAAGTTTTAAATCTCACCTATAGTATGAAGTAAATGATTTTTAAATGCTTATTTATATAATTTGCAAATGAGTTTGCAATTATTATGAAAGTTTCTTTTAAAGTATGTTTGCATTTATTATGCAAAAAGTTTTAAAGTTCAAGAAAAAGATTTGCAATAAATTTGCAATTGCTATGTTTAAAGTCTATTTGAATATTGATATGTTGGACATGTATGCCCTAAGGAGTAAAAATGTAATACGTTTTTGGAGACATTTTTATCAATAAAGAATTTATTCATTTATATATACCAAATCTTGTCCTCTTTATGTTCATATTTGTTGAATGTATATTAAGCAAACAGTAGTCTGAGACTGTTAATCAAAACCTTAAAGAATTGGGCATATGATGGACTGATTATGCGGAAGACACAATTCTTAAGGTGACGGTCTAAAACATATGATCCGCAATCAAGGGAATAAAGTTGGGCACTTTATTCATGAAAAGATTGTTATGTTGTCTATATCCCTTTTGAGAGATTGTTTGTCTTGACCATCGGAGTTGGACTCCGTGAATAGAAACATTGGCACGTTGTCATAGGTGACAATGTGTTGGATCGGGACATAAAGTGAATTGATTTGGATTAATAATTCTGTCTTGGCAAATCGATTCACTTTAGACAATCATTTGTATTGTATCTTAATCATGAGATGAATAGTGGGCCCGTTGTCTCGACTTGTGTCTTTTGATGTGCCAAAGGGTGACTCCCACATCTCAACAGTGGTATGCATGCCGGTACATTGGAGGCATAACTCTTGATGGCGTAGACTTGTTATTCATAGATATGGAATCCATAGCTCCTCTTTAGAAGTAATGATATCCTCTTATATGAGTTGTCCTGTAATTGGAAAACTAGAGCGCTCAACCATTTGGATACATAGGTGTAACCGAATAGTATACTATCTTTGGATAGTAAGTTTTCGGATGGTGAGATAATGGAACGTAAGATAAAAATAATCAGAAAGGTAAGACAGAACTTATCCTTAAGCTGATTATGGATTGTCATATGGGGATACGATGCACTATGATATGTCATGGAGACTTAGCTATACGAGCTTCGTAATTCTATAAAGTTCGAGAGTACAGCTCTAAGCTTTTAGTGGAATAGCAGTTGGGGTTGATAATTGTGAAATGTATATCTAGGATATTGGGTTTCATAATTATCATAAGCTTGAACTTTATAGGTCCATTTTGGTCCCCTTTGCTAGCTCACAACATCCTGTAACGAGACGGCGTACTTTTTCGATAATTGGTGACTTATGTCGAATTTATCAGATTGGTTTAAAATTTGAAAGAATTAAATAATTCATGTGTGTTTATCGGTTGAATTAATTTTGTAAGAAATTAATACAAGATAAACTTGTTGAATTATTACGATCGGATAATTCTTGTCTGTTTATCGGTTGATTTAATTTTGGATAAATTAGATCAAGATAAACTTGTAGAATTATTGTGAATTGATTTATTTTCTTAGAGATTATCTTGATAAAGTTTGTTTTGATCAGATAACTTCTCTATTGGGTTATTTGAATCAAAACTGAGACTTTATCCTTTAGAATCTTGGGTGAAAAATAAAAGATTTGCGGAGATATTTACTTGGGAGTTGGCCTGCCGAATGACATGTTCAGCCTGCCGATGGGGCCTGTTCGGCCTACCGATCAGCGAGAGATAAGATTACACATTTTTATGCAGATCTTATAAGATATTGATCCGAACTTGATTCTGTTTCGAGTTTTTGAGACCTAATCTAATAAGGACTGACCCTAGGACCAACAGGTATATAAAGGGAGTGAGTCTCATGATTTATTCAAATCAATTGAGAGATTAAGAGTGATACTCTTCTAGTGAGCATCTGAAAACTCCCTGAGAGCTTTTGTTCACAAATCACGAACACTAGCTTTGGTTTCTCTCTGTTGGTTGGAAGGAGAGTCACCGGTGGAAGAGCTGTACGTGTGAGCCCACACCCACTCCGGTTGTGGATAGAGAATAGCAAAGAAGACTAGTTGGTTGAGACTCTTCTGGAATGTTACTTCTCTTCACAAGTTGCGGAGGTTCTTCGGCAAAAAGGTTAGTAAGATCTGGTCAATTTATGCATATAGCATGTCAAACTTGTGTTTTGGAAAAATACTCTGATGTGAAAATTTTTTTAAATTCCGTTACGCACCGTTTTTCCAACAATTGGTATCAGAGCCATGGTTTTTACATAAATTTGCAAGTTTGTGATCATGTTGTATGCATAAATTTTGTGATCTTAATCTCTCCTATGCTTGAATTGAATTTTATAGAGAGTTGGCACTCTAGATTTCTATAAATTATATATGTTGTCATGGATTATATGGTGAATGATTATTAATTAATTATGGTTGATTAAATCGTTGTTTAATTATTTATTAATTAATTAATACCAGTTATGGTTCCTTAGAGTTAGAAAGTGTATCTAGGTTTTTCGTGTAATTAAATAGCGGACTATTATCTCCGTCTAGGAATTATTGTTTATTTTTTAAATTTATAAAATTTTGTAATTAAATAATTATTCGAAGAAGACGAATCTAGAAGAATGATGATGGCGCTTCCAGGTATTTCCTGAGTCTCTAATTTTATGTTTTTGAATTGTTGAAAATAAAATTGATGAATTGCATTTAAATTGTATTCTCTGGAATGAGGGATTTCTGCTCGGTCGGCATGCCAGACCTCACAGTTCGGCAGGCCGGACGTACTGTTTGGCAGGCCCACAGTGGGGCAGCAATCGGCTGGCTCTGTCGGCAGGCCGAACCTTCATGGGTCGGCAGGCCGATCTTTTAGATCGGCAGGCCGATGGAACATGACTGGCAGGCCGATCACCCAGATCAGCTTGCCGACCGAGAGTTGAAAAATTTTCAAAAAAGGTGTAATTTTTCCACTGCAGTTTTAATTTTATTTTTGGGACAATTCTGAGAAACATTAAATTTGGATATGATCGAAAACATGAAGTATTTGATTCATACGGGATTGAAGACTTAAAGATGGGTATTGCATGAAGAAGGATACAGCTTGAGGATTCAAGGATGAAGAATCGAAAAATGTCTCGATTATTCTCTTGTAATCTTAGTTTTCTATTCTCTAGGTTGGAACCATAATATTACGGTTATTATTATTTTGCTTGTAGCTTTGCTTGATTGCTTTGTTTGTCTGCATTATAATATGATTTACAATGTATATTGATAACATGTCATATAGAATAAGGGGATGGCGCTCATATTAAAATTGTTCATGCATAATTTTAAAATAAAACCTTGACTTCAAAAGATTGAGTGGGAGAAGGTTTTCGAAGAGAGGACCTAAGGCCTCCATCGTTGGTCCATAGGCAAAACATGGTGGCCCCGACCCCTAGAAAGGGATTTCTATCATGTACCAGATTGGATCTCTAAAAGGATAAGGTATTTTAGTATGATTTATGGTTGCACACCCCTAGGTGGTGATTATAAATCATGGATAAAATATTGAAACGATGGTTATACACTCACGTTAATTTTATTATTAACCTCCCCTAGGAGCTCTGTTAATAAAATTAATGGCCAAAGAAACGATTATTAATATATGCTGGATCATACGGGTCCTGGATGGCAAATATTAATCAGGAGGGGATCCGTGTTCCTGATTGAATTTGGCATGACTCCCCTAGGAGCTTGTTGAATTCTAGTTGAGAATTATCGTTGTAAGGTTGTGATATTTTCAAGGTTTTGACACATAAACACATTTGTATGATTTTACATGATTGTGTTATCTTACTAAATTATTATATGTTTGCTTATGTTTGGTATATGATTCTTTATTGTAGATTGAAAATGTCTAAAAACGCTTTATCTTCGATACTTGACAAAAACCAATTAACCGGTGAGAACTATAACGATTGGAAACAGAACCTAGATATCGTCCTGTCCTTTGAGAAACTAAAATATGTAATGACAATCCCTTGTCCTCCCGAGCCTACGGGAGACTCAAGTAATGAGCAATTCCAAGCGTATGATCGCTGGAAAGATGCTAATGATCAGGCCCACTGCTATGTTATGGCTAGCATGAACAACGTGTTGCAGGCTCAACATCAAGATTATGAGACTGCGAAGCAGATCTTGGATAATCTTGAGGACATGTTTGGAGGCCAGGCCATAACAAAGCGGCAAGGGGCGCTTTGAAAACTTCTTAACTGTAGACAGAGGCCAGGGACATCTGTAAAGGAGCATATGATGTTGGTCATGGGTTACCTCGCTGAGGCTCAAACCAATGGAGCCGACATCGATGCTGAAACTCAGATGACTATGGTCTTTGAGACTCTATCTAAGGAATTTATTCCATTTAGAGCTACATTTAATTTAAGCAATAGACGGGATATGACCTTGACAGAACTAATGAAACAGTTACAGGAGTTTGAACTGCTGATCAAGGAGTCTCCTGCTGGTGGAGAGGCCAACATGGTAGCTGCTTATGGTTCCAATCCTAACTCAGGGAATGGAAAGAAGCAACGGGCCAAGAACGGGAAGTCTTCTATTCCTGCTGCTACCAAGAGCAAGAAGAAGAAGAAGAAGAACCCAAAGAAGCTTAAGTGCTTCTTCTATGGAAAGGTTGGGCATATCAAGAAGCATTGCAAGGACTTCCTTTCCAAAGGAGGTAGGTGTGATCTTCTATATTTAGAAACTTGTTTGGTTGAGGAATCCAGGAACATTTGGGTCATAGATTCCAGAGCAACTAATCATGTTTGTGTTTCTCTGTAGGGATTCAAAGAAACAAGAAGTCTGCTTCATGAGGAGTTCACGCTTTGGATGGGCAATGGATCCTTGGTCTCAGCGGAAGCAGTGGGAGATGCCCATCTTTATTTTGATAATTATAGGAATTTATTTTTGCAAGACTGTTTTTATGTTCCTAAATTTAAAAGGAATTTAATTTCTGTATCTTGTTTATTTAAAGACTCCTACGTGGTATCTTTTAATGAAAAAGTGGTGATTCATAAAAACAAATCTTTAATCTGTTCTGGATGGATGCAAAATAATCTATATTTTATCAAACCTAAGATGGACTTATTGCTTAATGCTGAGATGAATGATAATAACTCTAAAAGACTTAAAACTTCTCACTCTAATAAGACTTATCTTTGGCATTTGCGCCTTGGTCATATTAACCTGAATAAGATTCAAAGGTTGGTAAGGGATGGACCTTTAAGTCACTTAAAGGTGGAATCTATACCTCAATGTGAATCTTGTTTGGAGGGTAAAATGACCAAAAGACCATTCAGGTCTAAGGGCAATAGGGCCGAAGGGGTTCTAGAACTTGTGCATAGTGATGTTTGCGGACCGATGAACATCCGGGCACGAGGAGGGTATGAGTACTTCGTCACTTTTATTGACGATTACTCAAGATATGGGTATGTGTACCTGATGCACCACAAAAGCAAAACTTTTGATAAGTTCAGGGAGTTTCGGGCTGAGATGGAAAAGCGATTGGGTAGACCCATAAAGGCACTTCGATATGATCAAGGTGGGGAATACCTTTCTGATGAGTTCTTGGAACACTTGTTAGAGAATGGGATTTTATCCCATTTGACTGCGCCGGGCACGCCGTAGCAGAATGGTGTAGCGGAGAGAAGGAATAGGACTTTGTTGGACATGATTAGGTCCATGATGAGCTATTCATCATTGCCTTTATCCTTTTGGGGATATGCACTACAAACTACATGTTATCTTTTGAACAATGTGCCTTCAAAATTGGTCCCTAAAACTCCTCACGAGTTGTGGACGAGTAGGAAGACATCCTTAAACCATATTCGCATATGGGGATGTCCGGCACATGTCATGTTTAAGGATCCGAATAAGTTGGAAGCACGTTCGGAAGTTTGCGTGTTTGTAAGATATCCAAAAGGGACTAAAGGGGGTTATTTTTATAACCCAAAGGAAAATAAAGTCATGGTTTCAACTAATGCAACTTTCCTTGAGGAGAGTTACATTGACGACTTTAAACCTCGGAGCAAAGTGGTGCTTGAGGAGTTAAGGAGTGATCAAATCACTCTGGAGGTTCCGAATGAAACCATTCCGATTAGTGTAGAAAAACTAAACAAACCTGAACAACAACCTTAGGGGTTTCGGCGTAGTGGGAGGATCGGGCGTCAACCTGAAAGGTATATGTTCAATGGGGAGGTCTTCTTGGCTGAACCAGATGAACATGATAGGGATCCTTTTACTTATGCAGAAGCTATGGAGGATGTTGATTCAAGACTCTGGACAGAGGCCATGAACATAAAGATAAAGTCTATGGAGACTAATTAGGTCTAGGAGCTTGTGGATCTTCCTGAAGGGGTAAAACCCATAGGGTGTAAGTGGATCTACAAGAGGAAAAGAGGAGTGGATGGAAAGGTTGAAACTTTAAGGCTAGACTGGTAGCTAAGGGTTATACGCAAAAGAAAGGAATCGATTATGATGAAACCTTTTCGCCTGTAGCCATGCTTAAGTCCATCCAGATTCTCTTGTCCATAGCTGCTGCTCTCGACTACGAGATTTGGCAGATGGATGTCAAGACTGCTTTTCTAAATGGCTATCTTGATGAGTCCATTTATATGGAACAACCAGATGGGTTCAAGGTCGTGGGTCAAGAGAGTAAGGTTTGTAAGCTGCTAAAGTCAATTTATGGACTTAAGCAGGCCTCCCATTCTTGGAACATAAGATTTAATCAGGTGATCAAAACTTATGGGTTCTCACAAAATGTGGATGAACCATGTGTTTACAAACACATTAAAGATGCGAAGGTGGTTTTTCTACTGCTCTATGTAGATGACATTTTGCTAATTGGCAATGACGTTGGGGCGTTGTCATCGGTCAAATTAAGGTTGACCAAGCAGTTTGACATGAAGGACTTAGGTGAGGCTAATTTTGTTCTCAGTATCCAGATCTTTTGGGATAGGAAGAACAAAATAATAGCTTTGTCATAGGCCGACTACATAGATAAAATTCTCAGGAGGTTTGCAATGCAAGAATTCTAAGAAAGGTGGGCAACCATCTAGGTCTGGAATTACTCTTTCCAAGAAAGACTCTCCAAAGTCTTATGAAGAAAGAGAATACATAAAGAAGATGCCTTATGCTTCGGCAATGGGTAGTCTCATGTATGCCATGCTTTGCACACGACCAGATATTAGCTATGCGGTCGAGATTGTAAGTCGATTTCAGGCGGATCCAGGACCGAACCATTGGGTTGCGGTAAAGCATATTTTCAAGTACCTGAGAAGAACTCGAGGGTATATGCTTGTGTATTCGGGTGAGGACTTGACTCCTCTAGGATACACTGACTCGGATTTTCAATCCTGCCTGGATTCTAGGAAATCGACTTTGGGGTTTGTATTTACTCTGGGTGGCGGTGCCATCAGTTGGAGAAGTGCGAAGCAAGATTGCACTTCGGATTCAATGATGGAGGCCGAATATGTGGCGGCTAGTGATGCTTCGAAAGAAGCAGTGTGGCTCCATAAGTTCCTGGTATGGATAAGGCGGTATCACTGTACTGTGATAATAGTGCGGCGGTAGCTAATGCTAAGGAACCAAGATTTCACAAGAAAAGTAAGCATATTGATCAGAAGTATCATGTGACAAAGGACTTCGTTGAAGGCGGGCATGTCTCGGTGTATAAGATCGCGTCAGAGGACAATTTAGCTGATCCATTTACGAAGACACTTACTAGGAGAGTCTTCAAGAGGCATGTGGAAGCTATGGGGATGCAAAATTTGCTGTATTTACTCACTTAGTGCAAGTGGGAGATTGTTAGACATGTATGCCATAAGGAGTAAAAATGTAATATATTTTTGGAGACATTTTTATCAATAAAGAATTTATTCATTTATATATACCAAATCTTGTCCTCTTTACGTTCATATTTGTTGAATGTATATTAAGCAAACAATAGTCTGAGACTGTCAATCTAAACCTTAAAGAATTGGGCATATGATGGACTGATTATGCGGAAGACACAATTCTTAAGGTGACGGTCTAAAACATATGATCCGCAATCGAGGGAATAAAATTGGGCGCTTTATTCATGAAAAGATTATTATGTTGTCTATATCCCTTTTGGGAGATGGTTTGTCTTGACCATCGGAGTTGGACTCCATGAATAGAAACATTGGCACGTTGTCATAGGTGACGATGTGTTGGATCGGGACATAAAGTGAATTGATTTGGATTAATAATTCTGTCTTGGCAAATCAATTCACTTTAGACGATCATTTGTATTGTATCTTAATCCTGAGATGAATAGTGGGCCCGTTGTCTCGACTTGTGTCTTTTGATGTGCCAAAGGGTGACTCCCACATCTCAATAGTGGTATGCATGCCGGTACATTGGAGGCATAACTCTTGATGGCGTAGACTTGTTATTCATAGATATGGAATCCATAGCTCCTCTTTAGGAGTAATGATATCCTCTTATATGCGTTGTCCTGTAATTGAAAAACTGGAGCGCTCAACCATTTAGATACATAGGTGTAACCGAATGGTATACTATCTTTGGATAGTAAGTTTTTTGATGGTGAGATAATGGAACGTAAGACAAAAATAATCAGAAAGGTAAGACAGAACTTGTCCTTAAGCTGATTATGGATTGTCATATGGGGATACGATACACTATGATATGTCATAGAGACTTAGCTATACGAGCTTCGTAATTCTATAAAGTTCGAGAGTACAGCTCCAAGCTTTTAGTGGAATAGCGTTGGGGTTGATAATTGTGAAATGTATATCTGGGATATTGGGTTTCATAATTATCATAAGCTTGAACTTTATAGGTCCATTTTGGTCCCCTTTGCTAGCTCACAACATCCTGTAACGAGACGGCGTACTTTTTCAATAATTGGTGACTTATGTCAGATTTATCAGATTGGTTTAAAATTTGAAAGAATTAAATAATTCATGTGTGTTTATCGGTTGCATTAATTTTGTAAGAAATTAATACAAGATAAACTTGTTGAATTATTACGATCGGATAATTCTTGTCTATTCATCGGTTGATTTAATTTTGGATAAATTAGATCAAGATAAACTTGTAGAATTATTGTGAATTGATTTATTTTCTTAGAGATTATCTTGATTAAGTTTGTTTTGATCAGATAACTTCTCTATTGGGTTATTTGAATCAAAACTGAGACTTTATCCTTTAGAATCTTGGGTGAAAAATAAAAGATTCGCGGAGATATTTACTCGGGAGTTCGGCCTGCCGAATGACGTGTTCGGCCTGCCGATCAACGAGAGATAAGATTACGCGTTTTTACGTGGATCTTATCAGATATTGATCCGAACTTGATTCTGTTTCGAGTTTTTGAGACCTAATCTGATAAGGACTAACCCCAGGACCAACAGTATATAAAGGGAGTGAGTCTTATGATTTACTCAGATCAATTGAGAGATTAAGAGTGATACTTTTCTAGTGAGCATCTGAAAACTCCCTGAGAGCTTTTGTTCATAAATCACGAACACTAGCTTTGGTTTCTCTCTGTTGGTTGGAAGGAGAGTCATCGGTGGAAGAGCTGTACGTGTGAGCCCACACTCACTCTGGTTGTGGATAGAGAATAGCAAAGAAGACCAGTTGGTTGAGGCTCTTCTGGAACGTTACTTCTCTTCACAGGTTGCGGAGGTTCTTCGGCACACAAAGGTTAGTAAGATCTGGTCAATTTATGCATATAGCATGTCAAACTTGTGTTTTGGAAAAATACTCTGATGTGAAAAATTTTTAAATTCCGCTGCGCACCGTTTTTCCAACATGATATGCATAACGTTTTTAGAAGTTCAAGTTATGATTTTCAAAGTATTTAAAGTATGTTTTGCATTATGCATTATATTTTATAATTTAAGTTATAAGTTATATGATGCATTGGTTATGCAACAAATTGCATTTGTTGTGCAATAAGTTTTAGAATAAAAGTTATAATTTGTAAAATGTGATTTCGTTATATGTTGCATTTGTTATGGAATAAGTGTTAGAATACAAGTTATGATTTGCAAAATGTGTTTGCGTTTTATGATGCATTTGTTAAGCAATATGTTGCATTTGTTATGCAATAGGTTTTATAGTACAAGTTATGAATTGCAAGTGTGTTTGCATCTTATGTGATTGCTTTTGAAATGCTCACTAAAGTTAATAAGAAGGTAATGTAAAGATAAAAAGAAAGTGTCGTACCAGCCTCTTTGTTATGAGGTACTAAAAGTAAAATTAAAGTTTGACCTCCTAGATGTGAGGTACAAGACCTCAATGTTTGATGGTCTCAAGTCTTCCACAAGGGAAGCATCATGTTTATGATCTTATGATTAATGAGTTGGTATGAACACTAAAGTAAGGTAAGGAAAATGAAGGTAAGATAAGGAATAAGAAGAGAAAATTAAAGTAAGATAAGAAAACTTAAAGAACGAAGATAGAAAGTTAAAGTAAGAAAAGAATGTTCATAAAATGCTCATAATTGAAGTTAAAAATTGAGCATAAATGGAGTCATGCATTCTGATATTGCTTGAATGCCTTTTTATGAAATATTTATATGCTATGTTATGGAAAACATTCAGAGAAATGTTTTATCCACTGATCTTGTGTACAATATATGAGATTATCCACTGATCTTGTGTACTAAAAGAATGTTTCTTTTTGTTTTTGTTCTTTTATTAAAGAAAAAAAAAGCCTCCAATTTAGGTGTCATTCCATGACAAGAAGAGAAAATGGAATTTAGGTGTCATTCCATGACAAGAAGAGAAAATGGAGTTCATACTCTATTATTATTGATACTGGAAGATGAAGTCTAGACTTTGGACTGAGGAGAAAAACTGTTCGTGTGTTAATTTTTGAATCAACACAGACGTAAGTTATATAGAGTCAACGAGTAATAAAGAGGGAGTATGTATCACTTTCACGGAGATTATGTTAATTATTCAAGTTCTTCAAGCACTGTAAAGATTATTTGAATAACCGGTTTAAATAAAATTAAAAGGGCTAATTTAAGGAAATTAAATAAACCAAACCAAAAATTAAAAGAAATGTCCTGGGGATCTAATTTCACCTAATCACTTTATAAAACCTCCAATTTTCTCTTTAGTTTAGCCACCTAGCTAAGTCATAGCCAAGTTTCCATTAATCCACATCTATAAGTTTGTCCCAGTAATCAAGTAGAGACTTCCATTAAAGATACACTATATTCCGGTAAGTACCAATTAAGACCATCTTCAATGCCAATGTCGATGTCTATGATATAATATGTGCTACAAAAAAGTATAAAAATAACATATTAATGTGTTATTTTATTTTATGCTCAAATATATAATGCTATTTGAAATATCATTTTTGCCTTTTATCTTAATTTTCAAACCTTGAAACTTGTAAAAGTGAACTTTTAATATTATAATGATTGAAAAAGTGAGAATGACGTAATTATTAAAGAGAAATGTTTATCTATCAACCAAGAGATCAAATGCGAAATTTGCTATATGCTAAACTTGGTAGTAAATTTGACATTGGAGAGTGTTTGTTTACACAATCAAATGTCAAATTTGTCATTAGCGCATCAATTTACTATTGCATTTGAGATGCTCTAATAAGGATTCATTAGGTTTTAGGTTCCCTTTAATGGCTACATATAATTAAATCTATACTTAAATTTTTGTCCTACTACCAATAGCTTTATATTCTATACACAAGGACGAAAATCTTGATGTCACCGAAGTTTTAGATAAAGTCATGGATATTGTCGATATTGAACGATATTCGAAAAAAAATAGATATCTTGAGAAAAAATTGTAAAATTTTCTTACAACTTTGTACAATGATAAAATAATCAAAATTATTTAATTTGAACAAAGTTGTTAACATAAATTATACAACTTTAGTCTAATATGAGAGTTATATTGCTTACTATAAAAGTAACACTCGTGCTAGTCGTACTATGACTAATGCCGAATATTGGAAAAGCTAGCACTAAAAAGATATCCAGCTACCACTAAAAAGATATGCACAACAGATTACAAGGATATAGGAAGGCTAGCACTAAAAGGACATCCATACCCGATTGCAAGGAAGATTTAACTGTCTACAAGATGTTAGTGAACTACTTTCCTTTTTAAAACAACATATTACAAGGATATAGGAAGGCTAGCACTAAAAGGACCTCCATAACCGATTGCAAGGAAGATTTAACTAGCTACAAGAGGTTAGTGAACTACTGTCCTTTTTAAAAGCGAATGGCTCACTTTTCTTTTTAAAAGCGGCTGTGATCTACTTTCTTTTTTAAAAGCGAGCCACGAATGGCTCACTTTCCTTTTTAAAAACTGACTGGCTCATGTATGAGTATACTTTGGAGTGAGTGATTTACAATGAAGAATTTATTATTTTTATTTAAGAAGGAAAATCTTAAATCAGCCTCCGTGTGAGGGCAAAGATGTAGGGCTATGTGACTATTCTTATTAAGAGTGTGAAAGAAGAGAAATGTTGTTATCTTTCCGATATGGGACGTCTCAAAATTTATCATTTTAAGGTTCTGAAACAAATAAAAGGATAACAAACACGAAAATAGCAACAAGCCTTGCATAAATTACTGGTAACAGTGTCTCCCTCCACTCCCAAGTTAGTTGTTTGACTATCACCAGGTTATATCCAAAGTCTTAACATATTTTCTTGAGAAACAAACTCCCTTCCTCGGACTTTTTCTCTAAGCCCAATGCTTAAAATCCGAAAATTACAGATACGACGGAATCTATCTTTATTGTTTATTTGCAAGAATCTCAATTGCAAGTATTTCCCTCCAACACGTAAAAACCACGTGTCATCCACTTGTCATAATAAAATACAAAATACTCGTGTCCTCGTTTCCTTTAAAAGCACATAGACATACAACAATTTTGTTCTTAGTCAACTTGTAAGCATTTAGCTATCTACAAATGAGGTTTACCTAAAAAAGAAAAACAAAAACAAAAACAAAACAAAAAACAAAACAACTCCTCAATTACACTGCATAAATTCAATTATATTTATCCCCCACCTGTCTCCCCATGCCTCTCCCCCTTCACTTATTAGTTCGGCCCCTTTAAATCAAGACATACTTTGGAGCATCTCTAATGAAATATTAAATTAATGTGCCAATAACAAATTTTGACACTTAGGTGTAAAAAATACTTTGCAATATAATGTCATTTTTAATGTCACGTAACAAATTTGCCACCAAGTTGTAGCATATAGCATATTTAGGATTTGATTCTTATTAGTTAATAGATTAACTTTTTTACTTTAATAATTATAGTATTCTCACTTCTTAATTATTTTAATACTAAAAGTTTATTTCTACAAGTTTTAAGGTTCTAATAATTACAACAAAAAGCAAATATGGTATTTTAAATAGCATTATATATTAAAGCACAAAATAAAATAACATATTAAATACGCTATTTTCGCACCTTGGAGAATTGTTTGTTACATGTGACTCAAAATAGCTTTCATTTTTTAAAAATTAAAAATAGTTCTTTAAAACATAACAATGTGTTTAAAACAATTTTTAAAAACAAAATCCGAAAAAAAATTTAGTGTTCTCTAAAACATTTCTATAAAAAAAATTATTCAAGTGTAGAATGGCCTATAGACATAAATTACACATTCACAGATACATATTGGCCAAGAACCTCGACATCAATCAAGCATCGCCGAGATATTGGTTTCAAAAACCAAAATTGGTGAAAACAACGGAAGTATAATGAATGATTGGGCCGTGTACAACAAAAATTTTCATAAAACTTTGATCATACTTTATATTTATATTGCTTCAATATATAATTAATATATAAATAAGATTTTTGCCGTCATTCGATTAGCACAATAACTTGATCTTTAGAGAAACCTTCGTGAATTCCTTTAACTTTTCCACGCCTAGTCTCTAGTTTTTTTGGAACTGGCGTCTTGATCAAGGACTAAATCACACACTCATTTTTAGTAAACCTTTGCTATGTTCTCAATACAATATTGGAATGCAAAGGTAGGCTAGGGAGAACTCTCAAAGGGTTTTCTTTTACTGAAAGATGTCAGAAAGTGTGTATTGCTTCGCTATAAATATATATTAATTATGCATATAAGCACACTCTTATTGGATATTTATTTTTAAAATAAAATAAATAAATTATTTAAACAATTGCCTACCTTCCCATTGAAAAGGCAGAGGCGTGCGCCACACAGTCTGTGTGGCGCCTAGTTCTTTCCAATTTCGGAAGGAAAAATTCCTTGTTACCCAAATCTGTTTAGTCTCAGAATTGAATTGTTTATTCTAAAAGAATCTTTTTTTTTTCTTTTCAATTTCTAAAACAGGAAACTCTTGGAGAGAGAGTTCCAACTGAAATGACATTTTACTCAAAACATGAACAGGCAAAATGACAACGAGTAAGAGACAACCACAACATGATAACACAATAAACAATATAGAAAACGACAACAAATTAACACAGATATTATGTACGAAGGATTATAAACTCAAGAAATGAGCACAAACATGGAAAACTGTATTGACCGGAAAACCACAACAAATAGAAGACAATTGCAACATGAAATTGATAAGATCAATATCTATAGGCTAAGGATTGTTATGTAAAGATTGTTATGTTTTCTATATATCCTTTTGGGAGATGGTTTGTCTTGACCATCGGAGTTGGACTCTGTGAATAAAAACATTGACACGTTGTCATAGGTGACGATATATTAGATCGGGACATAAAGTGAATTGATTTGGATTAATAATTCTGTCTTGGCAAATCAATTCACTTTAGACAATCATTTGTATTGTATCTTAATCCTGAGATGAATAGTTGGCTCGTTGTCTCGACTTGTGTCTTTTGATGTGCCAAAGGGTGACACCCACATCTCAATAGTGGTATGCATGCCAGTACGTTGGAGGCATTACTCTTGATAGCGTAGACTTGTTATTCATAGATATGGAATCCATAGCTCCTCCTTAGGAGTACTGATATCCTCTTATATGCGTTGTCCTGTAATTGAAAAACTGAAGTGCTCAACCATTTGGATACATAGGTGTAACCGAATGGTATACTATCTTTGATAGTAAGTTTTCTGATGGTGAGATAATGGAACGTAAGATAAAAATAATCGGGAAGGTAAGACAGAACTTGTCCTTAAGCCGATATGGATTATCATATGGGGATACGATACACTTTGATATGTCATGGAGACTTAGCTGTACGAGCTTCGTAATTCTATAAAGTTCGAGAGTGCAGCTCCATGCTTTTAATGGAGTAGCGTTGGAGTTGATAATTGTGAAATGTATATCTCGGATATTGTGTTTCATAATTATCATGAGCTTGAACTTTATAGGTCCATTTTGGTCCCCTTTGCTAGCTCACAAAATCCTGTAACGACACGGCGTGCTTTTCCTATAATTGGTGACTTATGTCGGATTTATCAGATTGGTTTAAAATTTGTAAAAATCAAATAATTCATGTCTGTTTATCGGTTGAATTAATTTTGTAAGAAATTAATTCAAGATAAACTTGTTGAATTATTGCGATCGGATAATTCTTGTCTGTTTATCGGTTGATTTAATTTTGCATAAATTAGATCGAGATAAACTTGTAGAATTATTGTGAATTGATTTATTTTCTTAGAGATTATCTTGATAAAGTTTGTTTTGATCAAATAACTTTCTATTGGGTTATTTGAATCAAAACTGAGACTTTATCCTATAGAATCTCGGGTGAAAAATAAAAGATTCGTGGAAAAATTTACGTGAGAGTTCAGCCTACCGATTGACCTGTTTGGCCTGCCGATGGGGCCTGTTCGGCCTGCCGATCAGCGAACGATAAGATTACTCGTTTTCACGCGGATCTTATCAAATATTGATCTGAACTTGATTCTGTTTCGAGTTTTTGAGAGCTAATCTGAAAATCGACATAAAAAATTAAAGGACATGGAATGGGAAAACAACTATGACTTACGAATGGAAAAACTATTTTATCCTCTCAGAAAGGACATCATCTCGAAAAAGCTACAAAGCAGAAACTACATCAACATAAGAAAAAACGACGATGCACTCTGAAAACGACAACACTCCGAAAAGAAAACAGCCTTGCTATAAAAACAACAACGACATGGCGACGAAAGACCAGAATATAAAAACGACAATGGCTGGAGAAACGATAAACTATAATATTGTCACAAATGGTGCGTGTTTGTTACTTGTCACCAATAGCATCATCTTAGAACAAAATTGTGATGAAAACCATCATCACCCAAGATCATTCTTGTCAAATCATCAAGAATATTAATAAGATGCAGAAGCTAACCTGAATCCATTGATTGAATATGATTATTGAGTCTATAGGCTAAGGATCTTTCAAGTTTGGTACGTAAATCCTCCTTCATAGAATGCTCTGTAATTTCTCTGTAGATGGGGACAAATAATGTGCATACTGACTTATGGACCACAACTGCTTTATATAACTGTTAAAACCCCAACAATTATCCTTAATTACCAATTTAGCCTATCATAAAATTAGTAATTATATTTTGGTCTCTACACATAGGAGGCCCATACTTAATGATGTATTAAAAGCCTAAAACCCAAATTGATCACTTTTAATTGGACAACCTTATCTGATAACCTTTAATTCACATTTATGTAATATATTAGCCCATATATTGAATTTAGATCCAACAATCTCCCACTTGGGCTATATATATGAAACTTTATAAATGTGAATTATACCTTATGAGCTCACGAATTTTGCTATCAAAACCTTATGCATCTCAACAATCTTGTCCATTAACCATATCAATATAGGACCAAAGCGACCTTTGTTGCATATATCGTAACTAGACCCATCAATGATCACATATACCAATACAACTAACGACAAGATCAAGCATGGATGTGTAGCATGGAAATTTCATGCAATTTAATCTTACCATGCCTATTTTCAACCGATCCACTTTAAAACCTTAGTGAGATCAAATATACCAAAATCAGAGTGTGAATAAACCGAAAACTTTATTTCTGCAGAAAATAACCTTAAAATATCCATAAACTAAAATAATTGAAAATGTCTATATCAAAAAAGCATCTAAAATTACAAACTCCCACTAAAACTGTATATCCTAAAATGATATGACACTCATACGAGCAGTGTACTCATGAAACATTTTGGGTGGCAATCCCTTAATAAGCGGAGCCGTAATTAGGGAGTTTGTACCAATGTGCTCTATAGACAATTGTCCACTCTAAACTCTTTCTTTCACAACCAGGAACTTGATTTCTGTATGCTTTGACTTCGTCGAGCTCCTGTTGTTGTTGGAATATAAAACTGCTGACTTATTGTCACAAAATAACTTGAGTAGTCTTTGAATACTGTCCACTATACGCAGCCCTGTGACAAAATTTCGTAGCCATATTCTTTGATTGGATGCCTCATAACATGCTATGAACTCTGCTGCCATGGTAGAAGATGCTATAAGAGACTGCTTAGCACTCTTCCAAGAGACAGCACCTCCAGCCAGAAGGTAGACATAGCCCGACGTAGATTTCATACTATCTTGGCATCCAGCATAATCGGAGTCAGTACACCCAATGGTCTCTAGCTGTTCTAACCTCTGATACGTGAGCATGTAGTCCTTTGTTCTCTGTAAATACATCATGACTCATTTGGCTACTACCTAGTGATCCTTTCCAGGATTGCTTAAGTACCTGCCCAACATCCTTGCAACGTACGCAATATCCGGATGCATACAAACCTAAGCATATATTAGACTCCCTACTGCTCATGCATAAGGAATCTTCTGCATTTGCAAACCATCTTCTTTGTATCTCCCAACACAAAGTTCTCCGGTTGCACCATATAAATTGTTTCATCAATGTCGCCAGTGAGAAACGTAGTCTTAACATCCATCTAATGAAGCTCAAGATCAAAATGTTCTCCTAATGCCATTATAATTCTGAAAGAGTCTTTGAAGAAACTAGAGAGAAAGCCTTTTTATAATCGATGCCTTCTTTCTGTGTAAAGCCTTTAGCAACAAGACAAGCCTTATATCTCTCCACATTGCCTTTTGAATCCTTCTTGGTCTTAAATATCCATTTGCAACCAAAGGGTTTCACACCTTCAGGCAATGGGAAAAGATCCCAAACGTCATTGTCCTTCATAGACTTTATCTCTTCATTCATGGCATCAATGCAATCTTGAGATCTAGAACTTTCCATGGCTTGAAGGAAGTTGATTGGATCATCTTTCACCATACTAATGTCAAACTCATGTTCTTGGAGAAATACAATGTAATCATCTGTTACCGCACTTCTCCTTTCTCTAGTGGATCTCCTTAATGGCATAGGCTTCTGAGGTGGTAGAGTTTGTTCTTTTGGAACAATTTCTAGAACGGGAGGTTCTCTGACATTGTCTTGATGTAACGCCCCTTAATTCGGACGTCACAGATGTCGTTACATTCATACATTCATACTTGTTTAAACTTTAAACATAAACATAATTACAAAACTTATACAATACTTATTTGTAAACGTCGTTAAGGAAAACATAACCAGGATCCATTCATACATTTTTTTTAATAACAAAATAACATTGCTTAACTTAGTCCATATCATAATTTATTCAATTACACTTTAAGTTAATCATAAACTTGCTTTAATAAAATGGATATACCAAGTTGTAAAATTATAACTTATAAAAAAAAACATCACATCATATCTCATTAATCATTACATCATGTAAAAATTACTTGCTCCCATAGTTCGGCAGGCCGAACTTGGGACTTTGGCAGGCCGGACATGAACGGCAGGCAGGAGTTCCTCGACCAGCAGGCCGGCAGAGGCTTTGCAAATTTGACTTAAAAACCTATCATCGTTCGACAGGCCGAAAACGTGATCGGCTGGCCGAACCTTCAATCATCGATAGGCCGAACAATGATGTTCGACAGGTCGACCGAACCAAAAGTTTTTCAAAAAACTTAATTTTAAGTCAAATCCAACTTTTCATAAAAATTGCAGAAGATCAAAATTCTTAAAAATGATAAAATAAAATATAAAATCATAGTTCATGTATTCTTAAAACTTATCAAAAAAAATATGTTCAATATATAAAACTTAATTTAAAACATAAAAAAACTTTCTTCTTGGCGTTCTTCCGGTTACAATTCATCGTGCTTTATGCTCAGACGCCTTCCTATGTCCTCCACCTAATCTATGATTTTCATACCCTTATCTGTAACATGACATAAACTTGAATAAGTTAATGCTTAGTAAGTACATATAATTCTCACAATTTAAAAATTTCATATACATCATCATCATCATCATTATATCATACAAGTGCCTTAAGCACAATTTCATAGAAACATATCTTTCATTACATTGACCATATTAAAACTTATTCAATTTTTTTATCTTAAGGACCCAAGTGTTGCACCATAAACATCATTGTAGGCGCGCCGTCATGAGAGGAGAAGGGTAGCTAAACCTAAACCAAATATGACATCATAACATATCATATCATAACATTGGTGTGCAACACTTATTAGGTGATACTTATATACATAACTTTCATGCTTTGAAATTTTCCATAATCAAACATGCATAACTTTAAATCATAAAAATCTTTCATAAGAAACCCTTTAAGAAAAATATCATAAAATCATCATGAATATCATTGTGAACATAACATCAAACCTTATAAAACATATCATGTTGCAGGTGAGAATGTACTTACTTTAAAGCTAGCTTACTTAACCTTAATATGCTTTGGTGATGACGCTGCAGTCTCGAAGTACTCATTCCTTTGCGTGTTCATGCCATTTATTCATTTAAAGAATACAAATAAAATTAATACTTATTATCATAGCGTAAATCATCCATTCATATATCATCACATATAAATTCATCTTGTTACAAACATAATTCATAACCATAATTGTCAAACATAAAATTATTATCACATAACATGTTATCATGATTTTTCTTAAATCATAAAAAAATTACTTTAAGCATGTAAAAACAAACCATACATTTTGAAATACATATATTTTAAATTTTAAAATTCATAAAAACATCTTATTATCATGTATTTCAATATCATAAAATTATTTCATCATCAATAAAATCATTTAAACATATAAAACATTTCATAAAACGAAAATCCAAAAATAACATTGTTAAAACAGTTTTCTTGACCTAATCTCATAAAAATTTCATAACATAAAATACACTCATCATAACATTACCAAACTTTGCAGTCAATATCATAACATATACATGAACATCCTTGTCAACTTTCATGAAAAACAAAATACATTTACCCCTTAAAAAAAATTGCTTTTTCATACATTATAGTCAAACAGTAATATTTTACTATGAAGGGTAGATGATAGAAAATTCATGTTTTATCATAGAAACATCGAAATGACTTGAGACTTGGAGGAACATCACATAATACATTCATGCATAACATATTAAAAATTCAGAACAAAATACAATACCTAGAGAAAGATATTGCAGACGAATTGAGGAGGAAAAATTCCTTTCAGAATTACCGAAAAAATTGAGTTCTTACCTTAAAAGATTTTCTTCTCAATATTCTTGAATTCAACGAATGAAATATAACTTTTTCTTTCAATTATCCTCAGAAAAAAAAAATGAGGAGAAGAAGGAGAGGAGAAAGCTTAAGGCAAAAAGAGGGAGTGAAACCGAAAGAAACTTCTGAGAGAGAAAAAGAAAAGACGTGAGAGAAAGAGAGAAAGAGAGAGAGAGCAATAACGTAAGAGAAATCAATACTCTCCATTAAGTCAAAAAAATTTTGACTACTTGATGGTTAATTGGCGTGGAGGAAGGAGAGACAAGAGAAAGTCAAACAAATCATTCATCGCTTACCATGTTTTGCCCTCATAAAATGGGAAACTATTTAAAATAATACCAATAAATGTGAAGTCAAACCCTTTTATTTCCTTAACTGATAAAATTATTCCATTATTATGCCAATTAATCACAATAAATCACCCATTTAATGTAATCATCTCAACCATAAATTTGGAGAGATTTCTGCTGACTGCTCGTCAGCTGTCTTCGGCCTATCGATTCTCCTCTTCAGCCTGCTGGTTCCACCAAGTTCGGCCTGTCGATGGTTTCCATCGGCCTGCCGATCTTTGGCAGACTTTTCAACCTGCCGAACTTTCTTTGAACACCATACATTATTACATTAAAATCATCATTGTATCATAATTAAGCATACATTAAAATTAACATGAACAGTTGAGCACAACGATTCCATGCGGTCGTCACCTGTCATAGAACTTAACATAAAAAGTTAGTAACATTAAAATCATATATCATAACATATAACATAATTTATTATCAAAATTTCCTTAGCATCGTTACTAACTTAACATGATCTGTTACATAAAATAGGTGGGTGTTACACTTGATTTGGATCTGCTTCTTGAACAATATCAAGAATTGGAACCTGGTCAATGTCAATAGCAGCTGTGGGAATATCAACATATTCCTCTTCAAAGACAAAGTCTTTAACCTTATCTCCCCTCAAAAACTCAACATCCTCAAAGAACCAGGCATTTTCGTCTCAAATATCAACTTAGTTGTGGGATCATAAACTTGTACCCCTGGATCTTTTAGAGTATCTAATAAAATAACAACTTACCGTCCTTAAGTCCAGTTTATTTTTATTAGGCCTATAAGGCCTTGCATTAGCTGGCCATCCCCAAACATGCAGATGCTCTAAACTAGGCTTCTGGCCTGTCCAAAGTTCGTAAGGGGTTTTGGTAGTTGCTTTAGTTAGAACCCTATTAAGGATATATGCTGCAATCCTAAGTGCTTCTCCCCATCGTGATTCTAGTTAGGTAGAATGAGATATCATACTCCTTACTATGTCCTTAAGCATCATGTTTCTTCTTTCAGCAACACCATTCATAGTAGGCGAACCCAGCATAGTATACTATGGGACGACACCACTTTCCTCTAGGAAGTTAGCAAACGGTCCTAGACGTTGTTCACTTGAACCGTCATATCTACTATAGTATTCACTACCACTATCAGATCTAACGCTTTTAATCTTTTTGTTGAGTTGGTTTTCAACTTCAGCCTTATAATTTTTGAACACATCCAACGACTGTGACTTTTCATGAATGAGATATATGTAGCCATATCTAGAAAAATCATCTATGAACGTTATAAAATATTGTTGACCATTCCAAGAAGCCATAGGGAATGGCCCACAAATATCTGTATGTATAAGTTCTAAGACGTCCAATGTCTTGTTGGCTTCAAATCTCCTTTTATTTGTTTGTTTCCCCTTAATACAGTTAACACAAATATCAAAAGCTGTAAAGTTTAAGGAGTTGAGAATTTCATCTAACACAAGTCTCTCTATTCTCCTTTTGGAGATATGACCCAATCTCTTGTGCCATAACGTAGCTAAATTCTCATCGGTTAATTTTCTCTTTACAACTTGAGTACTTAATTGCAAGGATTCATTAATGAAGCAATTGTATCAAGTAAATAAAGATTATTGTTGCCTGATAAAGAACCAGATCCAACCAATTTTGAATCATAAAACAAACTAAACTTTCCATTTCCAAATGAACAAGAATATCCAGATTTGTCCAAAACAGAAATAGAAATCAAATTCGGTCTAAAAGATGGTACAATAAATGTCTCATCAAGATCCAAATAAAATCCAGTCTTTAACAATAATCTAAATTTCCCTATTGTTTCAACTTTAACCTTCTTGCCATCGCCTACATAGATGTATCTTTCACCATCATTTAGCTTTTGGCATCTCAGGCAACCTTGCATTGACACACTGATGTGATTAGTTGCACCAAAATCTATCCACCAAGTGTGTTCAGGTATCGAGGATAAATTAACCTCCGAACAAACTAAATGGAGAAACATACCTTTCCTGGCACGCCAAGTGTGATAATTGGTGCAATGCTTCTTCTTATCTCCTGTAGCTCCACGGAAGAAACAACATGTACCTTCCAGATCAACCGGTCTCTTTTGTTGTTTCTTTTGAGGTGCCGTAACTGCAGCTTTCTTATCCTTTTTTCTTTTCTTCCCTTTGTCCTTGTAAGTATTAGCCAAGTGAGCACTTTCTGTCTTCTCTTATTTCAGCCTTTTCTCTTCTTGCACACAATGTGAGATGAGCTCATTAAGAGACCAAATCTCCATTTGGCAGTTATAGCTCTTCTTGAACTGACTGAATTGTGCAGGAAGAGATATAAGAACCAAATGCACTGGCAAGTTCTCAAAAAAAGGTCAAGCTTAAGTGCTCTCAATTTTGAAGCAAGATGAGACATCTCCATGATGTACTCCCTAATGTTCCCCTTACCTCTGTATCTCATTAAGATGAGGTTTGCCAAAAGTGTACTTGTTTCAGCCTTTTCATTTTTGGCAAATCTCTTCTCAATGTCCTCAAAGAACTCTTTGGCTATCTTTATCGTTTCTGATATAGTGCCCCTGAATGCTTCGAGAATGGCCTTTTTCATGATCATCATACACATATGATTTGACTTCTCCCACCTTTCCATATCCCTCTTTTCATCAGAGGAACTCTTATCTGTAAAATGTGCAGGAGAAGGAACCCTTAACTCAAGGTCGAGATCCATGACTCTAAGAACTATAAGGAGGTTCTCTAAGAACTATAAGGAGGTTCTCTAAGAACTAAGAACTATAGTGCCCCTGAATGCTTCGAAAATGGCCTTTTTCATGATCATCATACACAAACGATTTGACTTCTCCCACCTTTCCATATCCCTCTTTTCATCAGAGGAACTCTTATCTGTAAGATGTGCAAGAGAAGGAACCCTTAATCAAGGTTGAGATCCATGACTCTAAGAACTATAAGGAGGTTCTCTTGCCATGATTTGAAGTTGCTACCATTCAGCATAAGAATTGAATTGATGTTGGCAGTAATATTTGAGGCAGAACTAGTAGCTGAATTAGAGAACAAAACAAACAAACCAAAAACAAGCTCACATAAGAATCCAAAATAACAATAATAAATCCAAATAAAGGTAACCTCATCTCAAGATATCAGGCACTCCATTAATATTTAGTCTTTGGATAGAAATATTAACTTGTAAGTGATATCTTGGTGTAGTAATCAAACACTGACAACAAGAATATGTCAAACAATAAATCTTCCTTTGGGCAGATTTATAGTTCACATGTAAAAGTGGATAATCATCACGTGTTTATCACCACATGTGTACATGTAATTCTGTCAAATATTGCATTCCTTTGGGCCGGTCAATATTCATATAAGTTGCATGGACACAACCGTTTATATTTCAAAACAAATTAATTTCCACAAGATAGGCCACTTTGGTGACATGTTGCTTCAATTAATTCATCTCAAAATATATATAAAATACCAATATTTGAATTTAAAATTGCACCAAAAATGACCAAAATTAAAATAAAAAATTAAAAAAATAATTGAAAAATTTGGTCAAAGTCAACCTGATCAAAGTCAACAGTTAAAGTCAACCAGTCAACATGACTGGTCAACCTTAACTGGGTCGGGGTTGGACCGGGTCGGGAGGACCCAACCTGGATCCTAACCCAGCCCCCCTTTATTTCCTTTCCCCCCATTTTTTTTTTATTCGGGTTACCTAGGGGTTGAACCCCTAGTGACTGTCTAGTCACGGGCTGAGCCCGTATAAGTTTTCCCTTTTCCAGTCATGGGCCCAGCACCCAGGGGTTTAACCCCTAGGTTATAATCGGTCACGGGCCCAACTGGGCCCGTGTAAAAAAAAAAAAAAACTTTATCAAGTCTGGGTCAAAGATCAGGCGGCCTGACAGTTGCCGTCCCTATGCTACGGCCAGACGGCCGCGATTGCTTCTACAGTCGGTGCCCTAGTGGTTGCCGCCGGCGAAACAACCCCTTTGCCTCCTTTTTTTTTTTTTTTTGCTCCCTTATGCGGTGGCTTTTAGCTGCCGCTCTCCCTGGCCTACCGCAGCCAGATCTTTCCGACACGGCCTAACGGTCACGCCTAGACAAGGCCAACGCAGGCGGTGGCAAGGCTAGCCACCGGCGAAAGCCCTTAAAGTTTACCCCAATTTTTTTTTCTCATGCGGTAGTAAGAGGTTGTCGCTTTCCCTGCTGCGGCTCTGTCTTTTCGGCGCGGCCTGAAGGCCACCTGGGAGCTTGTGGATCTTCCCGAAGGGGTAAAACCCATAGGGTGTAAGTGGATCTACAAGAGGAAAAGAGGAGTGGATGGAAAGGTCAAAACCTTTAAGGCTAGACTGGTAGCTAAGGATTATATGCAAAAGGAAGGAATCGATTATGAGGAAACCTTTTCAACTATAGCCATGCTCAAGTCTATCTGGATTCTCTTGTTCATAGCTGCCACTCTCGACTACGAAATTTGGCAGATGGATGTCAAGACAACTTTTCTAAATGGCTATTTTGATGAGTCCATTTATATGGAACAACTGGACGGGGTCAAGGTCAAGGGTCAAGAGGGTAAGGTTTGTAAGGTGCTAAAGTCAATTTATGGACTTAAGCATGCTTCTCGTTCTTGAAACATAAGATTTGATCAGGTGATCAAGACTTATAGGTTCTCACAAAATGTGGATGAGCCATGTGTTTACAAACACATTAAGGATGGAAATGTGGTTTTTCTACTGCTCTATATAGATGACATTCTGCTAATAGGCAGTGACGTTGGGGCATTGTCATCGGTCAAATTATGGTTAACCAAGCAGTTTGACATGAAAGACTTGGGTGAGGCTAATTTTGTTCTCGGTATCCAGATCTTTCGGGATAGGAAGAACAAAATGATAGCTTTGTCCCAGACCGGCTACATAGATCAGAGTCCTTTGCCAGCGGCAGTCAGGATGCCGCCGGCCTTCCCTTCAACAAAGACATAAATAAATAAATATATATATATATATATATATATAAACCAAGCATTCTTTATAATTATGTATATATAAAATTCAGCCTGTTCATATATATATGTATATATATCTTATTTAACCTTTTGCACAAAAATTGAATCCAAAACTGTACGAACTTCATATGTATTCAACCAAAAAATTCTACCAAATAATTGTTCTCAAATTCAACAATTTTAAAGAAACCATAGATTGTTAAATTTGAGAATTTTTATACGAGAATCACATCTAGAAATTTATTGATTCCCAATGATTTAACATGAAGAGGCTCTAGATACCACTTATTAGAACAAAATTTTGATGAAACCATCATCACCCAAGATCATTCATGTCAAATCATCAAGACTATTAAGAAGATGTGGAAGCTAACCAAAATCCATTGATTGAATGTGATACTTGAGTCTGTAGGCTGATGATCTTCTAAGTCTGGTACGTAAATTCTCCTTCACAGAATGCTCTGTAATTTCTTTTGTAGATGGGGAATAGAAAAAAAATGTACGTACTGATTTGAAGACCACAACCCCTTTATATAACTGCTAAAACCCTAACAGTTATCTTTAATTACTAATTTAGCCCATCATAAAATTGGTAATTATATTTTAGTCTCTACATATAGGAGGCTCACACTTAATGATGCGTTAAAAGCCCAAAACTCAAATTGATCACTTTTAATTGGGCAACCTTATCTAATAGCCTTTAATACACATTTATTTAATATATTAACCCATATATTAGATTTAGATCCAACACATCAATCTTTCAATACATATTTTCTTTAAATTATGATTGGATGAGGAGTTTATGGTATATGCAGAGCTAACTATAGTTTCTTTTCTTACTCACGTTATAGATTTTCTGATAAACATATTTGCTAGTGCATTTCTACCTTTTGAGTTTTCCTTTTTGAGTTATTACATTACACCTATGTGATATTTTCAACTTATATGTCTAGGATAGTTTCCATTTTCCTATCTTTCATTTGGTAACAAAAACATTTTGTTTGAAACTTGAAGGAAGGAATAATTTTACAAAGTCAATTAGAGGTCAAGATTGAAGAGGGGCATAACAAGATCAGTAATATGTGACATTCAAAAAACCAAGAAATTAAAAAAAATAAAAATTCAACAATTCATGACTCCTCTGCTTCTAAAATTATGGTTTCAGACTCAAGTTTTTGGTCACACTTCATATAATTTTGGATGATATAATAGTCCAATTGTAATCAAGTAAATGAAATAGATTATAATGGACAATACTCCAACACCATAATGTATGTTCTACTCTTGATGGACGAACTATCGCATTCTCAATCTCCGAATATTTCGAACATGATCCAACTTTATTGTGCAGATATATAGAATATATATTTCGCACCTTGAAGCAAATTTGTTTAGCTTTTGTTGGATCTTCCTCTTTTCTTTTGCTTTCTTGAAATATGATACCAAATAAGTTCAGACATGATTTCAGATACTGATCCAATCCATAGACGAATCGGGTTTAATTCATAGAGCTGAGTTTGCATCCATGAAAGTGTAAGTAAAACATCAAAAGAAACAACTTACAAGCCTCAGTCATATCAAAGCGGGTCCACTATAATTACGAAATTGTTACAAAATCACACAAAGAAGCTCCATTAACACTACCATTTTTCTTTCATTTACATATATTAACTGAATTAAAGTTCTACTGAATTAAAGCTCAGTTGAACTAATTTTTTATTCAAAAGCCCTTTGTATTCATGATGTTACCTGATACTATTGATTTTGGGAATCAAAGTTTATAACATCAGGAAATAGATATGGCCCTTTCCTGTAATTAACCAGTCAAACTGTTAGATCCTGATTTTCGTTCTGATAATTGAATTGACCATGTATTGCTTTAATCAGGGAGTCATGAAGCTCAAGAAATTCATGTTTTACCACTTCATATGCAGTCTTTTAGGAAATAAAGAGTCCATAAAAACAGAGCAACTCACCCAAGAACCAGAAGTAAGACGATCAATAACAAAATCGTGGCAAGAGCTCCAAACATGAGGCCGATCTGGGTTGTAACTAGTCCATTATTAATCTCGTTTGAATGGTGTTGAGCTTAAAGTTGAATGGTATTCCCCGCCCATGTGACCACATAGGTAAATAAAGCAATGAAAAAGCCAGACATGACCCAGTTTGGCTTGATATTTGCTTAATGAACACAAGACTTCTTCTTCTTCTTGCGCCTGGAAACTGCTGTTGGGTTTCAACCTAACCATAGGCGCTTCAATTTCAATCCGGACAAAAAAAAAAAAATAGAAGCAGAGATGTGTAGCAGACAGATCTAAAAGTTTGTCTTGCTTGTACATAATGCTCGTTTTCAAGGTGTAATTTTGAGGATATGTGCTCAATATGTGCTCAATCAATAGCAAACCAGAGAGTTGAAACACTTTCTCAGAATATGTGAAGATTCTACACCAATCTTGTATACTTAAAAGGGCATTTTTTCCATTTCAGAAAAGGGCATTTTCTTTTTGTTGTCCTTTTTCTGTTAATGAAAAAAAAAAAAATTTCCACCCCCCATTTTTGACATTGTTAGATAACAAGTCTAGACTGAAGAGTGGTTACCTGCACTTTGCTGGCCACAGGCCCCAATTGGGCCTACTTGCTCACAATCTTGACACTATCCAGAAAATATTGTTACTTGCTGCCTAAAAGTGACTTAGTGAGCATATCCGCTGGTTTTTCCTCAGTAGCTGATGCAGCGCATGGAGTTCCAGAAGAAGTGGTCCGGTCGACCGGACTATACTATCTGCAATCGACTAGCCAACCGATGAAGCAGAAGATGGAAGTTTCCCGATTTCTACAGAATTTGAATTCTAAATCAACTCTAATTATTTAAATTGTTATCTTTTATCTGATAGTTTCTCATTTTGAAATTAGAATGTTTTATTTCCAAATTTAGAACTATTTCTAGTTTTTAAATCTTAAATAGGTTCATTTTCTAATTTTCATGATTATTTATTTTCTTATTTTTATTTGTAGTTTCCCATTACCATTTCGGACAATTTAGGCTACAAATAGGTTAGTCCTATCATATGTAAGATGGAGTGGAATTATTATTAATAAAATTAGAATGTTTTACTCTCTGTTATTTAGTTTTCTCGGTATTTCTTATAATCAACAAATGACTGATGCCTATTTTTTGTATTCTGAGCAGATCAACAGGATTATGGAACTCCTATCTTTCGGTAATCAGATTGAATCAACGGATTTTCTGGTATTCTAATCAAATCAATGGGTTTTAAGAATTTTTTCCTATTTTTTATTATACGCTTCCACTACGTCAGTTGGTACCAGAGCCAAACATTTCTACACTAATTTTACACATGCTGCCTCCCCGTAGACTAGATAGTACGCCCGCTACAGCTGCTCGTCCTTCCACCATTGGTACCGCCACCACAACCACACCTGCTTACATCGATCCCAAAGTACTCGCTCATTTTCAGGGTCAACTTACTACTATTGTGGAAAAACTTGATGCTCTTGACTTGCAATATAAAAATGAAGATTTTGAAGATGAAGAGGAAAGTTTCAAAGATAAGGAAGAAGCTAAAGATCCCATTTTCTAAGAAACCTGTAATGAAGAGGATTTTTTTGATGGAGATGAAGATGATAGAGATAGAATCGATCGTGATTCCATCTTCAACAAAAGTGATGGAGAAAATGATGATCAAATAATTAGTTTTGATCCAATCTTTTACAACAATGAAGGAGGAAATGAAGACCTCAATGGTAAAGAAAAAAAGAACTTAGATTCGGATTCTGCCCTGGTCATTAATGAAAATACTTTTCTTTTTCCTTGTCTCCTACCTGACATTACCTTTCATGTGATTATTCCTAAATCGATCATGTTTAAATTCAACTTGATCGGTTTATTTTGCTTAGCATGGAAAAGGATCGCGTTTGTGAGCTTTGTAATTTTTTACTGCCAAGGAGGTTCATCTAGAATTCATGAAGCGGATTCTGCTCTATTCTTATCACTTGAGGATGCTTAAGATTCGAGGGCAAATATTTCCAGGATAGAGGCGAGTCTGATGTAACACATGGAGTTCTAGATAAATCAACTGTAATTGTTTAGATTGTTATCTTTTATCTGATAGTTTTTTATTTTGAATTTAGAATGTTTTATTTTCAAATTTAGGATTATCTCTAGTTTTTAAATCTTAAATAGGTTAGTTTTCTTTTAATTTTCTAATTTTTGGAATTATTTATTTTTATTTGTAGTTTATCATTACCATTTGGGATAATTTAGGTTATAAATAGATGATGAGACTGTAAAACTGTATATTTTAAAAGGATAAAATAATTTATTTATGCTTTTATTTCTCGTTAAATCCTCTAATTAATAGCATTTTTGTATTAAAAAGTATTTTTGTGTCTTAGCGTGTAAATATGTTTAAAAATGCATTTTTAGTCTATTTTTATGTTTAATAATATTTTTGGTAATTTTTAAAATCATTTTAAGTGTTTTTATAATAGTTTAATTTGAAAATAATTAAAACCATAGAAAAAAGTGTGGTAATTTTATTCTGAGTCTTAAAGTTTTTGTAAATAAGTTTTTGGTTTGTAAATATATTTTATTATATTTTTAGTAATTTCAAAAAATATTTTCAAGTCTTAGATAATATATTTGTTAAGGTTTGTCAATTTTAGAAGTTTTTATTTCTTTTTAGTGTGTTTTGTGTGTTTTATTGTAAAATATATATTTTTAAAATTATTGTAAATATTTTGTTTGTAAAGTAATTAATTTTAGTGTGCTTATTAATTTTGGATTTAAAATCTAGAGTAAAACAAAATAAAATGGCACAAAAAGGGTCAAAAGCGACCTCAATTACACAAAAAATCAAAAAGAAATTAAAAACCAAAAGAAAAGACACATGGCATGCTGTCAATCATCAGATTAAGGTGCCCATTCATCATGGGCTGTCCGATTGATTGCCATGTGTCAGGGATATTTTAGAAATAGTCTCAAATTTGGTGCGGACCATTCCACGTGTGCGCGCTTTGATTGCCATCAGATTAGAGTATTTTGATCGATCCAATGGTCTAAAACTCATTTACTTCTCTCCACAAAGACTTAATCTCAGCCATGTCTCTAGCTTGGGCCCGCGCCATGGACGCTCTAGATTAAGGCTACATGCTTGCTCCTCTGAATCACATCGCACAGGATTGTCAACTTTAATTTGCACAGTGCTAAGCGTGGATCAACACGGAGAAGAGGAAAGAAAATTATTCTTTTAATTGCATCCCATGCGAAGGGGAAAAAATAAAAATAAATGAATAAATAATAAGAATAATAATAATGATAATAGTTATTGTTTCTTTTATATGTATCCCCCCTCCTCCTCAGTTTTGCACGACATTTCTCAAAGCCCCCTTTCTTCTCTAAATTGTTGAGCTTGCAGCATCCCCTTTTGGGAGAAGATACTATTGGGCACTCTTCCAACCCCACCTTTAATTTTAAAAAAATACATAAATTAGTGTAGAAAGTTTAGTGAGACAGAGAAATGATCTTCTATGCTTAGCACTCTGGTATGATTTTTAACTCTATATCTATTTTGTAATGTTTATATTTATGGAATAAATTATATTTTTTAAGTTTTTAATAATTATTATTAATATTATTATGCTGCCTATTTTTATATAAATTCAGTCATGCTTTGTTTATGTAATTTAATTTTGTTGCATAATTAATATTAATAAAAATAAAATAATGCTTAATTTTATAGAATGTCTTTTACTACAATATGAATTGTTATGTTGTCGATTTTAAATATTTTATGAGACGAAGTTTTGCCAAAATTAACATAAAAATTTATTCTATTTAAATATAATAATTTTGATTTGTTATTATCTTTTATAATTTAAAATTATATTAATTATAATTGTAATGACAATAGTTTTAATTTTCATAATTAGTGTACTCAATTACTAGTGAGAGGTAATTATTTTGCTATTTTTATAAGAAAACCATTACTGCATAATAGCTTGCTGTATTGTCCATTTTGGTTGACTTGTAAAATTAGTAAAAGTGCTTACAATTCATGAGAAAAGATATAACAAATAAAATATGTTAAATAATTTATAATTAAGAGCTAAAATTTCTTACCAGTTACGAAACATACAAAGGATTCTTAAAGCTTTAACATTTAATTTTATGTTTTAAAATCTCATTTAAAAATCTATTAAAAATAAATTTTTTCTTTAAAGTTTTGAAAAATCCCTTTCCTTTTCAATCTAAAATTTTTAATTTTTCAAAAACCTACCTAGAGGTTATTCACTTAGAATGTCAAAACAAAAAAAAATTCATAAATTCCATATACGGTTCATAGCCTCGGAATTTTCCAAATTCTAAAATTCTTTTGATTCTATATATCGTCATTGACAATGGAATCTTCCAAACCCAAAGTTCAAAACAAAAAAAAAATCATAAATTCCATATAGGGTTCATAGCCTCGGAATTTTCCAAATTCTAAAATTCTTTTGATTCTATATATCGTCATTGACAATGGAATCTTCCAAACCCAAAGTTCGAACTACAAGTGGATTGATCCCTCAACGGGGTATGCAGGCAATTCAGTCAAACTCACCAAGCTTAGCCGCATAAACCAATCGCAATTTCCCATAAGAAACAGACAAGTAAAATTCATATTATCATCATCAAAGTCAAAGGGTTTTCCCTTGCACCAAGGGACTGTAATTAAAAGGTTGTTTTTATACTCTTTAACGGGTTGAAGTTAAAAATAATAAACTCTTTTGCTTCTAAATTAATACAATATGGATGAAATTATGTTATGTGTGAGATATTATTATTTTACTATTTTTGTTCAACACACTACAAACATTAAATTAGCCAACTCTGGTTGTTTTTATTCTTCGACAAATAAAAGTCGAAGCATTTAGAAATATGGATGAGGGTACAATTAAGTTGATGTGACTCTCAATGGAGCTCAACTTCTCGCGGATGAAAGATGGTAAGAAATTAGAGAGAACGAAGAATACCATCATAGGTATGAGTATTTCAGTAGTAGCAAGAAAGTATCCTTTGGCCATCTTGAAAAAAAGCCAGAGGAAATAGAGTCATACTGAAGACCATGATAAGGGCCTGTTTAATACAGCCTCTGCTAGTGCTTTTATCAGCTGTTTGACTAAGTGGTGGGAACCACGGTTAGCAAGAAAGTATCCTTTGGCGATCTTGAGAAAAGGCCAGAGGAAATAGAGTCATATTGAAGACCATGATAAGGGCTTATTTAACACAACTTATGCTAGTGCTTTTAACGGCTGTTTGGCTGAGTGGTGGGAACCAAACTCAGTTATGAACAGTGTAAAGCTCTCATATGCTATAGTAACAATAAAAAAATTGCTATAGTGTAAAGCTCTCATATGCTACAGTAAAAGTAGTTCTAACCAACGGTTTCCACCATCCTTCCAAACACCACTTTAGTTAGTAAAAGAAGAAAAATAAAATATATAGCTTTTTAGTAAGTATTTGAAACTATATTTTAAAAAAGTTTTGATGAGTCAACAAGGTTCATTTTTTTAAAAAAAAAAAGTTATAAAAATGTTATATTTAAGCTTATAATGTATTACTAATACTGTGGTATAAATCTCAAGTCTATTTCAGAAGTGCTTTTTTGAGAAGTTATATTTTATGGTTTTGATAGGAAACACTTCTGGAAAGTAAAAACATTTCTGATGGTTCACCTAAACACTTACAGAATCAGCTTTTAGACTCAGAAAGTCAAAAGCAGCTTTTAGAAAGCCCTCCCAAACAAGCCCAAAGATTTTCCCTTCTTTTATTTTTTTTTTTCGGTGTCTTGAAAGGCATTGAACCTAAGACTAATCAATATTGAAGTTATAGGATAGTTGATAATATTCTGGGGACTCCATACATGCAAATACACCATGACCTACCCTTGGAAGGACATATAAGATTTGAAGCAGATGAGGAGAGGAGAAGCGATCAGTCATTTTGCATTCAACAGTTCGTGCACGTGCTCTAGGCAAAGATCTAGATTCATCCCAACTTTATTTGCTTATTTTTTGGACTTTTAGTTTCATTTTAGTCCCAACTCAGCTAACCCGAGTCCTTTATATTTCTTTAACATGTAGATGTAGATATAGGAGATGGTGCCCTCCGTTACAGACAAGTTTGCACATGGGTGAGAGGATAACATGCTACCAGACACGAACTTAGAGATTTAGTAAATATTGATGCAAGAAAATATATAATTTAGAGCTTTATAGAAGTATATGAGGTTTTGAATTTATCTATTTTGATTATGGGTCAAATTAGAGATTTATATAGTAAATCATAAATATATTAAACTTAGTCATGGATACGTTTGAGATTTACCAAATTTTACCAAATGTAATCATGATCAGCAAATTTATGATTTTTTCCCCATAAATCTAAGATATACCGTTTAATTGTTCCTTCACAAATCCTTATAGAATACATCACATGTCTCCTTGTCATACAAATCAACATTACAACAATATATTTAAGTCCATACAACACTCTCTCATATGCAATTCCTTCTATTTCTTCGAACTGAAACTTTCAGGGAAATTAAGCTAATCCTGCCAGACTATTTCCCACTCCACTTGCTTTGCTTCTGAGTAAGACGACAAGGTTAACCGATTTCGATGATTCGAGAACGGATGACTCTTCTTCAAGCTTATTGCAGAATAGATCAAACAGCGGCTCTACAATCTCTTCTCCAAAAAGCTCTTTCATGGATCTCTCCATGCCAGCTCTAATAGTTGATGTCATAACTTTTGGTGGTGCCTTTTCTTGTGGCAGGGTCTCCATCATTTCTATGCTAAAACACTTGTTTCTTTTGACAGCCGACTCCACTTCTTCGGGGGACGCCATATATGCTGACATGTTGTAGTCAGCAAGTGCTTTTGTATTACTGATCATTCCCTGTTTCAAGGAAGAACAAAAAGGAGTAGAAATTGAGCTATAAATGTGAACCTTAAGATCATGTATTATAATGTAATCATAGGCAACAAGTTTGAGATCCAAATGTAACTGGTTATGAAAAGTAGTCTTTTAAGACATAAAATAAAATAAAAATTCTCTAGCTATAATCTCAAAAGCCTAATTGTTAGGAAATGGATTTTTGAATTCTAACTACATAAAAATTAACCTTAGTCCATGCCTTATTTACATGAGCATTACTTATTTTATTATGCGATTCTTAGAAAAGAAAATTAGTTTCTAAAATTTACTTTTGCATAATATATTTGTAAAGAAAGAAAAGTAACATATTACAATTGTAATCACCTTCTTGGCCATGTCAATGATGCAACACTCCACAAATTCAAGTATTTTGTTGTAATAAACTTGAGAATGAGGAGTTCCATTGGGACGACCAGGAAAAATAAGTGCCATAAGTCCACCATCCACAATTTCTTCCGCTCTAGCGGTAAGAAAATTGTCCATATCCTCCGCATATCGCGCTTCATAAGACCTTACAATTTCGTCCCTAGAATTCGAGTGGTAAACCCTCCCTTTGTCTTTTGGCCCTCTAGAAAGAATATGGAGGGCGTATGAAGAGTGAACAAAATGAAGGGAGGCACCGGGAAACAATCGACCGTGGAAGGAACCCGGTACACCCGCCACGAAGTATTTCCTATCGGAAGGAAGGGACGTGAAGAGCCGGTTGAAATCATTTGAGGCCAATTCAGTCACATGAAAGTGAAAGAATAAATTATTTGTATTAAAAATTTTTAAGGTCTTTCACTTTATATTTTTAACAACTAAAATTATTTTATCAACTTTTTAAATGCAAATTAATGGAAATACCTCTTAATCAACTTTTTCTCTAACGGTGTAAATTTCCCCAAGTAAATAAGGATGTCTAGTTAATTTCTAATTCGTGAGACGGCTAATTGGACATCAATGGAGAACAAGACTCATTAATTATACTTAATTGAAACTCAACAAACACAAAATTGAAGAATGCAGCGGTAAGAAATTTTGGTGATGGTTAGTGTTTGATCTGTGCATTTAGGGAACCACCTTTTTTGAAAAATATATATTTTAGGCAAAATTATTTCTTTTGACCGTAAAATTCAGGCATACACTACATCAAAAAAATTCAGGCATATTTGAGTTCAAAAAAAAATCAGGCATATTTAGAACTCAATGCTTGTTTTCCCCCTCTTTTTAGGTATAATTACATATATAAAAATGTAAATATTAAGATGTTCGATAAAATTAGCTAGAAACGTAATTAAAATTAATTTTAATAAAAAAATATTATAATATATAAAAACTTTATATTATAATAATTTTTATTTTTTATATTTTTAAATGTTTTAACCTACTCCATTAAACATACGGTGTATTAGTTCTTTCACGTACATATACCACAAAGGAAACAATTAAAATAAAATAACATTTTTATTAATATGAAAGGGACTGAAATACTGTACGTCCCATTTTCTTGAAGCTGCAATTTAGCTAGATGGTGCTGAACCTTGATCGTGTCCGTTCAAAAGTTAGATGCTTTCTAATACTGGGAGTCTGCGGGACCCGGCTGTCTAGTTTGGCTAAATCGCTGACGGCAGCGTAAATACTACGTAGACACAAGGTTCGTTTTAAGTTTTTATTGGAAGATAAAGTTTTGCTCTCTCCTGCAAGTGTTATAAAAAATAAGATGTTTCAAAATTGTAGTTGTTTGATATTGACCGGCCAATAAAACTTTCTTTATTCAGATATTGTTTTAAAAAGGATTAAGCAAATGTTTTTACCATTTTTGATCAAAGTAATTTCTATTATTTTTTTAATTACAGATAATATAAAACTTTTATATATTATAATAACAATAAAAGAATCATTACAATATAAAATTTTCACATACTATAAAAAAAATAATATTAATTAATAGTTTTTACTATTTTTTTAGACGCCCTATTGAATGTTCTGGCCTAATAGAAAAACTTTTTTCAGCCCTATGCGCTCCTGCTATAGAATTGCCCGACCGAGTATGATGTCCTTGGATTAAGTAAATGTTTCTAGCTGATCTGACCGAGTATGATGTCCTTTAGGGATGATTCATAAAGTTCCTTTTCAGTTGGTTTAAATCTAAAGTCTATGGATATTATATTTTCCTTTCTCGCTTTTTTTAAATCTAAAAGTGTGTAAATTACATTCACACTTTATATATTTTACTCAAATTACATTAACACCTTTTAAAATTAAACTAATCACATTAATATTCTTTGATTGTGTACAAAAAATTACAGAAAAACTCCCTCTGTTAGCTGACCATGAGTTAATCGTTAATTTTATTCAAAATACTAAAAATGACCCTCTGTTTATTAAAAAATATTTTTAATTATTTATGTGGTAGAAAATAATGACTTTGCACTTTTTGATATTAAAAATAAATTAAAATAACTTGTTCACACTTATAACTATAAATTTGACTCTAATAAAAGATAAAATGTTGTTTTTCTTTTCTTTTTCTCTTTTTTCAAAAATAACAATTATATCCAATATAAGAAAAATACAAAGATTAAAATTATTTAATCCAAAAAGTCCACAATTAATTTTCCAAACATATAAAATCTCAATCCACATATTTAATTCTAATTAAAATCACAAATAATTTTAACAAAACTAAAACAAATTAATTCCAAAATAAAAAAAAACTATTAATCCCAACAAAATCATAAATCGACTATACAAAGTTAGTTTGTTTCTCATAACAAAAATTTAAATTATAAACCAAAATAATAAAGATATTTTTTTATCAAAGATATTTTATCAAATTAAAGAATTATTAAGAAAACAAAAAAAAACCAAAAAACTTTTTCAACTCTCCCACCCTCTAGCTCTCTCTGATGCTCTCTCTTTCAATCTCGATCTCTCTTTGACGTCGATGGGGTGGTGGGCTTGGGTAGGAAACGTGGGCAACAGACGACTAGGGTGGGGCTTGGGTGGACGACGGACGCTGACTGGGTGGCCGACGAGAGGGTGGGCTGCAATGGCAGACTTTAGAGGCATAGGGGAAAGGGTGAGGACGTGGCAGGGGCGAGTGAGGGTGCTAGGGCAAGGCTGTGGTGGGCATGGATGAGGCGGGGGAGGTAATGTAGTCAAACGCCTCTAGGGAAAAGAGCGATTGTGTGGCAAGCAAGGGGGCTGACAATGGTGCATTTACTTTGGGGGTGACGTCCACGTGAGCTAGAGCACGCGGGATCGAGGTGAAGATGGCAAGTTAGCAACGACATGGTGGGCTACTCTCCTGGAGGTGGACATGGGATGATGGGCGAGGGAAGTGGTGGGGTCGACAGAATGTGATGGGAAGGGAGGTCTAGGTAGATCAGTTAGGGCTTTTTGTAGTTGGAATTAGATTTAAATGGTGAGATTTGATGTTTTTATGTCAATGGTTTAGATTAAAAGGGTAATTTTGTCATCTTACATTTTAAAAAAACTGAGTTAAGTTAAAAGGACATCCATATAATTAGTTTTGGTCAAGAGGGTGTCGCTGTAATTTGGGTAAAACATAGATGTGTCGGTGTAATTTACTCATATAAAGTCTATGTATATTATCATATATTTCTTTATTGCTATTTAGTATTCTTTTTTAAGGAAAATTTCATTAAACTCAAATGAAGTGTCACAAACACTCTGAAACCAAAAACTGATTTTGTAATACACGAGACAATACCTCCTAATGAAATCATATCCATTAGTAAATTCTAATGACGTTCAATGAAAAGAAACGTATGCTAGAAGTGCAAAGATAGGAAAGTATCTCAATACATTAAAATCGAGCATATATAAAGGTCTTTTTGACAAAGTCTGGACAATCAAAGAATTTTTCTTATCAGTTGAAAGTCAAAACTTAGTAGTACTAGAGCCGCCACAAACACCACCAAAAGCCAACTCTAGTGGAACCAAGCACCTGCCTAAACTCAAATCTGGCAAACTCATAGCAAATCTTAGAGACAAGGAAACCACCTCCATTACTACAAACTTTAACATAAAGACAACATAAAAAACCACAACAACAAGGCAGAAGCGTCAATGCCTTTATTGGAATACAAGTATATACTAAGAAAATAATGTTGATGGAGAAAGCAACAAATGTCGACGGCCCAAACCATCGATCGATGAGGCCAAAAACCTTTCAGCCATAGCTCATTACACCACAGTCGAGATCCATTGCCATGCCACGAGTGATGAGTTTGACCACAACTAGCCACCAACCCGGATCTCCCCACCTGATGTTCAAGTTTAGAATACATGTATATCCTAAAGATTATTAGAAAATTTTAGGACAATTCATATTAGAGAGATGATGCCAAATTTTTAATAACATTCTTTTCAATGATATAGATCAAGTCCAAAGACTGGTGCAAATTGTTAGACATGTATGCCCTAAGGAGTAAAAATGTAATAAGTTTTTGGAGATATTTTTATCAATAAAGAATTTATTCATTATTTAAATACTAAATCATGTCCTCTTTACATTCATATTTGTTGAATGTGTCTTAAGCAAACAATAGTCTGAGACTGTCGGTCTAAACCTTAAGAATTAGGCATATGATGGACGGATTATGCAGAAGACACGATTCTTAAAGTGATGGTCTAAATCATACGATCCGCAATCGAGGGAATAAAGTTGGGTGCATTATTCATGCAAAGATTGTTATGTTGTCTATATCCCTTTAGGGACATGGTTTGTCTTGACCATCGGAGGCGGACTCCCTGAATAGAAACATTGGCACGTTGTCATAGATGACGATGTGTTAGATCGAGACATAAAGTGAATTGATTTGGATTAATAATTCTATCTTGGCAAATCGATTCACTTTACACAATCATTTGTGTTGTATCTTAATCATGAGATGAATAGTGGGTCCGTTGTCTTGACTTGTGTCTTTTGATGTACCAAAGGGTGACACTCATATCTTAATAGTGGTATGCATGCCAGTACGTTGAAGGCATGACTCTTGATGGCGTAGACTTGTTATTCATAGATATGGAATCTATAGCTCCTCTTTAGGAGTAATGATATCCTCTTATATGCGTTGTCCTGTAATTGAAAAATTGGAGCGCTCAACCATTTGTATACATAAGTGTAACCGAATGGTATACTATCTTTGGATAGTAAGTTTTCTGATGGTGAGATGATGGAACGTAAGATAAAAATAATCGGGAAGGTAAGACAGAGCATGTCCTTAAGCCAATTATAGATTATGATATGGGGATACAATACACTATGATATGTCATGAAGACTTAGCTATACGGGCTTCGAAATTCTATGTAGTTTGAGAGTGCAGCTCCAAGCTTGTAGTGGAGTAGCATTGGAGTTGATAATTATGAAATGTATATCTATGCTATTGGGTTTCATAATTATCAGAAACTTGAACTATATAGGTCCATTTAGTCCCCTTTGCTAGCTCACAAAATCTTGTAACGATACGGCGTGCTTTTCCAATAATTGGTGACTTATGTCGGATTTATCAGATTGGTTAAATTTGGAAGAATTAAATAATTCATATCTATTTATCGGTTGAATTAATTTTGTAATAAAATTAATTTAAGATAAACTTGTTGAATTATTGGGATCGGATAATTCTTGTTTGTTTATCGGTTGATTTAATTTTGGATAAATTAGATCAAGAGAAACTTGTAGAATTATTGAGAATTAATTTATTTTCTTTGAGATTATCTAAATGAAGTTGTTTTGATCAGATAACTTCTCTATTGGGTTATTTGAATTAAAACTGAGACTTTATCCTTTAGAATCTCGGGTGGAAAATAAGAGGTATATGTTCAATGGGGAGGTCTTATTGGCTGAACCGGATGAATATGACAGCGATCCTTATACTTATGCAAAAGTTATGAAGGATGTTGATTCAAAACTCTGGACAAAGGCCATGAACACATAGATGAAGTCTATGGAGACTAATCAGGTCTGGGAGCTCATGGATCTTCCCGAAAGGGTAAAACCCATAGGGTGTAAGTGGATCTACAAGAGGAAAAGAGGAGTGGATGGAAAATTTGAAACCTTTAAGACTAGACTGTTAAGGGTTATACACAAAAGGAAGGAATCGATTATGAGGAAACCTTTTTTCCTGTAGCCATGCTTAAGTCCATCCGGATTCTCTTGTCCATAGCTGCTGCTCTCGACTATGAGATTTGGCAGATGGATGTCAAGACAGCTTTTCTAAATGGCTATCTTGATGAGTCCATTTATATGGAACAACCAGACGGGTTCAAGGTCACGAGTCAAGAGGGTAAGGTTTGTAAGCTGCTCAAGTCAATTTATGGACTTAAGCAGGCTTCTCGTTCTTGGAACATAAGATTTGATCAGGTGATCAAGACTTATGGGTTCTCACAAAATGTGGATGAACCATGTGTTTACAAACACATTAAGGATGGGAAGGTGGTTTTTCTACTACTCTATGTAGATGACATTCTGCTAATTGGCAATGACGTTGGGGCGTTGTCATCGGTCAAATTATGGTTAACCAAGCAGTTTGACATAAAGGACTTGGGTGAGGCTAATTTTGTTCTCGGTATCCAGATCTTTCGAGATAGGAAGAACAAAATGATAGCTTTGTCTCAGGCCAATTACATAGATAAAATTCTCATGAGGTTTGCAATGCAGGATTCCAAGAAAGGTGGGCAACCATCTAGGTCTGGAATTACTCTTTCTAAGAAAGACTCTCCAAAGTCTGAGGAAGAAAGAGAATACATGAAAAAAGTACCTTATGCTTCGACAGTGGGTAGTCTCATGTATGCCATGCTTTGCACACGATCGGATATTAGCTATGCGGTCGAGATTGTAAGTCGATTTCAGGCGGATCCAGGACCGAACCATTGGGTTGCGGTAAAGCATATTTTCAAGTACCTGTGAAGGACTTGAGGGTATATGCTTGTATATTCGGGTGAGGACCTGACTCCTCTAGGATATACTGATTCGGATTTTCAATCCTATCTGGATTCTAGGAAATCGACTTTGGGTTTTCTGTTTACTCTGGGCGACGGTGCCATTAGTTGGAGAAGTGCTAAGCAAGATTGCACTTCGGATTCAACAATGGAGGCCGAGTATGTGGCAACTAGTGATGCTTCAAAAGAAGCAGTGTGGCTCCGTAAGTTCCTTGGGGATCTTGAGGTTATTCCTGGTATGGATAAGGTGGTATCACTATACTGTGATAACAGTGCGGCAGTAGTTAATGCTAAGGGACCAAGATTTCACAAGAAGAGTAAACATATTGATCGAAAGTATCATGTGATAAAGGACTTCATTGAGGGCGGGCATGTCACGGTGTGCAAGATCACGTCAGAGGACAATTTAGCTGATCCATTTACAAAGACACTTACTGGGAGAGTCTTCGAGAGGCATGTGGAAGCTATGGGGATGCAAGATTTGTCATATTTACTCACTTAGTGCAAGTGGGAGATTGTTAGACATGTATGCCCTAAGGAGTAAAAATGTAATAAGTTTTTGGAGACATTTTTATCAATAAAGAATTTATTCATTATTTATATACCAAATCTTGTCCTCTTTACGTTCATATTTGTTGAATGTATGTTAAGCAAACAATAGTCTGAGACTGTCGGTCTAAACCTTAAGAATTGGGCATATGATGGACGGATTATGCGAAAGACACGATTCTTAAGGTGATGGTCTAAATCATACAATTCGCAATCGAGGGAATAGAGTTGGGCTCTTTATTCATGCAAAGATTGTTATGTTGTCTATATCCCTTTAGGGAGATGGTTTGTCTTGACCATCGGAGGCGGACTCCGTGAATAGAAACATTGGCATTTTGTCATAGATGACGATGTATTGGATCGAGACATAAAATGAATTGATTTGGATTAATAATTCTGTCTCAGCAAATTGATTCACTTTACAGAATCATTTGTGTTGTATCTTAATCCTGAGATGAATAGTGAGCTCGCTGTCTTGGCTTGTGTCTTTTGATGTACTAAAGGGTGACACCCACATCTTAATAGTAGTATGCATGCCGGTACGTTGGAGGCATGACTCTTGATGGCGTAGACTTGTTATTCATAGATATGGAATCCATAGCTCCTCTTTAGGAGTAATGATATCCTCTTATATGCGTTGTCCTGTAATTGGAAAACTAGAGCGCTCAACCATTTGGATACATAGGTGTAACCAAATGGTATACTATCTTTGGATAGTAAGTTTTCTGATGGTGAGATAATGGAACGTAAGATAAAAATAATCAGGAAGGTAAGACAGAACATGTCCTTAAGCCGATTATGGATTATCATATTGGGATACAATACACTATGATATGTTATGGAGACTTAGCTATACGGGCTTTGTAATTCTATATAGTTCGAGAGTGTAGCTCCAAGCTTTTAGTGGAGTAGCGTTGGAGTTGATAATTATGAAATGTATATCTAGGATATTGGGTTTCATAATTATCGGAAGCTTAAACTATATAGGTCCATTTGGTCCCCTTTGCTAGCTCACAAAATCCTGTAACGATACGGCGTGCTTTTTCAATAATTGGTGACCTATGTCGGATTTATCAGATTGGTTAAATTTAGAAGAATTAAATAATTCATGTCTATTTATCGGTTGAATTAATTTTGTAATAAAATTAATTCAAGATAAACTTGTTGAATTATTGGGATCGGATAATTCTTGTTTGTTTATCGGTTGATTTAATTTTGGATAAATTAGATCAAGAGAAACTTGCAGAATTATTGGGAATTAATTTATTTTCTTAGAGATTATCTAGATGAAGTTGTTTTGATCAGATAACTTCTCTATTGGGTTATTAATGTCAAGGCTATTAGCTAATACTCATAGAATTCAGAGTTTTGCCTGGATTTTCATGCAAGTAAATTTCCAGCAATGAAAGTACACGAAGTTTGAATAGCACAAGCAGATACTGAGCAGTTTCACTCCCAGCCTGATTCTTTTGCTCTTCAAAGATTTGGGCAAGGTAAGTATCCATTTGGAACATTGCATCATCATCCATACCTCCGTCAGAATTATCTGAAGCATCAGATTCCTCTTTGTGGTTTTCCTCAACCCCACCTACAGCCTCAGAGTCATCTGTCTGCTCCTCACTTTCACCTGTTTCACCTGTCTCAGATTTATTAATCACCTCATCTTCTTCAACATTTAGGAAGTCTTCATCATCATGATCATCCTCTTCGTCATCATCCTCACTCTCAGCAACTTGACGCCTACCAGGTTTCAGAGACTTCTTAATTACCCGCAACATTTGCAGCAGACCATCATCCGTGATATCGTCGCAAAAGTATTTGAAAACCTATGAAGACAAGTGGAAGTCAGATTATAACCATGAGTTGCGCATAAGATGCCCCCACTTGGATAAATCAGCCACATTTGTTAAATATGGGCAGAAAGAAAATGTAATAAATTCATAATTTGTGGTACTTTGAAAAACTAAATTTCTTTTCTTTACTATCAGCGATTTTACATCAAATGGGTAAATCAAGCTTTGGCAAGTTCAATTGAATTGCAAAATTTGCAAGATGACATTGCAGAAATCAGCAGTGGCACCATGTCACAAATCACAAGGCGACAGCCTAAAACATTCACAAATATCAAATGAAATGCATGAGAGAATAACATGAGTATTGACTAATACCAACAACATGAATAGAGAACTATTTTTAAGCCATGAACTCTAGCCCAACAATACTGACCTGCTCAATAGCAGTTCATATAGGACCTCATGATTGTGGTAACAATGAGAGTAGCGTGTCCACCAGACCGTCCATTACTGCAGGCGCAGCATCATCAGTGTCCTCTTCTCCAGAGGAGTCGAGAAGAACAGGCAAAGGGTAAGCTTTCCTACAACATATAATTAGCTCAGAGGCAGCTTCCAAGGACTCCCTTGGTCGAAGAAGCATTTGCAAATGCAATTGGATGAGCAAGTATCATAATGCATGCAATCTATTTACATCACCAATCAGTCCAGAATTCCTCTCTTGCCATGTAAAGCGTTTTTAGGGGATGCATCTTATGTAAGATGAAACATTCAACGACATATGCAACGGCAGAAAAGTCAATCAATGTTGAAGATTATTTTTATAAATGCCTCCCCGACTGTCAACTTCAAAATGTGCTATTGAACACCCCTGAATTTTGGAATGTCGGTAAATTTTCTGCCACGTTCCATCAATTCCTTCGACAGAATTTCGAGATGCAGCACTAAGTTTAAAATATGAAAACTGATTTAACTCTAGTTATTATAAAAAATGTAAAAAGAAAAAATTAAAAAGTAAAAAATAAAAAAAAAAACTCTAATTATCTTATGGGCATATGATAAGTTAATTTAATTATGAGAAAACAAAATCACCCCCACTGACCCAATAGCCAAGGCAAACTAAAGGGGGAAAAAAGAGTACCTCTCCAGACAGTGAAGTTTCCATAGCTTGCAGTTTCTTAAATACATTTTCTTCCTCATCTTCCAAAGGACGGAAGACAGAAATTGAAGAAATGTTGTGCAAGGTGCTAAGGAATCGCATGAAGTACGACCCAAGATCATTTGGTTCAAGGCCATTTGCCAATGCGCGTGGCCCCTCTCCCTTTTGAGCAGTTGCCAGCAATTGCTGAAGCTGCTCAATACACGTCCTGCAAAGAGCACCAGAAATGGTTGCTTTTGGCCACCTAAATTTCTCTTGTAACTCAAATGAGTTACTTCGTTTCCCAAGAGATGCATTGAACACGCCCTGTACAGCTAAAAATTTCGAAATCTCTTTGTGATGCGGAATTTTGCCTCAGCATCAAACGTTAAGTTGCTGGGCAAGGATTTAACAATCCATGTTTTCAAAACATGAATTTCCCATTGTCCCAAAAAAGTCTGTCTTCATTTGAACCCATCTCTGAATTGTCATCTGTTGTTTGGCTCTGATCAGAAGGTTCCTCAGTAGGATGACTTTCATCCGCAAACATGTCCTGCAAGTTCTGAATAAATAAGCATGCAACCAGATTCGGTTCTGAAATCTACCATAAAATCCTCAACTGTTTTTGTCCGCGTGATAGAATCAAAATTTCCATTGCTGTGTTTTTGTAGAGCTACAATAACATTAACCATGCTTGATCCAATCAGACAACCCCTTAAGAAAATGTTGTACAACTTTAAAAAGCCATGAGTTCTTTTGTAGACAATAGCGGTGAACAGCGGGCGGTTTGGAGGTTTTTGGATGGGTGCGGTTCGGTTTTTTTGGATGGTGGGTTAGCGATTCGGTTTTTGTAGAGCTACAAAAACCGAACCGCACCGGACAAGCATGGTTAATGTTATTGTAGCTCTACAAAAACCGAACCGCACCGGACAATAGCGGTGAACAGCGGGCGGTTTGGAGGTTTTTGGATGGGTGCGGTTTGGTTTTTTTTGGATGGTGGGTTAGCGATTACCCAACCCGCAAACTGTCTACCACATGACGGGTAGTTTCGGTTTGGTTTTGGGTGGTTGCGGGTGGGTGCGGGCAGGTTGAAATGGTTTAGACCTATGCTATTGCTCAATGTAATTTTTTGGACTTTTTTTTATAAAAAGTGAAGAAAATTTGTAGAATATATAAGATGATAATACATAAAGTATTCCCAACAACAAGCAAGTTTGATGCCTAAAGACAGTGACCATATTCACTTGGAGTGTAGATAGTTTTAGGTTTTCTAGCATCATTGCATGAGGTTTGCACACATTGTAATGAAGATGCCTAAAGATGAGTGTAGATAGTTTTAGGTTTTTTTTTTTTAATAAATATATAGGCGGGCGGGTTCGGATTGAATCCGCCCTTAAAAAATTAAAACCAAATCTGCCCACCCGAATATATTGGTAGGCGGGTTCAACCCGCCCGCCAGTGGGTTGCTAACGTAAACCCGCTTTTTTCGAGATGGGCGGGCACAAGTGAGGACAGTTGGTGGGTGTAGACGGTTTTTGTATAGCCCTAGTAGACAATACATCCATCAGGCACTGGACAAGTTTGGATGACAAAACAAGTGGAACAAAAGATGCAGGCAGCCTCAGCAAGAGAAGAAGCAGAACGCCAAATGCCACATGCTAACGATCATGAGATGACATAAGAAGAGATCCTTCAACAATTATTTCAATAAAGGATTGCAAGTTCTTTGCAATTTCTTCCTCAGAAGAGCTAGACTGTCGGTTTTTCTTGCGCTTCTTCAACGGACTAGAAACCGACCCTTCATCCTCAGCATGCAAAAGAACATCACCCAAAAGTATATTTACCAGTATACGCCATACACCGTGAACTCAAGGCTGGCAGAAGGTCGATTCCTGTGACATTCAAGAAAGATCAAATGTTTGAGAAGTTACATTTTCTTTATTTATTTTAGATCCATAGCAAGGCGTCTATCACTTACAAAGAATAAATAATCAGGCACGTAACCTTACCGTCAAACAAGTAGCGAGAGAAGATAGATGATCAGCAGCAAAAAGCTTGTTGGGGCAAAACGGATTTGGCAGAAGTTTTCTGAACACTGCACTGTCAACAGATATTTTTGGCTTTGTTTTGTTTTGGTGGATTTGGATCCAATGCTCAACTTTTGCTGAAGATAAAGGCACATTTCGAAATCTCCCACTTCTAACTTTTGAATATTTGTCATGTGATTTAATAAAACTAAGGGTCTGTTTATTTTGTTTTGTGTATCTTTTGGATTCAATAGACTTAAATTTGGATTCGAGGATCAGGAATGCTTTGGATACGTGTTTGTTTCCCCCAAAATCCGAATCCTTTGAGTTTCAAGAATTTAAGTTTTTAGAGTTTTGATCCCCTAAGCTTTTGATACTCAGATATTTTTATTATAATAAAAGCTGAAATTCTCTTTCCTATATTTAAGAGAAAAAATCATAACTTTTTTATTTGATATCCAAATGAGATAATTCTTTTTTCATTTGTTCCTAGTGAACAGATAAATAAATTAAAATCTATATTGCATACTTTTTTAATATCGTTAATTAGATTTGTTAATAAATCAAAAACTATTTTCATTACCTCTCCAAACACAAATTTCAATTTTATTTCATACTCAGATTAAAACTTAAATACACATTCAAATGTCAATTTGGATAACAATTCAAATCATTAACTTAAATCCTAATTCAAATCACATAACTCAAATCAAATCTGTAATTCAAATCCATATATCGAACGGACCCTTAAACTAACACACTAGTTAAATCTAATATAATGATAAGGCAAAAAATAACATATAAAACTTAAACAAACATATAAAAACTAATAACATTAAAACTAAAACTTATAAAACCAAAACTAACACACTAATTAAAACTATTAATGTTAAATTAACATAAAAACTATTTACCAAATCCTAAGTACAATAATTCTATTCACAAATCTTAAATATAAAAACCTAATTACTAAATAAACAACCTAATTACATAGGACAAAGTCCACTAAACCAAAAGAACAAACCGCATAAAAGATAATTAATTTAATCACAAACCCAACAATCTTAAATTACAAACTTAAAATCACCTCAAATTACTATTAAAATAAGCATAAAAAACACACAAATAACAAAAATTGAGAATGCTACATTGTTATATAAAAGAGAGAAAAAAAAAAGGATCGATAATGATGGGGGCTGACCTTTGTTACGGAGGAGATTGTTGTGAGGACTCTGAAATATTGGTGAAGGGAGACCGTTCTGAAGTATTGGCAACGGCACAAGGGCTTCTCGTGGTGGGGCTTGGCAAAGGGGCTCCGAACGTTGAGGCTTCAAACAGTAAAGGGTTTGCGACCTTTGGCCTCGACACTGAAGGAGCTTGCCTTGACGGAGATGGCAACCGAAGGACGCAATAGAGGGCTTTGGAATCGGAGATTTGAGAGGGAGAGAGATAGTGAGGGAGGCCAACGACGCTAAGAGAGATAAGGTTTTGATTTTCGATGGGCAAGATAGTTAAAGCATATTAGACAATGGTTTCTCAAAAACTATCATCTAAAGTAAAGCATTAGACAACGGTTTTGAAAAAACTAATATCTAAAGCACGCGACATTTAATGCTAATAAATGTTGCATGATTTATGACGATGGTTTTCTACAAAACTGTCATCTAATGAATGTCATGTAAGCGACAATTTCCAGTAGTGAAGAAGAAGATGTGGCCCGTACAAATTAAGACCCCATATGCATGGCTCTGCATGCAACGACCCTTGGACGAAAGATAATAATAATAATAAAAAGAAATGAAAAAAATGCCATTGAGCAAAAAAGCTCCAACAGGTGTCTTAAAACAAATCTAAAAAAGGAAAATTGTACTAAATAACACAATTTTAATTCTTAATATAAGCAAATAGCACACTTTCAGAAATATTTAAGTAGCATTTTTAGAATCATATGCTCTTTTTAGATACTTAAATCTTCAATTTTACTTCTTTTTTCTTCTCTTTCTTTTTGTTTTTGTTTTTCGTTATTTTAATATTGTTTCGTGTTTTTCTCTATTTCATTTTATACTAAAATAAATTTTGTTTTAATCTAAATGGGCACTTTTACTTAACATTGTTATATTTTGATTAATTTATTTTTAAGTGGTTTAATTTACTCCTTATCCAAAAAAAGATGATTATGATCGAGGAAAGACAGATGTATGTGATCCTTAGAACTCAAAACAGGCCTAGAAAAACCCCATGGATCCCGAAGACTCAAAACTGGTTTAGAAACACCCAATAGTTCCAAAACACTCAAGCAGGCGCAAACATGATCTTGACAAATAAGTCACGTGTCAGGTTACGAAAATACAAAGAATAAACCAATCGGTTACCTATGTCTAGAAATCCTGTATGTCAATGTGATGTTTGACAATGTGATTTAGAACTTAAAATTTTGATTGCTACAGTATAAAGCTCTCACACACTATAGTGTTAAGAAAAAGTGTGCTACAATATAAAGCTCTCCTATGCTCTAATATTATTTTTAACCAAAATTAGTTCAAAGCAGCGGTTCCTCCAAAGACGTCCTAGCTACCAAGGGATCTCACCAACCGCAGTATATACTACTACAAAACTGCCTAGTTATCATGCAAACATATGAGTTTATCAAGCAAAGTTTCTCCACGCATGTTATCTCTCTACTTGCACATGGACATGGCATAGATACTAGTATCCAATTGAAGATGAGCCGTCAAAGCTTGCAAAGAAGAAGAAGAAGAAGAAGAAGAAGAAGAAGAGGAAGATTTTAAAGATTTCAAAAGTAAAGGACCATAGGACCATATAAGGCTGCAAGTCTTGGCTCTCGTTCCAAGGGGCAAAGAATGATGCCGATCAAACATAAAAGTCCAATTTAAGAACTATGGTGACTTGATTTCATTGCAGATATGTAGGTAGTCTAGTTACAAAAGATTAGGTACAGTCACATTCTCCAATCCAAAACACAAATCTCAAATCTCAAATCTCAAATCAAATTCTAAAATTCCTTTCAATTCCTCATAGATACATGAGAATTATCTAAATTCAAATTCAAAGTCTTGAACTATATTTGACTTGATTCCACAAATGGATATGTAGGCAATCTAATATACAAATAGGTGCAGTCAAAAATTCAAATAAAATCCCCAAATTCCTAAAAATATATATATAAAAAATCAAATTTAAAAAAGCCCTTGCGATTCTATATATGGCCATCACCGTGGAATCATCCAAATATCAAAAAGAAAAAAAATAAAATTACCCCAAAATTCTAAAAAGAGGTCATTCACCTTAGAATCTCCAAACAAAAAATTCATAAATTCTATATAGGGTTCATAGCCTCGGAATTTTCCAAATTCTAAAATTCTTTTGATTCTATATATCGTCATTGACAATGGAATCTTCCAAACCCAAAGTTCGAACTGCAAGTGGATTGATCCCTCGACGGGGTATGCAGGCAATTCAGTCAAACTGACCAAGATCAGTTGCATAAACCAATCGCAATTTCCCATAAGAAACACACAAATAAAATTCATTTTATCATAATCAAAATCAAAGGGTTTTCCCTTGCACCAAAGGACTGTAATTAAAAGGTTGTTTTTATAGTCTTTAACGGGTTGAAGTTAAAAACAATAAACTCTTTTGCTTCTAAATTAATACAATATGGATGAAATTATGTTGTGTGTGAGATATTATTATTTTAATATTTTTGTTCAACACACTACAAACATTGAATTAGCCAACTCCGGTTGTTTTTTATTCTTCGACAAATTAAAGTCGAAGCATTTAAAAATATGGATGAGGGTACAATTAAGTTGATGTGATTCTCAATGGAGCTCAACTTCTCGCGGATGAAAGATGGTAAGAAATTAGAGAGAACGAAGAATACCATCATAGGTATGAGTATTTCAGTAGTAGCAAGAAAGTATCCTTTGGCCATCTTGAAAAAAAGCCAGAGGAAATAGAGTCATACTGAAGACCATGATAAGAGCTTTTTAACACAGCTTCTGCTAGTGTTTTTATCGGCTGTTTGACTAAGTGGTGGGAACCACGGTTAGCAAGAAAGTATCATTTGGCGATCTTGAGAAAAGGCCGGAGGAAATAGAGTCATATTGAAGACCATGATAAGGGCCTATTTAACACAACTTATGCTAATGCTTTTAATGGCTGTTTGGCTAAGTGGTGGGAACCAAACTCAGTTATGAACAGTGTAAAGCTCTCATATGCTATAGTAACAATAAAAAAATTGCTACAGTGTAAAGCTCTCATATGCTACAGTAAAAGTAGTTCTAACCAACGGTTTCCACCATCCTTCCAAACACCACTTTAGTTAGTAAAAGAAGAAAAATAAAATATATAGCTTTTTAGTAAGTATTTGAAACTATATTTTAAAAAAGTTTTGATGGGTCAACAAGGTTCATTTTTTAAAAAAAAAAAGTTATAAAAATGTTATATTTAAGCTTATAATGTATTACTAATACTGTGGTATAAGTTTCAAGTCTATTTCAGAAGTGTTTTTTTGAGAAGTTATATTTTATGGCTTTAATAGAAAACACTTCTGGAAAGTAAAAACATTTCTGATGGTTCACCTAAACACTTGCAGAATCAGCTTTTAGACTCAGAAAGTCAAAAGCAGCTTTTAGAAAGCCCTCCCAAACAAGCCCAAAGATTTTCCCTTCTTTTATTTATTTATTTTTTCGGTGTCTTGAAAGGCATTGAACCTAAGACTAATCAATATTGAAGTTATAGGATAGTTGATAATATTCTGGGGACTCCATACATGCAAATACACCATGACCTACCCTAGGAAGGACATATAAGGGTTGAAGCCGATGAGGAGAGGAGGAGCGATCAGTCATTTTGCATTCAACAGTTCGTGCACGTGCTCTAGATAAAGATCTAGATTCATCCCAACTTTATTTGCTTATTTTTTGGACTTTTAGTTTCATTTTAGTCTCAACTAAGCTAACCCTAGTCCTTTATATTTCTTTAACATGTAGATGTAGATATAGGAGATGGTGCCCTCCGTTACAGACAAGTTTGCACATGGGTGAGAGGATAACATGCTACCAGACACGAACTTAGAGATTTAGTAAATATTGATGCAAGAAAATATATAATTTAGAGCTTTATAGAAGTATATGAGGTTTTGAATTTATCTATTTTGATTATGGGTCAAATTAGAGATTTATATAGTAAATCATAAATATATTAAACTTAGTCATGGATACGTTTGAGATTTACCAAATTTTACCAAATGTAATCATGATCAGCAAATTTATGATTTTTTCCCCATAAATCTAAGATATACCATTTAATTGTTCCTTCACAAATCCTTATAGAATGCATCACATGTCTCCTTGTTATACAAATCAACATCAGAACAATAATATTTAAGTCCATACAACACTCTCTCATATGCAATTCCTTCTATTTCTTCGAACTGAAACTTTCAGGGAAATTAAGCTAATCCTGCCAGACTATTTCCCACTCCACTTGCTTTGCTTTTGAGTAAGACGACAAGGTTAACCGATTTCGATGATTCGAGAACGGATGACTCTTCTTCAAGCTTATTGCAGAATAGATCAAACAGCGGCTCTACAATCTCTTCTCCAAAAAGCTCTTTCATGGATCTCTCCATGCCAGCTCTAATAGTTGATGTCATAACTTTTGGTGGTGCCTTTTCTTGTGGCAGGGTCTCCATCATTTCTATGCTAAAACACTTGTTTCTTTTGACAGCCGACTCCACTTCTTCGGGGGACGCCATATATGCTGACATGTTGGAGTCAGCAAGTGCTTTTGTATTACTGATCATTCCCTGTTTCAAGGAAGAACAAAAAGGAGTAGAACTTGAGCTATAAATGTGAACCTTAAGATTATGTATTATAATGTAATCATAGGCAACAAATTTGAGATCCAAATGTAACCGGTTATGAAAAGTAGTCTTTTAAGACATTAAATAAAATAAAAATTCTCTAGCCATAATCTCAAAAGCCTACTTGTTAGGAAATGGATTTTTGAATTCTAACTACATAAAAATTAACCTTAGTCCATGCCTTATTTACATGAGCATTACTTATTTTATTATACGATTCTTAGAAAAGAAAATTAGTTTCTAAAATTTACTTTTGCATAATATATTTGTAAAGAAAGAAAAGTAACATATTACAATTGTAATCACCTTCTTGGCCATGTCAATGATGCAACACTCCACAAATTCAAGTATTTTGTTGTAATAAACTTGAGAATGAGGAGTTCCATTGGGACGACCAGGAAAAATAAGTGCCATAAGTCCACCATCCACAATTTCTTCCGCTCTAGCGGTAAGAAAATTGTCCATATCCTCCGCATATCGCGCTTCATAAGACCTTACAATTTCGTCCCTAGAATTCGAGTGGTAAACCCTCCCTTTGTCTTTTGGCCCTCTAGAAAGAATATGGAGGGCGTATGAAGAGTGAACAAAATGAAGGGAGGCACCGGGAAACAATCGACCGTGGAAGGAACCCGGTACACCCGCCACGAAGTATTTCCTATCGGAAGGAAGGGACGTGAAGAGCTGGTTGAAATCATTTGAGGCCAAGTCGTTGAAGAAGATTTGATACTCCAGAGCAGTACTTCTTTCGTGGCCTTTACATTTGATATCAACAGCATTAACTATGTTTTGCACTGCTAGGAATGTGTTAGGCCCGGTGGAACATCCTAAATCAGCAACTCTAAAGGTGTTTGAAGAAGAGAAAATCTTCCCCACTTCAAGTTTCTCCGCAATTGCATTATTGACTAGTTCTTTTGCAGCATCTATTGCCTTTCTCTACAAAAAGAAAATCAAATTGGGTTTACTTTCTTGGAGCTTTCTAATTCTATAACCTACCTAGATAAAGAAATACAAAATTGAAAGAACCTGCAAAAGATCTCACGTTCAAAACAATATCTATCTGAGGGGAATATCCTACAAAAGGATTTGTGGTTAATTTCATGACTGTACCTTATGGTTGTATTTTAAAAAGTTCAAATGTATTTTTTTGAATTCAAAAAGCTTATGTCATTTTTATGGTATACTTTGTGAATAATCGCGCGACAGCGTATTTATTCTTAAATAGTTTATGAAAACTTTTTTATAAATTTTAAAAATATGAAAAACTGAAACAATATCCAATTTAAGATGAGTCTACATTGTTGTCTCTAATTGTTGTCCCCTAGCTGTCTTACAAATCTTTAGTTGAAAGAGTTAACAGATCTGGAAACTAATTATCTAACACAACAAAAAGGCTCTCCGTATGCCCTCTTTCTTTGCCCTGTTTCTGCCACGGAAGAGTATAAACCACTCTGCAAATTTTACTAGTCTCCATGTTTTTTTTTTTATTTTTTATTTTATTACTTAAGAGCCATCTCCATGATTTATCACCCATAAATTCAAATGAATCTACCTCCTCCTCCTTTTAATTTTTTCAGAAGATGAATCCACATTCTTTAATATTTACCCACAGGTGGATTTTTTTTTTCCCCTAAAGTTATGCATCGTTCATAAATAAAGGTAGGATTAGTTACAAATGTTCCTCCTCAACTATAATCCTTGTAACATTATGCTCTTAAAACTTCACAACGTAATATGCGTCCTCGAACTATGAAATATTAATTAACCAAAAAAAATTTTTTGTTAGAACTTTTAATAAAACTTGATACATAATTAAGATTTGATACATAATATAAGAATATTTTGGTAACTCTATCATGTCTAAATCTAATTTGAATTTAAAAAATTTTTAATTGTTAAAAATATAATATAAACTAAATAACGTTAAAAATTTTTAAATCAAGTATTTTCTTCTTTCACTTTTTTGCAACTGCAACAAGGTAAACAGTCTAATGGTTTACTGTTCAACAATCCTATTATTTGTATAATATTCACTTCTTTGGGGAAGTACGTTTAAAAATAAGTTCAGTTTGCTATAATATAAAAGCTTTCACATGCTATAGTAGTTTGTTACAATGCAAAGCTTTCATATGCTATAGTGTTTAGGTTCCAACTTCAAGTTCTAACTGATTTCTCAAATGAACCCATTGTGTTATTATTGCTCAAGATCATAATTTAAGGTGTTTTCTTATTAATATTTCATAAATTGGGAGAATAAATATTACGTTTTGAAGTTCAGAAGAAACAAATTTTATGTTTTAAAGTTCATAAGGAATACTATTATAAGGGCTATATCTGAAGAAGAATTTTGTAATTAATCTATATTGGTATATATATAATAAGATTAATTACATAAATTTGTTGAAAACTCTTATAACACTGTGCCCCATGAGCTTCAAAACGTAACATTTATTCCCCTGATTTATAAAATATTAACAAGAAAACTCCCTAAATTATGATTTTGAGCATACATGATATAAATTACACAATAGGATTATTGACCAGTTTATAGATTGTTGTTTTATACCAATTCAGTCACATGAAAGTGAAAGAATAAATTATTTGTATTAAATTTTTTATGGTTTTTCACTTTATATTTTTAACAATTAAAATTATTGTATCAACTTTTTAAATGCAAATTAATAGAATACCTCTCAATCAACTTTTTCTCTATCGGTATAAATTTCCCCAAAGTAAATAAGGATGTCTAGTTAATTTCTAATTCGTGAGACGGCTAATTGGACATCAATGGAGAACAAGACTCATTAATTATACTTAATTAAAACTCAACAAACACAAAATTGAAGAATGCAGCGGTAAGAAATTTTGGTGATGGTTAATGTTTGATCTGTGCATTTAGGGAACCACCTTTTTTGAAAAATATATATTTTAGGCATAATTATTTCTTTTGACGGTAAAATTCAGGCATATATTACATCAAAAAACTTCAGGCATATTTGAGTTAAAAAAAAAATCAGGCATATTTAGAACTCAATGCTTGTTTTTCCCCTCTTTTTAGGTATAATTACATATATAAAAATGTAAATATTAAAATGTTCGATAAAATTAGTTAGAAACGTAATTAAAACTAATTTTAATAAAAAAATATTATAACATATAAAAACTTTACACTATAATAATTTTTATTTTTTACGTTTTTAAATGTTAACCTACTCCATCAGACACTACGGTGTATTAGTTCTTTCACGTACATATACCACAAAGGAAACAATTAATTGGGAAAGATACCTGAAAGACAGAGTTCTTGCTATAGCTGTACACTGCGTTTCCACCGTTCATTGTTGGAGACGCGGCCTCTTGCCCTTACCTCTATCTCTGTTTATGTCTTCTTTCTTCAGTTTCGCAGCTGTTTGATTGGTTTTCTTTATAGGATAACATTATACATCTCGATCAGACTGTGACCCAATCTTCTCAATAGGTTGAGTCCCACCAAATAGGTCCAACGTAAGCCTCACCTTATAGGTCCTATAATAAGACCTATCGAGTGAGATTCACCCCACTAAGAGGGCGGCCACAACCCGGTGGAAACAAAAAAAGTTTTCCTTCTTTGTATTGAACTTTGTGTGAATCTATCTATCTTTTCTTTGAGTGTAGGAATAAAATTCTTTTATTTTAATGTGAAATAAAATAACATTTTTATTAATATGAAAGGGACATAATTTCTGTACGTCCCATTTTCTCGAAGCTGCAATTTAGCTAGATGGTGCTGAACCTTGATCGTGTCCGTTCAAAAGTTAGATGCTTTCTAATACTGGGAGTCTGCGGGACCCGGCTGTCTAGTTTGGCTAAATCGCTGACGGCAGCGCAAATAGTACGTGGACACAAGGTTCGTTTTAAGTTTTTATTGGAAGATAAAGTTTTGTTCTCTCCTGCAAGTGTTATCAAAAATAAGATGTTTCAAAATTGTAGTTGTTTGATATTGACCGGCCAATAAAACTTTCTTTATTCAGATATTGTTTTAAAAAGGATTAAGCAAATGTTTTTACCCCTTTTTGATAAAAGTAATTTCTATTATTTTTTTAATTATAGATAATATAAAAATTTTATATATTATAATAACAATAAAAAAATCATTACAATATAAAATTTTCACATGCTACAATAAAAATAATTCTAATTAATAATTTTTACTACTCTTTTAGCCATCCTCTTAGATGTTCTGGCCTAATAGAAAACTTTTTTCAGCCTTATGCGCTCCTGCTATAGAACTGCCCGACCAAGTATGATGTCTTTGGATTAAGTAAATGTTTCTAGCTGATCCGACCGAGTATGATGTCCTTTAGGGATGATTCATAAAGTTCCGTTTCAGTTGGTTTAAATCTAAAGTCTATGGATATTATATTTTCCTTTCTCGCTTTTTTTAAATCTAAAAGTGTGTAAATTACATTCACACTTTATATATTTTACTCAAATTACATTAACATCTTTTAAAATTAAACTAATCATACTAATATTCTATGATTGTGTAAAAAAAATTACAAAGAAACCCCATCTGTTAGTTGACCATGAGTTGACGTTAATTTTTTTCAAAATACTAAAAATGACCCTCCATTTATTAAAAAATATTTTTAATTATTTATGTGGTAGAAAATAATGACTTTGCACTTTTTGACATTAAAAATAAATTAAAATAACTTGTTCACACTTATAACTATAAATTTGACTCTAATAAAAGATAAAATGTTGTTTTTCTTTTCTTTTTTCTCTTTTTTCAAAAATAACAATTATATCCAATATAAGAAAAATACAAAGATTAAAATTATTTAATCAAAAAAGTCCACAATTAATTTTCCAAACATATAAAATCTCAATTCACATTTTGAATTCTAATTAAAATCACAAATAATTTTAACAAAACTAAAACAAATTAATTCCGAACTAAAAAAAACTATTAATTCCAACAAAATCATAAATCAACTATACAAAGTTAGTTTGTTTCTCATAAAAAAAATTAAATTATAAACAAAAATAATAAGGATATTTTTTTATCAAAGATATTTTATCAAATTAAAGAATTATTAAGAAAACAAAAAAAAACCAAAAAATTTTTTTAACTCTCCCACCCTCTAGCTCTCTCTTTCAATCTCGATCTCTCTTTGACGTCGATGGGGTGGTGCGCTCGGGTAGGAAACGTGGGCAACAGACTACTAGGGTGGGGCTTGGGTGGACAACGGACGCTGACTGGGTGGCCGACGAAAGGGTGGGCTGCGATGGCAGACTTCAGAGGCATAGGGGAAAGGGTGAGGACGTGGTAGGGGCGAGTGAGGGTGCTAGGGCAAGGCTGTGGTGGGCGTGGATGAGGCGGGGGAGGTAACGCAGTCAAACGCCTCTAGGGAAAAGAGCGATTGTGCGGCAAGCGAGGGGGCCGACAATGGTGCATCAGCTTCGCGGGTGACGTCCATGTGAACTAGAGCACACGGGATTGAGGTGAAGATGGCAAGTTAGCAACGGCATGGTGGGCTGCTCTCCTGGAGGTGGACGTGGGATGATGGCAAGGGAAGTGGTGGGGTCGATGGAATGTGATGGGAAGGGAGGTCTAGTTAGATCAGTTAAGGCTTTTTGTAGTTGGAATTAGATTTAAATGGTGAGATTTGATGTTTTTATGTCAATGGTTTAGATTAAAAGGGTAATTTTGTCATCTTACATTTAAAAATAAAAACCGAGTTAAGTTAAAAGGACGTCCATATAATTAGTTTTGGTTAAGAGGGTGTCGTTGTAATTTGGGTAAAACATAGATGTGTCGGTGTAATTTACTCATATAAAGTCTATGTATATTATCATATCTTTCTTTGTTGGTGTTTAGTATTCTTTTTTAAGGAAAATTTCATTAAACTCAAATGAAGTGTGACAAACACTCTGAAACCAAAAACTGATTTTGTAATACACGAGACAATACCTCCTAATGAAATCATATCCATTAGTAAATTCTAATGACGTTCAATGAAAAGAAACGTATGCTAGAAGTGCAAAGATAGGAAAGTATCTCAGCACATTAAAATCGAGCATATGTAAAGCTCTTTTTGACAAAGTTTAGACAATCAAAGAATTTTTCTTATCAGTTGAAAGGCAAAACTTAGTAGTACTAGAGCCGCCACAAACACCATCAAAAGCCAACTCTAGTGGAACCAAGCACCCGCCTAAATTCAAATTTGGTAAACTCATAGCAAATCTTAGAGACAAGGAAACCACCTCCATTACTACAAACTTTAACATAAAGATAACATAAAAAACCACAACAACAAGGTAGAAACGTCAATGCCCTTATTGGAATACAAGTACATACTAAGAAAATAATGTTGATGGAGAAAGCAACAAATGTCGACGGCCCAAACCATCGATCGATGAGGCCAAAAACCTTTCAGCCATAGCTCATTACACCACAGTCGAGATCCATTGCCATGCCATGAGTGATGAGTTTGACCACAACTAGCCACCAACTCGGATCTCCCCACCTAATGTTCAAGTTCAGAATACATGTATATCCTAAAGATTATTAGAAAATTTTAGGACAATTCATATTAGAGAGATGATGCCAAATTTTTAATAACATTCTTTTCAATGATGTAGATCAAGTCCAAAGATTGGTGCAAATAATCAGGCCGATCTACCATACAACGACATGGAGGACTTTAAATCCCTAGTTAAGCATTTCGGAGACATTAAGGGTGCATTTGTCTCTAGCGTTGGAATGGTAATAGGAATGAGAATAATAATGATAATGTTTGTGAATTTACACATACTATTGTAACACCCCTATGTGGGGGTTAACAGTTTTAAATAAATAAAAATAATTTTAAATTTTATATTATTTAAATCAATTAAACAATGCCCATGGGTCTTTAAACAACAAGAAAAATAAAAATAAACGTTTTAAATACAAACCACAGTTTTTAGTGTAGCACCAAATATATATAATTACAGTCATCATCACCATAGTACAATTCCCAAATAACTTAACACAGCCATAAAAAAAAATAATACAACTCTTACATGTTGTAGATAAGTTGTAATTAAACAGGGTCTTCTAACACGAAAACAGCAGGATTGTTTTCGTTTATTCCTCTTCAAATATGTTGCACTGAGTTCCACCTGAGATATGAAGATATGATAGGGATGAGCATCGACATGCCCAGTAGGGAAATCATGACTCACCTTATGGTTTATCCATTACCACATTAAAAACTGCATGGTTAGTAGGTTACATCATATTCCAGATTATGAGGTTTATTATGATCACATCTTATGGATACCGTAGTTAATCATTACCAAGTGTCATAATTACACATTTATACAAATATTACCAATCATCATTGTTCCTAGGTATCCATGTTAAATTGAGTATCACTCAACTCATCGAAACCCAAATGGGCGCACTTGATCACCCCATAAACATTCCAAGGGTGTTCCGGTGAGGGGACATCAAGCCCCGAGTCCTCACCAAATCAATTCATGTACAGTGTGTTCTGGGACTTTCAACCCAAGGAAGTGTCATCACCTTCCCCCTATTTTACCTTTTTGGGTATTCATGCCCAAGGACGTAACCGCCGCCCTCTTCATGTCTCACCATTTCTCTATATTAAATCATTATTAATAGAGTCAGTTTTCCTAACCATGCTTCTCAATTTATAACATGTGTCAATTCATTATGTTCCTCGCCGTACAATACAAGACGAGTCCATGTCATAGTTTCATATGTGATACTCATATAATATCAGTTCAACATAGATATATATATATTGCGGCAAAACAATCAATTTTAATTCTATAAAAACCTCACAAAAATGAGTAATAGAATCCCTACCTTTCAAGCTTATCAACAATCTTTTAATCCTGGAATCAATTAACGTTAGCTCCACACATCCTTGACCCTAAGGCATGCATAAGGACAATTAAAACTAAAGCACAACGTATAATCACATTCATAAGTGAGTTATGTGTAAACCCGTCTACTAGTGCCATTAAAGTATTTTTATGCATTAAACATGGAGAAAATGCATACTAAAAACTAAGTTTAGATTAAAGAAAACCTACCTCAAAACTTCTTTGAAAAGCACCAAAGTTTGGGTTATCAATCAAGCTTGAATTAACTTTAAAACCGCCTCGATCATCGTTGGGAATTATAATTGTCTTGGCCACAAAGAGAGCTTTGTGCTCTATGTCTTTAGTTAGAAATTTGAAGTGAGAAGGGAGAGAATGAGAACTAGAGAAGAAGGTGGTGATAGTTAAATAAAAAGATATCAAAATGCTTAAGAGGAATGAGATGTTTACGGGGAAAAGTTGTAAGAAGAAACAAAAGAGTCTTAAAGGAAAATATCATCTTGTCTCCCATGAAGACTTTTAGCAAATAATGCCAACATAATTGAGGGGATAATTGGAGTGAATTATAGAAGAAGATAAGGAAATAATTAATTAGGTGGTTGAGAAATATCTCCATGTCTTCTATGAATTGACGGAAAATAATTCAATGTCCCCTTCGGATACCTTTAGCAAAATGAGAAGAAGTCTATATAATTGAGCAATAATTTAGGGAGACAAGATTGGTAGAAGTAAGTGTTGGTAAGTTTTGAATGTTTCTTAGGAAGACTTGGTAAGAAAATACTAAAATGGTATTTTTTTTAAATGATCATAAACAACTTAGTAATTTTAAATAGTCACATTTTATTCATTAAATTTTACAAAATTATGCCCGTTAAAAATACGGGTGTTACAGCTCTCCCCTCCTATAAAAATTTCGTCCTCGCAATTTCGTACACTGATTACAATGTTAAAACAAATGTGGGTACTTTTCTCTCATTTCAGATTCAAGTTCCCATGTGGCTTCCTCCACATCATGGTGTTGCCACATCACTTTCACCAGAGGAATTCCACGACGACGTAATAATTTTATTTCATGATCCAGTATTTGAACTGGAATTTCTTCATAATTCGTATCTCCTTGAATTGGCACATCTGTCCACATGATCACATGTGAAGGGTCGGGTTCATACTTTCTCAACATCGATACATGAAACACATTATGTACATGAGACAATTGTGGTGGTAGGTCTAAACGGTATGCCAATGTTCCAATGCGTTCCACAATCTCAAACGGTCCTGTATACCTTGGTGCTAACTTTCCTTTAACACCAAATCGAGATACACCTCGTTTTGGTTTCACTTTGAAGAACACAAAGTCTCCGATCATGAACTCTAAAGGTCGCCTCCTCTTATCTGCATAACTCTTTTGTCGACTTTGAGCTGTCTGAAGACGTTCGCGAATAATCTGGATCTTGTCCGTTGTTTCTCTGATAAACTGAGGCCCAAGTTCAAGACGCTCTTCCTTTTCAGCCCAACACAATGGAGATCTACAAGGTCTACCATATAAGGCCTCATATGGAGCCATTCTAATACTTGCTTGGTAACTGTTGTTATATGCGAATTCAACATATGGCAGCTGTGCAGCCCAATTTGTTCCAAAGTCCAGCACACAAGCCCGAAGCATATCCTCGAGAATCTGAATGACACGTTCAGATTGTCCATCTGTTTGAGGATGAAAAGCTGTACTAAAATTCAATTGAGTTCCCAAGGCCCTCTGCAATCCTCTCCAAAATTTCGACGTGAAACGTGTATCTCTATCGGAAACTATTGACATTGGCACTCCATGCAATGTCACTACCTTTTCCACGTACAATTGACATAATTTTGAGACACTATAATTAGTTCTGATTGGGATGAAGTGGGCTGTCTTAGTTAAACGATCTACAATTACCCAAACGGCGTCATGCCCTATTTGAGTCTTAGGAAATCCAGTAACAAAGTCCATTGTCACATGATCCCACTTCCATTCTGGAATAGGTAAGCTCCTCAACTCGCCTCCAGGCTTTTGATGTTCCGCTTTAACCTGTTGGCACGTCATGCACTTAGAGACAAAGGTTGCTACATCTCGTTTCATTCCTCGCCACCAGTATTGTCGTTTTAGATCCATATACATTTTTGTGCTTCCAGGATGAATAGCAAACTTTGAACGGTGAGCCTCATCTAGCACCGCATGCCTGAGATATGGATCCTCTGGAACAACTAATCTTCCTTTGTAAAGTAAAAAATCCTTCTGGCTCAATCTGCCATCCATCCAGTTGTTCTCCATTTTGTATTTGTTTCCAAACCCTACGTAATCCTTCATCGTGCCAGTCCTTGTTTTAGTTTCTGAATTAACGTAGGAGTTGCTATCACATTGAATAAGAAAGCTCTCTCGTTATCTTCATAATATTGCAAGTTGAAGTCGGCGATAGTGACTCGTCTCCAATCTTCCAATGCTAAACTGGCTATACGTCCGTTGTTCTTACGACTTAGAGCATCTGCCACGGCATTTGCTTTTCCAGGATGATATTGGATACTAAAGTCATAGTCCACCATGTACTCAGTCCATCTTCGTTGCCTTAGATTGAGATCCTTTTGAGTAAACAAATATTTCAGACTTTGATGATCTGAATATAGCTCAAACTTTGCGCCATATAGATAACATCTCCAAATTTTGAGTGCGAAAACCACAGCAGCTAACTCAAGATCATGTGTGGGGTAGTTCCTCTCATGGGGTTTCAACTGGCGTGAGGTGTAGGCAACTACTCGTCCATGCTGCATTAACACACAACCCAAACCGTTTCCTGAGGCATCAGTGTATACTGTGTAAGGCTCCTCGTTGTTAGGTATGATCAGCACAGGTGCACTAGTGAGTCTTCGTTTCAGTTCCTCAAATGCTTCTTCACATTTATCATCCCACACGAACTTGACATTCTTCCTTGTGAGTTTTGTTAATGGAGAAGCAATCTTTGAAAAATTCTCTACGAAGCGTCGATAGTATCCAGCTAGTCCGAGGAAACTTCGAATCTCTGACACGTTCTTTGGTCGTTCCCAATTTAGCACTGCTTCAATTTTGGAGGGGTCCACTGAGATGCCTTCTTCAGAGACAACGTGTCCAAGGAACTTGACCTTCGTCATCCAGAAATCACATTTTTCTCTTTTTGCATAAAGACCATGTTCTCTCAACGTTTGTAGAGCGATCCTCAAATGCTCAGCATGTTCTTCTTCATTTTTAGAATAGATCAAGATATCATCTATGAAAACAATGATAAATTGATCTAAGTACGGTCGAAAGACACGGTTCATCAAGTCCATGAAAGCCGCTGGTGCATTAGTCAACCCGAAAGGCATGATAAGAAACTCAAAATGACCGTAGCGAGTCCGAAAAGCTGTCTTTGGAATGTCCTCTTCTCTTATCTTCAGTTGGTGATATCCGGATCGTAAGTCAATCTTTGAGAAATAGCAAGATCCTCCTAACTGATCGAACAACTCATCAATTCGGGGTAGAGGGTACTTGTTCTTGATAGTCAATCGATTAAGCTGGCGATAATCGACACAGAGCCTCAACGATCCGTCATCTTTCTTCACAAAAAGTACTGGAGCTCCCCAAGGTGATGTACTTGGTCGAATAAATCCTTTTTCCAGTAATTCGTCCAACTGCTTCCTCAATTCCACTTTCTCAGCAGGTGCCATTCGATACGGGGCAATAGAAACAGGCGCTGCTCCTTGAGTTAAGTCGATGACAAACTCAATTTCTCTATCAGGCGGAAGTCTGGGCAATTCATCTGGAAAAACATCTGAAAATTCGTCCACCACAGGAGTGTGAGAGGATAGGTCACTCTTCTTTAGTTCTCCATCTGAAGCAAAGATCGTCCCAAGATTGGTGAAATTCCTTCGTCCTCCAATACAAGCCTTTAGCACCGGGGCTGGCGTCACTGTTCCTGTTTTTGCCTGAAATTCGATGACTTGTCCATTCTTGGTGAATAAAGAGACACGTTTCCTATGACAATCTACTATTGCCTGGTATTTAGTTAGCCAATCCATTCCTAAGATTACATCAAACTCTGTCATAGTTATTACATATAGGTCAGCCGATAGTTTATGTTCTCCTATAACAATACACACTGATTTACAAATTATGGATACTTCAGCTATCCCGCCCATTGGTGTACTAAGGGTTAATGATGAACTACATGTCTCAGTTTCTAATTGTAGCACGGAAGCAAATAACATAGATATAAATGAATGAGTGGCACCAGTGTCAAATAATACATGAGCCCAAGAATGAGACACGTGAATCATACCGTCTACAACTGAGTGATCAGCCTGTTTTCCTTGTCCAGTTGTAGCCGTAATTGCATAAGCTTGTGCTGGTGCTTTTCCTTTATCACTTTTTCCTCGGTTTCCTTGGCTACTACTAGCCTTATTATTATTTCTCCCAGAAAAATATGGCCTTTGATTCACTGAGCCTTGTGGAGTCGGTTGGAAGTTCTGATTAGCATAAAAATTGGAACCCTGTGGCCGCTGTTGATAGTTGTACTGAGGCTGGAACCCTCGAGGTTGAGTTACTGAGACTTGGGAAGCTGGAGTGTTTTGCTGAGGCGCTCCACGATTTTGACTCCCTCCCCAAACAGTGGAGCCAAAATGACTTCCTTGTGGCCTTGGTGCAAAGGATGATTGTGTAGGGCGGTTAGGGCAATTTCTCCTCAGATGTCCCACTTGTCCACAGTTATGACAAGCATACGGTTGGAAACGACCACTGCCAGAAGATCCACCACCAATAGTCACTCCACTATGCTGAATGACTTGCCCTTGTGACTTCTCTTTCTTACTTATTTTCGTTTGACGCCCACCAGAACCCTTATACTCTCCATAGGAGTTATTTAGTTCTGTCTCTGCCCGCTGTGCCGCAGCTACAAGATCAAGAAAATCTGTTGATGGAACAGCAGCTATCATTTGTCTGATTTTCGGCCTCAGGTTATTTCTAAATTTTTCGCATCTCGCCATTGGATCCGATACAGCCCCGGGATTGTAGCGAGACAATTCTATAAATCGAGCATGGTATTCAGCAACTGTTGTATCTCCCTGCACCAGGTTTTCAAATTCTCGCATCATTGCTTGCCTATGGCTCTGAGGAATATAGGTGTTGCGAAAAATGGTTTCGAACTGCTCCCATGTAAGATTCGGCACGTCATAGTCGTCTTTCTGAAGATCCCACCATTCTTCGGCTTTACCCTCAAATATATATGTTGAAAAGCTAACCCAATACTCCCGTGGAATCCTCAAGGTGTCTAACTTCTTTTTGACTGCCTTTAGCCATTGTTCTGCTATGACCGGGTTAGGTTCTCCACTAAATGTGGGTGGTTTCTGCTTCATAAACTCCTTCAACAGAGTTAGATGTCGTTGTTCGGGATCACGAACCTCCACAGGTCTTTGCACATTTTGTAATGCTTGAAGAATTTGTCCTAAATTATTTACTTCTGGTGCAGCTGGCGGGGATTGTGTTGCATGTCGTAGTTGCTCATCTTCTTGAGCTTGTTCCATCGGTTCCGGTTGCTCAACTTCTTGAGCATGTTCAACCGGTTGTGACAGCTCAGACGATTGCATTTGACATCTTGGTGGCATAGTTTCTACTGGCTGCGAAAATTTAACTAGGATCAGTACCAAATGATGATGACATTAACACCTAACTTTAAAACCATTCCCAAAGATTAATTTTTAAGGTGGTGCTATACCCCCTAGGTTAATCGAACCTAGGCTCTGATACCAAAAATTCTGTAACACCCCTATGTGGGGGTTAACAGTTTTAAATAAATAAAAATAATTTTAAATTTTATATTATTTAAATCAATTAAACAATGCCCATGGGTCTTTAAACAACAAGAAAAATAAAAATAAACGTTTTAAATACAAACCACAGTTTTTAGTGTAGCACCAAATATATATAATTACAGTCATCATCACCATAGTACAATTCCCAAATAACTTAACACAGCCATAAAAAAAAATAATACAACTCTTACATGTTGTAGATAAGTTGTAATTAAACAGGGTCTTCTAACACGAAAACAGCAGGATTGTTTTCGTTTATTCCTCTTCAAATATGTTGCACTGAGTTCCACCTGAGATATGAAGATATGATAGGGATGAGCATCGACATGCCCAGTAGGGAAATCATGACTCACCTTATGGTTTATCCATTACCACATTAAAAACTGCATGGTTAGTAGGTTACATCATATTCCAGATTATGAGGTTTATTATGATCACATCTTATGGATACCGTAGTTAATCATTACCAAGTGTCATAATTACACATTTATACAAATATTACCAATCATCATTGTTCCTAGGTATCCATGTTAAATTGAGTATCACTCAACTCATCGAAACCCAAATGGGCGCACTTGATCACCCCATAAACATTCCAAGGGTGTTCCGGTGAGGGGACATCAAGCCCCGAGTCCTCACCAAATCAATTCATGTACAGTGTGTTCTGGGACTTTCAACCCAAGGAAGTGTCATCACCTTCCCCCTATTTTACCTTTTTGGGTATTCATGCCCAAGGACGTAACCGCCGCCCTCTTCATGTCTCACCATTTCTCTATATTAAATCATTATTAATAGAGTCAGTTTTCCTAACCATGCTTCTCAATTTATAACATGTGTCAATTCATTATGTTCCTCGCCGTACAATACAAGACGAGTCCATGTCATAGTTTCATATGTGATACTCATATAATATCAGTTCAACATAGATATATATATATTGCGGCAAAACAATCAATTTTAATTCTATAAAAACCTCACAAAAATGAGTAATAGAATCCCTACCTTTCAAGCTTATCAACAATCTTTTAATCCTGGAATCAATTAACGTTAGCTCCACACATCCTTGACCCTAAGGCATGCATAAGGACAATTAAAACTAAAGCACAACGTATAATCACATTCATAAGTGAGTTATGTGTAAACCCGTCTACTAGTGCCATTAAAGTATTTTTATGCATTAAACATGGAGAAAATGCATACTAAAAACTAAGTTTAGATTAAAGAAAACCTACCTCAAAACTTCTTTGAAAAGCACCAAAGTTTGGGTTATCAATCAAGCTTGAATTAACTTTAAAACCGCCTCGATCATCGTTGGGAATTATAATTGTCTTGGCCACAAAGAGAGCTTTGTGCTCTATGTCTTTAGTTAGAAATTTGAAGTGAGAAGGGAGAGAATGAGAACTAGAGAAGAAGGTGGTGATAGTTAAATAAAAAGATATCAAAATGCTTAAGAGGAATGAGATGTTTACGGGGAAAAGTTGTAAGAAGAAACAAAAGAGTCTTAAAGGAAAATATCATCTTGTCTCCCATGAAGACTTTTAGCAAATAATGCCAACATAATTGAGGGGATAATTGGAGTGAATTATAGAAGAAGATAAGGAAATAATTAATTAGGTGGTTGAGAAATATCTCCATGTCTTCTATGAATTGACGGAAAATAATTCAATGTCCCCTTCGGATACCTTTAGCAAAATGAGAAGAAGTCTATATAATTGAGCAATAATTTAGGGAGACAAGATTGGTAGAAGTAAGTGTTGGTAAGTTTTGAATGTTTCTTAGGAAGACTTGGTAAGAAAATACTAAAATGGTATTTTTTTTAAATGATCATAAACAACTTAGTAATTTTAAATAGTCACATTTTATTCATTAAATTTTACAAAATTATGCCCGTTAAAAATACGGGTGTTACAACTATACAATGAAATATGATCATTTTCATTTTGATAAAGTATCCATATATATATATATATATATATATATATATATTAGAGTTTTTCTACTATTCTTCCAGTGAGAGGTCCTTTCGTCTGACATGTAAAAGTAAAGACATAACATGATATTCATAAAACGTAACATTAATGTTGAAGAGTTGTAATATATCTTTTGTTAAGTTTTTTTTATTACATCTCTTCAGTATCGATGTTAAGTTTAACGATAGTGTGTTATATAATTTTCCATGTTATATAAGAGAGACGGTCTCCATTATATACTCTCCACTTTGCTTGCCATACGTATGCATTGTTATCAATTATTCCGTTTGGCAACGTCAAAAATAAAAAAGCATTTTTTTCCCCCTCGAAGTGCCCAGCAAGAGTAATACTGTGTGCTTGTGTTAATTATCAATGTTAGAAGATTAATTAGCAGTTCTTTTACAACTAATTAATAAGTTGAATTTTTTTTAGAATTATTTCCATTCAATGCCTTAAAGTTCAATAACTACTTGGTTGACGTTTTGGCTTGTATCATCTCTTATCCCACTTCATCATGAGATTTTTTTTTTAAATTATTTTGATAGTCCTTAACTTTTTACGAAAATGAGTATTTTATCTTTAATATTTTTTTATTGAATCGACCTCAACCTCTTTTTTTTAATTGTTGAGGGATTAATTTGACCAGAGGAACATTAAACGTGTGTTACGTAAGTAGCTCATGAACATTTTTAAAATGGTATTTTAGTAAAATACTTAAAACATAAAAAAAAACAAAAGAAAAAATCCAACAAAAAATCACAAAAATCCTCTCTCTCTCTCCCCTCTTTCTCTCTCTCAAAACACTATTGATGGCAAAAACACCTCTCACCCCATCTTCTTCAACCTCTTGTCTTCCTTCTCTCTCGTAGCTTTCCTCCTATCCAGTCATGGTAAATCTCCAATCTTCCTTCCTTCATATCTATATGTTTCTCTCTCTCCCTCCAATCCATCCTTTTTCTCTCTCTAAAGATCTGATGAGATTTTGATGGTTTTTTCAGGCTCTAAAGATTACGATCTTGATTCCCCTTAAGATTTCTACTCTACTTGCGATTCTCAAAAAAAAAAAAAGGAAGAAGATTTCTACTTGCGTTTGCTTTCTGAGAAAGTGGAAAGGAAATTATTTTTTCAAGGAAAGATTTTTTTTTTAATAAAAAGGTCATACGTTTTTTAATGTTTAAGTTACAGGAAGCATCCTTCTCAACCAAAAACAAAAGTTACAGGAAACATTGATATTTTTCATTATTATTGGTTCAAATATTCTTAGTTTCCTTTTTCTAATAAAGTGAAGGAAAGAATTTCACTTTTTACGATTGTAAGTTTGTACTTGTTTTCTCTGTTAGAACAAAATATTGTAATGAAAACTATTATCACAAAAGATCATTCATGTCAAATCATCAAGAATATTGATAAGATGCGAAAGCTAACTTGAATCCATAGATTGAATGTGATTCTTGAGTCTGTAGGTTGAGGATCTTCTAAGTCTGGTACGTAAGTCTTCCTTCAAAGAACACTCAGAACAGAAAAATAACGTACGTACTGACTTGGGGACCACAACCCCTTCATATAACTACTAAACCCTAACAGTTATCCTTAATTATCAATATAGCCCATCATAAAATCAGTAATTATATTTTGGTCTCTACACATAGGAGGCCCGCACTTAATGATGCATTAAAAGCCCAAAACCTAAATTGATCACTTTTAATCGGGCAACCTTATTGATAATTCACATTTATTTAATATATTAGCTCATATTTTGGATTTATTCCAACAATCTCCCACTTGAGCTATATATGAAACTTTATAAATGTGAATTATACCTTATGAGCTCATAAATTTTACTATCAAAACCTTATGCATCTCAACAATCTTGTCCATTAACCATATCAATATAGGACCAAAGCGACTTTCGTTACATATGTCGTAACTAGACTCATCAATGATCACATATACCAATACAACTAATGACAAGATCAAGCATGGACGTGTAGCATGAAATTTTATACAATGTGATCTTAACATGCCTATTTTCAACTGGTCCACCTAAAAACCTCAGTGAGATCAAACCATACCAAAATCAGAGTGTGAATAAATTAATAACTTTATTTCTGTGAAAAATAACCTCAAAATATCCATAAACTGAAATAACTGAAAATATGTCTGTACCATAAAAGCATCTAAAATTACAAAATTCCACTAAAATTGAATATCTTGAAACGATATGACACCCACACGAGCAGTGTGGTCATGAAACATTTTAGGTGGCAATCCCTTATTAAGCAGATCCGTAATCATGAAATTTGTACCGATGTGCTCTATAGACAACTGTCCATTCTGAACTCTTTCTTTCACAACCAGGAACTTGATCTCTATATGCTTTGACTTCGTCGAGCTCCAGTTGTTGTTGGAATATAAAACTGCTGATTTATTGTAACAAAATAACTTGAGTGGTCTTTGAATACTATCCACTATGCGCAGTCCCGTGACAAAATTTTACAGCCATATTTCATGATTGGACGCCTCATAACACGCTATGAACTCTACCGCCATGGTAGAATGTGTTATAAGAGACTGTTTAATACTCTTCTAAGAGACAGCACCTCCAACCAGAAGGTAGATATAGCCCAACGTAGATTTCATACTATTTGGGCATCTAGCATAATCGAAGTCAGTATACCCAATGATCTCAAGCTATTTCGACCTCTGATACGTGAGCATGTAGTTCTTTGTTCTCAGTAAATACCTCAAGACTCATTTGACTGTTATCTAGTGATCCTTTCCAGGATTGCTTAAGTATCTGCCTAACATCCCTATAACATACGCGATATCTGGACGCGTACAAACTTGAGCATACATTAGACTCCCTACTGCTGACGCATAAGGAATCTTCTAATTTTCCTTAACCTCAAAATCATTCTTAGGACATTGATTGAGACTAAACCTGTCTCCCTTAGCTACAGGGGTATCACTTGGTTTACAATCCTGCATGCTATATCTCTTGAGGACCTTTTTGATATAGCCTTTTTGTGATAATCCAAAAATATCCTGAGAGCGATTCGGTGTATTTGTATACCTAATACAAAAGAGGCGTCACCAAGATCTTTCATCTCAAATTTCTTTGACAGTAATCTCTTGGTTTCGTGCAATAAGCCTATATCATTGCTGGCAAGCAAAATGTCATCAACATATAAAACCAGGAAAATATACTTACTCCCACTGAACTTGTGGTATATACAATCATCAACCATATTTATCTCAAAACCAAACGAGATGATAACCTGATGACATTTGTAATACCACTAACGAGAAGCTTGCTTAAGCCTATAGATGGATTTCTTTAATTTACAAACCATCTTCCGGTTGCATCATATAGATTGTTTCATCAATGTTGCCATTGAGAAACACAGTCTTAACATCCATCTAATGAAGCTTAAGATCAAAATATGCCACTAATGCCATTATAATCTTGAAAGAGTCTTTCGAAGAAACCGGAGAGAAAGTCTCTTTATAGTTAATGGCTTTTTTTGTGTAAAGCCTTTAGCGACAGACGAGCCTTATACCTCTCTATATTGCCTTTTGAATCCCTTTTGGTCCTAAATATCCATTTGTAACCAATGGTTTTTGCTCCCTCAGGCAATGGGACAAGATCCCAAATGTCATTGTCCTTCATAGACTTTATCTCCTCATTCATGGCATCAATCCACTCTTGAGACCTAGAACTTTCCATGGCTTGACAGAAGTTGATTGGATCATCTTCCACCATACCAATGTCATACTCATGTTCTTTGAGATATATAATGTGATCATCTGACACCGCACTTCTCCTTTCTCTAGTAGATCTACTTAATGGCATAGGTTCTTGAGGTGGTAGAGTTTGTTCTTTTGGAACAATTCTGGAATGGGAGATTCACTGACATTGTCTTGATTTGGGTCTGCTTCTTGAATAATGTCAGGAATAGGAACTCAATCATTGTCAATAACAGCTGTGGAAATATCAACATATTCCTCTTCAAAGACAAAGTCCCTAACCATATCTCCCCCCGCAAACTCGACATCCTCAAAGAACAAGGCATTTCTCGTCTCAAAAATTGACTTAGTCGTGGGATTATAAAATTTAGACCCCTTGGATCTTTCAGAGTATTTAATAAAATAACAACTAACTGTCCTTGAGTCTAGTTTCTTTTCATTAGGCCTATAAGGCCTTACCTCAGCTAGACATCCCCAAACATGCAGATGCTTTAGACTAGGCTTCCTGCCCGTCCAAAGTTCGTAAGGGGTCTTGGTAGTTGCTTTAGTTGGAAACCTAGTAAGGATATATGCTATAGTCTTAAGCACTTCTCCCCATAGTGATTTTGATAAGGTAGAATGAGAAATTATACTCCTTACCATGTCCTTAAGCATCCTGTTTCATCTTTCAACAACACCATTCATAGTGGCGGCATAGTGTACAGTGGGATGATACCGCTTTCCTCTAGAAATTTAGCAAATGGTCTTGGATGTTATTCACCTGAACCATCATATCTACCATAGTATTCACCACTACGGTCAGATCTGACGCTTTTAATCCTTTTGCTGAGTTAGTTTTCAACATTAACTTTATAATTTTTGAACACATTTAGTTACTATGACTTTTCATGAATGAGATATGTGTAGCCGTATCTAGAAAATTATCTATGAACGTTATAAAATATTGTTGATCATTCCAAGAAGCCGTAGAGAATGGCCCACAAATATCTGTATGTATAAATTCTAAGACGTCCAAAGTCCTGTTGGCTTCAAATCTCCTTTTATTGGTTTGTTTCCCCTTAATACAGTTAACATAAATATCAAAATCAATAAAGTCTAAGGGGTCAAGAATTTCATTTGACACAAGTCTTTCTATTCTCTTTATAGAGAAATGACCTAATCTTTTGTGCTATAACGCAGCTGAATTCTCATTGGTTAATTTTCTCTTTATATCTCATGTACTTAATTGCAGGGATTCATTAAATGAAGCAATTGTATCAAGTAAATAAAGATTATCGTAACCTGATAAAGAACCAGATCCAACCAATTTTGAATCATGAAACAAACTAAATTTTCCATTTCCAAATGAACAAGAATAACCAGATTTGTCCAAAATAGAAATAGAAAGCAAATTCCATCTAAAAGACGGTATAATAAATGTCTCATCAAGATCCAAATAAAATCCAGTCTTTAACAATAATCTAAATTTTTCTATTGCTTCAACTTCAACCTTCTTGCCATCGCCTGCATAGATGTATATTTTACCATCATTTGGCTTTCGGCATCTCAGACAACCCTGTATAGACACACTGATGTGAGTAGTTGCATCAAAATCTATCCACCAAGTGTGTCCAGGTACCGAGGTTAAATTAACCTCTAAACAAACCAAATGAAGAAGCATACCTTTCCTGGCACGCCAAGCATGATAATTAGTGCAATGCTTCTTCTTATGTCCTGCAGCTCCACAAAAGAAACAACCCATACCTTCTGGATCAACCGGTCTCTTTTGTTGTTTCTTTTGAGGTGCCATAACTGCAGCTTCTTTATCCTTCTTTCTCTTCTTCCCTTTGTCCTTGGAAGTACTAGCCAAGTGAGCACTTTCTGTTTTTTCTTGCTTTAGCCTTTCCTTTTCTTGCACACAATGTGAAATGAGCTCATTAAGAGACCAAGTCTCTTTTTGATAGTTATAGTTTACCTTAAACTGACTAAATTTTGCGGGAGAGATTTAAGAACCAAATGCACTACCAAGTCCTCAGAAAGGTCAAGCTTAAGTGCTTTCAATTTTGAAGCAAAATGAGACATCTCCATGATGTACTCCCTAATATTCCCCTTATTTCAACACTATTTTGTAAGGTGGTTTATGTGATGTTGCAAGATTAGTTGCGAGATCTATAGTGCAGATTTCATTTCTGCTCGATTTTGATTTCCAAAAGTAAACTTGTTTAGTTTATAGTATGTCAAGGATGTTACAGCAACTGCAGTGCAGTCTGTGATTGATTCTGATACTATTTTTGTTATGTGTTGTATTAGTTGTTGTAACATTGGTTGCAACATTAATAGTGCAGTTTACGTTTTTTGGTAAAAGCAACCCTCAGAAAATCCAAATCATGATTTTTGCAAAAACATGAAAGTTCTAAATTTTGACGAGACAAAGAACTTTCGTGAAGAAAATTTTTGAAAATTTTGCCTCTAAACATGTTTGGAAAATTATTGATGGTGATTGATTATGAGTGTATTTGGAAACAACGTTGAAACTTAAAATGTGAGAGCTTTATATTATGAAAATTTTTTCCTTTTTATTATAACATATGACAGCTTTACACTGTAGTAGTTGAAACTTTTTAGTTGTAACATATTTCCCAAACAAAGCATGTATATATATGAATGACTTATTATTTACAGCCATAAAGAAAGTAAAATATGTTCTAGTGAGAGTTTGTTTATTTATTTATTTATTATAGCTAAATTGTATGCTTGCTTGTTGCATTCAATCCCCATCACACTTGTGCAATGCATGCTCGTAGCATTCATCTATGAAAACACTAGTAACGCCACTGTATGAGTTTTTATATAAACCATGTCTTGTTTTTAAGTAAAGTTTTAATAGTATCCTCTAATTTTATTTAAGGACAAATATCTCAATTGGTCCTCAATCTTCTTAAAAATATGTAATTTAGTCCTCAACCTTTTTTTTTAATTTAACTGGGTCTAATCGTTTCAAAAAGTTGCGATTTAGTCGCCAGTTGTTAAGTTTTGGATAAAAAAAAAAATGTGACCATTTTCATAAAGGTATTTTAGTAAAATATCTTATATTTTTAAAATAAATTTAAATTAAATCATAAAAAAATTTTAAAAAATAAATTAATTATATAATAAAAACCAAAAAATAAATCCCTAAAAAAAAAATAATAAAATAGAAAAAAGCACACCTTTTCTGTTACAGACCATTGCCCCTGCCTTCCTTTCTTCCCCTTCTCCATCATTCTTCTCCACCAAATGATTAAAAAAAAAAAATCTCCCGAAAGCACATCTGATCTCATATTTGCCCTTCGTAGGAGATTACTCAATTTAGTCCAAGCCCAAAAAGCCTCTGAAGGTTTCAACCTCCACTAAGGACACCGCCATGTTTGAGGAGCACAATAGCTTGGGCCATATCAGCCTCGGCTCGCCTTATAGAGGCTCCTTTAATTCGGCATCGCCGAACACCACATTAACCGCTCAAATCATCTCGATTGCTCATAAGTCGTTGGTAGCGGAGGACAAGAATGAGGAGATTTACTAGATGGTCAAGCTCAACAAGGAAAAGCATAAGAGAGTGAAGGTTAAAGGTTTTTCATGAGTGGATTCTGTACAAGTTTCTCACTAGTTGTTTGGTGGCAAGCTTGAATGTTGAGAGGTTGGAGAGGACCACGATTTAGGAATTGAAGCTTTGGAAGTGGTTTGTTCTTGTGATGGTGATCATGTATGGATTGTTGGTCACAAATTGGTTGAGTTGAGGTGGTCGGGATCGTAGGTGGGGGCTCGTCAGGGTTGCGGGTTGTGGCGGTTGGGGCTTAGAGGTGGGGTCGCTGATTGGAGTAGGAGTGGTTGGGCTTGGAAGAGGGGTTGCCGATGCGGGAGGGGGGCAATGGGTAGGGCGACAAGGGAGGATCTGATTTTGGTTTTGGTTTTGTTTAGGTTATTGTTATAATTTTTTATTTTTTTGTATAAATTTGTTTTTTCATTTTTATTAATTTTTTAATGTATCAATTATTTTTGTATTTTCGTTATTATTAATTTTTAATGTATCAATTATTTTGAAGGATATATTAGTAATTTTAGTTAAGAAAAAATGGTGTCCTATAGTTTTTTTGTTCCAAACTTAACAGCTGGAGATCAAATTGTACCTTTTTTACCCAGTTAAATAAAAAAAATTGATGACTGAATTACATCTTTTTAAAAAGGTTGGGAACAATCAAGCTATTTACCTTTTATTTAAAATGGTACAAATATTCATCTAAGTTTAAATCAATAAAAAAGTACCCCTTGTTTTTCTTTCCCCTTTTAAAAAAGAGTTGAAATACATCCCTTAACCGGTCAAATTGCTGAAAGCATCAAATATACTCTCAATAATCATCATTTATTTATAGACATTAACTATTTAAGAAAATAACCCAATATGGCTAGCCCAATGATGAAGATGGCTGGTGTTAGGGCCAAACACGATGGAATCCTTGGGGCTCTTTATACATATGCTTCAAAAATAAAGCTTGAATTGATTTATGTCACTAAAAAATAATTGCAAAAGATACTATATGACATCAGCATACTATAATTTATAATACCAAATATATCCTCAAAACTGAAAATTTTTTTGATAAAAGGGGGAAGAATGCCACCACTTTTGAGTGGGGTTAAACGTGACTCGATCCCTGAACCTATGATTAGGGTAGAGGAACTTACAACCAACTAAAATGCAATCACTTATCTTCAAAACTCAAATTAGATTCTATAAAAATAAGAGTTTTTTTTATTGCCATTGAGAGTATATTAGTCTTTTTAATTTAATTATCATCTTTATTTGTGGTATTTAACTAGATAGTTTTCTTGGTTATGGTTGTGGACAAATCAAACCACACAAAAAAAAGTATGGCATAAAACATAAATTTCTCAATCCTAGGAGGGACAATTGGGGACACATGTTTGTGCATTACAATAAAAAGAAATTAAAAAGAACTAAGAAATTAAAAAAACTATTTAAAAAAGTGAACAAAATTGTTGTCAAACCAAAAAAATAAAAAATAAAAAATAAAAATAAAAAAGTCTCCTTCTCACTCTCTCAATTGACCAATCTTGTCGTCCAAACCTGCTATCACCCATGATCGATGTGCTTCGACGTATGATCTTTTTTCCTTCTTACTAGATTTATTTTTAGTTTTAAGTTAAAATTTATTTATTTTTTTGAATATTTTTGTAAAATTTTTGTTTCAATCTATTTCTAATTTGTTTGCTAAATAATTAATGTTTAAAAAATGCGCAAATTCTTTTAAATATTTAATGTCTTTCTCTCACGCCTTAATTAATGTCTATTAGTGGTTGTTGTTCACATTTTTAACAATTTGACTCGTTAAAAGTATATTTTTAAACTCTTTTGAAAAATGTGAATAGGTACTTTTTGATTAGTTTTAATCTAGAAAATATTTATGATAGTTTTAATAAACTCAACAAATACTTCTAGAATTTTCTTCATTGTTTTTATCTTTCCAACGTGGGATTTTTGGCTTTTCAAGTTGCACAACAGGTTACAATCTACTCAATAATTCCAACAAATAATGAATTAATGCATTTCCTTTAAGTTCTTTTGTCCAATAAGAATTATTGTATATAAGGATGTCGTCAAACAAATAAAATAAAAATATTTCTCCACATAAAGTAGATGACGTAAAAAATAGCTATTTCTTAGAATTCTGAAATGGTCAGAGATTCATATACCTTGTTTGTTATTGTTTTGAAAATTTTTAGAAATATTTTTGTACGTTTTTTGAGATAAAAATTTCAAAAACACTTTCAATACAATTCCTTAAGAATTTTAATTTTTCAAAACAAAACAATTTTCACGTATTTTGAGAATACTATCAAATAGGACCATCTTCTTTTTCGAAACGAGATTCATTTCAAATCATAAGATTATGGTGTTTGACAAACATGTTTAGAACTAACTTTTTGATTTGGTTTTAACTATACTTGTCCAACACTCATGGGATACTTTAAAATATGCTTGAGAGTTAATTTTATCAATATTGTTTAATCATTGGTAAAGATCCCACCACTTCGTAAGTTTCGTAATTAATTAAAATTGCGGAAATGCATGTTTATTGGTCAATTTTTTATGCTTTCTAGCAAATTGTTTGCGCTTTTCGCTGTCACGCTTTCATGATTCTTTAAGAAAATTATTAGATGTGTTTAGTGGCAAATTGGGTTGTCTATTAATTAAGCATCGAAGATGGCACTAATTCATGAGAATCTTAAAAGTAGTCATTCAGGGAATACTTTTTTTTTTTTTTTTTGGACACCGGGGGAATACTAAATTAAAGCTTATATATAGTACCACTGAAATGAAATCAATATTTTGTTAACTTTGTCTGTTAGCAAAGTGATAGTCCTTTTCCCAATATCTTGTTGCTTTGTCCGTTAGCTTTACAAGGCCGCAGGTAAAACTTTTTAGTTCTAATATATTTAGAAAACAAAACATATATATATATATATATGATATTATTTACAACTATGAAGAAAGTAAAATATGTTCCAGTGAGAGTTTATTTATTTATTTATTATAGCTAAATTGTGTGCTTGCTTGTAGCATTCAATCCACCTCACGTTTGTTCAATCTTTTTTTATTTAACTGGGTTTAATCGTTTAGAAAATGTGTAATTTAGTCCTCAACCATTAAGTTCTAAATGGGAAAAAATTTTGACCACTTTAAGAAGGGTATTTTAGTAAAATATCTAATATTTTTAAAATAAATTTAAATTAAAGCATAAAAAGATTTTAAAAAACAATAAATTAACTATATAATAAAAATCAGAAAATAGACCCCTAAAAAAAGAAAACCATCAAATAATAAAATAGAAAAAAAGCACACCTTTTCCATCGCAAACCATTTTCCCCTCCCTCCCTTCTTCCTCTATATCCTTCTTCACCAAATGATGAAAAAATTTTCTCCTGAAAGCACATCCAATCTCATATCTGTTAGTAAATACAACATAGAATATGGATAAAGGAATTTCTGACAATATATTGCATGAATAAAACAAACAAGTTGCAATTTTATTTTTTTTTGTTTAAGAATGAAAATAACAGAATAGGCATAACAAAACCTTCAACTTCAACTGAACTAAAGCAGAAATCAAACAGATGAAAGGTCGAGGCACGTGTAGGTTACGCTTTCCTTAAAACAGATTCGTCTCCTCCGGTTGTGCACGAGGATTCTACGGACGTCTGTCTCCTAGGATACAACGACTACCAACGGAATCTTAAGCACTATTGGATACCGTTTTCTTCGAACTTGAAACTGTTTTTCTTCTATCACCAAAATGACTACAACAAAAACTAGATGGAACTTGAAAAACAAAGGAAAAAACTCTATGACTTAGTGATTGCAAATTTTATGCAATTGTGTGTATCTCAAACATGTGGAGGAGAGTTCATTATATAGGCTTAAGAGAATAGACGTTACAATCCATATTATATTGAGACATTATTCAGAATTTATGTGCATAATGACATTGGTTGCAACCTTTCATTTTCCATGATAATGGTGCTCATAATCTCCCATTAAACCATTGGTTGTAACCCTCCATTTTCATGATTATGAAGCTCATAATTATGATAATGGTGCTCATAATCTCCCATTAAACCATTGGTTGTAACCCTTCATTTTTCATGATTATGAAGCTCATAATCACCTATTAATCCATGCCTTTGGGTGTTACAATATGAGGTTTATGACCTCCATTAATCTCCACCAATGAGCATCAATTTCTCATTCATCCAATTGCCATTTTTCTAACAATCCCCCACATGAATGAAATTGACAAACTACAGAGGAAAAACAAAGACACTACACGATGATAGAGTTCTACGGTTAATATCTGCATAGGATAGGTAGGCGTTAACCCTTGAACCTTCCCTTGTGAAAGTATGTTTACTTTACTGGTTGACTAGTAGACGCGATGTCCTTGAACTATTCTGCCATTTGTGTAAACGATAACATACCTCACACAGATATTTTCCTAACACAGTTTCAGTTCTCATGGTTATGTTTATTTTGGGCATGAACATCTCCCTAGTTCTGCAAGAGTTTCTAAAAAATTGAGCCCTAGCAATTCTCCTTTGAAGCGGCCCCACTTCTCTCTCACATAGGTGATTTCTTACTTAAGAGTAACCCGTATTACTCCGCTCGAATTCTCAACGTATTCGACGCATAAGAATCATTAAAAGCAAACTGCTTAACTTTTCCCTACAGGTATCACTATTTTATTATAGGAATGGGTTGGGGTAACCCCTATAGTGATCTTACTCAGTCTATTCAGTTTAGTTATCCCATTGAACCTAGATCTTGGGATCTCCAGTCAACAAGGTTGGGTTTCCACTGTTTCGACCTATTCTTTTATGGGCTTAAGTCCCATTCCTCTTGATGTTTTCTCAACTTGATCTCTATTCAGTCCTTTGGTTAACGGATCCACAATATTTTCTTTAGACCTTACATAGTCTATTGTCATGACTCCAGTTGAGATTAGTTGTCTAACGGTATTATGTCAACGACGTATATGCCTCGACTTACCATTGTACATCACATTCTATGCCCTGCCAATAGCAGACTGATTATCACAATGTATGCATATTGCAGGCATAGGTTTAGGCCATTCAGGGATATCCTCCAAGAAATTCCTTAGCCATTCAGCTTCTTCACCGCTTTTATCCAAAGCTACAAATTCAGATTCCATAGTAGATCTGGTTATTACCATCTGCTTTGAAAACTTCCATGAAACTGCTGCGCCTCCCAAAATGAATACATATCCACTTATAGCTTTAGAATCCTGTATATCAGATATCCAACTTGCGTCAGAATACCCTTCAAGAACTGCAGGATCTCTTGTATAATGTAGCCCATAACTACGAGTATACCGTAAGTATCTGAGTACTCTAACAATCGCTTTCCAGTGATCATCTCCTGGATTACTCGTGAATCTACTCAGACTACTTACAGCATAGGCAATATCTGGTCTTGTACAATTCATTAAGTACATTAAACTGCCTATCACTCTAGCATATTCCACCTGGGATATACTTTCTCCTCTATTTTTGGACAGATGTTGACTAGTATCAATTGGTGTTCTGGTCACGCCAGTGTCATTTTTACTAAATTTGTCAAGTATCTTGTCCATATAGTGTGACTGGCTCAAGATGAGTCCATCATGTGACCTTTTGATTTTGATTCCTAAAATCACATCGGCAAGTCCCATGTCTTTCATGTCAAACCTAGAGTTCAACATATCTTTAGTTGATTTGATCATCCGATCATTACTACCCACGATTAGCATGTCATCTACATACAGACAAAGAATAACATATCCATCGTCTGTTCTTTTGACACAAACACACTTGTCACACTTATTAATTTTGAACCCATTTGACATCATAACATTGTCAAATTTCTTATGCCATTGCTTTGGTGCTTATTTAAGCCCATACAAAGACTTCACCAATTTGCAGACTTTCTTTTCTTGTCCTGGAGCAATACAACCTTCTGGTTATTCCATATAAATTTTCTCTTCAAGGTCTCCATTAAGAAAAGCAGTCTTTACATCCATCTGATGTACTTCAAGATTTTGCAAAGCGGCGATCGCTATGATCATTCTAATGGAGGTAATTCTCATCACAAGAGAATAAGTATCAAAGTAATCAAGGTCTTCATTTTGTGTATAATATTTTATAACGAGTCTAGCCTTATACTTGCCAATTGTTCCATCCGCTTTCATTTTCTTTTGGAAAATACACTTAGAACCTCACAGTTTACTTCTTGGAGGAAAGTCTATTAATTCCCAAGTATGATTCTGCATGATGGAATCAATTTCACTCTTTATGGCTTCTTTCCATAAAGGACCCTCAGATGAGCTTACATCTTCTTTGAAAGTTTGAGGTTCAGCCTCTAGCATGTAGATCAGAAAGTCAGGTCCAAATGATTTTTCTGTTCGTGCCCTTTTGCTTCGTCTAGGCTCTTCCTCTTCATATTCGGTTTCAACTTCTTGATGATCCTGACTATTCTCTTCAATAGTCTTAAACGTTCGTTTAGATGAACTTGGACCATCCTCTTTGGATTTGCAAGGAAATACATGTTCAAAAAATGATGCATTCCTAGATTCCATTATCGTGTTCTTGTGAATCTCTGGGTTTTTAGATTCATACACAAGAAACCGATAAGCACTACTGTTGTGGGCATAACCAATGAAGATGCAATCAACTGTTTTTGGACCTATTCTCATCTTCTTTGGTGTAGGTACCATTACCTTTGCAAGACACCCCCACACTCTCAAGTATTTGTAAGAAGGCTTTCTAGCTTTCCACAATTCATAAGGGGTCTTGTCTTCTTTCTTCCGGGGTACCTTATTTAAAAGGTAATTAGCTGATAAAATGGCTTCTCCCCACATGTTCTGTGACAATCCAGAACTTATCAGCATCGCATTCATCATATCCTTTAAGGTACAATTTTTGCACTCAGCCACACCATTTGACTGAGGTGAATAGGGTGGCGTAACCTCGTGGATAATACCATGTTGTGCACAAAATTCACTAAATGGTTCTACATATTCACCACCACGGTCACTTCTTACCATCTTAATTTTCTTATTAAGTTGGTTTTCAACTTCTTGCTTATAGAGAGCAAACTTCTCTATAACTTCATCTTTGCTTTTAAGCAAATATACATAGCAATATTTTGTGCTATCATCTATGAATGTAACAAAATATTTATTCCCACCTCTAGTTTGAATAAATTTTAAGTCACAAACATCGCTATGTATCAAATCAAGTGGCTCAGTATTTCTATCAATCATTTGGTATGAAGATCTTGTTAGTTTTGCCTCTACACATATTTCACATTTGTGTTTGGGATCAATATTAAATGTGGGTATGTGATTCAAGTTAATTAATCTACGCAAAGTATTATAATTAACATGACCTAGTCTACCATGGCATAAATTAGAAGACTCAAGCATATAAGCGGAAGACTTTTTATGTTTATTAATGGAATTGGGCTTAATAGCCATTATATTCATTTTCGACATTCCATTTTTCACATATCCCTTTCCCACATACATTCCATGTTTAGACAAAACTATTTTATCAGCTTCAAAAACCATCTTGAAGCCATGTGAACTCAGTAGAGTTCTAGAAATGAGATTCTTTCGGATATCAGGCACATACAACACATTTTGAAGCTTAACTTCCTTGCCTGATGTCATTTTCAGAACCACCATCCCTTGGCCCTTAATCTCAGATGTGGCAGAGTTGCCCATATACAGCTTCTCTCCAGAATCTGACAGTACGAGTTCAACAAAAGCAGCTCTATCACAGCAAACATGGCGTGTGGCCCCAGTGTCTAGCCACCACTCCTTTGGGTTGGAGTCCACCATGTTGACTTCAGAGACCACAGCAGAGAGACTGATGTCTGACACTTCTTGTGTGATGGTGTCCACCATATTAGCCTCTTTCTTCTTGTTTCTCTTTGGCAGCCTACAATCTGCCGACTTGTGACCCACCTTGTCACAGTTGAAACATTTTCCTTGGAATTTTTGCTTCTTTGAAATTCCACCCTTAGGCCTTAGCTTAGACCCCGACTTGGTTTTCTTGTTCTTGGAGCTTTTATCATGCTCCACCACATTTGCTTTGGCAACAGACTTGTTAAAAAGCTTTTTCTCAGATCTTCTATTGTCTTCCTCAATGCGAAGTCGAACAATAAGATCTTCAACTCTCATCTCTTTACGCTTGTGCTTCAGATAGTTCTTGAAGTCATTCCACGCAGGGGGTAGCATCTCTATGATTGCAGCTACCTGAAAAGACTCACTAATTACCATTCCTTCAGCATGAATTTCATGAATGAGTAATTGCAGTTCTTGTACTTGACTAATTACAGTCTTAGAATCCACCATTTTGTAGTTCATGAACCATCCAACTATGAACTTCTTAGCACCAGCATCTTCTATTTTGTATTTATGGTCCAAGGACTCCCATACTTCTTTGGCCGTTTTTTTCAGACTGTACACATTATAAAGTGCATCAGTCAAGCCATTCAGAATATAATTCTTGCACAAAAAGTCAGAATGCTTCCATGCTTCAACAGCAAGCAAGGTCTGAGCATCTGTTTCATCCTCTCTAACAGTAGGAGGATCCTCTTTCAAGAATCTCGCAAGATTCAGTGTTGTCAAATAGAACAACATTTTTTGTTGCCAAGTTTTAAAGTTCAGTCCATTAAATTTTTCAGGTTTTTCATTGTGGTTCACAGGAACCGTAACCGACAAAGGTTGTGTCAAGGTTGAAGCATGGACCCTAGGAGATGGCATCGGTGTCTCAGAAGTGCTCCCAGTTGGAACATTCTCAGTTGGAATAACATTCATGTTATCACTCATTTCTAAAAATGGAACCACGAATTAGTTTCCTTTAAAATAATTAAAAAATACTAAAAGGAAACAAAATTGAGAACAAATGTTAATTCAACAATTATATAATCTGAGAGCCAGCTGTAATGTTTATATAATAAATGTTTTGATAAGAAAAACAAAAATATTCATGTATATACATAAACACGTAGAAAGCGTTAAAGCCAAGACATTTATGAAAAGGCTACCTAAAAAAAACTGTTTTAAACTTTTATATATAAACGTAATATATATATATATATTAAAGACAAAGCAAAATTAACAGTAACTTAAAACTTTAATAACTTATAATAACAAAAACTACAAAACTGCAACAATAATATATATGATAGTAAACCATTAATAGTAATAAACCGATATATATATATACACATACAGAGCATGTAAACCGTATATAACATTAACTAATTAATATAACTGCAACAACCATTTATAATGAAAACAATGACAAAACCTCTAACACTAGTGTATATAACATAAATTATAGATGGAATGTATACAAAAGTTTTCCCTATAGTTAACAAACAAAGTCAGCAAGACAATTGTTCAACTTTATATAAATAACGATTTCCAAACTAAATAGCAGAAAGCGAGAATTCAAAAGTAAACATATATGAATCAAAAAACTATTCCTTCGATTCAAACAGCCTGTCCATCATTGTAAACAACCTATGCAATGAAACATGTATATATATATACACACACAAGAACAAAGATTAATATACAAACCGAACGAAAAAAAAATTAATAAAAAAGACTAAACAATTATGTGTGTTATGACAAATAACAAAACAAAATAATTCAAGATACGTAATGGTTTGGAGCCTATATATATATATATATATATGTAATAATGCAGTCACTCAGAAGCAATATTCTATCTTCAAATCCAACAACCTGTTTATCTTGAGAGAAAATCTGTTTTAAGATTGTTAGTAAATACAACATAGAATATGGATAAAGGAATTTCTGACAATATATTGCATGAATAAAACAAACAAGTTACAATTTTTTTTTTTTTTTAAGAATGAAAATAACAGAATAGGTATAACAAAACCTTCAACTTCAACTGAACTAAAGCAGAAATCGAACAGATGAAAGGTCAAGGCACGTGTAGGTCACGCTTTCCTTAAAACGGAGTCGTCCCCTCCGGTTGTGCACGAGGATTCTACGGACGTCTGTCTCCTAGGATACAACGACTACCAACAGAATCTTAAGCACTATTGGATACCGTTTTCTTCGAACTTGAAACTGTTTTTCTTCTATCACCAAAATGACTACAACAAAAACTAGATGGAACTTGAAAAACAAAGGAAAAAACTTTATGACTTAGTGAGTGCAAATTTTATGCAATTGTGTGTATATCAAACATGTGGAAAAGAGTTCATTATATAGGCTTAAGAGAATAGACGTTACAATCCATATTATAATGAGACATTATTCAGAATTTATGTGCATAATGACATTGGTTGCAACCTTTCATTTTCCATGATAATGGTGCTCATAATCTCCCATTAAACCATTGGTTGTAACCCTCCATTTTCATGATTATGAAGCTCATAATTATGATAATGGTGCTCATAATCTCCCATTAAACCATTGGTTGTAACCCTTCATTTTTCATGATTATGAAGCTCATAATCACCTATTAATCCATGCCTTTGGGTGTTACAATATGAGGTTTATGACCTCCATTAATCTCCACCAATGAGCATCAATTTCTCATTCATCCAATTGCCATTTTTCTAACAAGATCTACCCTTCGCTGAAGATTACTTGGTTTAGTCCAAGCCTCAACAAGCCTCCGAAGGTTCCGACCTATACTAATGACACTACCATGTTTGAGGACCAGAATAGCTCAGACCATATCGGCCTCAGCTCCCTTACAGAGGCTCCTTCAATAAGGGATCGCCAGACACCATGTCAACCACTCGGACCATCTCGATCAGTCATAAGTCATTGGTGGCGAAGGACAAGAACAAGGAGATTGACTAGAGGGTCAATCTCAATGAGGAGAAGCACAAGAGAGTGAACGTTAAATTTTTGGAGTGGATTTTGTTTGTGTTTCTCGTTGGTTGTTTAGTAGCGAGCTTGAATGTTGAGAGGCTGAATGGGACCACAATTTAGGAATTAGAGTTTTGGAAGTAGTTTGTTCTTGTGATGGTGATCATCTATGGATTATTGGTCACAAATTGGTTGGGTTGAGGTGGTCGAGATCGCGGGTGAAGGCTCATCAAGGTTGTAGGTTGGGATGGTTGGGGCCTGGAGGTGGGGTCGCCGACTAGGGTAGGAGTGGTTGAGCGTAGAGGAGGGGTAGCTGACCCCCGGGTGGGGGTGGGGGGTTTTCGTAGGGGTGAGAGACAAGGGAGGAGCTGAGTTTGGTTTTCTTTAGGTTATTGTTATATTATTTTATATTTTTGAATAAATTTGTGCTTTAATTTTTATTAATTTTTTATTGTATCAATTATTTTGAAGGTTATATTAGTAATTTTAGTTAAAAAATGATGTCCTATAGTTTTTTCTATCCAAACTTAACAGCTGAGATCAAATTGTACCTTTTTTAAACAGTTAGACCTAGTTAATTAAAAAAATTGAGGACTGCATTGCATCTTTTTAAAAAGATTGGGGACCAACTCTTTATTTAAAATGGTACAAATATTCCTCAAGTTTAAATTAATAAAAAAAGTACCGCTTGTTTTTATTTCTTAAAAAAAAAAAAAGAGTTGAAATACATCCCTTAACTAATCAAATTATTAAAAGCATAAAAAATACTCTCAATAATCATCATATATATGTAGACATTAACTATTTAAAAAAGGAAACCAATAGGACTAGCCAAGTGATGGGGATGGGTGGTGTTAGAGCCAAACACAATGGAATCCTAAGGGCTCTTTATACTTTTACCACAAAAATAAAGCTTAAATTGATTTATGTCACTAAAGAAAATAATTGCAAAAAAATACCATATGACATCAACGTACTAAAATTTATAATACCAAATATAACCTCAAAGCTTAAATTAGATTCTATAAAAAATAAGATCGTTTTTTATTACCACTGAGAATATATTAGTCTTTTTAATTTAATTATCATATTTATTTGTGACATTTAATTAGATAGTTTTTTGGTTGTGGTCGTGGACAAATCAAACCATGGAAAAAAAAAGGCATAAAACATAAATTTCTCAATCTTAAGAGGGACAATTGGGGATACATGTTCGTGCATTACTAAAAAAAGAAATAAAAAATTTTAGAAATTAAAAAAACTATTTAAAAAAGTAAACAACAATGTTGTAAAACCACAAAAACAAAAAATTAAAAACAAAAAAAAAATAAATAAATAAAAAGTCTCTTTGTCACCCTCTCAATTGTCCAATCTAGTTGTCTTAACCTGCTATCACACATGATGGATGTGCTTAGACGTATGGGTTTTTTTCCTACTTACTAGATTTATTTTTAGTTTTAAGTTAAAATTTATTTATTTTTTGAATATTTTTGCAAACTTTTTGTTTCAATCTATTTCTAATTTGTATGTTAAATAATTAATGTTTAAAAAATGCAAAAATTCTTTCAAATGTCTTTCTCTCACCCCCTTAATTAATGTCTATTAGTGGGTTTTCTCTCAATTTGACTCGTTAAAAGTATATTTTTAAACTCTTTTGAAAAACGTGAATAGGTACTTTTTTATTAGTTTAATTCTAGAAAATATTTATAATAGTTTGAATAAACTCAATAAATACTTTTAGAGTTTTTCTTCATTATTTTTTATCTTTCGAACGTGGGATTTTTGGCTTTTGAAGTTGCACAACGTATCACAATCTACTCAACAATTCCAACAAATAATGAATTAATGCATTCCTTTTAGGTTCTTCTGTCCAATAAAAATTATTACATATAAGGATGTCGTCAAACAAATAAAATAAACATATTTCTTTGCATAAAGTAGATGAGGTAAAAATTAGCTATTTTTAACAATTCTGAAATGGTCAGAGATTCATATACATGTTTTTCTTTTTTAACACAAGATTCATTTTAGATCTTAAGATTATGATTTTTGACGAGCATGTTTAGAACTAATTTTTTTATTATCAAATAATGTAAAGCTTTTATATGTTACAGTAAAAAACAAGAATTTGTTACAGTACAAAACTCACACACACTAAAATATTTTAAATCAAAAAGTTAGTTCTAACCATGTTTGTCTAACATTCTAATCTATATTGTTTAATTATTAGTAAAGATCTCATCACTTCATAAATTTCGTAATTAATTATTACTACTGTTGAGGAAATTCATGTTTAGTGGTCAATTTTTTATGCTTTGTAGCTTTAAATTGTATGCGTTTGTCGCGATCATGCTATCGTGATTCTTTAAGACAGTTTTTAGATGTGATTAGTGGCAAAAGGGGTTGTCTATTAATTAAGCATAAAAGACGGCCCTAATTCATGAGAATCTTAAAAGTCATCATCCAGGGAATACTAATGTTTTTTTTTACACCAGGGGAATACTAAATTAAAGGTTATATATAACACTACTTAAATGAAATCAATATCTTGTTACTTTGTCAGTTAGCAAAGTGAGTGTTTTAATCTTTTTTAGGGTCAAAAAATAAAGATTGGCCAAGAACAACCATAAATTATCTAGGCTAGGAATTTTCTCAATATTAAGTCCTTTTCCCAATTAGTTGGGGGAAAGAAATTTCGTTTCCACATTATTTAAATCACTACCTTTATAGCAATTGGGAAAAGGACTATATATGCTTGTTGGTTATGCCCCAAAAATGTTTGTTCTTTATAAACGGCAGACGTTTGTAGTATAGAAAAGTTGTCGTATCTATAAGGAGGTGAAAATTTGTAACTCGACAAATTGATAAAAATAAACGTTCAAAAAGACATGCACTTTTTCAAATCAAAGTGTAAAATGAAATAAATATTTTTATGGTTTTTATTTTATTTAATTAAAAAATTTAAAGCATAAAATTAAAACGGTGAAGCTTTGAGAATCCCTTGTATGTTTTGCAACTGATATGGAATTTTAACTCTAATTAATAATTATCTAAAGCATTTGATTTATTATATCTTTTCTCATTAATTGCAAGCACTTTTTACTAATTATATAGGTCAACCGAGAGCGACAATATAGCAAGCCATAATGCAGTAAGGGTTTTCCTATAAAAACTAGCAAAATAATCATCTCTCACTAATGATTTGGTGCACAAATTATGAAAATTAGAACCGCTGTCACTCAATTATAATTAACATAATTTTAAGATAGAAAAGATAATAACAAATCAAAATTAATATATTTTTATGGAATAAATTATTGCGTTAATTTCGACAGCACCTCGTTTTATTAAATGGTTTAAGAATACACTATGTCATCCTCTGTCTACAATAAATCAAGAATTACCAAGCATTTACTGTGCCAGTCTATGTCTATAATGCAGCAGAAACTCAACTTAATAAATGAGCATGACTTTAGTATTATTAATATTAATTATGCAACACAATTAAATTACATAAAGAAAGCATGACTGAATTTATGTAAAAATTGGCAGCATAACAACAGTAACAATAATTATTGAAAACATAAAGATATAATTTATTCCACAAAAATATAAGCATTACAACACAGATATAGAGTTAAAACCCATACCAAAATACTATGCATATAAGATCATCTCTCTGCCTCACCAGACTCTCTATACTAATTTAAGCATTATTTTATTATTTTTTTTACCTAAGAAGATACTGCTGAGTTTAACTCAGCAGAAAGGCAAAGAAGGGGAAAGAGGGCCAAAGGCCCGTTGAGGAGTGCCTCTTTGAAGGGGCGATACAAGAAATTACTGTTTGCTATTTTTTTATTTTTTATTTTTATTTTTTTTAACGCTGAAACGTGTCTTTGGAGTGCAGGTTTGAGTTTATAATCCAGTGTATTGCATATCACGGTAGCACAAAACATGCGCAATCTAAACCGTTCATTTCGCTATCCAACGGTCAACAGGCAGGCACGAGAAAGGGCCCAGGTGGGACCAATGGGACCGAGATTCGAGGCTGTCAGATTGGTCTTAGCCAGCATATCTAACGGCTAGAAATAAGGATGCATGTGGAGTCGATCGCATGAGATCCAAAGTTGTCTGAGATTCCCTCTAATGCGCGTGAGACTTGTCGGCGCATGTTATGCATGCGCCAATCATAGATCAACACGTGGAGACGACTGCATAAAATTCAAAGCTGTTTGAGATTCCCTCTAACGCGCGTGAGACTTGTCGGCGCGTGCATACAGATCGACACGTGGACCGCACTGTGAGATTCGGTTGACCCAAGGGATGACGTAACGACACGCGGACCTCGGTTGGACGGCTAAGATCAATTTTGTAGTGAATCCGATGGCTCTCATGATGCCAAGTGTCTCATTTAATTTAAATTTGAATTTTCTTTATCTTTTTTATGCATTTGATCTCTTATTTTATCCGTTTTGGTGTCGTTTTGCTCCGTTTTTCCTCCAGAAATCACAAACACACTAATATTAATTATTTTACAAACATAATATTTACAAAAATATTAAAAATATTTATTTTATATTAAAACACACAAAAATAAATAAAAACTCCTAAAATTTCCAGTCTCTTACGGTTTGACACATATCTCAAGTATTTTTATGACTTGGAAATATTTTTAGAAATTACTAAAAATATAATAAGATATATTTATAAACTTAAAACACACTATTAAACACACTAAAACTCAAAATAAAATAACCGCATTACTTTTACGGTTTTAACTATTTACAAACTAAACACACATTTAACACACCGAAATGACTCTAAAAATTACTAAAAATTCTTTTAAACATAAAAACACACTAAAAATATATTTTTAAACACATTTACACACTAAGATACAAAAATACTAATTAACATAAAATGCTATTAATTAGAGGATTTAATGAGAAATAAAAGCATAAATAAATTATTTAAGCCTTAGAAAATGTACACTTTTACAGTCTCATCAATGCTGCACGACCGAGATTGATGGGTTGCCGGCGCGACGGAGTTCGATGATAGATCATATGAATAAATCCATCTAAAACATTAACATCATTTTCAATTAGACGAGTCCATCTAAAATATTAACATTATTTTCAATTAGACTTGTCATGTTATGGATTTTTGCAATTCAAGAGGTTGATTGTCAGAATTTTTAGCTGATATATTAATTTTCCAAATTCGACAAATTCAGAGGTATTCACAGATGGATTTTCAAAGATGGATTATTAATACCAATGGCCATAAACTTTAGGGTATCCCTTACTTTATCCTCCTAAACTTTAAAAATCATCAGTTTATCCCCTGAACTTTTAAAACTCCTCACTTTGCTTTTCGAATTTAAAAAATCACTATTTTACACGTGAATTTTCAAAGCTCCTCACTTTGTCTCTTAAAATTTTGATTTTCTATTCAAATAGATATCATAAAGCAGACATCATTCGCACATGAGTTACCCGTAAAGACAAAAATAAGATTTTATCATTTTCAAATCTTATTTCATGTTTATATCCTCACTTAACGCTTTTGTTTTTTTTTATCTAAACTCTCATTTAGGAAAGGTTTGCTGTGTATTTTTCTCCTTTTTAATGCATAACTCATTTAATAAGTCGATATTATTTGCTAATATCTATATCGAATACTAACGAGTTTCGGATTAAAAATAAGGAGATATCAACAAACAATATCAAAAAGAAATTGCATACAAACCCTTTTTAAATAAGAGTAGATAAAAATATTAAATAAGAGTATAAATGTAAAACAAAGCCTATCTAGTGATCTATGTGTGAATCATATGGGTTTAATTTTGTTTATTTAGACTGAAAATCAAAAAATAAGAGACAAAATAAAGAACTTTGAAATAAAAACAAAATGGTGAATTTTAAAATTCATGGGATAAAGTGAGAAGTTTTAAAATTTCAACAGATAGAGTGATGATTTTTAAAATTCAATGAGTAAAATGATTAAGCCTTTAAAATTTAAGTATTGTTAGTGTTAACAACCCCACCAAGAGAAAAGTAACTTGGAAAATGTATTTGCATTCAAGATACTTCGTGAATGACAAATCAAAGATGCAGAATATTCTTACAAATTATAAATAGGTAAATAATGATTCCTGTTGGAAATCACAATCATCTTGTGAAGAAGCTGGCCATGTACATGCTTTCGTCAACAATTATCAAAAGAAAGTCGCACATATGTTTCCCATCGAGTTGGACACTTGGTCTAGACTTCCATGCCAATGGCGTGTACAGATTCCAATTTCAATGCAGTTACTTGTTACCCGCCAAATATCTTTGGGTTAAAAAAAAGCTGCACTTCTTTCCTTGAATATCATAACGTAAATAGCTAAATAACATATCATAAATAGAAAAGAACATTCAGAGCAAAAACAAAACAAAGAAAAAAAGAAAAAAAAGAAACAACATAAAAGAAATTGAGAAAAATATCTTATCGAATCATTTAACTATTTTCAATCAACAATATATTTTTACACGGACTATGAAGACATATTAAAGTTGACAAAACTAAAAGTTACAATGAGTTACAACAATAAAATACTACTAATAAAATGGTAATTTAAATTATGAAATACTATAGCCTCTATTTTGTAGATAATTTGTAACTAGTTTTTTTTTTTTTTATAATAAATGCCAATTACAAATTGTCATCAAAGTAGAGGTTATAGAACTCACGGGAATTTTGGGAAGGTGAACATCCACATATAATTTTTTTTTTTTAATTTATGTCACTCCTTGTAATGGGAAATTCATAACCATAAATTTAGATAATAATCAGGATCTAAATTATAAATTTCTTAATACATATTTAAGTAATATAACTGTATTCTGTGTCATTAATTCGATGACTGAAATATGTTATGATTGTGCTATTTTTTGTGCGCTTTTAGTTTATAAATTCAAATTATATATGAGATCACTGTCAGAAAACATTTGTCTAGGGGCTTAAAAAAAGTTTTAAAAAGGTTAATCTAATCACTAGGAGACAAATTTGTGTTACTATAAACTATAAGTTATTTCATAATTATTCGTGCATCTTGTAAATTAGATTTGTCACGTTTGACTAAATATCAACAATATTTGTCAAAAAAACCTTAACCAACTAGCTTTCCATGTTGTTTCCTTCTACAAACCTTTGTATACATATGGGCACAGCTCAGCAAGTTATGTAGTCCACTAGTATCCTTTTTAAACTAAGGAAGTGTTGAAGAACAACTGATCCTTAAAGGGAGTAGTTAGAGCTCTCTATAAATTTTTATGCTTAGGTAATCTGAGTAGTTAGAGCTCTCTATAAATTTTTATGCTTAGGTAATCTGAGAAATATTGAGAGCTCTACGCACCTATTTATAGAATAAATTAGAGAAGTCATAAGTCTACATCTTAGCTTTATTTCAATTATTAGTTTGTCGTTATTTGTCTATTATGTTATATACTTTAGTGAGCATTGCTATTGCTTTGTTAAATGGCTATAAATAGTCACATTAGCTATTGTATTAAAGGAGACTTAGGATATTGAGTATTGAATATAAGTTTAAGTGTTTTCTCTCCTAGCGGAAGGTTTTCCTATTGACCTATCCCAAGCTCAAAATGGACTAAATCGGAAGAATGGGCCCAGCAACATAATTGGTCCAGCTACCATTTCAAAACCTTACCAAGTAATTGATCCACACCCAATCCGTAAGCATGACATGCATCATGGACCTATCAAGAGAGCACGCCCAGCCATCAAATTAACCCACACAGTAATTTTCGTAAAAAAATGCAAGCCCTCTTTACTGAAAGTTAGGCTTCCAACTCTTGTTGATATAATGAAATTTGTTTCCGAAAGGTTTGATTATGCAGAAAACAAAGTTACTTTGGTGATACTTTGGGAGATGAGTTTACTAAATGTGGGCATAGTGATCAAAAGAAGTTTATAGAGAATTTTTATGTGGACAAAACTTTAGATGATTTAATTGGTTTTAACATAATTATTGAAAATGAGATTGTGGTTCCTTTTGGTTTGATTAAAATTAAAAACTTGGATGATCAAAATGGTCATGAAATACTTGATGGAATTTAAAAGTGAGCAAAGAAACCAAGTTGATGTAGAAATTGAAGTAATTGTTGAGACACTAGACTTTAATTTTGAGGGTCTCAAGACTAAAGCAGCGTCAATAGCAAATAGCTTAGGAATTTTTAGCATTTCAATGGACCATTGTTTTAATTCCATTATGGATTTAGGATGTGATTAGCAAAAGTATTTGGTTGGAATCTACCACTCCCACAAACCAAAAATGGAGATCTTCCTTCTAGAGCTTCTTTCATTCCATACTAGTTATGTCACTTGCTACAAGTTCATTTTCGTGTACTTCTACTGAACTCGCAGACGGGTTCAATTCAAATACAGGGTGAGCTAATGTACGAGAATTTAGGCATAATTGTCGTTTTATATTTTAGCTCTGTTTTGGTTATTGGTTTTTGTTATTTGTTTGTTATGTCATTTATTTTAGTAAATATTGTAAAGTTTTATTAAATGGCTATAAATAGCTAAAGTAGCTACTTTATTAGAGGAGACTTGAAATATTGAGTACTGAATACAAGTTTGAGTGTTTTCTCTCTTAATTAGAGTTTTCCCCTTTGAGGGGCTTTCTTAGGTGTAAGAATGAAAATGTCTATGACATTGTCGACATTTTTACAACAATGTCCACATTATAATAAAAGTGATATTTAGTGACACCTAAAATGTGTTGTAAAAAGTCCTCCATGATATTTGTTTAGTTGTCGTCTATAAGGACTGTCGTAGAATCTCCAAGGCTTTGATTACATTAATTTAGATGTCATCTCAAATAGTTTCAATGACATCTCTTATTTGTCGTTAAAAACTAATGTTATGACACCTTATATGGTGTCGTTTATTCTTTCTACGACACTTGCTTAGACGTCACTAAAATATTTCAACAATGTTATAGAAATTATTGCTAAAAGATATGTTGACACTGGACAAGCCATTGCTAGTTTAGATTTATAATAATTTAATTGAAACCAAATCAATCTATAATTAAAATCTAGCATAGGAGCATATAATGTCAATATATTATATAGTCAAAGAATATAAGTTCACAATTGTAAACAAAAAATCATATTTAAGTAAATGTCATAAATCTCATATACAAGTTTGAGTAGTAAGCAAGATTGTCAAGCATAATAATCTTGCGGTAAAAGGAAATGCAATGAAGCCTATATACATGCTTGTCAAGCACACAATCTTATAACTAAGATAGTTGAGCATGAGTTGATCAACTATGTGGGATGTGATGAAGCCAATAGACATGATTATAGGATATTCTTTGCTTATATGTAACTATGTCAAATCAACTCTAAAAAAAAATTAAAAATAGATTTAAGTACCGTAAAGTTAGACAACACAACTTGTATTAAGTCACACAAACCAATGCATAATCATTGACTATAGATGTAGTCCAACTACAAAATATAGAGAATAGGCAATATATGGATTTGTATATATCACAATTGCCATTTTGCAATAACTAAATTACTATTTTTCTTCTTTTGCTGTTCCAATAATTACAATTCTTACTATGAATCTATGATAACAACAAACCTCTACAATTTCAAACAATTGGCTCAAATTAAGTCATTTTCTACTTTGAACGAACATTATATTAACATGAACTAAATTTAGTAAACAAATCTCATGAGTAAGTCAGCTGTAACACCCGAGAATTTTTAATGCATTAAAAATGTAATAATTTAAGGATTATGTTAAGACAAAAATACAATATAAAAAAATACTGTACAAAAATGTGAAAAAATTATACAATATTAGAATAATGTAGTGTAAAAAAGTACACTGATAAAGTTATGTAGTATAAAAATTACACTGTAAAAGTAATACAGTGTAAGAATTAGACTGTTTAAGATTAAGCAGTATAAAAATTAGACTGTTTAAGTTAAAAAAATATAGGAAAAATACTGTTTGGAGAATATAGATGAGTAAGGAATGTTGTAACAACATGAAGAATGTGCCGACAGTATAAGAAAAATACTTGTCAGTATAAATTTGAACTGTACAAAGTTAGATAATATTAAAATTTCATTATGTGATGGATGAAAATAAGTATGGGAGGTTGTGGAGTCTCGTGAATTGTATAGAAAAGAATACTAGCAGTATAAAAAATATTATCAGTATAATTTTAGACTGTGAAAAAAGTTTTGTGGGATACCTTGAAAGTTTTGATTGGGCCACCACATTTACTAATATGGCCTAATCACATTTGGCCACTCAAAGGAACCTACTTGATTACCAAGGTGACTCACCACCTTTAAAAAAAAAGAAAAAAGAAAAAAAAGTTGAATTATTTCATCATATAAGAGACCAAAATGTTGGTCTCCACGGTGGGAAAAAAAAGAAGAAGAAAGAAATGTGAAAAGGAAAGAAAAGGAAAGAAAAGAAAGAAAGAAAGAAAGAAAGAAAGAAAGAAAGGAAAAAAATGCTCCATTTTGGCTCTACAAAACCGTCCCTCCCTAAGGCCATCGTCTCTCAAATTTTGATGATTTCCAAGCCTCCAAATCATGATTAAAGCAAGCTTTAATGTTTTAGTGCAAAGTTTTGCAACTCTGGAGGTAATTTTTTTTTTCAAAGTTATGGATGGGTTTTAATGGAATTTTGTCATGGTTTATGACAAAGGAATCTAAGCAAGTTTAATTGCACAATTGGAGGATTAACAGCTTAGAGGAATTCTTGGTAAGAATTCTAAAATCCTAGTCTTTGAAATCAACCTAAAGTTTATATTTTTATGTATGCCAAGTGTTTGATGAAATGTTTTGGACTATGGCATGTAAGATGAATGTTAAGGCACGGTTATTTTATGTTATATGTTGATGGTGATGATGATGGAAAGAAGAAAGTAAGGGTTTTGGTGAAATTCTAAAAGGGACTAAATTGCAAAGAAAAGTGTATTCTAAGCATATTTGAAAATCAGCCAAAAAGTCCCCCTAAACGTTGGAATTTGAGGAAAGTTAAAAACATGAAAGTTGTAACAGTTTGTCAAAATTCGGCTCTGTTTAGGAGTTATGAATTTTACGAAATTTTGGACACAAAATTTCAAGAAATGAAAACGTTATGAAAAGTTTAGAATTTGAACAAGGAGCTTTTTAAAGCTTTTTTCCTTGCAAAAAACTAAAAGTTATGCTATAAATTGGTCACTTTTGGTTTCGGGGGTAAAAATGTAAATATCTTTGTATTTTGGGCCAAAATCGTAAAATTATTTGAAAACTGGGTTTTCACTAAGAAACATTGGTTTCTTGCACTGCTATAGCCAGTAAGTAATTATAGATGCTAAGTTTTAAAGAATTTAAAGTTTAGAAAAGGAATGAATGAAAGAAAAACGTTAAGGGCAAAATGGTCATTTTATGAAAAAGGCCAAAACGGACCCGAAACGCCCGATGTTGGGAAACGTTCTTTAGTGGGAATTTTTTCATAATATGTAGGTAATAGAATGGTAAAGTTAAGCAGTGAGTTTTATAAAGTTACGAAATGGACAAAAAACCCATTAAGGGTAAAAATGTCATTTTTAAGAAAACGGCTAAAGCGGAATCAAACACTCCGAATTAGCAAAACGCTCTTAGATGGAAAATGTTTGTATTTTATTAGGTAACGAAACTGTCACATGAGACGGGAAATTTAACTAAGGGACGCTTAAGAATAAAAGTAACCCGGTAGGTTACAAAGTCAAGTAAAGAAAGAGGTAACCGTTGGGTTATAGAGCCAAGCAAAAAGAATGGTAACTCGGTGGTTATATAATTAAGCAAAGAGAAAGGTAACCCGGTGGGTTACAAAATTTAGTAAAGAAAAGGGTAAACCAATACTATAACAAGTTATGAAAAAAAAGGGAATAAATGTTTGATGTTTAAGTTATGTTATCAATCGAGTGGATTGGTAATAAAAGTTAACTAATTAGTCGGGTATCGTATGATCAGGACACAGAGGCCGACTAATGAAAGGAAAAGGAAGGAAATGAGAGGTTAGAACTAGAATCAAGTAAGTTCAGACCTCACCTACAGCATGAAGTAAATAATTTTCAAATGTTTATATATATATATATATATGTATATGTTTACAAATGTGTTTGCAATTGTTATACCAGTTGTTTTTAAAAGTATGTTTGCATTTGTTATGTAAAAAGTTTTACAGTTTAAATCAAGATTTGCAATGCATTTGCAACTATTATGTTAAAGCATGATTGCATTTGATGTGCATAAAAGTTTTGAAAGATCATGTGAAAGTTTGCAATGTATTTGCAAAACTTATGTTTAAAATATGTTTTGCATTTTGTTAATGCATAATGTTTTACAGCTTAAGTAATTAGTTTTATGTTGCATTTGTTATGCAATAAGTTTCAAAGAGAACAATTATGATTTGCAAATATGTTTGCATATAATGTGATTGCATTTGATATACTCACTAAAGTTAATAAGAAGGTAAAGTAAAGATAAAAAGAAAATGTCGCACCAGCCTCCTTGTTGTGAGGTTCTAAAAGTAAAGTTAAAGTTTGACCTCCTTGATGTGAGATACATGACCTCGGTGTTCGATGGTCTCAAGTCTTCCACAAGGGAAGCATTATGTTTATGATCTCATGATTAATGATGTTGGTATGAACACTAAAGTAGGACAAGGAAAGTTAAGGAACAAAGATAAAAAGTTAAAGTAAGAAAAGAATGTTCATAAAACGCTCATAATTGAATGATCATAATTGAGCATAAATGGAATCATGCATTTTGATTTTGCTTGTAATTCTTGATATGAAAATTTTATGTGTTATGTGTATGAAAAACATTCTAAGGAATGTTTTATGTTAAGTGTTTATGAAAAACATTTTCATGTTTACAAGAAAAGGCTTACACATGATGTTTTAAGAAAACCATTCAAGAAATGTTTTATGGAAAACATTTATAAAAAATGTTTCAGAAATGTTTTATGAAAAACGTTTTTAGAAATATTTATGACAAATGTTTTAAGAGAAGGGTTTTTATGAGAAAAGTTTTTAAAGCATGTTTAAATGATTTGTGAGATTATGTTTGAACTTACTGAGTGAAAGCTCATTAAAAGTTTCTTCATGCTGTAGGTAGTCCTATGGGTGACCAGTAGGACTTGTTAGAAGAGCTGGGTGCTATGGAGGACGGATGTAAAGATTTAGGTATGGATATCACTACAGTTTGCTTCCGCAACTCAAAGAAAAGGTTTTCCACTATTTAATATAGTCTTTTCAAAGTTTTAAGAAAATCAAAGTTTTATGAAATGTTTCAAAGTTTTAAGATATGTATTTTATGAAGTGTTTTATATAATAATAAAAATAAGTTTTAAGTTATGATTCAGTAAATGTTTCTTAATAAGTTCTAAGAAACGATTTGAAATGGTTTTAAAGTCAAGTGTTGAGCAATGTCTCAACTTAAATTGCAACAGAAGTCGCAATAGTTTTTATGAACATTTTAAAGGATGTTAAAAGAAAAAAAAAATTTCTAGTAATTTCTTCAAAGTAAGTAAGATTAATGTTTAAGTAATGATGTTTAAGAAAGTTAAGTGACCACCTGAAAAGGCAGGTCATCACATCAACAATAGTAAAAAATAGAAGCAACAAATATCATAAGCTACAACCTAAAGAAAAAACCACCAATTTCTAGACAAAAGTACTTAAGAACACACCCTACACCGAACATAATTGAAAATTCTTTCTAAAATAAAGTTAAGACTCAAAGAAAATATGTATTTATCATAAATGTAAATACATAGAGTTTCAAAATAATATTTAGTCATTTGTCTGACTTCAGCTTTATTCTTAGCTTTTAAAAAGATTATCCAACTATTATTTAGTTCTTCAGCAAGTATGCATGAATTTTTTTCCCCTCGTGTATGAATTTGAGATAAGATAAAATTTGAAACAAGTTTTTCATGCAAGATAAATAGAATTTTTACCTTAAATTCCTTCAATCAAATTTGATGTATCAATGTGGCCAAACAACAGTGCTCTTCAATGCATCATCTAAGGTGAAATGCTTACTCGAATAGTGATAAAATTGAACATCATTTACTAAAACTTGTCAAACCCAAACTTTCTAGGAATGGTCTAAGAATTGCATGATGTAAATGTGATGTAGGATCATTTTAGGCAATTCCTGCCTATACTACCACTTCTCTTATAGCAGTCCAATTCAACAGTTTATAGTAGCCATTAGTCTGGTTGTTCTTATCCACCACATTTGCACTACTTGATATGGACTGAAAATTACAAAAGTCGATTATATTATACTATACTTCACAACTTAGAATCTCAAAACATAAATATATTAATGGTAAGATAGGTTGTAAAGAGTTATCGAGGTTAAGAATGTAGAGGAATTGATATTTCCATTATCATTTTTACTGTTACTCTATAAATTAAAAAAAAAAACATAATTTTAGCATATAAAGTGATAAATAACAAATGATCAAAATTTTTTAAAAATAACTATTAACTTATAACTTACCACACTTAGACTCAGTTCTAATATAACATCTTCTAGGTATTTCTATCGTTATAGTAACTTCTTACTTACATTTTGAAGTTCTTGTTTCCATCCACAACTTTGAGTTTGAGCATCTACTTTGGAAAGAGTGGCACCAAATCCAAGACCTTTAACACAGCCTGAACGATCCAAGCCACGAATCTTAACCAATGCATCCTTTTTTATAAAAGAGGTTCCTAGAAGTTCATGATATTCTTCCATTTTTCTCTAGAAAGCACAAAAAGAAATCATGGTTCTAAATTACAACTAAAACATAAGTTCCAAGTACAAGTTGTAACATTACTTATACAAGATAAAATAAGATTTCCATTTGATGGGAAATGTTTTATAATAATGTTACTCTAGTTCCAACTAAGGCAAGTAATAAGATCAAGCTGACTCAGATTAAATAAATTTGACCTAAATAGGAGAGAGAAAAGAAAAAAAATAAAAGAGAGAAGAAGAAAGAAAATAGACAAGACAAGACAAACCACATGAATAACCAATTCCAATATATGAACCCTAAAGAGCAGTAATTTTCACTAATTAACATGAAGCCTCAAATAATTAACTTCTCCTTCATATGAATCAATCAAGGCTAACCAAACTTTTTCTGATTGACCAAAAAAAAGTACCTTTGATCAAAACAAGAAACCAACAAGATAAAAAAGAACCATAAACAACAAACAAAAAAAGTAATCACCACATATTAGCACTAGTTCCAAAACAACAATTCTATATATCATTGAGATCATACAAACTATAAAACAAAAAGCGATCACTACATATTAGCAACAGTTCTACATATCACAGACAGAGCATACAAATTACAAAGCAATACGCCATCAATTATAATAATTAGAGAACTTAAAACTTGTCACAAGCCGCCTTTTTCGGGTTGTGATAAACCTTTTTCTTAATTACTTATAGGCAAAAATTTAGATTTTTTTTTATAAATACTTTACATATATTGGGCTAACAACCTTTGAAATACAAACATATACTTGTATTTACATAACCTCATTTCCTTTGCAATATAGTTTATCAAACATTACTTTCAAAATATCTTAAAATACAATACAACGGAAACATATTGCGACAGAAACCGTACCCAGTATGCACACTAATCATCCCTCCGCCAGCTCATCAATACAATTACTCTGACCTTTTTGTCGGAATACTACAGCATGAAATACTTAGTGAGCTTATGCCTAGTAAGTCCCATATAAACCCATATGCACATTCAATAAAATACATCAAAATATTTATTATTTATGCCCTATTTCCATAAAACTTTGCGATTTAGTCCCTGAATTGAAAATTTTGACGATTTTGTCCCCGAGACTAAAATTTATCTCTTTACATCAAAATGTCCTATTTTTCATAAGGAACATTTTTACTTAAAGTACCATACCTTAAATCATTTTGAAAAATAATATTTTTATCATTTTAACATTTTTTTACTTTTGACAAATTCTTGAAAAATCAAAAACTCACAAACAGTTGAGTTTTTTGACGAACCGTCCAAAATGCCTAGCAGTTTCATCGAGATCTACAACTTTCATGTTTTAACTTTTCCCAAAATCTCACTGTACAGAGGTGTTTTTGGGCATTTTTCAAATCTGTCGAGGGAAAACTTTTTCTTTCAATTTAGTCCTTAGGGTATTTTGATGAAAATCTGTTTTAGAACTGTAAATCTACCCCTATATAAACAATTTCAGCCTTTTTTGGAATCATTTACCACATCAAGCAACACTTTTGAAAAACAAGCACTAAAATTGCAAAAATAACACTTTTACACAAACTATCATTTTCAACATTTAAACCTCAATTTTCACATTCACAACCTGCCATAATTCATATTTCCATGGGTTTCAACCAAAACTAATTCAAGAACCCATATGCTTTTGAGAAAATAAAAATCAAAAACAAAAATCATAAAATTTCAAAACTTTAAAATCAAAACTTACCCCAAAGAGCACCTTTTGATCTCTAGCTTTCCAAAGCTCTTTGAAATTCCTTCCTAGAGGTCATTTTCATTCAAAAATACCTTGGGTTAATTTTCTTTCTTAATCCATGAAAAATCCCTTGAAATCTTGCAAAAAAGTTAGATTTTACCTTAAAATTTGTTGAACTTTCTAGGATTTTTTCCTCTTGAACTTAAGTGGGACTATTTTTGCAAGGTTTTGGGCTTGAGGAAAATTTTGGAGATCTCCCCTAATGGCTACCAGAACTAGAGGTGGAAGAAGGAAAATATTTTTTTGGATAAAATCACATTTAATGCTTCATTATCTCTTTTTGGTGACTCATGGTAATCCATGAGTATACCCTTAGGTGGCACAAGGTGATTAGGCCACTTTTCTAGACATGTGGCCCAATAGAAAACCAAGGAGTGTCCACTTTGTGGAGTTAAAAATTTATACTGTGTAATTTTTCACCACACAGTATTTTTCCTATATTGCCGTGGTCAAATCAATGCCATCTCATATCCTTAGACTGTGTAAACTATTTTTCTTACCTTCGGTTCTTTTTTTAGAGGCCAAACGTAACTTTTTTCATATCTGTGTTTTCACTTAGCAGTATACTTATACTATATCGGCCTCTTTCTTACACTAGGTTAGGTCTCGGTGGACTCTATATCATATTTGTATTCTAAGTACCCATGTATTTGTATCACAATTTTACAATTAATTGTGATATATAATTTATTTTATGGATATTATTTACAAATTTTTGAGTAATTTAAACTCATAAAATTTGTATTAGAAATATCCAACATTGCATCACATTATAGTGAAATTTTCATTTAATACGGCCTATTATTTATATTATCGTAATTTTACAAAAATTACAATTTTTTAAGGATAAATTCATTAATTAAACCCTGATTAAGTAATAGGTTTTATTAATGAATTTTTTAGTCATTACAAAACTTATGCTCTTACGATGCTCTCATCAATAACTTTATTCATGAATAGTCCATTCTTCCACTTGTACCCCTCAATCTAAAGCTGAACCCTGGGAATAGATCTCGTACATTTTGCTTATTTCTATTAAAAGCAGTAAATAAGAAAAATATAGGTTTATGTTAATTGTATAATACTGCCACCTTTATTTTCTTTATTATTTACAAAAAGAATTATACATATAATTTACCAATTCTTGTACTAAGCGTGCATATCCCTTCTGGCTCGATGCATCTAGGTGAGTAAGGCATGCCCTCACTTTTCTCATTTTCTTAATTTTTTTTTTACCAAGACATGTTGTGAAAAGTCATTATATTGATAAAAAAAAAAAGAGAATCCAAATAACTTTCCATTCATTTGACAAGCAAACCTTCACAAATACAACTCAATCATTTTGCTCCACTTCACTTGGTTTAAGCATAGCAATAGGCCGACTCATGTTGGGTCCCTTCTTGACATCTTTTCTTATTTTAACAGATATCCTAGATTTCCAATTTTGCCATAATCTTCTCGTCATTTTAGAAGAAAAGCTTTGTGAGAGATGTCTATCATGTACTTTTGCTGCTTCATAGAGTGAAAGTAAGTTATTATATATGGAAATCACTTTAAAATTAAATAGGCATGAAAACTAACGTTTTTACCATTCCAACAAAAGACTCCATAGTGTGTCTCTAGTAGAGGCATCAATATTTTCCCAAAGTGCTTATAATTATTGGCACCCACTCTCGTGTTATCACTCCTGGTATGAAATTAAATCTCTTTGATTTGTTTCCAATAGGATGTCCATATTCATTTCACTCAATTCTCTTTAGATCTTTTTTTCCAACACTCATCACAAGCAATCTTGTAGGTCCTCTAGTCTTTTTTTCTTTCCTCAATAGGGTTGGAATTGGGTACTTTTCTCGGAGATGAATTATAAACTAGCATTGAAAAAGTTTCATTATTATTCATCATATCGTTGTATGCACTTTTTAACGACATTCAAAAAGTGAATGCTTAGATAACATGTGTTAAAAGTAGATCTTTTGTTATTGATTTTGAAGTCTCGACATGGACATAGGGGGAAATATTTCTTTTCTACAATGTCCACAAAATATTTACAAATATCTAAAATATTGATATTTATCCATGAATATCCAAGATATTTTCAGAAATGTCTATAAAATGTCAAAAAATGTCAGGAATTTTTTTGACACATAAATCAATTTTGTAAGACTTATTATTATTATTTTTAATAAAATATGACTAATATTTTCACCCTAAAATCAATAAAAAAAAGTCACTATTAATACTTATTTTGTCTTTAAAGAATTTTCTTTTTAAATGAATAGTTGACAATCAAAGATTAAGATTTGGTAATGGGAAAACAATATATAAGAAAACACAAGTGTGTTTTAAATTAGTCAAACTGATGAGAATTCTGTTAAATGGCTATAAATATGACCACAATAGCTATTGCATTAGAGGAGACTTGAAATATTAAGTATTGAATACTTTTGAGTGTATTCTTTTCTAGTTGAGGATTTTCCCCTTTGAGTGGCTTTCTTAGGCAGTATGAAAATGTCCATGACATTTTGGCATTTTTACAACAATATCCGTATTTTGAAGTCTCGACATAGATATAGGAGGAAAAAAAAATTTTTCTTGGAATGTACGATATTCGTATTTTGAAGTCTCAACAAGAATATAATGGGGGAAAGATTTCTTTCTTGGCAAGTCTATAAAATGTTCACAATGTCCACAAATATCTTTAATATTGGTCAATATCTTTGAATATCTAGGATATTTCTAGAAATGTCCGTAAAATGTCCAAAAATATTGGGAATTTTTTTGGCATAGGAATCAATTTTATAAGACTTTTTAAATTATTTTTAAATAAAATATGACTAATATCTTCACTCTAGAATTAATAAAAAATAATTATTTTTAAATAATTTTTTCTTTTTAAATGAATAGTTTACATTTAAAAATTAAGATTTTGGTAATGAGAAAACAATATATAAGAAGACTTATGAAGATTCTGTTGCCTTGAATTTAAACTTCATGACTTAGGAACTTACCTAAGTTCCTATGGTTATAATTTTCTTTATAATTCTTAAATGAGGTCTAGTTTAAAAGTACAAAACCTAAGATATTTTTTTTGATCTACTTGTGTATCCTCCACCACAAATTGTCGTCAAAATATCATTACAAAATCATGAAGACTGACTCATCGAATTGGATAAATCAATAATATCCAATCTATGGCTTTATAGTAGGAAGATATTAAGAAACACACATATGGCATATTAACAAATACCTTTAAAACTATTCAAGGGCAATATCCTGACAAATATATTATTTAGATCAAGATTAAAACCTATATAATGCCTTCCAACCTACCTACATAAAGCCTTCCAATCTACTAGAAACTCCTTTTGATATTAAAGGTTTTTGTACCATGTTTATGATAAGTATGATAATTAGTATTAAAATCATAATCGATATATAATTACAATGGTTTCCTTTTATTAAGGAGGAAAACGTCCACGATATTGTCGATATTTTTATTGAAATATCCATATTTTGAAGTCTCGACATAGATATAGGAAAAGGATTTTTGTTCCGAGATTCCATAAAGTATCCACAGTAAATATCCATAATATCGGTAAATATTCGTGAAAATCTAGAATATTTTTAAAAATTTTCATAAAATATCCAAAAAGGCCAGGAATTTTTTTTGCACAAAAATCGATTTTGTAGGACTTTTTTAAAATTATTTTTCAACAAAATGTGACTAATATTTTGAACCTAAAAACAATAACAAGATATTTATTAAGACTTGTTTAGCCTTCAAATAATTTTTTTGTTTAAAATGAATAGTTTACGACTCTTCTACAAAGACTATGTCTTGTTACATGTAGATATATGTACTATATTTTTACTATTTTTTCTACTAGTTCTAATTATTGTTTTTCATAGAGCACATAAATTTTGTTACGATTTTGACGACACTGATGACGACGACGATGGTGGGGTGGTTATGATAATGATGATGGAAACTATGAAAGAAGAGGAAGTACAATGTCCAATCAAATACTTTTGAGTCCATTCATTGGAGCAAAAAAAAAATTTACACATGCTATACATGACGAAAATCATGGTTGTAGGGTAGCAGGTGAGGGTATTAGGACAATTACAAAGCAACATATAAGAATTTGTAGTGCAACTCAAATAAGTCAAGTTGATGAGGATTTTGTTACCCTAAGTTATAATTCCATGAGCATCGAAATTGATAAAAATTCTTATGGTTATAATATTCTTTATAGTTCTTAAATGGGAAAAAGTTCAAAAGTAGAAAACATTTTTGTTTTTTCATCTTTGCCTTTTATATAATGAGATAAAACTCTCATATTAGACTAAAAAATATATTATTTATTTTATTAACTAAATTCAAGTTAAGTAATATTGATTGCTTTAGCATTTTATAAAGTTTTAAGGAAAAAATTTGTTTTTATCAAGATATTATTTTTTTTAAAAAAAATCCATTAACATCGTTATTTCCGTTGATATTATCCATAAATCAGTGCCTCAACAACTCCATCAACAACATTGACATTTCATCCTTGCTTAGGTGGATTTTGGACCTTTGAGTCCCATCCTTCATTCAGGTTAGGCCGATAAAATTTTATTGTTTTCAATTCCATTGTAGCTTTAGAAGCAGTATTGGGCTTAATTAACTTACCCGATTTTAGGTCATTTTGAGAAATATCACTTTGTGGTATTGTTTTTCATTTTTACTAGTTTTAAGAAAAAGTTTAAAACATTCCACTTCCAAAGAGTATAAAGACAATTGAACACAAGTATTTTAAATTAGGGTCTAGTAAACAAATGTTGTTTAAGGATACTTTGGCCTTTTTGGCTAAGAGAAGTGGTATGAATTAAAAGAAGAAAAATAAATGGTAGAACACAATAGTGAGAGATCAATTAGAAAACTATCACTTCTATAGGTGTTGAATTCAAAAACATTTTTTTTCCAACCATAACAAATGCATCACTTCTGACATATCAAAACTCAAACATACCCTGAAAACCTTAGCCTCTTCTTCTCTTTTTCTTCCTCCTCCATTTTATCTCTTACTATAGTGCCAGAGTTCCAAGAAGCCTCTTGCCCATAATCTCTTCTCCCCTGCCTTCCATTCTTCTCTCTGTTCAAGCTGTGAGCGTGACATTGTCACTAATGGAGACGAGGACGGCTATGCGCGACTTGTGAATAAAGATCAATGGTCATTGCCATTGTGGAATGACCTTAAAGCTAGCAATGAGATCACAATGTCAAATGAACTCTTAGTGACATCGGAGCTCCGATGGTGTTTCAATGTTTGAAATATAAGATTTGATCAAGTGATTAAGACTTATGGGTTCACATAAAATGTAGACGAACCATGTGTTTACAAACACATTAAGGATGGAAAGGTAGTTTTTCTACAACTCTATGTAGATGACATACTGCTAATTGGCAATGACATTGGTCCGTTGTCATCGGTCAAATTATGGTTGACCAAGCAGTTTGACATGAAAGACTAGGGCGAAGCTAATTTTATTCTCGGTATCTAGATCTTTCGAGATAGGAAGAACAAAATGATAGCTTTATCCCAAGCAGGCTACATAGATAAAATTCTCAAAAGGTATGTAATGTAGGATTCCAAGAAAGGTAGGCAACCATCTAGGTATGGAATTACTTTTTCTAAGAAAGACTCACCAAAGTCCGATGAAGAAAGAGGATACATGAACAAGGTGCCTTATACTTCAACAGTGGGTAGTCTCATGTATGTTATGCTTTGCACACAACTGGATATTTGTTATGCGGTCAGGATTGTAAATCGATTTTAGTCGGATCTAGGACCGAACCACTGGGTTATGGTCAAACATATTTTCAAGTACCTGAGAAGGACTCGAGGGTATATGCTTGTGTGTTTGGGTGAGAATTTAACACCTCTAGGATACATTGACTCCGATTTCTAATCCTATCTGGATTCAAGAAGATCGACTACTAGTTTTGTGTTTACTTTGGGCGGCGGTGCCATTGTTTGAAGAAGTGTCAAGCAAGATTGCACTTCAGATTCAATGATGGAGGTTGAGTATGTAGCAGCTAGTGATGCTTCGAAAGAAGTAGTGTGGCTTAACAAGTTCCTTGGAGATCTTGAGGTAGTTCCTAGTATGGATAAAGCGTTATCCCTAGTATTGTGATAACAGTGCAGCGATAGCTAATGGTAGGGAACCAAGATTGCACAAGAAGAGTAAGCATATTGATCGTAAGTATCATGTGATAAAGGACTTTGTAAAGGTCGGGCATGTTGCTATATGCAAAATCACATCCGAGGACAATTTAGCTGATCCATGCATGAAGACACTAATTGTGAAAGTTTTTGAGAGGCATGTGGAAGCTATGGGGATGCGGGATTTGTCATATTTACTCACTTAGTGCAAGGGGGAGATTGTTAGACATGTATGCCTTAAGGAGTAAAAATATAATATGTTTTTGGAGACATTTTTATCAAGAAAGAATTTATTTATTATTCATATGCCAAATTGTTGTCTTCTTTACGTTCATATTTGTTGGATGTGTGATAAGCAAACAAAAGTCTGAGACTGTAGGTCTAAGCCTTTAGAATCAGGTATATGATGGACAGATTATGCAGAAGATATGATTCTAAAGGTGACGGTCTAAATTATAAGATCCGCAATCGAGGAAATAAAGTTGGGTGTTTTATTCATGCAAAGATTATTATGTTGTCTATATCCCTAACAGGAGATGGTTTGTCTTGGCCATCGAAAATGGACTTCGTGAATAGAAACATTGGTGCATTGTCATAGGTGACGTTGTATTAGATCGGGACATAAAGTGTAATTGATTTGAATAAATAATTCTATCTCAGCAAATCAATTCACTTTAGACAATCATATGTGTTGTATCTTAATCCTGAAATGAATAGTGGGCCCATTGTCTTGACTTATGTCTTTTGATGTATCAAATGGTACGCATACTGATACATTGGAGACACGACTTTTGATGGCATAGACTTGTTATTCATAGATACGAATCCATAGCTCCTTTTTAGGAGTCGATGATATCCTCTTATACGCGTTATCCTGTAATTGGAAGACTGGAGCGCTCAACTACTTGGATACATAGGTGCAATTGAGTCGGTATACTGTCCTTGGATGGTAAGTTTTCCAATGGTGAGATAATGGAATGTAAGAGAGAAAGAATCAAAAAGGTAAGACAAAATTTATCCTTAAGCCAATTGTGGATATCCTATAGGGATACGATACATTATGATATGTCATGGAGACTTAGCTACTTGGGCTTTGTAATTCTATATAGTTCAAGAGTGCAGCACTAAACCTTTAGTAGAGTAGCGTTAGAGTTGATAATTATGAAATGTATATCTGAGATATTGGGTTTCACAATTATCAGGAGCTTGAACTATATAGGTCCATCAGGTCCCCTTTGCTAGCTCATAATAAATCTTGTAACGATACATCATGCTTTTCCAATAAACTGGTGACTTATGTTAAATTATCAGATTGATTGAAATTCAATAGGATCAGATAATTCATGTCTGTTTATCGGTTGAATTAATTTTGTGAAAAATTAATTCAAGATAAACTTGTTGAACTATCTAGAATATTTAGTTTCCTAGAGATTATCTAAATATTGTTGTTTTAATCAGATGACTTTTCTATTGGGTTATTTGAATTAAAACTGAGGCTTTATCTAAGAATCTGGGGTGAAAAATAAAAGATTCATAGGGATCATTTATCGTTAGTTCGACAGTTTGGTCTTCAGGTTTGGCCTGCCGATGGAGTATGTTCGACAGGCCGATCTGCCAATTCGGTCTGTCGACCAAACGATAATTTGATCATGCATTTTTATGCGATTTTATCAGATATTGATCCAGATTAAAATTTTAAGGCCTTATCTGATAAGGACTAACCCTTAGGGCCAACCTCTATAAATAGGGAATGAGACTCATAAGTTATTTAGATCAGTTGAGAAATCAAGAATGAGCACTCTATTTGTGAGTCTTTGAAACTCCCTTGAAGAGCTAGTGTTCACAAATCACAAACGTTAGTTTTGGGTTTTCTCAATTGGTTGGAAAGAGAGCCACCTGGGAAGAGCTGTACGACGTACGCCAACATGCACTTCGATCGTGAGTAGAGAATAGCAAAGAAGACCAGTTGGTTGAGGCTCTTTTGAAATGCCATTCTCTTCATTGATTGCAGGAGTTTTTCAGCAAACAAGGTTAGTAAAATCTAGTTGATTTATGCATATAGTGTGTCAAACTTGTGTTTTAGAAAATACTCTGGTATTAAAATTTTTAAATTTTCGCTACGTAATATTTTTCCAACACTATTTACGCTAAAATTTTAATTAATTCAATCCCATGTTTAGTGTTGTACTATTAAGTTAGGGCTTTTCGGGTCTTTTGTAAATATTTTTCAAATTTTAGGTCAAATTGTAATTTTTAAAATTAGAGGAACAAAAATAGAATTATTAAAAATATTTCTATCCCATAAAAATTATATTTTAACCCCTCATTTTTGAGAAATTATAATTTAACCCTAAATTTTTTAAAATTTTTGCAAATAGGTCCTTCAAATTTTCACAATGTACAAAGGTTATATTTAATCTCATGCTTTAGGAAGGGATTGCCTAATCCCTATCCAAAAGGATTTAAGCATGGATTAGATAACTCTTATCTAATTTAATCCTTATAATTTTTTTTTCCATCAAACAAAGTATTAAGATTTAATCCAATTCAATCTTCCCTAATCTTACGCACCAAACATCCTCTAAAGAAGCTTGTAATGAAATAACGAATTCTCCCTTAATTGAATGAGTAACATTGTACAAATCAGTGTTTGAGTAAAGATATAAGTAATCTAACTAATAGATCGGGTTAGGACTAATATCAGTAACTAACCCTCCTAGTTGTACAATCAGTAGGCTACTCTATAACTGATAGTAAACTAACTACCATTTACTGCTTTATTACTAAGGGAGTTTTCATAAACACTGCCCTTTAAGATTTATTTTTTATAAATGTCATACATGTTTATTTATGGCATAACTTAACATGTAAGGTGAATAATAATGTGGCATAAAATTTTTCAAGTGTGGCATGAATAAACACAACTTTAAAAAATGTGGCATAACATATAATTTTCTCTAATTACTAACAAAGGTGAATGTTGGCCACCTTTGATCAAACAATTCCCTTGATTGAAGACACTGAGTTTTTATGACAACCAAAGAGAGCATGCAAACCTACCTCCTCTCGACCACTTATAAACTCATTCATGAGGATACTCAAAGGTTGACAATTGTTGTTTAATTTATTTGCAATATCCATGTCATTTAAGATCCCATGTCATGCTTTATCATTTACAAACACAATTATTACACTGAAAGTGTTCCGCTAACATATATGCTATTTTGCAAAACAAACATTATTTTCGATACACTTTACATCGCTCCTTAGAGTCGTCGCCATTACCCGTGCACTTTAAGCATTGTTACAATTTAGTCCATGAAATTTTAATTTTGGCATATTAGTCCTTAAATTTTTATTTTTTTAACAATTCTTGTCCTAAACACAAATTGACAATGATATATGAAATTTAACAATTGTAATCATATGTCCATTTGCTAAACTTGAAATTTTACAAAAACAGTTATATTTATGTGTAAAAAGTTGGCAGGACGGTGGCTTCACATGGCTCTAGGACAAATGACACCTTCAAACGTGACAGGACCAACGACAACTAACTATGATGAGTAGTGGCTACCGCAGTGTAACACCTTTGAATTTTAAAGTAGAATTAATTATGTTAAGTTTAATTATTAAATATGCTAAGTATAATTTTTATGTTCATTTTGTTCATTTAAGATTTGTTGCATTTGTTATATTTGAAAATTTGATTTTTAGTTCCTTAAAATACCAAAGATATTTTTACACCACATTTTTCTCATATTTACAAAAACGCCCTTGGCCCCTTTATTTTTCTTTTCCTCTCCCTATCTTTTTCATTTCATGCTCTCTCTCTTTCCTTCTCTCTCTTTCATTTTCTCTCTCTTTCTTCCTTTTTTTCGCGTCACTCCTCTCTTCCTCTCTTTGTACAAAAATACGAATTCACACTTCAATCCACTTAGTTTAGAGAGTTGTTCAACCCAAGCAATATCAAGCCACAAAGTTTTCTTCAAAACTGTTCAAAATTAAAGGTTAGCTCTCTTTGTCTCCAAAATTTTGATTTTCCTTTTGAATTTCTATGTATTTTGCAATCTGAACTTTGATGAGCTTAAATAATGTTCAATTTGAGTTGTAGAATGTAATTTACTATGAATCTAAGCTTTATTTGAACAAAAATTGATTTAAACAAGTTTTGGCATTTTTCTTTGATTGTCAAATAAATTGTGAAATTGAGTTTAAATTTGAGAAAATGGTTTAAATTTATTCTATTAAGATTTTCTAAGCTTTTTCCATGATTTTTACGCTATGGGAATTGAAAAATAGGTTTAAAATTGGATTTTGAGTTCAGGGATGCCGAAAGTTAAAGCCTCAGGTCCCTAGATTTTATCAGTTCAGCATGCCAGATTGAAGAAGTTTGGCAGGCTAGATTCATAGTCTTCGACAGGCCGAACGTAGCAGTTCGGTAGGCCAGTCTGGATTTCGTTAGGCCAAACTATGCAGGTTTGGTAAGCCGACTGTGAACTTTAAAAATTGCATTTTTCTTACGGTTTTTAATGTTTTATGATTTAGAAATGATTTAAAAAGGATAAGGATTTTGGGCTATGATTATTTTGAGTCAAAAGGCACACTGGTAATTAAATTAACACAATGATATTTGTTGAAAGTGATTTCTGATTTTAAATGCAGTTTAAAAGGTTTTGAACGTATATGGATGATACGTTGAATTTTATTTAGAGCTTACGTTATTGGAATTTCAATTGAGGTAGGATTTTCTATTCGTTTCACTGGCAGCCCTTTTTAAATTGTTTTGGCCAAATGCTTGACTTTTTGAATGATTGGTGAAAATAATTTTTGTCTTTGATCTTGAAGAATTGTATTTTGATATTCTTTTTGGATTTCTAAAATCCATATGGTGATGTTTTATCAAGTTGCTTTCTAGTAAGTGTTTTTATTTATTTGTTAAGACTTTGAGATTCATCTCAAATAAAACGGTTTGTGACAAATTCTCTGTTTTTAATTACTATTTTAAAATAACTTGTTTTTTTGTTTAAATAATTATCTTATTGAGCATTCCGCTCACGTTTTCCTGCTTTTAAAAATCTCCCTTTTAGGTTTGAAGAGGAAGAAAGGTCCTAGGATCAAATCCTAGCTCTAGGAGTAGAGATGGTATTTTCTCTAAAATTGTGGTATGATGCGTGTATTGCACGACTTATCCAAATCCAACGTTGATGTCGTGTCATCTTTGTGAGTTTCTATATTTTTTATTTTTTTCAATGACAATGATTTACAATGGTTTTTAGAAGTTTGTATTACTATTATTATTATTTGTATTTTATATACCTACCCACCTTTGTGGTAAACATCCACGTGATGGTGAATGATAATAAGATCTCGGCCCCACCTTTGTGGCACTCACGTGTTGGTGACTGCCGATGATATTTATTTACTTTCATGAGTATTTACTTACTTTTTCTTTCTTTACCTAAAACATACTGACTCCCCTTCCGAGGGTGTCGCAGAAAGGTGTCCAAGTGCAGGCTTCAGATCTTTTGGGAACTGAATCTATGAGGTTTGCACTGTTTTTTTTTTGATTTTTCAAGTTTTATGTCGGGACAGTTTTCGTCATAGTTACGTTTGAGTACACTGTATTGTTTATGATTTTAAACTTTAAATATTTATAAATTTCGTGGACAAAATTTCGTTCAAGGAGGGTGGATTGTAACACCCCTGAATTTTAAAGTGGAATTAATTATATTAAGTTTAATTATTAAGTGTGCCAAGTATAATTTTGATGTTAATTTTGTTCATTTAAGATTTGTTGCATTTGTTATATTTAAAAATTTGATATTTAGTCCTCAAAATACTAAATAATATTTTTACACTACATTTTTTCATATTTACAAAAACGCCTTGGCCCCTTTATTTTTCTTTTCCTCTCCCTCTCTTTTTTATTTCATGCTTTCTCTCTCTTTCATTTTCTCTCTCTCTTTCTTCCTTTCTTTCCCATCACTTCTCTCTTCCTCTCTTTGTACAAAATTTGAATTCAAGCTTTAATCCACTTAGTTTTGAGAGTTGTTCAACCCAAGCAAGATCAAGCCACAAAGTTTTCTTCAAAATGTTCAAAATTAAAGGTAAGCCCTTTTTCTCTCCAAAATTTTGATTTTCGTTTTGAATTTCTATGCATTTTGCAATCCAAACTTTGATGAGCTTAAATAAAGTTCAATTTGAGTTGTGAAATGTGATTTACTATGAATCTAAGCTTTATTTGAACAAAAATTGTTTTAAACAAGTTCTGACATTTTTCTTTGATTTTCAAATAAATTGTAAAATTGAGTTCAAATTTAGAGAAAATGGTTTAAATTTATTCTATTAAGATTTTCTATGCTTTCTGCATGATTTTTATGCTCTAGAAATTAAAAAACAGGTTTAAAATTGAATTTTAAGCTCGGGGATGCTGAAACTCGAAGTCTCGGGTCCCTAGATTTTTCTAGTTCGACATGCCAAATTCAAGAAGTTCAGCAGGCTAGATTCATATCTTCGATAGGCCAAACTGTAGTAGTTCGATAGGCTGGTCCGGATGTTTGGTAGGCCGAACTGTGCAGGTTCGGCAGGCCGAATCAAGATGTTCGACAGGTCGACTGTGAACTTTGAAAATTGTATTTTTCTTTTGGTTTGCAATGTTTAATGATTTAAAAATGATTTAAAAAGGATTAGGATCTTGGGTTATGATTATTTTGAGTCAAAAAGCACACTAAATTAAATTAACATAATGATTTTTGTTGAAAGTGATTTCTGATTTTAAACACAGTTTTAAAGGTTTTGAATGTATATGGAGCATACGTTGAATTTTATTTGGAGCCTACGTTATTGGAATTTCAATTGAGGTAGGATATTCCTATCCATTTCTTTGGTGGCCCTTGTTACATTGTTTTGGCCAAATGCTTGACCTTTTGAATGATTGATGAAAATAATTTCTGTCTTTGATCTTGAAGAATTGTAATTTGATATTCTTTTCAGATTTTCAAAACCTGTACGGTGATGTTTTATCAAGTTGCTTTCAAGTAAGTGTTTTTATTGATTTGTTAAGACTTTGAGATTCATCTCAAATAGAACTGTTTATGAACAATTCTATGTTTTTTATTACTATTTTAAAATAACTTATTTTTTTAAATAATTATCCTATTGAGCCTTCCGCTCATGTTTTCTTGCTTTTAAAAATCCCCCTTCTAGGTTTGAAAAGGATGAAAGGTCCCAAGATCGAAACCCGACTCTAAGAGTTGAGATTGTATTTTCTCTAGAACTATGGTATGATGCGTGTATTGTACGACTTGTCCCGCTCTGACGTTGATGTCGTGTCATCTTTGTGAGTTTCTATATTTTTAATTTTTTTCAAAGACGATGATTTACGATGGTTTTCAGAAGTCAGTATTACTATTATTTATTATTTATATTTTATATACCTACCCACCTTCGTGATAAATATCCACATGATGGTGAATGATAATAAGATCTCAACCCCACCTTCGTGGCATTCATATGATGGTGACCGCTGATGATATTTATTTACTTTCATGAGTATTTACCTTAATTTCAACTTCTTTATCTAAAACTTATTGACCCCCCTCCCGGGGGCGTCACACTAATGGTATCAAAGCATAGGCTTCAAAATCTTTTGGGAACTAAACCTATGAGGTTTTCACTGTTTTATTTTGATTTTTCAAGTTTTATATCGGGACAGTAGACGTTACAATTACATTTGAGTACACACTGTTGTTTTTAATTTAACTTTCAGATATTTAAAAATTTCGATGATGAAATTTCGTTAAAGGAGGGTGGATTGTAACAACCCTGAATTTTAAAGTGGAATTAATTATGTTAAGTTTAATTATTAAGTGTGCCAAGTATAATTTTGATGTTAATTTTGTTCATTTAAGATTTATTGCATCTGTTATATTTGAAAATTTGATTTTTAGTCCTTAAAATACCAAATGATATTTTGAAACCACATTTTTTTCCATATTTATGAAAACACCTTGGCCCTTTTATTTTCTTTTCCTCTCCCTCTCTTTTTCATTTCACGCTCTCTCTCTCTTTCCCCCTCTCTCTTTCATTTTCTCTCTCTCTTCTTCCTTTCTTTCCCGTCACTCCTCTCTTCCTCTCTTTGTACAAAAATTCAAATTCAAGCTTAAATCCACTCAGTTTTGAGAGTTGTTCAACCCAAGCAAGATCAAGCCACATAGTTTTCTTCAAAATGTTCAAAATTAAAGGTTAGCCCTTTTTCTCTCTAAAATTTTGATTTCATTTTGAATTTCTATGCATTTTGCAATCTAAACTTTGATGAGCTCAAAAAATGTTCAATTTGAGTTGTAGAATGTGATTTACTATAAATCTAAGCTTTATTTGAACAAAAATTGATTTAAACAAGTTTTGACATTTTTCTTTGATTATCAAATAAATTGCGAAATTGAGTTTAAATATGGAGAAAATAGTTTAAATTTATTCTATTAAGATTTTCTAGGCTTTCTGCATGATTTTTATGCTCTGGGAATTAAAAAACAGGTTTAAAATTGGATTTTGAGTTCGGGGATGCTAAAACTCGAAGTCTCGGGTCCCTAGATTTTTCCAGTTCAGACATGTCAGATTCAAGAAGTTTGGCAGGCCGGATTCATATCTTTGGTAGGCCAAACTATAGCAGTTCGGCAGGCTGGTCTGGATGTTCGGTAGGCCGAACTGTGTAGGTTCGACATGCCAAACCAAGATGTTCGACAGGCCGACTGTGAACTTTGAAAATTATATTTTTCTTCCGGTTTTCAATGTTTAATGATTTAGAAATGATTTGAAAAGCATTAGGATTTTGGGTTATGATTATTTTGAGTCAAAAGGCACACTAAAAATTAAATTAACATAATAATTTTTCTTGAAAGTAACTTCTGATTTTAAATGCAATTTTAAAGGTTTTGAACATATATGGAGTATAAGTTGAATTTTATTTGGAGCCTATATTATTGGAATTTCAATTGAGGTAGGATATTCCTATCCCTTTCTTTGGCAGCCCTTTTTAAACTATTTTGGCCAAATGCTTGACCTTTTGAATGATTGATGAAAATAATTTCTGTTTTTGATTTTGAAGAATTATATTTTGATATTTCTTTCGGATTTTCAAAATCCGTACGACCATGTTTTATCAAGTTGCTTTCAAGTAAGTGTTTTTATTGATTTGTTTAGACTTTGAGATTCATCTCAAATAGAACTATTTATGAACAATTCTCTGTTTTTTATTACTATTTTAAAGTAACTTGTTTTTTTTAAATAATTATCCTACTGAGCCTTTCGCTCACGTTTTTCTGCTTTTAAAAATCTCCCTTTTAGGTTTGAAGAGGAAGGAAGGTCTTAGGATCGAAACCTGGCTCTAGGAGTTGAGATGGTATTTTTCTCTGAAACTATAGTATGATGCATGTATTGTACGACTTGTCTCGCTCCGACGTTGATGTCATGTCATCTTTGTGAGTTTCTATATTTTTAATTTTTTTCAAAGACGATGATTTACGATGGTTTTCAAAAGTCAGTATTACTATGATTATTATTTATATTTTATATAACTACCCATCTTTGTGGCATTCATATGATGGTGACCGCCGATGATATTTATTTACTTTCATGAGTATTTACTTACTCTTTCTTTATTTACCTTAATTTCAACTTCTTTATCCCAAAACTTACTGACCCCTCTCCTATGGGCGTCACAGAATGGTATCAAAGCGTAAGCTTCAAATCTTTTGGGAACTAAACCTATGAGGTTTTCACTGTTTTATTTTGATTTTTTAAGTTTTATGTGAGAACAGTTGTCGTTAAAGTTACGTTTGAGTATACAGTGTTGTTTTTAATTTTAAACTTTAGATATTTAAAAATTTTGAGGATGAAATTTCGTTAAAGGAGGGTAGATTGTAACATCCTAAATTTTAAAGTGGATTAATTATGTATTAAGTGTGCCAAGTATAATTTTGATGTTAATTTTGTTCATTTAAGATTTGTTGCATTTATTATATTTAAAAATTTGATTTTTAGTCCTTAAAATACTAAATGATATTTTTACACCATATTTTTCTCATATTTACGAAAACGCCCTTGGCCCCTTTATTTTTCTTTTCCTCTCCCTCTCTTTTTCGTTTCACGCTCTCTCTCTTTCCCTATCTCTCTTTCATTTTCTCTCTCTCTTTTTTCCTTTCTTTCCCGTCACTCCTCTCTTCTTCTCTTTGTACAAAAATTCAAATTCAAGCTTCAATCCACTCAGTTTTGAGAGTTGTTCAACCCAAGCAAGATCAAGCCACAAAGTTTTCTTCAAACTGTTCAAAATTAAAGGTTAGCCTTTTTTCTCTCCAAAATTTTGATTTTCGATTTGAATTTCTATTCATTTTGCAATCCAAACTTTGATGAGCTTAAATTACATTCAATTTGAGTTGTAGAATGTGATTTATTGTGAATCTAAGCTTTATTTGAACAAAAAATTGATTTAAACAAGTTTTGACATTTTTTTATTTTCAAATAAATTGTGAAATTGAGTTTAAATATTGAGAAAATGGTTTAAATTTATTCTATTAAGATTTTCTAAACTTTCTGCATGATTTTTATGCTATGGGAATTAAAAAAAGGTTTAAAATTGGATTTTGAGTTCGAGGATGCCGAAACTAGAAGTCTTAGGTCCCTATATTTTTCCAGTTCGACATGACGGATTAAAGAAGTTCGACAGGCCAGATTTATATATTCGGTAGGCCAGTCCGGAATGTTCGGTAGGCCGAACTGTGCAGGTTCAATAGGCCAAACTAGGATGTTCGGCAGGCCGACTAGTGAACTTTAAAAATTGTATTTTTCTTCTGGTTTTCAATGTTTAATGATTTAGAAATAATTTTAAAAGGATTAGGATTTTGGGTTATGATTATTTTGAGTCAAAAGGCACACTAAAAATTAAATTAACATAATAATTTTTATTGAAAGTGATTTCTGATTTTAAACGTATTTTTAAAGGTTTTTGAACGTATATGGAGCATACATTGAATTTTATTTGGAGCCTACGTATTTGAATTTCAATTGAGGTAGGATATTCCTATCCCTTTATTTGCAGCCCTTTTAAAACTATTTTGGCTAAATGTTTGACCTTTTGAATGATTGATGGAAATAATTTCTGTCATTGATTTTGAAGAATTATATTTTGATATTTCTTTTAGATTTTCAAAACCCGTACGGTGATGTTTTATCAAGTTGCTTTCAAGTAAGTGTTTTTATTGATTTGTTAAGACTTTGAGATTCATCTCAAATAGAACGGTTTGTGAACAATTCTCTGTTTTTTATTACCATTTTAAAATAACTTGTTTTTTAAAAATAATTTTCTACTGAGCCTTTCGCTCACGTTTTCCTGCTTTTAAAAATCTCCTGTCTAGGTTTGAAGAGAAAGGAAGGTCCCAGGATCGAAACTTGGCTCTAGGAGTAGAGATGGTATTTTCTCTGAAACTGTAGTTTGATGTGTGTACTGTACGACTTGTTCCAATCTGATGTTGATGTCATGTCATCTTTGTGAGTTTCTATATTTTTAATTTTTTTCAAAGACAATGATTGACGATGCTTTTTAGAAGTTTGTATTACTATTATTATTATTTATATTTTATATACCTACCCATCTTCGTAGTAAACATCCACATGATGGTGAATGATAATAAGATCTCGGCTCCACCTTCGTGGCATTCACGTGATGATGACCAGTCGATAATATTTATTTACTTTCATGAGTATTTACTTACTTTTTTTTATTTACCTTAATTTCAACTGCTTTACCTAAAATTTACTGACCCTCCTCCCAAGGGCGTCACACGCAAAGCTCTGATGATGAGCTTGGTAGGGAAGGGGTGTTCGGCAGCCATGGCAAGGAAGTAGGCTCTAGTGACAAGCTCTAGCGCGACAATGATGGAGGTGTTTGACAGCCATGACAAGGAAGAGTGATAAACTTAAGGGCCACAATGAAACTAGATGCGGCTGACATGATCTAGCCTAGACAGTTACGGATTCGACAGTTTGTGGAGGTGACGGAGGTATAATGGTGGGTGTATGGGTGAGATTCCAAAATATTGAGTAACAACTTAATTACGTGAAATTTAGATTACCTCAAAATGAGATAAAATAAATATTACAAAATTAGTTTTCAAAAAAAAAAAAAATCCCACTCCCACTCGTGAACTAAACACTCCCTAAGTCATTACTTAAATCATGTAGAGTGGGAGTTGGTCTTGAATCATCCTTGTTACTGTCGCGTAGTCACGTCGATGTAATTATATTTTTGTATCCTTTTTGCGATGAAAAAGAAATGTAAATGTAACAAATTGGATGATAAAGACAGATGCATCTAACAAAGCTCTACATCTATTGAGATGGTTTCATGAACTCTACAGACACGAAAATTGAAATTTTGCAACACATGCGTAGCGCGTGTACATCCACAACCTATGGAATCGAACATCTGGCCACTTTAAATCCCGACCAAGAGTCCAGGGGTAAAAGTGGAATATTTTTAAGTACAATTACCTCGATGAGAAACAATGTATTTACAGCTACCACGGTGAGAAACAATGTATTCCCTAATAGGTTTCTAATACAAAAAATAAATACCGACGTCAAATAACTAAATTCTAAGCACTATAGCAATGTGGTTTGGGAAATATTGTTTGAACCAATTGGGTTAAAAACATTGTAACATACAAGAGGATATGAAAGTATTACACAATAGAAACTAAAAGTTTTGATTGAAATTAATAAGATGTTTAACAAACTCAATTGCAACTCAAACAGTATATAACTCTCACATGCTACAATGTAAAACAAAAATCCACTATCGTATGAAGCTTTTACATGTTACAATATTTTTAGTTTTAACTCTCAGTTTTAACTCATTTCCAAACACCATATACGATTTCCAACAATTTCCAAACACCGTAAATTGTTCATAACCAAACCCCAATTGCCACCGAAGTGATCCCCAATGTAAAATCAGCATAAAAACAATATGCAGTTATGCAAATTATGCACCTAAAAAAAGGTGCAATTATGCAAATTAGGCATGAGATTTTTATGGAATAGGAATTTTTTAGAAATAGAATCGTGACGCATTCCACATACAGGCCATCTTCGGCCAATTCTCTAATGAATTCAGGGGCAGAACATTTTTTTTTTTTTCCGTTCCAAACTACTTGTTAAACTATAAAAGTAAATCAGGGAGCAAAAAAAACTTCAAATGCTGCATTAATACACCACGCACTACGCTCAAACACTTGAGGTCTACGCATCAATACCACACAAAAACTGCAAAGGTTTCTGATAATTCCATTACGGCTAAAAGCAAAACCTTTAACATTGAGGAAAATTTTAAAAAATTTCCAATGAACAGAAACATGATTTCATTCCAAAGGTTGAAACGCAAAAAAGGCCAAACTCTTCACAGGTCCTGCACGCTCAAACCTACCCAAAAAAAAGAAGAAGAAATTATTAAAAGAAGGTAAAACATCAAAAGAAAATGAAAACAACCAAAAGCCAGAAAAGAAAACCAAAAAATTGGGTTGAGGTAACTTCAACAAAGACAGTTGCACACAAGTGGAAAATGTATTTTTCCAAAATCAAATAAGAAGAAAACTATAAGACATGAAAACTACATACTTCAACTGGTTAGTCCTCCAACTCGAAAGGAACCTGGTGTATGTTTGCGTATGCAGTTGGTAATTCTCTATCACAAAGATTCATAACAAATGAGATGTTAAAAGAAAAGAATACCTGGAGGAAGGGATTGCTTCAACTTGTCAGCCTTCTCAGAGTCAAACACGCAAAGGGTGTAAAGGTATTTTGAGCATCGAACCTTGAACTTGACCACATCTTTGCTCCTCTTGATTTTCACCGAGCGTGCATCCTTCCTTCTTGCAGTGAGGAGGAAATCCTTAATCTCATGAATTTGCTTCGGCTGGTTGCAGAGGAAACATATAGATAATTAATAAAACACGTCTTAAAGTTAATATTGAAATTCATCAATCATTATTGATTATACAGATAAGCTTTTAACCTAATTTAAATAATAGTCAGTCATTGCATCAACATTTTAAAACGCCAAAAAACAGAATAGAAAAATAAAACGCCTATACGATATACAACCCAAACCCACTAGTAGAACCTTGAATAAGAAAATAACTGTCTTGAATTTAAGCTATCTAGATAGTTAACCAAAGTTCAGTTCTCAGTATACAGCTAAATTACACCATTGCAAAACCACGGCCAAAGGTGTATAAATACAGTGGGCCTGTTTGGTAGTTTTTTCAAAATAGGTGAAAATGGTTGAAAATGTTTTTGTTTTGGAAAATAAGAATTTTTAGGGAATTGTACTGAGAGTATTTTTGAAATTTACAAAAAATTACCAAAAACTTCCAAAACAATACCAAAGGGGGCAAATACATCAGAATGTTCTTGTCACGTAATCTAGCATGTGGAGGCATAATACAAATGTCGTACAAAAATTATATCTACACCATTACAGTTATAATTGTAAAAACAAGATTACATTAAATTGAGGAAACGACAAGAAGTGCAATAGAGTAGACTATAATAAAATTCATAACATGCATTACGTATGAACTCCAGTTTCCTCTTTACATACCAATTAAGGTTAACTACTGAAACAGCTTTTTGGCACAAAAATTTACAACACCAAAACAGTCGAGCGCTAAATGTACATATGTACGTGTAAACCCCCAATTATGCATGTAACAATGTTCATTTCACTATTCTATAAAGACCCATTTCATCTTTAACATACTAGACACCATATCTATAATGTTAAGATCGGCTAATCAAAAAATTGTAAAATTTGATTAAATGAAAAGGGCAAAAACAATCGAACTGAGATGTCCCAGAACTCGGATTGAATCAGACACGATGTTTGTCCTTTTCAGAAAAAGGCCAAAAAAATGAACTTCTATGAAACAAAGCCAAAGATGTAAACGAATAATTGAAAGATATGGTACAAACAAGGAAAAGCAGAAGAAAATTAGAGAACAAGACAAGGAAAACCCTAGTACAAGCGCGATAAACAAAATGAGATTTTAAATAATGGGGAAGTTAAAGGAAAATTAAAGAAAAATACTCGTACCATTTTGATTTTGATCTGAAGAGGAGCAGAATACGGCCGAAGCAGCAAATTTTAGTCCAGAACTTGACGAAGAGAAAGTTCAGAGAGTATCCAAATGTATATATTCTAGGGTTTAGGGTTACTTTTTTGAATGACGATTTTGTCCTCCTGATTGTTGCATCTGATTGGTTAATTTGGGCCCATATCCGGGGCTTGCAACAAGTTGGGCTTTTTAGGCCCTCAAAACCAGGGAGTAAATTAGGTGGAGATAATGGGTTAAGGAGACATATAGTTTTTTTTTTTTTTATTTATAGAATTAAAATATGTTTATAATTTATAAATATTCTTCAATGTCTAATATATATGTATAAAAAATATTAATAACCATAATAATGATATTAGTTATTTTAATTTATTTTATTAGAATAACTATAATATACGTATTTAAGATTTCAAACAGATTATAATATCATTATATTTAAAAAATCCCTAGAATTAGGATATTTATTGCTTAAATTTAAATTGGTATCTAAAATAATGATTTTAAAATTCTCTAAAATGATGAAATTTTTTTATCGACAAGTTGAATTTATCCAACAAATTGAAATTAGGGTGTTCTAATTAAATTAATGATATCATTGTATTGACAAATTGAAATTAGAATGTTGTAATTAAATAATGACACAATATTATTAAGTCTTTTTATGTATCTTATTAGTTATATAATTGATATATTATTAAGTTAATGATATGTAATGATAATAATACGCAATGACATTTATTTCTTAAGACTTCAAGTGAATGATATTTTCTTCTTTTTTTGTGATATGTAATTAAATTAATGATAGAGTATTTATTAAGTCTTTTGGTGTATCTTATAGGTTATATAATTGGTATATCATTAAGTTAATGATACATAATGATAATGATACTCAATGACATTCTTTTCATTTTTTTAAGACTTTCAAGTGATAATAATAATGTATCAATGTAATATGTTAAAATAAGAAATATACGTATCTATTTTTCCCTAATTTAACTATTCAAAAAATAAGAAAATTTGTTATAAAAATGTAAATACATGATAATATTTAGTTAGAGAGTATTTTAGGGTTTTGAATATATGCAATTTCAAAAAAGGGACATATAAGTGATATTTGCATAATAAAGACAGATATTAATTCACTACTTAAAAAATGGACAGATTATATAATTTTTATAGAGATAATTAGTTTTTATACAGCTAAAAAATTATTCTAGAAAATGCCATACTATCTCATCACACTATATTTAATAATATCAAGAAAACCCTGAAAAAATTTGTCCAATATTCAACCATGATATAGGTGTTTGGTCAATATTAACCATGATGCTAGTGTCGTCGTCTTTATTGGCGGCGCCACTATACCGGTGACACCACCTTCGCGGAAATAACTAAAAATGAACACTCAAAATTATGAAAATTGCAAAAATCACATATCATAGACAAAAAAATAAAATCATAACTCATGGAAAAAAAAAAAACTCAAGATTTGAAAAAAAAGGAAAAAAAAGATCAGTTGTGTTTAGGTGTTGTGGCAAAGGTGCTCTCCGTGGGAAACTAGCTGTCGTGACCAGAAGGGATCCAATCTTAACTGATCAAGCATCGCCATGACTCAATGGAGATAGCGCAAAGGAGAGAGAACCGATCGGAGGAGAAGGAGAAAACATCGAGTGGAAGAGCTTGTGCAGAGGGAGAGAGCACCAATCAGCGAAGAAATCATGCAGGGGATTAAGAAAGAACGCCAGAGAAGGAAAGAGCTGTCGACGGTGACTTCTAGTGAAGGAGAGAGGTCGGTTGTCAGGATAGAGAGGAAGAGAAATTAACGGGCAGCTGGATAGTGATAGAGAAGGATGGAAGTGGTTGGAGAAGAAAGAGAGAAAGGAAGAGAGGACAAAAAACCTTAAGGCTGATTTACGAGTATTTTAGTCCGCATAAAAGATTTAGATCATGCCACTATGGCATATTTTACTGTAGCTTTAGGGTTGCGGTAGATTTCAACCCAAATGAGAAATTAGTGGCATGGGACATAATTATTTCATACTGCTTCTTTACCATTATTATTGGAGTTAATTAGTTATTGTACACTTTCTTTTGAATCACTAATGCATTTTACCACTTGTTTTGAAATTCTTTGATTTATATCATTTCTGACACATAATATGTCGGGAAGCCTGCATAAGTCTATAAAGAGACTTTAGCAGCTTACAAACCCTACCCTCCTGACCCTTAGCCTTGAACCCATTTGACTGTTCCATATATATGGAATCATCAAGATAGCCATTTAAAAAAGCCGTCTTGACATCCATCTGCTAAATCTCATAGTCGAAAGCGACAGCTATAAATAAGACAATATGGATGGACTTAAGCATGGCTATAGGTGAAAAGGTTTCTTCATAATCGATTCCTTCCTTTTGCGTGTATCCCTTAGCTACCAACCTAGCCTTATAGGTTTCGACTTTTGCATCCACTCTTTTCTTTCTTTTGTAGATCCACTTACACCCTGTGGGTTTTACCCATTTGAGAAGATCCACAAGCTCCCAGACCTGATTAGTCTCTATAGATTTCATCTTTGTGTTCATGGCCTCTGTCTAGAGTTCTGAATCAACATCCTCCATAGCTTCTTTATAACTGTAAGGATCCTTGTCACGTTCATCCGGTTTAGCTAAGAAAGCCTCACCTTGAACAATCCCATCTTTGTGTTTATTTTCGTTTGGGTTATAGAAATAACCCCCTTTAGTCCCTTTTGGATATCCTATAAACATGCAAACTTTCAAATGTGCTTCCAACTTATTTGCTTCCTTAAACAAGACATAAGCCAGACATCCTCATATGCGAATATGGTTTAAGGATGTCTTTTTCCCCGTCCACAACTCGTGAGGAGTTTTAGGAACCAATTTTGAAAGCACATTGTTCAAAAGATAACATGTGGTTTGTAGTGCATATCCCCAAAAAGATAAAGGCAATGATGAATAACTCATCATGGACCTGACCATATCCAACAAAGTCCTATTCCTTCTCTCAGCTGCACCATTCTGCTACGAAGTGCCCGATGTAGTCAAATAGGATAGAATCCTATTCTCTTGTAAGCGTTCCAAGAACTTATCAAAAATGTATTCTCCACCTCTAGCGGATCGAAGAACCTTTATGGATCTACCCAATTGGTTTTCCACTTCAGCCCGAAACTCCCTGAACTTGTCATAAATTTTGCTTTTGTGGTGGATTAGGTACACATACCCATACCTTGAGTAATCATTAACAAAAGTGACGAAATACTCATACCTTCCTTGTGCCCGGATGTTCATAGGTCCACAAACATCGCTATGCACAAGTTCTAGAATCCCTTTGGGCCTATTGTCTTTAGACCCAAATGGTCTTTTGGTCATTTTATCCTCCAAACAAGATTCACATTATGGTATAGATTCCACCTTTAAATGACTTAAAGGTTCATCCCTTACCAACCTTTGAATCCTATTCAAGTTAATATGACCTAGTCGCAAATGCCAAAGATAAGTTTTATTAGAGTGAGAAGTTTTAAGTCTTTTAGAGTTATTTTCATTAATCTCAGTGTTAAGCAGTAAGTCCATCTTAGGTTTGATAAAATATAGATTATTTTGCATTATCCCTTGGAGATAAAATATTTATTTTTACGATTCACCACTTTATTATTAAAAGAAACTATATAAGAGTCTTTAAATAAACAATCTACAAAAATTAAATTCCTTTTAAGTTTAGGAACATAAAAACAATCTTGCAAAATTAAACTCCTATATTTATTAAAGTAAAGATGGACGTCTTCCACTGCTTCAGCTAACACTAAGGATCCATCACCCATCTGAAGAGAAACACAAATATGATTAGTTGCACCGAAATCTATGACCTAAGTGTCACTAGATCCCTCAACGAAACAAGTTTCAATAACCAAAAGATCACACCTACCTCCTCAAGAAAGGAAGTCCTTGCAATTCTTCTTTTTGTGCCCGACCTTCCCGTAAAAGAAGCACTTGAGCTTCTTCGGGTTCTTCTTTTTCTTCTTCTTGTTCTTGCTATTCGCAGGAATAGAAGACTTCCTGTTCTTAGTCCGTTGTTTCTTTCCATTCCTAGGGTTGGGATTTAAACCAGAGGCAGCTGCCAAGTTGGCCTCTCCACTAGCAGGAGTTTCCCTGATCAAATTTTCAAACTCTTGTAACTACTTCATTAACTTAGTTAAGGTCATGTCCCGTCTATTACTCAAATTAAATGAAGCTCTAAGTGGAATAAACTCCTTAGATAGAATTTCAAATACAATAGTCATTTGTGTATCAACATTAATGTCAGCTCCATTGGTTTAAGCCACAACGAGGTAACCTATGACCAATATCATATACACCTTCACAAGGTCCTCGGTTTTTGTTTGCAGTTTAGAAGTTTTCGAAGTGCCCCTTGCCGTTTTGTTAGGGCCTGGCCTCTAAACATGTCTTCAAAATTATCCAAGATCTGCTTCGCAGTCTCATAATCTTCATACTAGCCATAACATAACAGCAGGCCTGATCATTAGCATCTTTCCAGTGATTAGACGCTTGGATTTGCTCATTAGTAGAATCTCGTGTAGGCTCGGGAGGACATGGAGTTATCAGCACAAATTTCAGTTTCGCAAAGGATAGGACGATGTTTAGGTTCTATTTCCAATCATCATAATTGGTTTTTGTCAAGTATCAATGATAAAACATTTTTAGACATTTTTAATTTATAATAAAGAATCATATACCAAACATAAGCAAACATATCATAATAATTTAGTAAGATAACACAATCATGTAAAACATACAATGTGTTTTTGTGTCAAAACCTTGAAAAAATCATAACCATACAACGATAAATTCCAACTCATAATTCAACAAGCCACCTAGGGGAGACTTACCAAATTCAATTAGGAATATGGATCCCCTCCTAATTAATATATGCCATCCATGACCCGTATGATCTAGCATATATTTATAATCATTTCTTTAGCCATTAATTTTATTAACAGAGCTCCTAGGGGAGGTTAATAATAAAATTAAAATGAGTGTATAACCATCGTTTCAATATTTCATCCATAATTTATAATCACCACCTAGGGGTGTGCAATGATAAATAATGCTAAAATACCTTACCTGCTTGGAGATCCAACCTAATACATGATGAAGTCCTTTCCTAGGGGTCGGAACCATCATGTGCTACCTATAGACCAATGATGGAGGCTGTAGGTCCTCTCTTTGAAACCTTCTCCCCTTCCATCTTTTGAAATCAAGGTTTTATTTTAAAAACATGCATGAACAATTTTAATGAGCGGCACTCTCTATTCTATATGATATGTTATCAATATACATGGCAAATCATATTATAATATAGACCAATGATGGAGGCTGTAGGTCCTCTTTTTGAAACCTTCTCCCCTTCCATTTTTTGAAATCAAGGTTTTATTTTAAAAACATGCATGAACAATTTTAATGAGCGGCACTCTCTATTCTATATGATATGTTATCAATATACATGGCAAATCATATTATAATGTAGACAAGCAAAGCAATCATACTAAGCCACAAGCAACATATTAATAAATAGCCGTAATATTATGGTTCCACCTTAGAGAATAGAAAATAAAGATTACAAGAGATTAATCTAAACATATTATAGATTCTTCATCCTTGAATCTTCAAATTGTATCCTTCTTTATGTATTATCCATCTTCAAGTCTTCAATCCTGTGTAGATCAAAAAATTCTATATTTCTGGTCATATCTAAATTTAATGTTTCTCAAAATTTCCCCAAAAATTAAATCAAAACTGCAGCAAAAAACGCAATTTTTTATGAAAAAATTAACAACTCTCTACCAACATGCCGATCTATACAATCGGTTGCCGGTCATGACAGATCGGCCTCCCGAACTTGAAAGTTTGGCCTTCTGCCAGAACCGTCAGAATTCTACCCCGCAGATGGCATGCCTATCCCAAAGGTTTGTCCTGCCGGTCTGCAACTATCGGCCTGTCTAACCTGAGGGTTTGGCCTGCCGACTGAGCAGAAATTCATGGCTTCCAGAAAATATAGTTTTTTATGCATTTTTTCAATTTTATTTTCAACAATTCAAAAACATAAAATTAGAGATTCAGGAAATACCTGTGGAACACCATCATACATCTTTTAGATCCGTCTTCTCCAAATGATTATTTAATTACAAAATTCTTACAAATTTAAAATTAAATAATAATTCCTAGACGGTAGGGGTGTTCAAAAACCGCCCCGCACCCGCCAACCGCCCGCCCCCGCGCCCGCCCATTTGAAAAAATGCGGGTTTAATTTGTAATTTACTGGCGGGCGGGTTCAACCCGCCCACCAATTATTTAGGTGGGCGGGTTTGGTTTTAAATTTTTGCGGGCGGGTTCAACCCGAACCCGCCCGCCTATATATTAAAAAAAAAAAAAAAACCTATTATGTTATCTACACTCAGCCGCAGCCTCACAACACGAGTCCCTCATTTCAGCCCTAATCGCCTCTCTGCTTTCCCTCTTTTCTTTTCTTCTTCCCAGGTTTCGTCTCTGTGCTGCGCCTCTTTTCTTCTTCCCTCTTTTCTTTTCTTCTTCGGTTCTTACTTCTTCCTAGTTCTCTGCTCACTGCTCCCTAATCGCCTCTTCTTCTTCCAATTCTCCCTAATGGGTGGGACGCGAGTCTGGAAACATGGAGGTTCATGAGTGCAACGACAAGAAGGCAGCCATGTGCAAAAGGTGGAGTGGGAGCATGGATGGGTTTGGTTTCAGGCCGTAGTACATCAATTATCAAAGGATCGGGTAAAGCCTAATTTGATATTTGTTTTCTCTGTTTTGTTTTTTTAGGTTTTTTTGCACTTGTGTTTGTTGAACAACTTGAACTGATCATTTTTTATAATTTGGTTTTAAAATTTTTCCTTGGTGTTGAATCTGTTTAGTTTTTGTCCTAATTAAAGAGTTATTTTTCCTTTTATTATGGACAGAAAACGAAAGGGTTAAAGGAAAAAAAATTATGGACAGCAACATTTCTCGCTTCATCATAGTACCCAGTTCTCAAGCAAAAGTATATCTGTTACAGACAACAAAAAGAATTAGTATTGAAAAATAACCTCCTAAATGGTTAACATTATGTCTATGGTTAACATCATAGTACCCTGAATTTTCATTTAATTAACTGTTGATGCCCCATTCACCTCTATGATCAACCTATGATTTTGTTTGGCTCACAATTTTGGGCCCTGTTTTTTAACAGCAAGGCTGTTACTTGCTTGCAATACGGTGCAACTGGAAATGTTTTGATTTCTGGATCAGAGGATGGTATGGTTCGTGTTTGGGATGCTAGAACTTATAACATTATTCGGGTGTTGAGACATGCAAAAGGTATTTTTCATGCTACATGCACACATACACACACACACACATATATATATATATATATATATATATATTATGCTGGCATAAGCTTTTATTAGGCTGCGTTTATTGTTGGGTATGAAGAATATTGTTGCCTTTTATTTCTCTAGTAGATGTTGAACTGTCTGGTTTTATTTGTGATATTTGCCTTTCATATTTTGTACTATTTTGTGCAGGCCCCGTGAATAATATCGTACTTGTTAGTCAATATCCTGATTTCTAACCATGATCCTTTTTTCAAGTTGGGTCTATATCTGGTGTTGCCACAATTGGAACTGCTTTCACTTTCACCACATAGTGTTATAGCCAATTGCCTCTTTTTAGTCAATATTCTGATTTCTAACCATGATCCTTTTTTCCATGCTGACCTGAGCTTGCTGTTAAAATGGTCTTTCTTTTCTTTGTTTTTATTAGGCGATTTTGGCAAGTCTCAATTGAACACAGTAAACTTGTATCAGACGAAAATAATCATGCGAATAGTATACCATGTTTAGGGAATAAAAAGAACTTCAGGACCGGTTAAAATTAATATATGATGAATTTTGAGAAAATGACAATCTTGTGCATTTCAAGTCAAGTAATACCTTTGCTGTCAGCATATTGAAGGGCCTCCTCAACTAACTTAGATGACTATTGTTAGTGTTACTCTCATACAAGCAACTTATTGCTTTTGAAAACTATTGAAGATTTATCAATATGATACATCAACATTGATACATCAACATTTCTCAGGTTGCAGCAGCAATTGTTTTCAACAACCGAAGGCTTGAGATTCCGGCTAATATAAATCCTCAAGTAGCTGTCTTAATCGAGATCTGCTGGGCCAAGTAAGAAAATTCTAAAAATTCCTTTGCAATTTTGTTCATTACTTGAGGGGATGTTAGTATTGCTTTTTGCAATTTTGTTCAATAACACCAATTGACTTTAATAACACCACTAATTGACTGAACTTATTGTCTTCTTTATTTCTAGAATTTATTTCCTCCGCGCATCCATGTATGATTTTCTCTTTTTCAATGATGTACTCTATGTGAAAAATGGAGGGTAGTTCTAGTCAATCTCAAACCTCTTCAAGTCTTGGCATTATTGATAGTGCTTCTAAAAAAGAAAAACTAGTTGATCTTCAAAAGGAATTTGAATCAGACGAAGAGATAGTAGATGAAAAAAATTCCAAAAAACGGAAAGGCCAAAATCCTCTTAGAGAAACTAGTGAGGTTTGGAAGGATTTCATTCGTTATTTTGATGAGAAAGGGGAGAGAAGAGCAAAGTCCAAACATTGTGAGGCAAATTTTGCTAGTGAAGGAAAGAAGCATGGGACGAGTACTTTGTGGAATCATTTGAGAAGTTGCTCAAAAAATCCCAATAAACCTATTGACAAGAAACAAAAGGTCTTGGTATTTGAACCAAAGAAAGGAGGCAACACAGCAAATAAAGGACAATTAGTGGCTAAGCATTACAACAAAGAGGCTTGTAGGGAAGCTGTTGCCGAGTACATTGTGGTGACTGAGTTGCCATTCAGGCATGTCGAAAGTGAAGGGTTTAAGCATTTTTGTCAAAAGCTTCAACCTAGCTTTGACCCCCCATCAAGGATTACAATTGCTAGAGATATTTACAAGATGTATTTAGCTGAGAAGAAGAAATTGAAAGACATCTTGAAAAAGGAAAGGGTTTCTATTACTACAGATTGTTGGACGTCAATTCAAAATATTGGGTATATGGTAATCACAGCTCATTGGGTGGATGGTCATTTTAATTTACAAAAAAGAATTATTAATTTCTCCCAAATTACAGATCATCATGGAGACACTATTGCTAAGACAATTGAAGCTTGTTTAATTGAGTGGGGTATCCATAAAATTTTCTCAGTGACAGTTGACAATGCTTCTAGCAATGACAGGGCCATTAAATACTTGAAGAAGAAATTTGAAGAGAAAAAGGAGGGGCTAGTACTTGATGGTAAGTTCTTACACATGAGGTGTTGTGCTCACATTATCAATATGATTGTCAAGGATGGTTTGAAAGAGAAACAAGCGTCGATAAACAGTATTCGAAACGCGGTAAGATATGTGCGGTCATCGACAGCAAGACTATTGACGTTTAAGGAGTGTGTGAGAATGGAGGGGATCCCTTGTAAAGGACTTTTATGCTTAGATGTCACTACTAGATGGAACTCTACATATTTGATGCTAAACCAAGCCTTGAAGTTTCAAAAGGCATTTGAAAGGTTGGATGGCGATCAAAATTATTTCAAATATTTTGAAGAGATTGAGAGGGATGGCAAAAAAAGGGACAGGCCACCGGATGAACTTGATTGGGAAAATGCAAAAATCTTTGAGCAATACTTAGCTATTTTTTATGAGATCACTTTGAGGTTTAGTGGTTCCACTTACGTCACTTGTAATAAATATTTTCGGGATATTTGTCAAATTCAAGAGCATTTGTATGATTTGACTGATGAGGCTTCTGAGAATTCTTTGTTGGCATCAATGGCTTCTAATATGAGACTCAAATATGAAAAATATTGGGGAAAAGTGGAGGAGAGTAATGGATGTTTGTTGCTTGCCACCGTCCTTGATCCTCGATACAAGCTTGAGTATTTACATCATTGCTTGAGTGCTTTTCATGACTCAAGGACATGTAAGAGCATAATAAACAATGTTGAAGATGATTTGAGGAAGATGTTTGAGTATTATAACGAGAAAGAGTTCGGTGTATTGCCACAGCCAATAGAACCTCAAGCTCAAGCTGCAAGTCAAATAGAAATTGTCAAGCAAACTTCATTGTCGTCATCTTTTATGTTTACTAAAGCTACTAAATTTAGTAGGCATGATAGTTTCGTGCAACAACGGCGAAATCAAGATAGTGGTAAAATAAAGAATGAGGTGGACAGGTACTTGAACGAGCCTCCTGAGGATATAGACACAACTATTGTTGATGATTTTGACATTTTGAAGTGGTGGATGGTGAATTCTGTGAAATACAAAGTTTTGTCTTGCATTGCCCGTGATGTACTTGCTGTTCCGGTGACAACTGTTGCATCTGAGGCTGCATTTTCTATTGGAGGCCGCATACTTGATCCTTTTAGGAGCTCGCTAAGTCCTAAGACAGTAGAGGCATTGATTTGCTTGAAGAATTGGTTGAGTGAGTCTCATCAACCAATCATTGTGATGGAGTATATGGGCGAGCAGGAGGTTCTTGAGACTTCTGAGAATCTTGAGATAGGTAATTGTATAATTTTTAAGTTCGTTACAATTCTACTTATTCTTTAAAACTTATCATTTATTTGATTTTGCTCTTATTTTAGAGATGATTGAACAATCCAACACTCCAAGCACAGGCTCGGCTGCCTCTTGACATATTGGAAAGTGGAAGTGATCAAATTTCATATCAAGTAAGTTAGTAGAAAAAGACATCAAACTAAATTATTTTGTGAAGTGAATGATTATGTTTCTTAATTTGTACTTTTGAATATGATTATTGTCTTTAGGCATCAAACTTGCTTGTTGTTGAGACTTGAGAATGCTTTATGTATTATCATCTTATATTTTCTACAAATTTTTTTTCACTTTTTTTAAAAAAAAAGGTCCAAAAAATTACATTGGGGATTGGGCAATAGCATAGGTCTAAACCGCCTCAACCCGCCCGCAACTGCCCGCAACCAAACCGAAACCGCCCGCCATGTGGTGGGCGGTTTGTGGGTTGGTTAATCGCCAACCCGCCATCCAAAGAAACCGCACCGCACCCGCCCAAAAACCGTCAAACCGCCCATTGTTCACCCCTACTAGACGGTAATGATAGACCGTTATCTAATTATATGAAAAACCTAGATGTACATTCTAACCTCTAAGGAACCATAACTGGCACAAATTAATTAATTAATTAATAATTAATTAAATAATAATTTAATCAATCATAATTAATTAATAAACATTCACCATATAATCCATGACAACATAAATATATAGAAACCCTAGAGTGTCAACTCTTTAAAAAATAAATTCAAGCATAGGAAAGGCCAAGATCACATAATTTATTCATATAGCATGATTACAAACTTGTAAATTTATGTAAAAACTGATCACATAATTTATTCATATAGCATGATTACAAACTTGTAAATTTATGTGAAAACTTTGTCTCTGCTACCAATTGTTAGAAAAAAGTATGCAGTAGACATTTTAAAAAAATTTATACCAGAGTAGTTTTCAAAACACAAGTTTGACACGTTATATGTATAAATTAACTATTTCTTACTAACCTTATATACTAAAGAGCTCCTGTAATCGATGAAGGGAAAGGCATTCCAAAAGAGCCTCAACCAACAAGTTTTCTTTGCTATTCTCTATCCACAATCGGAGTGCGTGTGAGTGCATGTCATACAACTCTTCCCAAGTAACTCTCATTCCAACCAATTGAGAAAACCCAGAACAAAGTTTCCTGATTTGTGAACAATAGGTCTCAAGGGAGTTTTAGAGACTCACATACTAGAGTGCTTACTCTTGATTTCTAAACTAATCTAAATAACTTATGAGCCTTACTTCCTATTTATAGGGCTAGACCTAGGAGTTAGTCCTTATTAGATAAGGCCTCAAAAATTCAAATCTGGATCAATATTTGATAAAATCGTGTAAAAATGCGTAATCAGATTATCGTCGATCGGTAGGTCGAACTAGAATATCGACCTATTAAACTTACTCCATCGGTAGGCCGTACTTGAAGATCGGTCTACCAAACTTATGATGAATGATCCCTGCGAATCTTTTATTTCCTACTCCAGATTCTTCGGATAAAGCTCAGTTTTAATTCAAATAATCCAATAGAGAAATTATCTAATTAAAACAACTATATCTAGATAATCTCTAAGAAAATGAATATTCCTGATAGTTAAAAAAGTTTATCTTGAATTAATTTTTCACAAAATTAATTCAATCGATAAACAGACATGAATTATCTGATCCTATCAAATTTTAACCAATTTGATAATTTAACATAAATCACTAATTTATTAGAAAAGCACGCCATACCGTTATAGGATTTATTATGAGCTAGCAAATGGGACCTGATGGACCTATATAGTTCAAGCTTCTGATAATTATAAAACCCAATATCTCATATATACATTTCATAATTATTAACTCTAACGCTACTGTACTAAAAGCTTAGAGCTACACTCTCAAATTATATAGAATTACAAAGCCCGAATAGCTAAGTCTCTATGACATTTCATAATATATCGTATCCTCATAAGATATCCATAATCGGTTTAAGGATAAATTTTGTCTTACCTTCCTACTCATTTTTCTCTTACATTTCATTATCTCACCATCGAAAAACTTACCATCTAAAGACAGTATACCATTCGGTTACACTTATGTATCCAAATGGTTGAGCGCTCTAGTCTTCCAATTACAGGATAACGTATATAAGAGGATATCATCAACTCCTAAAGAGGAGCTATGGATTCTGTATCAATGAATAACAAGTCTACGCTATCAAGAGTCATGTTTTCAACGTACCGGTATACGTACCATTATAAATTGTGGATGTTACCTTTTGGTATATCAAAAGACGTAAGTCAAGACAACAGGCCCACTAGTCATCTCAGGATTAAGATACAACACATATGATTGTTTAAAGTGAATTGATTTGCCGAGACAAAATTATTAATCCAAATCAATTACACTTTTTTTCTCGATCTAATACATCGTCACCTATGACAATGCACCAATGTTTCTATTCACAAAGTCCACCTCCAATGACGAAGACAAACCATCTCTTGTTAGGGATATAGACAACATAACAATCTTTGCATGAATAAAGCGCCTAACTTTATTCCCTTGATTGCGGATCTTATGATTTAGACCGTCACCTTTAAAATCATGTCTTTTGTAAAATTTGTCCATCATATGCTTGATTTTAAAGGTTTAGACCGATAGTCTCAGACTTTTTTTTGCTTATCATACATCCAACAAATATGAATGTAAAGAGGACAATAATTAGGTATATGTATAATAAATAAATTCTTTATTGATAAAAATGTTGAAAAAATAGTACGCAGCGGAATTTTAAAATTTTATATCAGAATATTTTCTAAAACACAAGTTTGACATGCTATATGCATAAATTAACCAGATCTTTCTAACCTTTGTGTGTCAAAAAGCTCCTACAATCAATGAAGAGAAGTACCATTCCAAAAGAGCGTTAACCAACTGGTCTTATTTGCTATTCTTTATCTACGATCGGAGTGAGTGTGGGCTCACACGTACAGCTCTTCCACCAAATGACTCTCCTTCCAACCAATTGAGAGAACCCAAAGCAAGTGTTCGTGATTTATGAACAAGAGCTCTCAGGGAGTTTCTAGATTCTCACTAGCAATGTATCACTCTTAATCTCTCAATTGATCTAAATAACTTAGGTGACTTACTCCCTATTTATAGAGGTTGGGTCTAGGGTCAGTCCTTATCAGATTAAGTCTCAAAAATTCAAATCAGAATCAAATTTGGATCAATATATGATAAAATCCACATGAAAATGCATAATCTTATCCTTCGCACATCGGCAGGTCGAACTGCCTAATCGACAGTCCGAACTTGCCCATCGGCAGACCGAACTTGAAGATCGGCATGCCGAACTGCCGAAAAAATATCTCAGCAAATCTTTTATTTTTCACCTGAGATTCTATAGGATAAAGTCTTAGTTTTAATTCAAATAACCCAATAGAAAAGTTATCTAATTAAAACAACTTTATCTAGATAATCTCTAAGAAAATAAATGAATTCCTAATAATTCTACAAGTTTATCTTGATTTAATTTATTCAAAATTAAATCAATCGATAAAGAGACAAGAATTATCCGATCCTAATAATTCAACAAGTTTATCTTGAATTAATTTTATCACAAAATTAATTCAACCAATAAACTGACATGAATTATTTGATTCTTCCCAATTTTAACTAATCTAATAAATCTGACACAAGTCATCAATTATTAGAAAAGCATGACGTATCGTTACAGGATTTTGTGAGATAGCAAAGGGGACCAAATGGACCTATATAGTTCAAGCTCCTGATAATTATGAAACCCAATATCTCAGATATACATTTCATAATTATCAACTCTAACACTACTCTACTAAAAGCTTGGAGCTGCAGTCTTGAACTATATAGAATTACGAAGCCTGTATAGCTAAGTCTCCTATGACATATCATGGTGTATCGTATCCTCATATGATTATCCATAATCGGCTTAAGGATAAGTTCTGTCTTACCTTCTTAATTATTTTTATCTTACGTTCCATTATCTCACCATCAAAAAACTTACCATCTAAGGACAGTATACCATTCGGTTACACCTATGTATCTAAATGGTTGAGCGCTCCAGTTTTTCAATTACAGGATAACGAATATAAGAGGATATCACTACTCCTAAAGAGGAGCCATGGATTCCATGTCTATGAATAACAGGTCTACGCTATCAAGAGTCATGCCTCCAACGTACCGGCATGCATACCACTATTAAGATGTGGGTGTCACCTTTTGGAATAGCAAAAGACACAAGTCAAGACAACGGGCCCATTATTCATCTCAAGATTAAGATACAATACAAATGATCGTTTAAAGTGAATCGATTTGCCGAGACAGAATTGTTAATCCAAATCTATTCACTTTATGTCCCGATCTAACACATGTCACCTATGACAACATGCCAATATTTCTATTCACGGAGTCCACCTTCGATGGTTAAGACAAACCATCTCCCAATAGGGATATAGACAACATAACAATCTTTACATGAATAAAGCACCTAACTTTATTCCCTCGATTGCGGATCTTATGATTTAGACCATCACCTTAAGAATCGTGTCTTCTGCACAATCTGTCCATCATATGCCCAATTCTTAAAGGTTTAGACCGACAGTCTTAGACTATTGTTTGCTTAACATATATTCAACAAATATGAACGTAAAGAGGACAAAATTTGGTATATGAACAATAAATAAATTCTTTATTGATAAAAATGTCTCCAAAAACTTATTACATTTTTACTCCTTAGGGCATACATGTCTAACAATCTCCCACTTGCACTAAGTGAGTAAATATGACAAATCTCGCATCCCCATAGCTTCCACATGCCTCTCGAAGACTCTCCCAGTAAGTGTCTTCGTAAATGAATCGGTTAAATTATCATCTGACGCGATCTTGCACACCGTGACATGCCCACCCTCAACGAAGTTCTTTATCACATGATACTTCCGATCAATATGCTTACTCTTCTTGTGAAATCTTGGTTCCTTGGCATTAGCTACCGCCGCACTGTTATCACAGTACAATGATACTGCTTTATCCATACTAGAAACTACCTTAAGATCCCAAGGAACTTGTGGAGCCATACTACTTCTTTTGAAGCATCACTAGCTGCCACATACTCGGCCTCCATCGTTGAATCCAAAGTGCAATCTTACTTCACACTTCTCCAACTGATGGCACCGTCGCCTAGAGTAAACACAAAACCCAAAGTCAATTTCCTAGAATCCAAACAAGATTAAAAATCCGAGTCTGTATATCCTAGAGGAGTCAAGTCCCCACCCGAATATACAAGCATATACCCTTGAGTCCTTCTCAGGTACTTGAAAATATCCTTTGCCGTAACCCCAATGGTTCAGTCCTAGATCCGCCTAAAAGCGACTTACAATCCCAACCACATAACAAATATCTGGTCGTGTGCAAAGCATGGCATACATGAGAGACTTCCCACTACCGAAGCATAAGGTACATTCTTTATGTATTCTCTTTCTTCATAAGACTTTAGGAGAATCTTTCTTAGAAAGAGTAATTCTAGACCTAGATGGTTGCCTATCCTTTCTTGGAATCCTGCATTACAAACCTCCTGAGAATTTTATCTATGTAGCCGGCCTGGGATAAAGCTATCATTTTGTTCTTCCTATCCTAAGAGATCTGGATACCGAGAATAAAATTAGCCTCACCCAAGTCTTTCATGTCAAACTACTTGGTCAACTATAATTTGACCGATGACAATGCCTCAATGTCATTGCCAATTAGCAGAATAGTCATCTACATAGAGCAGTAGAAAACCACATTCACATCCTTAATGTGTTTGTAAACACATGGCTCATCCATATTTTGTGAGAACCCATAAGTCTTGATCACATGATCAAATCTTATGTTCTAAGAATGAGAAGCCTGCTTAAGTCCATAAATTGACTTTAGCATATTACAAACCTTACCCTCTTGACCCTTGGCCTTGAACCCATCTGGTTATTCCATATAAATAGATTCATCAAGATAGCCATTTAGAAAAGCCGTCTTGACATCCATCTGTCAAATCTTATAGTCGAGAGCCGCAGCTATGGACAAGTGAATCCAGATGGATTTAAGCATGGCTACAGGCAAAAAGGTTTCCTCATAATCGATTCCTTCCTCTTGCGTATAACCCTTAGCTACCAGTCTAGCCTTAAAGGTTTCGATCTTTCCATCTACTCCTCTTTTTCTCTTGTAAATCCACTTACACCCTATGGGTTTTACCCCTTTGGGAAGATCCACAAGCTCTCAGACCTGATTAGTCTCCATAAACTTCATCTAAGTGTTCATGGCCTCTGTCTAGAGTTTTTAATCAATATCCTCCGTAGCTTTTGCATAAGTATGAGGATCCCTGTCATGTTCATCTGGTTCAGCCAAAAAGACTTCCCTATTGAACATATACCTCTCAGGTTGACGCCCGATCCTCCCACTATGCTGAAGCCTAGGTTGTTGTTCAGGTTCGTTTAGTTTTTCTACATTGATCGGCATGGTTTCATTTAGAGCTTGTAGAGTGATCGGATCACTCCTTAACTCCTCAAGCACCACTTTGCTTTGAGGCTTAAAGTCATCCATATGGCTCTCCTCAAGGAAAGTTGCATTAGTTGAAACCACAACTTTATTTTCCTTTGGGTTATAGAAATAACCCCCTTTAGTCCCTTTTGGATATCCCACAAACACGCAAACTTATGAACATGCTTCCAACTTATTCGCATCCTTAAACAGGACATGAGCCAGACATCTCCATATGCGAATATGGTTTAAGGATGTCTTCTTGTCCGTCCACAACTCGTGAGGAGTTTTAGGAACCGATTTTGAAGGCCTATTGTTCAAAAGATAACATGCGGTTTGTAGTGCATATGCACAAAAGGATAAAGGCAATGATGAATAACTCATTATGGACCCAACCATGTCCAATAAACTCCTATTCTTTCTCTCCGCTATGTCATTCTGCTGCGGAGTGCCCGGTGTAGTCAAATGAGATAAAATTTCATTCTCTAATAAGTGTCCCAAGAACTCATCAGAAAGGTATTCACCACCTCGATTGGATCAAAATGCCTTTATGGGTCTACCCAATTGCTTTTTTACTTCAGCTTGAAACTCCTTGAACTTGTCAAAAGTTTCACTTTTATGGTGCATCAAGTACACATACCCATATCTTGAGTAATCGTCAATAAAAGTGATGAAGTACTCATACCCTCCTCGTGCCTGGATGTTCATCGGTCCACAAACATCACTATGCACAAGTTCTAGAACCCCTTCGGCCCTATTGGCCTTAGACCCAAATGGTCTTTTGGTCATTTTACCCTCCAAACAAGATTCACATTGAGGTCTAGATTCCAATTTTAAGTGACTTAAAGGTCCATCCCTTACCAACCTTTGAATCCTATTCAGGTTAATATGACCAAGGCGCAAATGCCAAAGATAAGTCTTATTAGAGTGAAAAGTTTTAAGTCTTTTAGAGTTATTATCATTCATCTCAGCATTAAGCAGTAAGTCCATCTTAGGTTTGATAAAATATAGATTATTTTGCATCCATTCAAAATAGAAAAAAGATTTGTTTTTACGAATCACCACTTTATCATTAAAAGAAACCAAATAGGAGTCTTTAAATAAACAAGCTACAGAAATTAAATTCCTTTCAAATTTAGGAACATAAAAACAATCTTGCAAAATTAAATTCCTATAATTATCAAAATAAAGATGGACGTTTCACACTGCTTCCGCTAAGACTAAGGATCCATCGCCCATCCAAAGCGTGAAGTCTTCATGTAGCAGACTTCTCGTTTCTTTGAACCCTTGTAAAGAAACACAAACATGATTAGTTGTACTGGATCCATGACCCAAATGTCACTAGATTCCTCAACCAAACAAGTTTCTAAATACAGAAGATCACACCTATCTCCTTTGGAAAGGAAGTCCTTGCAATGCTTCTTGACGTGCCTGACCTTTCCATAGAAGAAGCACTTAAGCTTCTTCAGGTTCTTCTTCTTCTTTTTCTTGCTCTTGGTGCTAGCAGGAATAGAAGACTTCCCATTCTTTGCCCGTTGCTTCTTTCCATTCCCAGAGTTAGGATTGGAACTAAAAGTAGCTACCATATTGGTCTCTCCACTAGCAAGAGACTCCTTGAGTAGCAGTTCGAACTCCTGTAACTGTTTCATCAATTCTGTTAAGGTCATATCCTGTCTATTGTTCAAATTAAAAGTAGCTCTAAATAGAATAAATTCCTTTGACAGAGTCTCAAAGACCATAGTCATTTGAGTTTTAGCATCGATGTCGGCTCCATTGGTTTGAGTCTCAGCGAGGTAACCCATGACCAACATCATGTGCTCCTTTACAGATGTCCCCGGCCTCTGTCTACAGTTAAGAAGTTTCTGAAGCGCCCCTTGCCTCTTTGTTATGGCCTGGCCTCCAAACATATCTTCAAGATTATCCAAGATCTACTTCATAGTCTCATAATCTTGATGTTGAGCCTGCAACACATTATTCATGCTAGCCATAACGTAGCAGGGGGCCTGAACATTTGCATCTTTCCAGCGATCATACGCTTGGAATTGCTCATTGGTGGAGTCTCCCATAGGCTTAGGAGGACAATGGGTTGTCAGCATAAATTTCAGTATCTCAAAGGAGAGGACGATATCTAGGTTCCATTTCCAATCATTATAATTCTCTCCGGTTAATAGTTTTTGTCAAGTATCGAAGATAAAGCGTCTTTAGACATTTTTAATCTACAATAAAGAATCATATACCAAACATAAGCAAACATATAATAATAATTTAGTAAGATAACACAATCATGTAAAAACATACAAATATGTTTATGTGTCAAAACCTTGAAAATATCACAGCCTTACAACGATAATTCCTAACTCAGAATTTAACAAGCTCCTAGGGGAGCCATGCCAAATTCAATCAGGAACACGGATCCCCTCTTGATTAATATATGCCATCCGAGACTCGTATGATCCATCATATATTAATAATCATTTCTTTGGCCATTAATTTTATTAACAGAGCTCCTAGGGGAGGTTAATAAAACAATTAACGTGAGTGTATAACTATCGTTTTAATATTTTATCAATGATTTATAATCACCACCTAGGGTGTGCAACCATAAATCATGCTAAAATACATAATCCTCTTAGAGATCCAATCTGATACATGATAGAAATCCCTTCCTAGGGGTCGGGACCACCATGTTCTTCCTATGGACCAATGATAGAGGCCGTAGGTCCCCTATTCGAAAACCTTCTCCCACTCAATCTTTTGAAATCAAGGTTTTATTTTAAGAGACATGCATGAACAATTTCAATATAAGCAGCACTCCTTATTTTATATGACATGTTATCAATATACATGGCAAATCATATTATAATGCAGACAAGCAAAGCTATAAGCAAAATAATAAATAACCGTAATATTATGGTTCCACCCTAGAGAATAGAAAATAAAGATTACAAGAGAATAATCGAAACATATTATCGATTCTTCATCCTTGAATCTCCAGGTAGTATCCTTCTTCACGTAATGCCTATATTCAAGTCTTCAATCCCGTATGAATCGAATACTTCATATTTCCGATCGTATCTAAATTTAATGTCTCTCATAATTGTCCCAAAAATAAAATTAAAACTGCATTGAAAAATTGCACCTTTTCTGGAAGAATTTTTAGCTCTATGCCGACAAGCTGATCTGGGTGATCGGCCTACCGGTCATGACCATCGCCCTGCTGAATTGAAAGTTTGGCCTATCACCAGAGCTACCTGATTTTTGCCCCGCTGTCGGCTTGCCAAACCTCACGTTCGGCCTGTCGATTTATGACCATCGGCCTGTCAAACTAGCAGGTTCGGCATGCCGACCGAGTAGAAATCACCCATTCTAGAAAATACAATTTTTAATGCAATTCATCAATTTTATCTTCAACAATTCAAAAACATAAAATTAGAGACTCAGAAAATACCTAGGAGCGTCATCATCAATCTTCTAGATCTGCCTTCTAGATCCGTCTTCTTCGAATAATTATTTAATTACAAAATTCTTACAAATTTAAAAAATAAATAATAATTCCTAGACAGAGATGATAGTCCACCATCTAATTACATGAAAAACCTATATACACATTCTAACCTATAAGGAACCATAACCGATATAAATTGATTAATTAATAAATAATTAAATAACCATTTAATCAACCATAATTAATTAACTAACATTCATCACATAATCAATGACAACATATATAATATATATAAATCTAGAATGCCAACTCTCTATAAAATTAAATTCAAACATAGGAGAGATTAAGATCATAAAATTTATACATATAGTATGATCACAAACTTGTAAATTTATGTAAAAACCATGGCTCTGATACCAATTATTGGAAAAATAGTACGCAACGAAATTTTAAAAATTTTATATCAGAGTATTTTTCAAAACACAAGTTTGACATGCTATATGCATAATTAACCAGATCTTACTAACCTTTGTGTGCCGAAAAGCTCCTGCAATCAGTGAAGAGAAGTAACGTTCCAAAAGAGCCTCAACCAACTGGTCTTCTTTGCTATTCTTTATCCACGATCGGAGTGAGTGTGGGCTCATACGTACAGCTCTTCCACCAAGTGACTCTCCTTCTAATCAATTAAGAGAACCCAAAGCAAGTGTTTGTGATTTGTGAACAAGAGCTCTCAGGGAATTTTCAGTTGTCACAAGCAGAGTATCACTCTTAATCTCTCAATTGATCTAAGTAACTTATGTGACTTACTCCCTATTTATAGAGGTTGGGTCTAGGGTCAGTCCTTATCAGATTAGGTCTCAAAAATTCGAATCAGAATCAAATTTAGATCAATATCTGATAAAATTCATGTGAAAACACGTAATCTTATCCTTCGCACATCGACAGGCCGAACTGCCTAATCGGTAATCCGAACTTGCCCATCGGTAGGCCAAACTTGAGGATCGACATGCTAAACTACCGAAAAAATATCTCAGCGAATCTTTTATTTTTCACCCGAGATTCTATAGGATAAAGTCTTAGTTTTAATTCAAATAACCTAATAGAAAAGTTATCTAATTAAAACAACTTTATCTAGATAATCTCTAAGAAACTAAATGAATTCCTAATGATTCTATAAGTTTATCTTGATTTAATTTATTCAAAATTAAATCAATCGATAAAGAGACAAGAATTATTCGATCCCAATAATTCAACAAGTTTATCTTGAATTAATTTTATCATAAAATTAATTCAACTGATAAATAGACATGAATTATTTGATTTTTTTTTAATTTTAACCAATCTAATAAATCTGACATAAGTCACCAATTATTGAGAAAGCATGCTGTATTGTTACAGGATTTTGTGAGCTAGCAAAGGGGGCCAAATGGATCTATATAGTTCAAGCTCCTGATAATTATAAAACCCAATATCCCAGATATACATTTCATAATTATCAACTCCAATACTACTCCACTAAAAGCTTGGAGCTGCACTCTCAAACTATATAAAATTACAAAGCCCGTATAGCTAAGTCTCTATAAGATATCATGGTGTATCATATCTCCATATGATTATCCATAATTAGCTTAAGGACAAGTTCTGTCTTACTTTCCTAATTATTTTTATCTTACGTTCCATTATCACACCATCGAAAAACTTACCATCTAAGGACAGTATACCATTCGGTTACACCTATGTATCCAAATGGTTGAGCGCTTCAGTTTTTCAATTATAGGATAACGCATATAAGAGGATATCACTACTCCTAAAGAGGAGCTATGGATTCCATATCTATGAATAATAGGTCTACACTATCAAGAGTCATGCCTCCAATGTACCGACATGCATACCACTATTAAGATGTAGGTGTCACCTTTTGGTACATCAAAAAACACAAGTCAAGACAACAGGCCCACTATTCATCTTAAGATTAAGATTAAGATACAATACAAATGATCGTCTAAAGTGAATCTATTTGTCGAGACAGAATTATTAATCCGAATCTATTCACTTTATGTCCCGATCCAACACATCGTCACCTATGACAACATGCCAATGTTTCTACTCATGAAGTCCACCTCCAATGGTTAAGACAAACCATCTCCCAATAAGAATATAGATAACGTAACAATCTTTACATGAATAAAGTGCTCAACTTTATTCCCTTGATTGTGGATCTTATGATTTAGACCATCACCTTAAGAATCATGTCTTCCGCATAATCTGTCCATCATATGCCCAATTCTTAAAGGTTTAGACTGACAGTCTCAAACTATTGTTTGCTTAACATACATTCAACAAATATGAACGTGAAGAGGACAAAATTTGGTATATGAACAATAAATAAATTCTTTACTGATAAAAATGTCTCCAAAAACTTATTACATTTTTACTCCTTAGGGCATACATGTCTAACAAAAAAGTTTCCAGAAACATATTACATATTTACTCCTTAAGACATACATGTCTAACACGAATTGCCATCGTCATTGGTGAAAATCACAGAAATGCATCTTCAATCGGCCTTGACAATCCTGCATAACCCATATTTTTTTTGTTTAGAGAGGACAAGAGTGAGAGAGAGTTTTACAATGTTCTTTTCGTTTCTTTTCCTCAGATTTTTTATTTTTGTTTTTTAAATAAAACCGTGAGAGAGGACAAAGTCATATTTGTCTTTTCGTCAAAAATAGAACAAGTGTTCTCCTTACATGATGTCTAAATTGACGTATGTCAATGAACTTGGTCCTTTAGCACCAAATCTGAACAATTAGGCCTGGATAAATAAAAAAAAAAAAAATTGGAGACTAAATTGCAAATTTTTAAAAAAATTAGGGACCAACCAAGCTATTTATCTAAAATTTTATCCTATCCATTCCAATTCAATCCAATCCACTCCTTTAAGACGATCTAATCTAATGTTATCATATCCAATGCACCAAAAGGGCCCTTAGTTTTTTCATTTTATCTTGAAACTAAAAACTTCGTGCTCGCTAACTATAATTGTTAAGAACAGTTGAAAATAGAAGAGTACAACGTTGGACAATGTCCAAAAGGAAGAACAAAACACTAATGTGTTCCTTTAGAAGACTAAAAGGAGGGGCAGAATCACTCATATTAAAGGATAAGCAGTTGCCTCACCTAAAGTTTTTATTTCTTTTAATTTTGTATGTAAAATCTGATGAAATTTGTAGTTCATTCCTCTTAAAAATACCACTTATTTATCATTTATACATTGAAAAAATCCCTAGCAGCAGCCTCTTCCCACGCCTCGTGGCTTATCTAGAAGATGTTTATCGATGTTGAGAGTAAAAAGTGGTGAAGTACAAAATCCTCCTACTCGGGCAAATCCTTGATGGATTGGTATGCCTTCTCAAGAGCCTACGAGTGTTTAGAATTGGTGCTATAAAGCATATATTTTCAAGTAATTGGACACTTATTCTCCATCAAATTCAAGTGTTTATTTTATATATTATTTAAATATATAGTTTCTTGGGTTTAAGGATTTTAGGTACTAATATGAGGAATAATGGATGACTATGTTACCACACAAAATCTTTACTTAACAAGAGGGTTTTCGAAAAGGTTATACACCTAAATTCTTTACCGAACAAAATCTTTATTTTTATTGAGTTCTATAGCCAAAAAAAATAAATGCACTGATGAATGATTTTTAAGAAGGTCAATGAAGCAACAAAAACAATAATAACCAATTTTTTTATGTTTTTCCCTTACATTGAGTCTTTCATTATTATGCCTTTTTAAGAGGTTTGCCAAAGATCTAATATAGGTGATGCCCAAATTGCCCCTACCATTCAAAAAGGTAATCCACCAATGCCAAGACAAGTTTGGCAAATTATTTTATTTTTTATTCTCAATTGGAAACAATTATCAACCATCTCTAGATGTTGACACAGAGTGGAGTAAAATTTGGTAAATGCCTGTACTGAATCTAGTAGTTTATTTTTTATATTTTCAACAAAAAAATGGTCAACCATCTTCGGTTGTTGGCACAGGCCGCTCGAGTGGAAATGGTAAAGAGATAATTAGTCCTAACACCTCTTTCATAATCCATTGATTCATCGATGCTACTTCTTTTACAAACTTTAGAAACCACTAATTCATCGCTACTATGTTCACGTAGCAAAAAAGGTCATGTTGCCCAAAAATACCTAGTTCTCTCTCTTCTGCCATTTTCTTCTTTTCTTGTTTTCTCTGCAGATCTAACGCCACCCCTCTTCAATCTTCAACATCACCCCTCTCTGTTAAGACTCTACACCATTGTGCCATAGATCTCAATGTGAGTTCCAACCGCCGAGCTAAATATGGAGGAGCTTGCCTGAGCTCGTGACTATTTGTTAAGTTGATCTTTGTAATCAAGTCACCGCAACGTGATGGAGACTTTAGATCTGGGAAAAGCTTGCCCGAGCACCTTGAAGATCTCCTTTCAGCAGCGCACATCGTGCCTCTTGGGTTGCAAAGGCAACCTTCAACATCGCTCAGCTTGCAAGCTTCTTGAGCATGGCCTCGGCTGATTGGTCGATGAGGTTGGTGAAGACTGCTTGCCATTGGCCTTGTTGAGGAGTTGAGATCCCTAGTCAGAGCCTGACGGGCACATCGAACGTATTGCCAAGAGGGCCCCTGCTCGGGAAAAGACCCAGCTGGGTATTGCCTCCTGGGGGAGGAGCGCGTCCCCCAGGAGTTAAACCCGTATCCTCTTGAATAAGAGGGTCTTAGGGTGTCCCCTGGGTACCAATCCAACCAATTGGAGGGATTGGTACCCAGGGGTGGTTGGATTGGTACCCAATGGACACCCTAAGACCCTCTTATTCAAGAGGATATGGGTTCAACTCAGCTGTGTCCCTCTTACGAGCAGGGACCTCTCGTCCACAATTCATAGGAGGGAGCCACCACCCGAGCCGAGGTCTCTCCCCAAGCAGGGGCCTACTCAGGGGTCACATCTCCCATCCGAATGCGCATTTTATGTTGAGGTGTGAGATCTCTGGTCGGAGCCTGGCGGGCACATCGAACGTATTGCCGAGAGGGCCCCTGCTTGGGGAGAGACCCAGCTCGGTATTGCCTCCCGCGGGGGGAGCGCGTCACCCAGGAGTTGAACCCGTATCCTCTTGAATAAGAGGGTCTTAGGGTGTCCCATGGGTACCAACCCCTCCAATTGGTGAGATTGGTACCCAAGGGACACCCTAAGACCCTCTTATTCAAGAGGATACGCGTTCAACTCCTAGGAGACGTGCTCCCCCCGTGAGAGGCAATACCGAGCTGGGTCTCTCCCTGAGCAGGATCCCTCACGACAATACGTTCGAGCTGCCTGCCCGGCTCCGGCCGGGGATCTCAACACCTTAACAGGCTTCATGCCAATGAAACCAGATTTGACATCGGCTTTGTGTAAGGAGGGAGCTACACTTACCAACGACTCCACTCGGGCAAGGAAGGCACCTCTAGTGACACGTTCGTTTTGGAGCTGATTTTGGGGGGTCTGGAGGGGCAATTATGTCTTATCGCTGTTTAAAAGTGTTTGCTCCTTGGTGATGAAACTCAAAAACTACATTGTAGAAATGCGACTCCTTAAATTGATCCATCTAATAGATGTTAGTCTCGAATCTGGTAGATTATTTTCATTTTTATTTTCAATAAAAATTACCCAACCATCTCTGGTCAAGATCAATTATCAATGTTGATCTCTTTGTTCTGATAAGCGGTGGATCTCAGGATGCCCTTTATTGGAGAAAAAGTTGTCGGCAAGATATATGCAAGGAGGCTGCGGAGGGCGAACAGAAAGTAGGGAGATTCAAGGATATAAAGAGAGACCCATAGAGATACAAAGTTAAAAGCACAGGGCAACATTAATGTTTGTCCTCCGGTACGGTGTTTGAACCGGGGACAAAAACTTCAATTGACAATTTAATTAAAAACAATATAAAAATAATTCACTTTTCTTGAAAAGATTATATAAAATGACCTTTTATTATTATTTTTATTATTAAGAACAAGTAAAAAGAGGTCAATATTGCTTAGTGATATAAGGAAAGGTCAAAAAGGTCCTTCTATGTAATGTTCTTAAAAAAAAAAGGTTAATTAAAATACTTAAAAATAAGTATTAAAAAAGTAAACCATAAAAATTCTCAAAATTGGTTCCATAAATAGTTTTGGGAAGAAAAAAAAATTCATCATGGTGTTTAGCAATATTTTGAGAAGAAAATTAATATTGAATTTGCCTAAGAGTATAAATGAAACATCGTAAAAGTCATTTTGTCTAATTTCTCAAAAGAAACACCAATCGAATTCCTCAAAAATAAGTATTGATCATTTTCATCTTTATCTTTAATCTATATCACTTATATCATATTGCCTTCGACTTTTAAAATCTATAACTCCATTCCCTCAAACTTTGTTTCTTAGCAAAGAAACCTCATTCGATCTAATTTCTATTAGATTAAACTCTTTTTTATTGAGTTGGCCACCTAGTTAAAAAATATTTAAATGATAAATTAATAATAAATACTCTTCCTTCCAAAACTGCACTCTCCCTACTGAAACTCTGTTTGGTAACTTGTTTTGATTTACTCAAATCAATTTTTTTTTTTTTTTGGCTAAACGCTAAAGTAAAATAAAAAAGAAAAAGCTTGTCAGATATAATAATATGTAGTATAGAGCTCCTTTTTTTTTTTTTTTTCTTTTTTTTAGGCTTTCAAACGTGAAGAAACTTACATCCGTTAAGCACTTCAAACAAATATATCGTCATCTGATTGCTTATAATTAATACCCACACCGTGGTAGATCATTTCATTGCCACCATGACCATCCATCATTTGCTTCATCTTCGCACTCAAGTTCATTGCCATTTTGCATGCCCATTGGATGATCAAAGTATTTATCAATTACCTTACGAGAACAAGAGTGCCATATAAATACACTTAATTAGCATTTGCTTAGTATCACAATACGGCTAAGTCATCAACCCAAGGATGCCGCAATAGTACGAATAGTTCTTGGCTCCAGGAAATAATTGTCCAAGCTTCTCCTTCATAATCCAATCTAACTCTACTAAAGATATCTCATGAACATCACAGTTATCTATGTACAAAACCAAGTTTTTCTAGCACCGAGCCTCACCATAATTTCCCTATACGGAATTTTCAAAGTGAATAAAGTTGAATTTGTGGTAATCATTTTCTAGCGAACTTATTAACTAATGAATATTAAATGACTAATATATTCTTTTTTCAACAAAATTAGCAAAAATTGATCGATTTTAATGGATGTTAGGATGAAAGGAGGTCTTTTTAACATAACAATGTTTAAAGGATGTAGTGATGCATTTTAGAAGTCAGAAAACAAAGTAACTAGTTTAAAGGACAAAGATGAAAATTATGCTATTAAGTATTAAAAACATTGAACCTAAAAAAAATTCTCAAAATTGGTTCCAGGAATAGTTTTGGCATATGAACAAGGAAAAGTTCATTATTGTATTTAGCAAGATCTTTGCAACACTTGTAATTTTAACGGGTACAATTGCATAAAATTTAATATATAAAATGTGTCAATTTGAATTTTTGTTGTATTTGAAAATTACTAAAAAGCCTTTGTTATTCAATTTATTTACAAAAACGTGATATTGACATTATGTTGCAAAAGTCTCCGAAAGAGACATTAACATACCTACTCCAAACCTCTCCTTTGTCCCCTTCTTTCTTTTTCTTACTTTTATTCGTTGCATCTCTCGCTCTCACACACACAAAAACTTTATCTCTTCTGTCTTCTACTTCCCTTTTCTTATTTGTTTCATTCCTATAACAAAGTGACTTTTTTAGTTCTTCTTCTTTATAAACTCAAATATATAGCTCCAAAAGCCAATTCCTATCATAGATTCAAGAAAATTTGGTGAAGCTTTGGGAAAATCTCTCTCCAAAAATAGCTTGCATCGATTTGATCTTAGGCCAGATTTTCCCATTAAAACTTTTAGTTCTACAACTTTTGGTTACATTTATACTTTAAATTTTATTGTCAAATCTCATATATATATATATATGTGTGTGTGTGTGTGTGTGTGTGTGTGTGTGTGTGTGTGATGGCTATATGTGTTTAGCTAGATTTTAGGTATTTAATATTGAAGCTTATTTTGAAATTATTTGAGTATGTTAATGTTTTTAAAAAGGTTTTTTGTTTTCTGTTAATAACTTAAATATCAATCTTTAAGCCTTAATAAGGTTAAATAGGGCCTGACTTTAGATTTTTATAAAACCTTAAAATCTACACGTTTTGAACTTAATGACAGAAGTTTATATATATTGAAGGAAGAGTTTTGAAATACACGCGTGTATATTTATTCGATTATATTTTTCTTCCTGCCTTTATAGTATTGACAGTAAGGTCTCTTACAAATGTTGGAGCTATGTGTATGGAATTTAATATATGATTTAAAGAGAACTATAATTTCATGCTGACCGATTTAATTTAAGCACAATGATGAGCTAAATTTTTTATTTATCAGTTTTAATTCAAAATTGAAATTTTGTGATATTACAATATTTCGATGACACACTAATAAAATAAATTGACATAATCATAGATTAGGATTTAAGTTAAGTATGGTTATTTTTATATGTCTAGGATAACAACGTACTTAAAGTTTATATGGTGAACCTGATTTTGTAAGCTAGAAGTTATCAGTGGATTATTTAGAAAGAGGTAGGGATTCTATTACTCATATTTTTGTTAGGTTTTGTTTGATTAAAATTGGATCTTTACATTGCAAGATATGCTTATGATATTTTGTACGTATATGGATATTACTCACGACATAATAATGTGAAACTCTTACATTGTACAGTGACTCTATACACAATGAATGTTATTAAAGAATAGTAAGATGTGAAGAAGGTGACGGTTACGTCCTTGGGCACAAATACCTTAGAACGTAAAATTGGGAGGAGGCGGCGGTGCTCCCTTGGGCCGAAAGTCTCAGAATGCACTATACAGTAATCAACTTGTTGAGGAATCAGGGCTTAACGTCCCCTCACACGACACTCTTGGAATGATTAATAGAGTGGTTAAGCACGCCCATTTAGGTTTCATTAATTAAGTGATGTGATACTTCATTACATTGTGGATACCTAGGAACATTGATTAATCATGACATATGTACAAATGTATATGTATGAAACTTAGTAATGATTAATGTAAGGTATCCATGAGATATGATTATGATAAATCTCATAAGATGAATAATGTTGAGGACTAACTAACCATATAGGTTGTTGATGCTTACCGTGATCCGGTGTCAGATCAACACCACGTGCGGCTGCGCATGGTCTGACTCTTCACCAGCTTGCCTCTGCCCGGCCCGACGTACCTGCGACAAGTGGAGGGGCACTTCAGAGGTGAGAATAAGAAGTCAGTCAAAAGACAAGGGCTCTCCAAAGCTCAAGGCAGGGATTGCTTGGTAGAGGTCTAGAGCTTGTTAGGTGGGAAGGAGTCTCTCCCTCTAGAATGCAATAAATGCATCCTATTTATAGGCTACTACTTGGACTGGGTGTTAGGTAGGTTTTGGCTACAACCTGGGTGTCACATCAAGGCGTGTCGGTAGTAGGTGACAAGTGTCACGTTCCCCTATCGATGGATTGGCACTCAGTAGACAGTGAGTTATTTGCCGTTTCAGTAGACAGTGAGTTATTTGCCGTTTGTCAGCCTGTAGTGGCAAGTAGCAATTTGCTTGTGAGTGAAGTTAGTCCAACCCAAGCTAGTGCGTAATCCGACGTGGCAGCCTTCGGGGGCCTTAAGAATCACCTCGGACGAAGTGTGCGTCGCCGTCGAGGTCGGTAGTTTTCTCCCTAGAGGCTCTACCGAGCTATTTAGCCGACCACTGAAGTTTTTCTCCTCGGTGGTAGCGCCGAGCTCACCCTCAACATTAGCCCCCTAATTCACCTGATCGGTGTCCAGCCGGGTGGACTATGCCAAGTGGGTGAGGTCGGCTGGAAGAAAGAAGATCAAATGGCACTCCGAAGGGGGGTTAGGCGAAAGGTTACGAGAATTTAATGCAGGGGACATGTGTCGCACGATGATCGACTGCACCGCCTGACAGGCGTAGTGATCGTGCCTCTTCATTTTTTGTGCCCAAATTTCCTGCCTGAAGAGGCTATAAATAGGGCCTCCTTTTCAGTTGATTTTACACGACTGAAGTGAAATTTTTACACCCAAAGAGTTTTTTTAGCTGCCGAGCTGTAGTGATTCATCCGAAGACTTAAAATTCTCAAGCTACCATAGCCCGAACAAGTAATTTCCCGAGGAGTGCAAAAATGAGTGACGTCACTGATTCGCAAGATAAAAACGTTTCCTGGTCAGAAAGCATTTCAGAGGGCATCTCGTCCACTGCTCAAGTCGACGTTGAGAGCGTGTCCTCAGGACAAGATGGGGCTAGTCGGCTCAGGCAAATTTTGAGGGTCGATTCCCAAACTGTCCCTGAGCAGGAGTTTCTAAATCTGCTAGATGGGGAGAGAACGATCAGGCTGTGCAAGGAGCAGGACCTATACATCGGGGCAGCAACTGCGGGCTCCTCCCTGTTACTGTCTGGGAGAGAGCCGAGCTTCATGTGACCGACGATGGCCCGAGTACATCCGGTCGGGATTCTAGAGCCCTAGTCCAAGTTGAGGGCGTAATCGCGATGGACGTCTCGGATGAAGAGTAGGTGGCCGAGGAGACAGAGGAGGTAGAGCAGCCTAAGATCGAAGACGATGAGTAGATCCAGATGACTTGGGTTTGGGGGGTGACCGCATATAGGGTGACACAGCCCAGACTAAACTCGACGACAGCGTATACCAGCGCTATCACGGAATTTCGGCTAGAGGATCTACGTGTCGAGTTCAACATCCTAGACAGCATTAACCTCCTTCTACCTGACGAAAATGATTCACCACTGAAGCCACCTGAGGCGTGTATAACGCTCTAGGTAGAGTTCTTCAGGGCTGGGCTACGCCTCCATTTCCAGCCATTTCTATGTCGGGCACTTAACGACTTTACTGTGTGCTCGGCTCAACTAAACCTGAATAGCTATAGGTTGTTGATCGGGATGTACGTGCTATGGAGGTACCACCGGGCCACTGAGATGCCATTGGAAGCTTTCAAGAAAGTGTACAAGATGAAGAAGCTTCCTCGGCAGTCCGAATGGTACTACGTCACTAGCTTACAAAAGGACTTTATCTTGGGCAACCCCGACTCCGATAAGCTGTAGAAGTACAAGTGGTTCTACGTTGGCGGTGACTATCTTGCCCGAGCTGGTGAGGCCATACCTAGTGACCAACACGTGCTGAGGATGTTCGAGCAAGGGCGCGTGTGGTCCAAGAGGCCCTGGGCACGAAGCCATGTGATCAGGGTAGTAGAAGACCTGTTCAAGAAGCCGGAGGCGACTAAGCAGTAGTCCTTCCTTCTTGAGAAGGAAACTCTTTCCTGTTATGGCTGGTTCAGGGAACCTAGCAGAATAAATCCCCCATCAGTTTGCCCTGCCTGGTTTGTCGGGCAGGTCAGAGTCGTTAGGCCTGGTGCTGTGGACGTTCCAGGGCCAAGTACTTTCCAATCCAGGTGGCCGACGAGGGGGCCATCATCGTCCAGTTTTGAGGACTCGTCGAGTGGCTCCTTCAATACGGACGAGGACCTCGAGGACGTGATTCGGCTTATTTACCCATCTCGCTAGCTCCGAATCGGAGGTCAGTCCTAAGTTTTTGTTTTGTTGCTTTTCTGCTTTTTTGTCGACCTAATTTCGACTCAGGAATTTTTGACTTGCAGAGATGTCTTCACAGCCGAGCAGCGCTGCTGAGAGACGAGCTCTTACGGAGAGCCTTAGGAAACAAAAAGGCAAGGCCGTAGACGTCGGGAGGAAACGTAAGTGAACTCCAAGGACAGAGCTTCCTCCCTAACCCGAGCAAGTTCCCGTTACAGTCCAAGATCCACCACCTCAGCCCCCGCAGACCAGGGCTTCATTAGAGGAGACGCCGATCGAGGACACGACTAGGGTCTCTTCCGAGGATCCACAGAGGAGACGCCCAAATTACCGTAGTGTCATCCTGGAGCGTCTCGGGGATGTGATGCCCCAGGATGACTTCTTCATGAATCTCCACAGGGAGGACTTCCAGAACCTGTGTAATACAGCTTTCCGCGCCACCGCCACTGTAAGTGTTCGTCCAACCCTAGCTCTTAATCCCTTAAGTCAATGTTTTATTTTTTGTTGTTTTTTTTTAGCACTAATGTCTTGTTGTTCTCAGACGAGTGCCATTCTGCACATGGTCCATTCGACCGGAATGAAGGACCTCCACAAGGAGAAGAAGATGCACAAGAAGACCTTCCTCAGGAAGTTAAACGTCGATAAGAAGCTCAATGCTAAGAACATTGAGCTAGACTAACCCAAAACTCCCTTTCTTAAGCCGAGGAAGAAGTTCGGAAGGCCATGGCCAAGGTCAAAGAGGCTTGGAGGCAGGCCAGAGAGGTGAAGGACAAAGCTACACGGCTCCAGGGGCAGCTGACAGCTCTGCAGGCCAACCACTAGCGACACTTAGACGAGCTACCCTGTCGTTTGGCACAAGCAATGGAGGAATTTAAGGCGTCTCTGGAGTATGCCGACTACTATTACTTTGGCATGACTGACCTCTAGGATCATCTGATCTGGCAACACCCTGAGGCTGAAGGCTTTGACTGGTCGCTCATAGTCGAGCCCAAGCAAGGCGCTACTCAGCAACAGCAGGGTGAGGAGGTTGTGATAGTAGACGACGATGGTGATAGAGACAAGCAGAGCATAGTTGGCAGAGGAGGCAAGGAAGGCGTGGCTGGGGATGAGACCCAGGCTTAGGCCACTTTCTCTTTTTCTTTTCTTTTCTTTCTTTTTTTTTTTTTTGCTTATCCGGGCTCGGGAGGTGCCCAGTTAATTGTACCACCCCCCATGCTGTGAATAAAATTTATTTCCCAGTCTTTACTTCTTGGATTTTTGTGCCATGTTTTAAGTGCGAGTGTTCTCGAGAAAATATATTCCTGGGTTATAGGTTCCTCGAGAATGTAGTTGGACCTTCGTCTCGCCAAGTTGTAGTAGACCTCGGTCTCAAAATTAAATTAAAATTTAGGCCAAAGTTGGATGCTACTTGAAAGGGACATTCCTAGACGATAGTTTCCCGAGCTTCTATTTTCCTAATTTGAATCGAGGCCAAGTATTTTATCTCGATGACTACCGAGTTCATTCGAGCAGGGTTGGTGTCCCCGTTTCTCAGTTAATCTGAGCAGGGATGGTATACCCGTTTCTCAGTTAATCCGAGCAGGGGTGGTGTCCCTGTTTCTCAGTTAATCTGAGTAGGTACTATCCCCGTTTCTTGGTCGGGTAGAGCACAACGGCGTGTGGATGCCCTCACCCTGTCACCCCCCTAGACTTGTCTAAGTTTGAAAAACTTTTGCAAGTCTAGAACTTGTCGAGCACATAGTTGTGCCAAGCGACTTACTGGGCGGTCTGCACACTGACAGACTTAGAATCGGTGAGGTGCCGATCAGCCCCCTAGTCCGATTAGATAGGATGACTCTCCCTTGTCGGGAGTTATTGTCTGGTCCTCCGTGCTAGAGTTATGGCATCCCTCTTCGAGTCTGTATTTTCGTCAAACGCATTGCTCAATAGAATGGTGTAGGAAATTTCCATTGCATTAATGCGTAGTATTTACATCTCAGCCCTATTCAATAGGCCTGGATACAAAAGAATTTTGGCCAGAGGTCAAAAAAGGTTTCTGGGCTTGACACTAGCAAAAGAATCTTTTCAAGAGCTCGGCGTTCCAAGGATGCCTGAGCTTATTTCCTTCCATGTCAGATGATTTGTACGTGCCTAGTCTAACAATGCCGATGACCTTATACGGCCCATCCTATTTTGGACTGAGAGACCCCAAACCGGGCTACTAAACCGTGATCTTCTTGAGTACCAAGTCTCTAATCTTAAAGCTTCTCAGCTGGACCCTTTTGTTGTAATACCGAGCTACCACTTGATTCCGGGCTGCGTTGCAGATTGCTGCCTGGTTTTTTTTTTCTTTGAGTAGGTCAAGCTCGGACATCATTATCTCAGCGTTCTGGATCTCTTCGTAATGTTTGATTCTGAAACTGGGCAACCCCACTTCGGCCGAGATGACAGCCTCCGCCCCGTACACAAGGGAGAATGGGGTCTCCCTGGTTGCTGTCCAGGCGATTGTGCTGTAAGCCCAGAGTATTTGTGGGAGCTCGTCAATCCATGCGCCCTTGAGGCCTTCAAGCTTTTTCTTTAGGTTATCTTTGATTGTCTTGTTTGCCGCCTCCACCTGGCCGTTGCTTTGGGGATAGCTCGGGGAGGAGAAAACCTTCTTGATGCCGAGCTGTTCACATAGGCGGAGGAGACCTGAAGACTCGAACTGCTTGGCATTGTCGGTCACAATCATGTGTGGGATGCCAAACCGACAAATGACTTTCTTCCCACGAAGTTGGTGCACTTGGCTTCGGTCATGTGGGTACACGGTTCGACCTCGACCCACTTTGTAAGATAGTCAATGGCCACGATGCAGTACTTGAATTGTGATCAGGCCAGAGGAAGGGGTCCAATTAGATCAATGAACCACTTCGTAAATAGCCATGCTAAGGTAACAAGGGAAAGGGGCTCGCCATGATATCCGGGCATTCTCATGAACTGCTAACATTTGAGGCATTTTTGAGCGAAATCCCTATTGTCTTGCTCCATGGTTGGACAGTAGTAGCCCTGCTGAAGACACTTTTGGGCCAGAGATCGTCCCCCAGAGTGGTTGCCACACAGACCTTCGTGGATTTCCTTCATCAGGTACTCGGCTTCTTTGGGGCTCAAGCACTTCAAGCATGGCGTAGTGTAGCCTCATCGGTATAGTTTGCCTCCAATCATCGAATACTAGCCAAGCTATTGCATATCCGACGTGCATCTTTTAGGTCGTCGGGCAATTCGGTTGTGGTTAAGTATCGGACGATCGGGTCCATCCATGTGGTTTCGAGTTCCTCAGCTACATTTGCTACTTCCCTGACAATGCTTGGCTTGGCAAGTCTTTCTATGGGAACTGAGGTAAGGTCGCAATCGCCAAGGCCTGAGGCCAGTCGAGCAAGGGCATCGGCTTCTGAGTTCTCTGACCGAGGGATCTGTTTGAAAGAGTAGGATTTGAATTGTCCGAGTAGTTGCTTGACTTCTTGTAAATACGCAGCCATAGAATCAGCTCGAGCCTAGAATCCTCCTGTGACCTGCTGAACGACAAGCATGGAGTCGTTGTGGATGATTATACGGTCCACTCCGAGATCTCTAGCCATCCAAACTCCGGCCAGAAGAGCTTCGTATTCTGCCTCATTGTTGGAGGCCTTGAAATCAAATCGGAGGGCGTAGATCGCCTTGTATCCGTCTGGGCTTATTAAAATCAGCCCGTCACCTAATCCCTCGATGCACGAAGATCCATCGACATAGAGCCTCCATTTTGATTTCGAGGTAGTACAACCCTTGCTATAGCTTGAAGCATCTGGCATTTCGATGGGTGACTTCTCGGATAGCGGGGTCGCCTGTTTGGCATCCGTGAATTTAGCGATGAAGTACTCCAGGGCTTGGGCTTTTATGGCCATCCTTGGTACAAAGTGCACATCATACTGGCCGAGCTCTACTGACCATTTGGCCATGCGGCCTGATATTTTTGGGCTCTAGAGAACTTACCGAAGAGGAAATTTGGTTGGTACCTTTATGGTATGGCCTTGAAAGTATGGTCGCAACTTGCGAGCCGAAGTGATTAAGACAAATGCCAACTTTTTGAGTGGCAGGTACCATTTCTCGACACCTTGGAACGCATGGTTGGTGTAATAGACGAGCTTTTGGGCTCCATCTTCATCTTGGACTAAGACCGAGCTAACAGCTTTCTCAGACACGGCTAGATAGGCAGTTAACACCTCGCTGGGCAAAGGTTTGGACAGGAGTGGAGGCATGGCTAAATACCTCTTCAGGCCTTGAAAAACTTCCTCACACTCCCTTCTCCACTCAAATCTCCTCTTAAGCGCCTTAAAAAATGGGTGGAACTTGTCGGTGGCCTGGGAAACAAACCTTGAGAGGGCTGCTACCATGCCAATGAGCCGTTGTACGTCTTTTATAGTTAGAGGAGAATGCATGTCGATAATTGCTTGGGCCTTTGCTGGGTTGACCTCGATGCCTTGTTGGTTGACCAAAAATTCAAGGAATTTGCCCAAGCTTACTCCAAACGCACACTTCGTCGGGTTGAGTTTCATCCCATATTCCTGGAGAATGTCAAAGCTTGCCTGGAGATCAGCCATGTGGTCTTCTGCTCGGATAGATTTTACTAGCATATCGTCCACATAGACCTCCATCATTTTTCCGATCAGCCGAGCAAACATCTTATTGACAAGGCTCTGGTATGTAGCTCTGGCATTCTTTAACCCGAAAGGCATTATCACGTAGCAATATAAGCCTTGGTCAGTAATAAAAGCTGTCTTTGCTTGTTCTTCCTCAGCCATCCTCATCTGATTGTACCCAGAATAGGCATCCATAAAGCTCAGGAGCTCGTGGCCAACAGTGGCATCGACGAGGTGATCTATCCGAGGAAGTGAAAAGCAATCCTTTGGGTAGGCCTTGTTGAGGTCGGTGTAATCGATGCAGACCTGCCATTTGCCATTTGTCATTGGCCTTCTTGACGAGAACGACATTTTTCAACCACTCTGGATATTTAACTTCTCTGATGAGACCCGCCTTGAGGAGTTTTTGGACTTCTTCGTTTATAGCAGCATACCTTCTCGGGTTGAAAGCTCTTCTTTTCTGTATCACCGGCTTGTGGTTGGGTTGGACATTGAGTCGATGACTGATCTCACTTGGGTCAATACCAGGCATGTCTTCATGGGACCATGCAAACACATCCCGATACTCGGTAAGAAGCCCTTCTAGGTCTATCCAGATCTCAGGTCTCAGCTGGGATCCAAGTTGGACGGTGCATTCAGACCTCGCGGGATCTAAAGAGAACGGCACCAAGTCTTCCACCAGGGTGGCTCTTACCTCTTCCTTGGGCAATCTGAGGTCCAGATCAGACAACATTTTAGGTGTCGGGTCAGTAGGCAGATCCACCTCGTCGACCATAAAGATGGCCGAGATGCCTAGATGCTGAGCCGTAGCTGCTCTTACGACATTGGCGTAACAAGCTTAGGAATCCATTTGCGATGAGCGAATCACTCCAACTCTGCCTTTTGTTGGAAATTTCATGACGAGGTGATATGTGAAGACTATGGCCTTTAGCGCGTTCAGCGTCGGGCGGCCAATGATGATGTTGTACTGACAGGGCTTGTCGACAACCAAAAAGTCGGCAACCCGAGCGACCCGAGCAGCTCCTTCGAAAGTTACGGGCAGGTTGACCTTCCCTACGGCTCGGATGCACCCCCCCGTGAAGCTATAGAGTGGGGTTCAGACTGGGACCAAATGGGCATTGCTGATCTTTAGTTTGTCGAAGGCTTGCTTAAAGAAGATGCCGGCTGAGCTGCCGTTATCGATCCAAACTCGCCGCACTACATTGTTGGTGATGGGCAGCTCACATACAAGGGCATCATTATGCGGATGGATTAGCCGATCCACTTTCTGCTTGGTGAACGTGATTAGGATATCTTCTTGGCGACATATCTTATTGACATGCTCGGACATGTTTATAAATTCACCTTGTTTGATCAGCCAAGCTTCTATGACATACGACCGCTGCCCATTAGACGTGTCCCCGGTGATAGGCCGGTCGAAGATCGTGTGGACGATGTTCGGGTGTTCCAATGTGTTCCCAGTGACGGTCTGTGAACGGTTCAGTACATCTCAGCTCCGTAGATCGTTTCTTCCTGAGGTTGAACCCGGGGTTATAACTCGTTCAACAAATTCTTATAATTGTCCTTCCCGGACCAATCTTTCAATTTGGTCCTTTAGTTGGATGCATTTGTGGGTGTTGTGCCCCACATCCTTGTGAAACTCGCAATACCTCATTTGATCCCGCTTTGCTTTGTTGCCCCTAAGCTTAGGTGGTGGTATCAGCAGGTTCTTGCTACCTACCTGGGCGAGTACCTCGTTGATGGACGCTACCAAAGGCATGTAGCTTTGAAATTTACCGGTCGGCACCTTTGGCTTCTCAGATTTCTTCTCCTTCTTTTACTTCTTGCTCTGCTCGGCACTGTTCTACTCTGACGCCTTCTTTTGTTTCTTATCCTTCTTTGTTTCGATTAGGCTGGCCTTTTTCTTGCGGCTTTTCATGTACTCGGCAGTGTCGGCGTACCTTTGCGCATAGTCGAGCATCTGAAAAAACCTGCTCGGCTGCTCAAAGGCCAATGACCAGGTTAATTTTTTGTCTCGGAGGCCCCCTACGAAAATATGTTTGAGGGTCTCGTCTTCGACGTGCTTAACCTCCAGAGCTGCCCGGGTGAACCGGTTGATGTAATCTCAGACGTTGTCGTTTCCTTGCTTGACGGCATACAAGTAGGTAATCTCTTTCCTCTGCGTTTTTGTTGTAGAAAATGCCGACGAGAAGGCATCAGCCAGCTGTCGAAAAGAAAGGATGGAGGATGGCTCGAGTCTTCGGAACCATTGCCGAGCAGGCCCCGTCAGAGTCAGCGAAAAGGCTTTGCACATCGCTGCGTCGCTGGAGTTTTGGAGAAGCATGTGCACTCGGAATAGTTCGACATGCTCGTCCGCATTCGTTGTCCCATCATAGGCTTTGATCTGTGGGACTTTAAACTTACGCGGCATAGGGGCTCACATTATGGTGTTTGGGAAAGGCGGATCTAAAGCCCCTGCCTCGTCTAAGCCAAAGCGGTTGTTTCGAATTTCAGTCGATTTAGCGCTGCAGTGCCCGAAACTGGCGACTATTTGTGTCTTTGGGCAGTTCAACCCTGTAGGGTACTCCGCCCTCAACACGATCGCCGGCCCTGGGCTGGCGATTTCGATGTGCCTCCCCGTGGTGCCCGAGCCAGTCAAATGTCGAGGCTCAGGAACCTTGAGGAGATGGTGCCCGTGCTGCTTGAGGGCTGAGACGGCCTTCTTGGACCAATCGATTATTGGCAAAGGTGCCATGTGTGGACCCTCTCGAGCACTCAGAATCAGTCTCTTTGTAGTCGTTCGCATCCCGTCCTACTCGACCCCCGACTTGGTCAACCGGGGCCGGTGGTGGCAGGGCAGGTGCAGCCTCGCGTTGAGCTTGTTGGGCGAGCTGCTGAGTTAGGATCCGAACTGCATTCATGAGTTCTCTGATCGGATCTTGAGCCACGGGGCCCTCTACTTGTTCAGCTCTGGCAGTGCTTCCCTGTCGCCCAGACCAGGATCTTGTAGCCCGGGGGCAGCCCCTAAGTCTTCCTGTGTTCAATTGTCGATTTCTTGCATCTCCCGACCCCTTCTATCGGGCACCATCGTCTCTAACGTCCCTCGTGTCACCATCTTGGATCTTCAAAGGTAAGGTGGCTGGTATTGAGTGAAGGCATAGACGCCCTCCTTCTAGCACCAAAATGTTGATGCTTACCATGATCTGGCGTCGGATCAACACCACGTGCGGCTGCGCACGGTCTAACTCTTCCCCGGCTCGCCTCTACCCGGCCCGGCATACCTGCGACAAGTGGAGGAGCGCTTCGAAGGTGAGAATAAGGAGTCAGTCATAAGACAAGGGCTCTCCGAAGCTCAAGGCAGGGATTGCTCGACAGAGGTCAGGATCTTGTTAGGTGGGAAGGAGTCTCTCCTTCTAGAATGCAATAAATGCGTCCTATTTATAGGCTACTACTTGGACCGGGTGTTAGGTGGGTTTTGTCCACGACCTGAGTGTCACATCAAGGTGTGTCAGGTAGTAGGTGACAAGTGTCACATTCCCCCATCGATGGATTGGCACTCATCGGACGGTGAGTTATTTACCGTTTGTCAGCCTGTAGTGGCAAGTAGTAGTTTGCTTGTGAGTGAAGTTAGTCCGACTCGAGCTAGTGCGTAGTCCGAGGTGGCAGCCTTTGGGGGCCCTGAGAATCACCTCGGACAAAGTGCGTGTCGTCATCGAGGTCGGTAGTTTGTTCCTTGGAGGCTCTGCCGAGCTATTTAGCTGACCACCGAAGTTTGTCTCCTCGGCGGTAGCACCGAGCTCACCCTCAACACAAGTCTTAATGTGATAATTAATAAAACTTAAAGGTGAGTAATGGTATTCCCTACTAGGCATGTCGATGCTCATCTTTATTATTTTTATCTCTCTGGTCGAGTTCAGTGTAACCTGTCTGACGAGGAGCAAATGATAAAATTGCTTGTGTTGTGTCGAAATATCTTTTCTTATTTGTACTTCGTTTAAACATTTAAGATTCATAATCTGTATCAATGACTGTATTAAAATTGTTTAGTTTCTAGAACTGTATTATGATGATGACTGTATTTTTAATCTTTGGTGCTATACTAAAACTGTAGAATGTTATTTAAAGCATGTTCTTGTTTTCTGTTTTATTTCAAAGACCCATGGACAATTTTCAAAGTTTTAAAATGATATTGTATAAGTTATTCATATTTACTAAATACTACTAACCTCTACACAGGAGCGTTATAATCTTTAAGAAGAATATTACATAAATTCTCCTAAAAAAATTTTATTGAAAAATAATAATATATTGTACTTTTATTCACTCTGTGAAGATGTAAAACTCCAATGAAGTTCCTTTCTTTTCTCATGATCGAGCAACTGCAAGTTTACTGTTAATATGGTTGAGAATTTTATAGATAAAATGAGATTTTTTTATGAATAATGAAAATAAAATGAGAATTATTATTTGCTATTGGAATGCTATTTCTTTCTTCAAAGGAAAATAAGAAAGGGGGGATAACATAGACATTTATTGGTTTATTTTTAACACACCCCACCCCCCCTGAAAAGAAAAAAAAAAAAAAGAATACTTTTTTCCTAAATAACACCAAGTTGTTTTTTTTTCTTTGGATAAATAAAAGCAAGTTAACAACTTCAGAAAATGAATGGCTGTTGATAATTTACCTAATTTCTGCCCCAAATCCCTCTTTTCACTCTATCACCTCTAAAACAGAAAGTAATAAAAACAAAGAAAACTAGAAAATATGAATATTTAAAATTTAAAACCCATCGTTCTTAAAAAAAATCCCAATAAACATGGAGAAAAATGACTGAATGATTATAGTATTATTGAAAATCTAAGGTCGTAATCTTAGAGCCAAAGACTATGAATTTCTATGTCATAGTTACGCATACAAGTAATTAATTAATTTTCTAATACGAGTAGGAAGTTTCCCAGAAGCCAGAATCTCTGTGCAATGCAACCACCTTGATTTATCCGTCACTTTTATTGCACAAACAAATACATAAATAATTCAAATAAAAAAAAGGGATATTCAAAAGTGTCAAAATAATTCCATGTAACCTTGCCGTTGGCCTCTTCCTGGTCATCTATGGCATATGTCTTTTCGGTACTAATCTCGGTTTTCCTGTTTGGTCGATTTGACGCTTAATTTTGAAGCATTTGAAATAGGTAATAATATATATCATATCTTTTTTCTCATTTGTTCATATTTGTGTTTTCAGGGAATGGGTGAAAATGTTTAAATTCGTAATCTTCATGGTTTCTGTAATAAGAACTATGTGGGTTAATTTGTAATTTGGTTGGTGTTTAAGAATTGTTCTTTGTATCTAAGAATTATCGTTGTTTTCTTCTATTTGTTTTTTTTTTTATTTTTTTATTTGATGCAGTTTCCTTCAACTAGAGATCTCAAAAGGGTTTTGAAAAAGATTGATAACAACTTGAGTCTTGGAGATTGAAACCTTGCAATTTAGAGTGTTGGGTTTTGAATAATTTAATTGTAAAGTTAGGATTTGTGGGATTTCATTGACTTGCTATATTTTGTTATTGAATCCCTTTTGGTGGATTAGTTAGTTAGTCCATATCTGAGATTCACGAAAAAGAAAAATAGAAAAAGCAGAAGAAAATCAGAAGAAACTTATATGGAGCCAGCTCATGAAACAGAAGCAGAGGAAATGGATAGAGAGACATCTGCAGATACTCCTCTGAGAGAACCTTCACTCTACAGAACCCAATTTTCTGGTATTGTTAGACAAAGGGCCTATATATTTGATGGCTCAGGGAATTTCTACAATAAGGAATGGGATTTAGCAGAGGGTAGAGACCAAGAGTTCTGTTGGTACCATGTTGAACTACCCAAAGGGAACCAGAAACTCTTTCAGTCTGCGCAATACTTAATCGGGGTTCTTTGCCCGCCATTGAAACTCCAAGACATTCTTTCCCTCATTAGCAATGGACCCTTTTGTGGGCATGTTGATGGAGCCCTTGTGTTCAGGGTCAACTCACCTGGTCCACCTTCTAGTGATTTTACCTTTAGGATTGCCGCTAGAGTTACCGAGAATTCGGTTATTACCGTGTCATTGGGTCGCGTTCCAAGATTGGGCTTCTCTTCTCAGATAGGTCAATCTCTTCTCTCCGAGATTCCTAGTGTAGAGAGTCCGACTTACAATAGAGGTCAGCAGAAGGAAGGAGGGACTGGGACCGTGATTAGGGAGCACGTTTTGGAATTCTTGTTGACGATGAATCATTCCGAGGAGGCTGACAATCCTGTGCCTAAATCCGTCTCGAATCTCGTGGTCCACATTATTGACACGCATGTGGATCAATTACAAGACGTGGTCACCAAACTTGAGCTGGAATTAGACGCTCTTGAGATTGAGTTGGATAAAGGTAAGTTAAGCATTTCTGAATTGCTATTTTAGTTCCTTGACAATATTTATTTGCTGAATAGATTGGTATCTGAGGAAGCTGTTACCTTTATTTGAGCTGATATTTTTAGGAAGATAAAAAGATAAGCCTTGAACTATTTGTATGCTTCTAATTCAAGATACTTTGATTTGTTCTCTATTTTAAGCAATACTGATTAAAACTTACATATCAAAGGATGACACGATTTAGACGTGGTACTTTTTCATGCTTCCAGATATTTTTGTCAAAATAGTTTGCTTATCAATTGTGTTGATTTTGAGAAGAATCATTTAAAGAAGACAAAGCGACAAGTATTGACAATGCATTATGAACATTAGAGACAAGCTAACTTAGACCCTGAAAGTTTAATTTGTTGGCAGACACTTGGGGTTATCCCTGTTGTACTAGAGAGCCGTTGTAGTGGATCGGGTACTTTACTTGGCTAACATGTCTCTGATACCAACAGAATTGCATGCCAGGAAGAATAAAAACGCTAGAGAGACTTGCATCGGTGATACCTTTGTTTAGGAATTATTGTCAGTAAAAACATAAGAAAAGTAAATTTTGACAGATTTTTACACCGACAGTGCCTGCTCAAACTAGTCCACTAGGCCACAATACCACCAGTCCTTACGACTAATGAGAGATAATTCCTGTGTATAATGTTTGATGATTTGATGGTACATACAAGTGCCTATGCATGTTTTTGACATGCGTAGGTACCTGTATACTTTTGCAAAGCCATTCTTTTATATTATCTTGACTGTTTATCAGTTTATAGGTTATTGATGGTCGTGAGTGTGTAGTTCGAGATAAGTTTGGAAAATATTGTCTTTTATGCACTTTGGAAAATATTCACTTTAACGGTAACGTCTGTACTACAAGATTAAAACTCATAAACATGCTTTTGGATATTGTTCATAGTTAACTTTGTTGATTATTTCACTCATTTTGGCTTAAATTTTAGAGGGTTGTTGTGGCAGAGAAAGAACGTAATCAAAAGCGGGTGATTTCTGGGGCTATATTTGCATCAAAAAGGTTCTGGGCATATATAGACAAGTGATCATTCATCAGTGCATTGCTGTTTCGATCTTTACTTGAGAAAGCAAGCATCAAACCTTATTCAATTGAGGATATTTGACAATTTAAACAAAACTTTCGGCTTAAATTTGTGCATCTGTTTTAAATTTGTATTGTTCTTCCTGGCGGTTAATGTGAGGCACTGTTGTTTTCAATTTCAGCTGGTTTTGCTTTAAAGAAGCAAATGCTAGATGAAAGAAGATTCCCCAAAATGCATCTTAATCTGCAGCGCCTCCTGCAGGTATTTTCTCATCCCCATTCCGTTATTTACTTCCATGTCAGAGGAACAAGAAATATGAATTCAGCACTTGTTTGATATTATTGCTTCTCTGAGTCGTGACTTCATAGTTCCAGTTTTTTATTTTTTATTTTTTATTTTTCAAGTTTTTTTTTCCTATCCAAAGGTGACAACACTCTTAAAAGAGGAGCCAAACGGCACAAAGCTAGAAGTTACGTAGGGGCCCTGGAATCTCCATTGATATATATCATTTTTAGTACGGGTGTGTTTGTATCAAATTTGTGTCTGTTGGTAACCAATGGAATCTGATTGGTAGAATTTCCCTCTAAGCTGAATTCTGGTGTAAGAATCCGAAATAAAATGCAACCAAATAAAATACTGGATTATACCTTATTCAGTGTGCTGCTAATTTACCGAACTCAGGTAATTGCTCACGGAGAGCAAGTGTTTCCTCGAGTCAAAGAAAAATCCTCTTCAAAACGTTGGTTTGCCGGCGAAGATATTGTTGCACTCGAGGAGTTAATTGGGCGGTTAAGAAGGCTAAAAGAGAACGTAGGATTCATAGCGAATCGTGTTACTGCACTCCAGGCTGGTCTAGATAGTTGGCAGTCTGAGCAAATTAACAGGAAGCTCTATTATCTTTCCTTCCTTTCTATAATATTCCTCCCTTTATCCGTTATCACCGGAGGTAAAAATTCTTCTCGAGATTATAGAAAAGTACAATTTTCTAAGATGTCAGACTTGGTTTTTGATACAAATAATTTTTTTGGGCATTTTTTTAACAGTGTTTGGAATGAACGTTGGAGGAGTTCCATGGACAGCACAGAAGGACCCAAAACTAAAAGACGGTTTTCGTAATGTCATGTTGCTCTGTGTGGCTATGCTATTCTTGGTACTTCTATGCTTCGTTTTCCCCTTTCTTTATTACCGCATAGCCGCATGGCGGAGAAGTAGGTCCATGAAAAGAAGCTGGTCTCTAAACAGGAAATCGTTCCTTAGGAGAACCCTTGGTGCATCCCAGGAAAGAGGGGGCTATCTTAGGATTTGAGTGGCAGATAAAAGGTTCATAATATCCTCCAAGCATGTGCTCATGTTCCATGTATTGTTTTCTTATTCAGTTTCCAACTGTAGTAGCTTTCTTTTGTTTCTGAATGCACATTTTTATATCTCTTTGTTTACTTTTCCCAGGAATCTTTTTCACACTTCTCTGCAACAAAGTTTGTATTAATCTGGGCTTGCCTATGGATCCATAAAAATGACACTAGTCACCCCCATGGTAAATTGTTGATGGCATCTTCTAGTTTGCCTTTTAAACCGGAATGTCGTTAAACACTCATTCTTCTCTGTCTAGATATGACAAGGCAGTAAGATTTTTGGCTTGGGAGAGAGCCTATTTTTTTACTGATTTTGTTTCCTTATTTACATCATAGTTGATAGTTCCTTACATTCAGCAGGCTTGTAACTTGTATAGTGTTGGTTGAATTTTTTATTCTTTTCCCCTGCCAGATGTATTGTTCTATGCCATGAATAATTGATTGCCACCCATTTTATTTTCATGGGAAAATTGATTTGGGTACCATGCAGTTTAAATATCAAGTTGGCGCCTCTTTGTTTCAGATTTCTTATTGTGGTACCTTGATATTAAAAAGAAAATCATCTAGTAACCCTAAACCGCTTTTAGGTATGAAATGACAACTCAAGCCTTTCAATTTGAATATATATATATATGTATAATGTATATACATATGTGTGTGTATATATATATGTTTTTATGTTTTTAGAGATTTCCTGTTTCCTTTTAGAAATTTGATTTCTTTTTATGCATTTTTTCAAAAGAATTTCTTGCTTTTTTTTATTTAACTAGTTAAATATCACATGCTATGCATGTGGAGAATAATTTTATAGGTTATGTCCATGTGTTTGGAATGTTAGTTGGAACTAATTGGTTCTAATTAACTACAGTATAAAGCTCTCAGCAGTTATAGTAGAAAAAAATTACTATAGGGTAAAACTCTCATATGGTATAGTTCTTAAATTTAAAACTTTAGTTTTAATCAACTTGCCAAACAACCCATAAGTAAGGGTGTTTACGACATTAGTAAATCCATGAAATTTGTCCAATCCAATTCAATCAAATCCGAAGGTTTTGGATTGGATTGAAAAGAGTTTTGGGTCGAATCTGGTTTAAAAAAATCTTAATTTGAAGGTTTTGGATCAGATTATAGATTGAGCAATTCTCAATTTGTCCAATCTATCAATCTGAAACCCTCTATATATATATTTTATATTTTATCTATATATATAAATAAAACTTTTTCTTTTTCCAAAAAAAAGAAAGAAAACTTTTTCAACGTTTTTTTGCCACCCCTCTTCCATTGGATCTCCAATCACAATTAAAAGACCTTAAGACTTGTGTATTTGATTCATGAAAATCCTACACTGCAAAATTAATAATTACAAGTTGGAATGATTTGACATTTTAAGTTATATCAATAAATAAATAATAATTTATTTTGAGTTTTTTTTTTTAAATATTCGATTTTAAGTTTTGTAAAGCTAGTTTGTTTTAATGTTGGTTGTAACAAATTTAATTTTATCAAGCTATTTTATATTATGGATTATTAAGTCATTTTATATCATAGATTGTGTATTTTAATTTTTTAATTTTGAAAAAACTGGCCTTTTATAATATATATATTTTAAAGGTCATAGTTTAATCTACAAACCCGTAAATCTGATCTGAAGATTTTGAATCAGATTGTGGATTGAGATTTTTTAGTCCAAAGGTTTTAGTTCGGATTGTGGATTGAGATTTTCTCAATCCAAAAGTTTTAGATTAGATTACGAATTAATCTTAATTCTGTAAAATTCAATCTGTAAACACCCCTGCCCATAAGATATAATGCATTTAAAAGGGAAAAAGTTTGACATTAAATTATTTAAGATGTACATATAAAAAAAAAGATTTTAGAGTAATTTTATGGGGGAAAGAGGTGTTTAAATAGGGATATATTCGAGTGAAAAATTATTTTGGCACACAAATACAAATAAATATATATATATATATATATATATATATATATTATAAAGAGACAGCATTGAAAGGTAAGTTTAAGATAATTAGTAATGTGAAGACACCTTAGAAGGGGAAAAAAAGTATTCTGATGATACACGTTAAAAAAAAAATAATGGACATAAGATTTGAAAGGAAAACGTTTATCTAAAAACGTGCAAAACAATAGATGAGAAAGAGACTAAAAAGTTTTTATGGGTGAATCATATGACTCTACCTCTTAATTTTTATTATTTTTTAATTTATCTTTCTGTTTTTGAAAACTATAAAGATATCTTTTGAATTTAAAATTTGTTTTAATTTTAACTCTTGTAGACTTTTTTGATTTAAACAAATGAAGATAAGATAAAAATATCAGTAATTAAATTTAATTTATTTATGGAATATATGTTTTTTCTTGAGAAAACATTTTTAAAAATATATTTTAAAATTTAAAAAATCATAAAACTTCAAATCATGTTTTTTGAAATTTGGTGTTTTGTTTTAGGATTTTTTTGTATATAAAATATTTATCATAATTATTTAAAAGTAGTCATATTGTTTTGCTTAATTTTTTTTATTCATGTGCATAAAATTGAAATAAGTTTTAAATTTCAAGGATACTTTTGTAGTTTTTAAGGACAAAAGGACAAATTCAAAAATAAATAAAACTAGGAGATATAATTATATAATTAACTCAAGTTTTTATTTATTTATTTATAAAAGAAACAAAGGAAAGACATCAGAAAAAGGGAGACGAAACCCACTGGACGAAACTTGGGGAGGATGTGAAATGGCGCTTAGCACCTCATGTAGATAGTAATAGATGACACTATAGAGGATATTTAGCAAACCAAAAATGATAATAAAAAAACCCAAAAAATTAGGCACATGTAAAAATAAATTATGGTAATAAGAGTAAAGGAAGTGGAAAACGCATTTCAATTTTAAGATGAAAAAATTACAGATAATACATTTATTAGTAAAAAAAAGTTGAAAGGATGATATGAAATTTTTTTTAAAAAGGACACATTTTAAGGAGAAAAGATTAATGTAATTGGCCAATTAAAAAACCCAACAACATTTTTTTAATAAGAGTAAGTGAGAGAAGAAAAGTATTGTAAAAAAATTATAGGAAACAAAACTGTAAAATAATCAATGTACGTATTAAAATAAGCTATTTTGATAAAAGACAAAATAACAAAAGAAAAACAAAAGTCAAAACAATAAAAAAAAGCAAAAAATAAAGAAAATAAGAAAAATATTTCGCCAAAGTGGCATATTTAAATAAAATTATTACATAGAAATAAATTAAATGAAATTTTCTTGATGATATTTTTCAGGGGAATAATAAACAAAATAAAAAATAAAAAATAAAAACACGCACAAAAGAAATATACTTCTTCTAAATAAAAAAACAAATAAAAAATGAAGAAAGGAACCAATTGTCAATGACCAATCGTCCGCTGTTTTTTTGCACGGAAGTGCCTAGCGGTGCTTCAATAAGGCAATAGATTATGGTTTTGGAATGGAATGGAAGAAATGTCATTTTACATCCCAAAAAAAGGAGCTCAAAAAATATTTCAGTAACAAGGTATCCTAATAAAATTTTCCAAATACAAAAGGTTCAACTTAATAAAGTGAACGTATGAGTACAAAAATAATATTTTCCCAATTTTCTTTCTAAACTTATGGTTTTCATTTTATTTATTTACTTTTTTTTTCTCGCTCTAGTCGTGATAAATTTGTTTACGAACATGTCTTTTTTGACTTTAAAGATTTACATGTGAAAAATGCTTAGAGATATCATTGGTACTAAACACTATCACTAGTAAAAGGTAGGTCCTATTTATGGGTCATACACTATAGGACCTACCTTCTATTGGTGGATGGTGTTTAGCGTTACCAATGATGATGCCTAATAGCAATGTTGTTTACATATAAGTTCAAAGATCAACTAAAAAGATACCATCAGTTGAGAGAACATGTAAAAATTTCTTATTTTGTACAATGAAATTTCAAGCCTAGAAAGTTAGCAGAGTTTTTTAGATGACCAGTACCTAAACAAAAGTTTTAAACCAACTAATTAAGATCTAAGTCTGTCCTTTTTCTCTATCCCTCCAACTAAATTTAGACATCTCATTAAAAAAATATAAATTCACTTTTAATGTATTATTATCCAAAACCATTGTTACTTTCTGTTTTTACTATTACAATTGCATTTATAGAGATAGCCCTACAAAGATTCTATTGTCTCTCCTTCCCACATGATATCCCATTTTCAATTTTTTATTATTTTTTCTTATTCTTGCTTGAAAGCTGATGTTCAGCCCTAAAAAAAAAAAAAAAAAAAAAAAAAACTGACGTTGAGTGCCTTTTTTTTTTTTTTTAAGATGTAGTTGTACTTGCATCCCTTCCTTTGATTCATCACCAAATATATATTGTACTTTCTTTTTCTTTTTTTTTTGGGCAATTGTATACTTCTGTCTTCTTTGTTTAATTGCATGATCTTATCTGTTTCTTTTCCTTTCAGGTATTTTCTTTTCTTTTTTTTTTTTAATTATTCATTCACCAATTTCTTTTTGGGTCGGATAGATTATTGAAACAATTAAAAAGCACACACGTAAAAAAAATGTTGTTGGAAGGGCTCTCAGCCTCCAAAACTAAAAGGAACATACATAACTATAGACTAGCAAAAAATCCAATCAATATCGAAATTGTGGCAAAATCAGCAATAAAGTCCATCTCCTCTCCCACGAAATCAAATTTTACAAGTTCTTTTTAAGCAAAAACTAAAATAATAGTAGTAAGAATAACACTCTAACTAAATTATTAAAAATATCTTCTCTCATGTTCACATCATCACAATACTCCTTGCAACAATATATTGATAGTCATTTTTATTTTTAATTGTTTCTTTCCGAAATGTGGATGCAATTATACTTGAACATCTTCTTTAGAAAAATCATCAAGTGAATGGGCCTGAGGAGGAAAAAAAAAATTCAAGTTTTACACTATGGAATTACTAAAATAATCAGGAGATAATATCTGTTGTAACAATTCCATCATACTTGCTTTGATGCTCGCATTTATAAAATCAATATTGTTTTCAATCTAAGTTAGTTATAAATTACACTGGTCAAAAGTTAAAGAAATATATATATATATATATATATATTAGTCAATAACAATTATATATTATACATATTAAAAAAAAAAAAAAGAAAACAGGTATGACTTATCATACTTGACTATGCTGAAATGATGGCATGAAATTCAGTTGTGAACTTTCAGGACTATAGTATTGAATCTTTGAACCTCCTAGGCATGCATCATCAAACTTCACATCATTCTGTTTACAAAAGGGTTAAGGTGATTTTGAGTTATTCAATGTTAATGTTGTAGAGATTGGCTGGCATTGTTGATATTATTAAAGGATGAGGTGGCATAGGTGTATTGGTACAGGCTGCACAAAGCTGTTAGTTTTAGAAATCTGTTTTGTATCAGTTAGTTAGTTAGTTAGTTACATAATTAATTGTGAGTGCAGAAAGAAATAAATAAAAAGGCTTTGTAATGCCTGTGTAGTATGTGAAGAAAAGAAAACTCATCAAAGGTTAATACGTTCTGAGAGGGAATAATGTCGTTGTTCAATTGATGAATAGAATTCCATGTGCTTTCTGTAGAAATTGAGTGTCTTTATTGTTCTTGTTCCAAGACTTCTAATTTTAGAATAAAACTCATAACAATTGTGGCATCAGAGCCAAGGTTGGTAACCGATCATCGGGCAAACTTCGTTTGATATTGAGAAGTTTTGCCCTTTAGAGATTGAAGATGAGAGCACTTCTGGTTCAACAAGGATTGGATGAAGCATTGGCAGGAGAGAAGAATCTTCTAGCCACCCTATCGGAAGAAGAGAAGAATGATATACTTGAAAAAGCCCATAGCACTTTAATTCTCTACCTTGGCGACAAAGTACTTAGGGAGGTATCAAAAGAGAAATCTACAGCAGCAATTTAGGCCAAACTTGAAAGTTTGTATATGACCAAGTCCTTGGCGAACCATCTGTTCCTAAAATAGAGGCTCTATACATTTAAGATGGGTTCTCAGAGATCGATTGAAGATCACATCGATGATTTCAACAAGATCATTCTTGATCTCGAGAATATTGATATCAAGATTGAAGATGAAGACCAAGCATTGCTACTGTAGAGGTCCCTGTTTGTTGAATACGAGACCTTATCAGATACGCTTATCTACGGCAGATATACACTCACCTTGGATGAAGTCCAATCAGCGTTGTTTTCAAAGGAATTAAAGAAATAGGCATATGGTAAAGAAGAAACCATGGCAGAGGGACTCACAATTAGAGGAAGATCTGAGAAGAAGGAGATCCGTCCAAAAGGCCAGTCAAGATCCAAGTCAAAGTTTCACAAAAAGTGCTTATATTGTCATAAAGAAGGGCATTTTAAAAGGGATTGTCCTGAGAGAAAGAAGCAAGGTGGAGACAAGCATGGCGGGAACAAATTTCAAGATATGGCTGATGCTGATGTTGTCTCGGACCAATATGAAAGCTCTAATATTCTTTGCATAACTGATGGAAAGACAACCTTGAATGGGTTATGGATTCATGTTGTTCTTATCATATATGTCCAAATAAGGGCTGGTTTCAAGATTACAGTGAGATCAATGGTGGACAGGTTTTACTTGGTAATAACCAATCTTGCAAGATTATGGGGTTTGGGACGATAAAACTTAAACTAGCAGATGAAACTTCTAGAAGTTTGTCTAAGGTGAGGCAAGTCCCAGTCTTGAAGAGAAATTTAATTTCTCTTGGGATGCTTGATTCACAAGGGTACGTCTTCAAGGCAGATAAAGGGGTGATCAAAGTAGTTAAGGGGTCCTTGGTTCTAATGAAAGGAACTCTTAAGAATGTGATTTACATCTTGCAAGGGAAGGCAGTTGTGGGATCAGTTGTGATTGGTTCAGACAAAAGAATTTCAATGACACTGCTATGGCATAGGAGATTAGCCCATATAAGCGAGAATGGTCTTAAAGAATTGAGCAAACAAGGCCTGCCGGGAAAGAATAAGTTGAAAGAATTAGATTTCTGTGAACATTGAGTTTATGGAAAATCCAAGAGAGTGAAATTTCCCAAGGGAATTCATTCCACAAAGGCAATTATAAACTATGTCCATTCAGACTTGCGGGGGGCATCAAGAATACCATCTCACTTAGGTGTAAGATATTTCTTGTCTATCATTGATGACTATTCCAGGAAGCTATGGGTCTATATTTTGAAGAACAAGAATCATGCACTAAGGCACTTTAAGTAGTGGAAAGTGTTAATGGAAACTCAAACTAGAAGAAAGCTAAAGAAGTTAAGAACCGACAATGGGTTAGAATACTGCAATGACGACTTTGACCAATTTTGTAGAGAAACAGGAGTTGCCATGCATCATACAATAAGAAAGACTCCTCAACAAAATGGCCTTGCAGAGAGAATGAACAAGACTATTTTGGAGAGAGTGAGGTGTCTATTATCAAATATTAACCTGCCAAAAACCTTTTGGGCTGAGGCTGTGATGACAACAGAATACTTAATCAACAAAAGTCCATCAGTAGCAATTGACCTTAAAACACCAGAAGAAATGTGGTATGGCCATCCACCTAACTTGAGTAATCTTAGGGTATTTGGTTGTGTGGCATTTGCACATGTCAATCAAGGCAAGTTAGAGCCAAGGGCCATAAGGTGTATGTTTTTGGGTTACCCTGAAGGAGTGAAAGGTTTCAGACTTTGGACTGTTCAAAAGAATTGTCCTAAAGTTATAATAAGAAGGGATGTTATCTTCAAAGAAGATGAGATGTTTTATAGAAGCCAAGACAACAGTTTTGAGGTCAATGAAGATCATGAAGTATTGGTGGAGGACAAAGAAAGGTTACAAGTTGAGGTGGAGACTTTCCAATCAAAAGATGCTACAAATGATCAACAGTCAGAAAATGATCATCACAACAATAGCTTAAAGAACCAGGAGGCTTTCTCGAGGAGGATTCTTTAGCCAAGGATAGGAAGAAAAGATAGGTCAAAGCACCAGAAAGGTTTGAGTGTGCATATTTCATTTGCCTTAATTTCAGCTTCTCAAATAGAAGAGAATGAACCTCAGACTTATGTTGAGGCTATTAGTAGTGATCACTCCAATGAGTGGAGGGCAGCAATGATGGATGAATTAAGATCCTTACAAAAGAACAAAACATGGGAATTGGTTAAAAGGCCTAACAAACAAAAGATTGCAGGTTGTAAATGGGTGTATAACTTCAAGGAGGGAATTCCAGGGATTGAAAAGGCACGGTTTAAAGCCAGGCTAGTTGCAAAGTGGTTTTCCCAACATGAAGGAATAGATTATAATGTGGTATTCTCACTAGTGGTTAAACATAGCTCAATAAGGATGTTGATGTCATTGGTGGCTCATGGAGACCTAGAGCTAGAATAGCTTCATGTGAAAACTACATTTCTTCATGGAGAGCTTGAAGAATCCATTTACATGTCATAGCCTGAAGGGTTTATTGAAAAAGGCAAAGAGGACCATGTTTGTCTTTTAAAAAGGTCCTTGTATGGACTAAACAGTCCCCTAGACAATGGTATAAGCGTTTTGATTCTTTTATGATTCAAAATGGCTTCATGAGCTGTGAATATGACAACTGTGTTTACTGTAAGTCAGTAGCAGTGGAGATAGGATTTACTTACTATTGTTTTTGGATGATATGCTTTAAGCATGTAAAGATAGAATGAGATTGAGACCACCAAGCAACTATTGAAAAGTGAGTTTGAAATGAAGGAAATAGGAGCAGCAAGGAAGATACTGGGCATGGAGATTATCAGAGATAGATGGAAAGGAAATCTGTTCTTGTCTCAAAGAAGCTATCTTAAAAAGGTATTAAAAAGGTTTAATATGGATCAATGCAAGACAGTGTCAACTCCATTGGGTATGTATTTCAAACCCTCATTGGCTGACTCACCCAAAAATGAGCAAGAAGTAGTCTCGATGTCAAAGATCCCCTATTTTAGTGTTCTTGGCAGCCTTATGTATGCTATGGTGTGTACTAGGCCAAATATAGCTTTTGTTGTAAGTGTTGTTAGCAGGTTCATGGGGAATCCGGGGAAGTTACATTAGGAGGCTGTCAAGTGGGTGTTCAGGTATCTCAAGGGTTCAATGGGTGTAGGTTTGCTCTATGAGAAGCACAGTAGTCATGATGGTTTAATCTCTGGTTTTGTTGATTTAGACTATGCGGGATGCATTGACAATAGGAAATCTCTTATAGGATATGTTTTTAAGTTCTGTGGGAATGTTGTAAGCTGGAAGGTAACATTGCAAAATTTATGGCATTAACAGAAGCTATGAAAGAGGCTATTTGGATGAAGGGACTAGCAACCAGGTTTGGCTTTCAGTGTGCAACAGCTGAAGTTTACTGCAATAGCCAAAGTGCTATTCACTTGGCTAAAAATCAGGCTTACCATGAAAGGACTAAGCATATTGATGTAAGACTTTACTTTGTAAGAGAAGTAGTATCATGTGGAAAGGTGAACTTGAAGAAGGTCTCAACATCTGAGAACCCAACAGATATGGTGACTAAAGCTTTACCCTTGGTCAAATTTAAACACTGTTTAAATTTACTAAGTGTAAAGGTCACTGGTCTACAAGTTCACTAGTAATAGTCTGCAATGAGGCAAAGGTAACAATGTAGCCAGGTGGAGAATTGTTGTAGAGATTGGCCAGCATTGTTGATATTACTAAAGGATGATGTGGCATAGGTGTATTGGTACAGGCTGCACAAAGCTGTTAGTTTTAGAAATCTGTTTTGTATCAGTTAGTTAGTTAGTTACAGAATTAATTGTGAGTGCAGAAAGAAATAAATAAAAAGGCTGTGTAACACCTGTGTAGTGTCTGAAGAAACAAAAACTCATTTGAGGTTAATACGCTCTGAGAAGGAATAATGTCATTGTTCAATTGATGAATAGAATTCCGTGTGCTCTCTCCAGAAATTGAGTGTCTTTATTGTTCTTGTTCCAAGACTTCTATTTTTAGAAAAAAACTCATAACAGTTAACAACAAAAACTTAAATTAAGCAACCTAAATCATATATCAAAAATAGAGAACTTCTTATGTGTAGCCCTCTCAAGAGCACCTTTTAGCTGGTAGATTGACCTCGATTTCTTTCTTTTGTCTTTATTTCATTAATTTTACCATCAAGGCAGCTCTTATCATGATGACGCATATTTTGGACTTGTAATTGTTCGAAGTGCGCTTTGCAGCCTCTTTTCCTCTCAAAAGGGTATCAACATCTTCCAAAGCCTTCCGAATGCTATTTCTCACAACTTAAAATATCTCTTCCGTCTCTACTCCTCTTGTTACTAAATGAGTTTGCAAGCTACACAACTCTCTGAAACGACCTTAGGGTCCTAACCGTTTGTATTACTATTGAGACATGTTTATACTTTATTTCTTAATTTGACATGCTTTGTCCATCTCTTTAAAATATCCTGGGTAGGAATTTTCATGACTTTTTTTTAAAAAGAACTTTAAGAGCACGTGAGCACAGAATTCTGTAAACTCAAATTTCTTGCAAAAACATACTACTATGTCCCCAGATGAGCCATATTGAACTGTTTGTACGAATTTCTTTTTGTGAGAGCTAACTCGATACTTTGACGCATTCACAATCTCAACAAGGTCACATACTAAACAAGAAAACGCAACACCTAAGTTGCTTTGAAACATCATAAAGACCTCAAGGGTGCTGCATGCTTGAAAATCTCAACTGGAAATGGTAAATTTAAGGCACTTTGGGTTACTTTGAAGTCGGTCTTCAACTCTTCACGGCGACGATCATCAATCAGTCTATCAAACTATTTAAAGAATCTTGACAAATCGTGCTTATAGCTTACGTAACTTTTTATTGCATTGTTCATACCTTCACTTCTTTGAGCGGTGGTCATATTTACACAAAACGTCTCTCTACCATAGACTAGTGCGCATTTCTCACGTAAATCAAACATTCTCTTCAAACAATCATTACTTTGAAGGTTGTAACTTTTAAGCATACGTTCCCAAGCATCAATAATTCGTCTTCTTCTTCGTAGTCATAGATGCATTTACTAAATTAGCTGGCGAAATCTCGAAAACATTCAAAAACATTTCGTAGATGTTTTGTCGCATTTTAATATATATGCCAAATGCATCATCGATGATATGTCTCAGGCCATTGAATTTTCAATGCTTTAGCCATCACCTAATCTTGATCAGTGAGAATTATCTTTGGCTTTTTTCCCGACATTGCATTTGCAAAAGTATTAAATAATCACATATAGGTTTCATCCGTCTCATTATAAATGTAGCACTGAATATAGTGGATTGCTTGTAATGATTCACCCCAACAAGCATAACGAAAGGTCTTCCCTTTTGATTTTTTCTATATGTAGGATATTACCATTTTTGCATGCCCAAAAAAATATTCGTTATCAAATCCTCATTATCCACTTGTAAAGCATAAAAAAATTGGGATCTTGTAACTTCATACGTTGAAGATATTCTAAAACACCATCTATATCTCCTAACCTTATCTGAACAGTAAAGTGAGAATAGGATATTACCATTTTTGCATGGCCAAAAAAAATTCGTTATCAAATCCTCATTATCCACTTGTAAAGCATAAAAAAATTGGGATCTTGTAACTTCATACGTTGAAGATATTCTAAGACACCATCTATATCTCCTAACCTTATATGAACCGTACTTTTAGTTAACACTGTCTCGAATGATCAGCCATATCAATTTTAGCTACTTGAGCTGGAGTTGTTGCACCTCCGCTTGGCATGATATTGTCCATATTAGTCCTAAGCTCTTACGGTTTTACTTGTGGGCTTCTTATGAACCACTATCTATGACTATTTCTAGGCAATATGGAACTGCATCACCTATCCTTTCTTGGCCCCCTTCACCTCAAGAGAATTATGGTTGTTACAATCACCCCATCTTTGGGGGCCCAACATCCTCGTTGGCTACACTTCCAGCTAGGTCAAGGCTCTCATGCCATTTGTCACAACCCACACCTCTATTTGGCATGATATTGTCCACTTTAGGCCTAAGTCCTCACTGTTTTGCTCTTGAATTTTCCCCCAAAAGACCTCATACTATTGAAAGGTAGTATCATTACTTATAAACCATTACCTATAGACCATTCTTATGCAATGTAGGACTGCATGACCTACCATTTCTTGACCCTTTTTGCATCAAAGGAATTATGGTTGACACAGTCAACTTCCTATGCAACCTATGTAAATGACTCTTAATACAGCCAGATATAACATGTGTGTGCCCTGTAATGAACTCAATGATACCATACATACCAGTGTGTGAGAGTTGACTTTTTTTCGGGCAAGACAACTAAATCCTGTGACACTTTACATTTACATCTAGTTTATCTTTCCCACGGTATCCTTCAGAAGAATAACAAAAGATTTTACTTGTATCTTTTTTTCCTTTACCTTTTCGAATGCCAAAACTAGCCTTATAAGCATAGTCATTGTAAAATTTAAAAGCTTGTTCTTCGGTTTCAAACTCCATGCCGGCTTTTGGCATCTCCTCATTAGAAATGGTAGATTGAATAATTTCAGTAAATTTATTATAATCTGTTTTTACTTCATCTTCTCTAACTTCACTTTCCAAATTGTTGCCAAATTCCTATTTTCTACAAGATTGCTCTCCTAAATAGGGGCCATGCTTGTCCATAATTCTCAAGAATATTATCTGTAAAATAACAATTTTTTTTTCTTTTACACGAATAAATTTTACGCTTGCTGATTTAAAAAACACTAATAGTTTCCTAGAAAAAAAAAATAAGAAAATAACAAAAGTATAGCAATATAACCTATCAATAAAAACAAAATATGTTCAAAACAAAACTCCAAAAAACTAAAAAATGAAAGAGTAAGCTCAAGTTAAAAGTATACATGCATGAATAAAGGATTAAAACAAGTATAATAATACAATCCATCAATAAAACAAAATACATACAAAACAGAAGGCAAAAGATAAAAAATGAAAAATAATAAAAATAACAAAAGCGATTGAACATACCTGACAATATTTATGTTGATTATTTTTCCTTCAATGATCAACCAGAGAAAAATAAATCGGCTCATCACGTTGTGACCTTTCAGCAGCAAAGGGAAAGAAAGAAGGTGAAAAAAAATAAAAAAAGGGACAGTGAAGGGTCACTTTCAGTACGGTAGAAAAAAAATAAAATAAAAGATTTGGAGAGAAGATATTATGAGGGAAGGAAAGAAAAGAAAAGATGATCTTTTTTTAAGGAATCAACGTCAGCTTCTAAAAAGGAATAAGAAGAATTAAAAAAAAAAAAAAAGATTTGAAAAGGAGATATAAAGAGAAGGAGAGAGAATAGAATCTTTACGAGTCTACCTCTATAAATACAGTAGTAATGATTAAAAACAAAAAGTAACATAATGTTCTTAGGTAGTAAAATGTTAAAAGCACTTCATGTAAGAATTAAGATCTTTAGTGATGTTGACCACTGAAAAAATCCCTTATGTCTTGATCCGTTACATTAGAGAAGAATATCCTATCATTTCTGATGAACAGACTTACTAAACATAACAAGATGGTTCATTCCATATACTATTTTTTTTATTTAATTTTATTGTTAACAAGGTAAAAGATCTACTTTTACTAAAGGGTAGAACAATCAGTTCTTACAGCTTGAGAGACAACTGTAGATGCCTCTAACGTGTGTGACAACAGGATCACCAAAATGTGACATCCTTTAGAATTAAGGCCTAACTGACAGGTTTGACACGTCTCCAAGTGCTTAAATCACATTCACAACGTCACTTTCACTTTCCACCACTTCTACCAGCATGGCTGAAACAAGAGCAAACGAAGAGCAAGACACTCAACAATAAAAGGAGAGAAATGCTCGGAAAAGAAAATCGGAGTAACTTTCGCCAAAGCACCTCGAATCTTTCCATGCTCATTTCTAATATGGTTTGATGGTAGAGATACCACTGCATCCACGTTCATTTTCAACAAACCACTAGGACGAGCGGTGTGGACCACTTCTACATGGCTTTTCAAGCTCATCTACATGCAGTGTCTTCCACTCCTCTAGCGAAGCAATTCCAAGTCAAAGGATCTCTATTACTCTGCCCATGCACCATGCTATTACGTTCAAACCAAAGTTTCCAAGCCAACCACCCAAAAAGAGCAGGATCATCCCTGTCAAGAATGAGATCAACTATCAAAAAAGGGGCTGATTGGAGTTTTTGCAACTGCGTCCATAAAGCAGAATGGAGCCATACTTCCTCTACAAAAGGGCTTTTCAACAAGGCATGGGTTGTCGTTTCCAATTCTCGTGGCAACAGGGACAAATCGGAGCATGATTTACTTCGCGTTGAGAAAGTGATGCCATTGGAATGATATCGGGGAAACAACGCCGCAAAAAGAATCTCACCTTATTTGGAACGGGGGTTTCCACAACTTTTTCCACCACTTCGTGTCTGAATTTGGTGTTGTTGAGGATTCATCTTGTGGGATTCCATCACTAAAGGATATCCCAAACGAACTCGGTACATGCCACGAGCATCAAAAAGCCACATCCAAGTATCATTTGTTCAGTTCCTAAGAATGGTCACTAGGCCAAAGGACTTTTTCCAGCTTTGCCAAGTCCCAAGGGCAATCACAATCAGAGAGTAAACCGGCCACTCTCAAATCACGAGTATTATCACCTGGCTGTGATTGGTCGAAACTGTTTCGGGAGTGGCAGCCAAGAATCGCCAAATATGCTAGTGGATCTACCATCACCAATCAGTCTTCGAACCGTTGCTTTATAACCTACGGACCTTATAGTATGCTTCGCCAGAGGAAAGACGCCCTAGCCTGCATGTCTTTAAGTAGTTGGGCCATCAGAGAAGAAGGCTCTTAAAGTAATTGCCAGCTTTGTTTCGAAACTAATGCTTAGGTTAGAAGCCGTGGGATCCTGAAAACCAAGACCTCTATCATATTTCTTCCGGCATAATTTCTCCCATTGCCATCAATGGATCTTTTTCTCACTCCCACAACTTCCCCGCCAAAATGCCGCCACCATAGCCTGCAATTCATCACATACTGTGGGATTGGAATACACACATTGTGTACGTAGGAATAGATTGCACCACTACTTTGATCAAACCTCCTATACAGAACCATCATCTTCCTCGCTATTTCTTTGCATCAAACGGATAAACGTGTCAGCGTAGAAGGAAATTTGGGTTGCTAGAATCACCCTTCTAACTTTTATCTCTTGTTAATCTCAACACATGAGTATGCCAAGACCAGGAATGGAAGAATACTTCTTTTCTTTTCTTTTTCTCTCCACACACCTATTGTTGGAATCACTCTACTAACTTCAAAGTTGTGTTTTTCCTTATTTCTTATAAGCATGCTAACAACGCTTAAATTTCATATTTGTTCCTACAGCGTATGTTTGTTTCAATTTTTCTTATGTTTCTTTTTGTACACCTTGAGACGTAAAGAGAGGAGCGCATCTTGATGAGCTATAGTAACTGCCTTAACGGTGGGATGATTTTTAAGCCGAAGCCATAAGACATGCATTATATGGGAAGGGCTATCGAATCTTGTACTTTAGTATCTTACGATGTACACATAGCTGTAATCCCGCATTTGAAAGTGAAAATAGAGAGTATGTTATGAAAGAAAAAAGAAGAGTTATGTAAAAGAAAAAAGATACAAGGCGCAATAAACATCACATGTTTTCACACAATGTGAAAGGAACAAAATGTGCCAACAATGAGGAAAAATCTGAAACATAGAAAAATGGACAAAAGAAAAAAAAATGAAAATGGGGACTTAAATTCCCTAGAGAGAAGATTATTTTTGCAATTTAGGGGAAAAGAAAGAGGTGTGAGAAAAAGGAAGGAAATTGCTTATCAATACTTCACACACGTTCTGTTTGAATTCATTTGAGGATCATTCTCTCTGGTTAGATGATTGTTCTCGTTTGAAATATTAAGGTGTGTTTCTGTTCATGAAAAATCATTTAAATACCTTCAATTTGTGAAACATGTCAATGATGTCATATTATTCTTGTTGGAAAACGAGTGTCTGGAGGAATTTAAAATTTTTTAATAAAAACCTTTTCCAAAGAATGAGTTAAACATGCTATACATCATAAATTAATGAATGACCTTTCGTACTTTAGTGAATCGGAACCGCACTTCTGACAAAAATTTATTTGACAGAGTTGCTACACAAGAATCGTGTCTAGAAAAGTATCAATTAACTAGTCTTCTTTACTATTATGTTTTTCACAACTGGAAGACAAGTGGGCACACGTCGTTCTATTATTCTATTAGAAACCTCTTCCTCCAACCACAAGAGAAAACTAAGAATTATTATTCCAGTTGTTGAACAATAATTCTTTAGGAGTTTCAGAGTTTCTCTTTCTAGAAATCTCTCTCTAAACTTCTCAAGCAACTTCTTTTCATGTTATGATAAATAAGAACACGTTTCCTATTTATAGAGGTTAGTAGGGCACTCATTCTATTCAGACAAGACTTCAAAACGCGTCTTTAGATCAAAATCCCATAGTAAAACACGTTGTTGACATGGCTAGGCCAGTCGATTAGCCCTTATGTATGCTGGTAGACCGGTTAATTGAGGTTGACCTAGTGTCAGCTCCAAAGCTGCTCCATTCGACCCATCTGATCAAACAACCATCTTGTTTTGATACAATTAGTGTTGGAAACAAAGTGCTCAGCGGAATTTTAAAAATTTTTCATCAGAGTAATTTCCAAAACACAAGTTTGACATGTTATATGTATAAATTAAACATATCTTACTAACCTCAGTGTGCCGAAGAACCTCCGCAACCTGTGTAGAGAAGTAACGTTCCAGAAGAGCCTCAACCAACTGGTCTTCTTTGCTATTCTCTATCCACAACCGGAGTGAGTGTGGGCTCACACGTACAGCTCTTCCACCGGTGACTCTCCTTCCAACCAATAGAGAGAACCCAAAGCTAGTGTTCGTGATTTGTGAACAAAAGCTCTCAGGGAGTTTTCAGATGCTCACTAGAAGAGTATCACTCTTAATCTCTCAAATTGATCTGAGTAAATCATTAGACTCACTCCCTTTTTATACCTATTGGTCCTTAGGGTCAGTCCATATCAGATTAGGTCTCAAAAATTGAAACAGAATCAAGTTCGGATCAATATCTGATAAGATACGCGTGAAAAACGCGTAATCTTAACTGTCGCGGTCGGCATGCCGAACTGTGTGATAGGCAGGCCGAACTGACCAGTTCGGCAGGCCGAACACGTCATCCGGCATGCCGAACTGCCGAGAAAAAAATCTCCGCGAATCTTTTATTTTCCACCCGAGATTCTAAAGGATAAAGTCTCAGTTTTGATTCAAATAGCCCAATAGAAAAGATATCCGATCAAAACAAACTTTATCAAGATAATCTCTAAGAAAATAAATCAATTCACAATAATTCTACAAGTTTATCTTGTTCTAATTGTCCAAAATTAAAACAACCGATAAACAGACAAGAATTATCCGAACGCCATAATTCAACAAGTTCATCTTGAACTAATTTCTTACATAATTAATTCAACCGATAAACAGACATGAATTATTTGATTCTTATAAATTTTAAACCAATCTGATAAATCCGACATAAGTCACCAATTATTGGAAAAGCACGCCGTGTCGTTACAGGATTTTGTGAGCTAGCAAAGGGGACCAAAATGGACCTATAAAGTTCAAGCTCATGATAATTATGAAACCCAATATCCCAGATATACATTTCACAATTATCAACTCCAACGCTACTCCACTAAAAGCTTGGAGCTGCACTCTCGAACTTTATAGAATTACGAAGCTCGTGTAGCTAAGTCTCCATGACATATCATAGTGTATCGCATCCCTATATGATCATCCATAATCGGCTTAAGGACAAGTTCTGTCTTACCTTCCCGATTATTTTTATCTTACGTTCCATTGTCTCACCATTAGAAAACTTACCATCCAAAGATAGTATACCATTCGGTTACACCTATGTATCCAAATGGTTGAGCGCTCCGAGTTTTCAATTACAGGACAACGCATATAAGAGGATATCATTACTCCTAAAGAGGAGCTATGGATTCCATATCTATGAATAACAAGTCTACGCTACCAAGAGTCATGCCTCCAACGTACCGGCATGCATGCCACTATAGAGATGTGAGAGTCACCCATTGGTACATCAAAAGACACAAATCGAGACAACGGGCCCATTATTCATCTCAGGATTAAGATACAATACAAATGATTGTCTAAAGTGAATCGATTTGCCAAGACAGAATTATTAATCCAAATCAATTCACTTTATGTCCCGATCCAACACATCGTCACCTATGACAACGCGCCAATGTTTCTATTCACGGAGTCCAACTCCGATGGCCAAGACAAACCATCTCCCAAAAGGGATATAGACAACATAACAATCTTTACATGAATAAAGCGCCCAACTTTATTCCCTCGATTGCGGATCATATATTTTAGACCATCACCTTAAGAGTCGTGTCTACCGCATAATCATCCCATCATATGCCCAACTCTTAAGGTTTAGACTGACAGTCTCAGACTACTGTTTGCTTATCATACATTCAACAAATATGAACGTAAAGAGGACAATATTTGGTATATATAAATGAATAAATTCTTTATTGATAAAAATGTCTCCAAAAACGTATTACATTTTTACTCCTTAGAGCATACATGTCTAACAATCTCCCACTTGCACTAAGTGAGTAAATACTGCAAATTTCGCATCCCCATAGCTTCCACATGCCTTTCGAAGACTCTCCCAGAAAGTGTCTTCGTAAATGGATCAGCTAAATTGTCCTCTGACGCGATCTTGCACACCGTGACATGTCCGCTCTCAACGAAGTCCTTTATCACATGATACTTCCGATCAATATGCTTACTCTTCTTGTGAAATCTTGGTTCCTTAGGCTTAGCTACCGCCGCACTGTTATCACAGTACAGTGATACCGCTTTATCCACACCAGGAACTACCTCAAGATCCCCAAGGAACTTGCGGAGCCAAACTGCTTCTTTCGAAGCATCACTAGCCGCCACATACTCGGCCTCCATCGTTGAATCCGAAGTGCAATCTTGCTTCGCACTTCTCCAACTGATGGCACCGCCACCCAGAGTAAACACAAACCCCGATGTCGATTTCCTAGAATCCAGGCAGGATTGAAAATCCGAATCAGTGTATCCTAGAGGAGTTAAATCCTCACCCGAATACACAAGCATATACCCTCGAGTCCTTCTTAGGTACTTGAAAATATGCTTTACCGCAACCCAATGGTTCGGTCCTGGATCCGCCTGAAATCGACTCACTATCCCGACCGCATAGCTAATATCCGGTCGAGTGCAAAGCATGGCATACATGAGACTACCCACTGCCGAAGCATAAGGCACCTTCTTCATGTATTCTCTTTCTTCATAAGACTTTGGAGAGTATTTCTTAGAAAGAGTAATTCCAGACCTAGATGGTTGCCCACCTTTCTTGGAATCCTGCATTGCAAACCTCCTGAGAATTTTATCTATGTAGCCGGCCTGTGACAAAGCTATCATTTTGTTCTTCCTATCCCGAAAGATCTGGATACCGAGAACAAAATTAGCCTCACCCAAGTCCTTCATGTCAAACTGCTTGGTCAACCATAATTTGACCGATGACAACGCCTCAACGTCATTGCCAATTAGCAGAATGTCATCTACATAGAGTAGTAGAAAAACCACCTTCCCATTCTTAATGTGTTTGTAAACACATGGTTCATCCACATTTTGTGAGAACCCATAAGTCTTGATCACTTGATCAAATCTTATGTTCCAAGAACGAGAAGCCTGCTTAAGTCCATAAATTGACTTTAGCAGCTTACAAACCTTACCCTCTTGACCCATGACCTTGAACCCGTCTGGTTGTTCCATATAAATGGACTCATCAAGATAGCCATTCAGAAAAGCCGTCTTGACATCCATCTGCCAAATCTCGTAGTCGAGAGCGGCAGCTATGGACAAGAGAATCCAGATGACTTAAGCATGGCTACAGGCGAAAAGGTTTCCTCATAATCGATTCCTTCCTTTTGCGTATAACCCTTAGCTACCAGTCTAGCCTTAAAGGTTTCGACCTTTCCATCCACTCCCCTTTTTCTCTTGTAGAGCCATTTACACCCTATAGGTTTTACCCCTTCGGGAAGATCCACAAGCTCCCAGACCCGATTAGTCTCCATAGACTTCATCTCTATGTTCATGGCCTCTGTCCAGAGTCTTGAATCAACATCCTCCATAGCTTCTGCGTAAGTATAAGGATCCCTGTCATGTTCATCCGGTTCAGCCAAAAAGACCTCCCCATTGAACATATACCTCTCAGGTTGACGCCCGATCCTCCCACTACGCCGAAGCCCCTGAGGTTGTTGTTCAGGTTTGTTTGGTTTTTCTACACCGATCGGAATGGTTTCGTTCGGAACCTCCTGGAGTAAACAGGATTACCCCTCAACTCCTCAAGCACCACTTTGCTTTGAGGTTTAAAGTCGTTCATGTAACTCTCCTCAAGGAAAGTTGCATTAGTTGAAACCACGACTTTATTTTCCTTTGGGTTATAAAAATAACCCCCTTTAGTCCCTTTTGGATATCCTACAAACACGCAAACTTCTGAACGTGCTTCCAACTTATTCGGATCCTTAAACAGGACATGAGCTGGACATCCCCATATGCGAATATGGTTTAAGGATGTCTTCCGTCTTAGTCCACAACTCGTGAGGAGTTTTAGGGACCGATTTTGAAGGCACATTGTTCAAAAGATAACATGCGGTTTGTAGTGCATATCCCCAAAAGGATAAAGGCAATGATGAATAACTCATCATGGACCGAATCATGTCCAACAAAGTCCTATTCCTTCTCTCTGCTACGCCATTCTGCTGCGGAGTACCCGGCGTAGTCAAATGGGATAAAATCCCATTCTCTAACAAGTGTCCCAAGAACTCATCAGAAAGGTATTCCCCACCTCGATCAGATCGAAGTGCCTTTATGGGTCTACCTAATTGCTTTTCCACTTCAGCCCGAAACTCCCTGAACTTATCATAAGTTTCGCTTTTGTGGTGCATTAGGAACACATACCCATATCTTGAGTAATCGTCAATAAAAGTAACGAAGTACTCATACCCTCCTCGTGCCCGGATGTTCATCGGTCCGCAAACATCACTATGCACAAGTTCTAGAACCCCTTCGGCCCTATTGCCCTTAGACCCGTATGGTCTTTTGGTCATTTTACCCTCCAAACAAGATTCACATTGAGGTATAGATTCCACCTTTAAGTGACTTAAAGGTCCATCCCTTACCAACCTTTGAATCCTATTTAGGTTAATATGGCCAAGGCGCAAATGCCAAAGATAAGTCTTATTAGAGTGAGAAGTTTTAAGTCTTTTTGAGTCATTATCATTTATCTCAGCATTAAGCAATAGGTCCATCTTAGGTTTGACAAAATATAGATTATTTTGCATCCATCCAGAACAGATAAAAGATTTGTTTTTACGAATCACCACTTTTTCATTAAAAGATACCACGTAGGAGTCTTTAAATAAAGAAGAGACAGAAATTAAATTCCTTTTAAATTTAGGAACATAAAAACAATCTCGCAAAATTAAACTCCTATAATTATCAAAATAAAGATGGACATCTCCCACTGCTTCCGCTGAGACCAAGGATCCATCGCCCATCCGAAGCGTTAAGTCTTCACGAAGTAGACTTCTCGTTTCTTTGAATCCCTGCAGAGAAACACAAACATGATTAGTTGCACCAGAATCTATGACCCAAATGTCACTGGATTCCTCAACCAAACAAGTTTCTAAATATAGAAGATCACACCTACCTCCCTTGGAAAGGAAGTCCTTGCAATGCTTCTTTATATGCCCGACCTTACCACAAAAGAAGCACTTAAGCTTCTTTGGGTTCTTCTTCTTCTTCTTCTTGCTCTTGGTAGCAATAGGAATAGAAGACTTCCCACTTTTGGCTCGTTGCTTCTTTCCATTCCCAGAGTTAGGATTGGAACTAGAAGCAGCTACCATATTGGCCTCTCCACCAGCTGGAGACTCCTTGATCAGCAGTTCAAACTCTTGTAACTGTTTCATCAGTTCTGTCAAGGTCATATCCCGTCTATTGCTTAGATTAAAAGTAGCTCTAAACGGAATAAATTCCTTAGACAGAGTCTCAAAGACCATAGTCATCTGAGTTTCAGCATCGATGTCGGCTCCATTGGTTTGAGCCTCAGCGAGGTAACCCATGACCAATATCATGTGCTCCTTTACAGATGTCCCCGGTCTCTGTCTACAGTTTAAGAGTTTCCGAAGCGCCCTCTTGCCGCTTTGTTATGGCCTGGCCTCCAAACATGTCCTCAAGATTATCCAAGATCTGCTTCGCAGTCTCATAATCCTGGTGTTGAGCCTGCAGCACGTTATTCATGCTAGCCATAACATAGCAGCGGGCCTGATCATTAGCATCTTTCCAGCGGTCGTACGCTTGGAATTGCTCATTACTTGAGTCTCCCGTAGGCTCGGGAGGACAAGGAGTTGTCAGAACATATTTCAGTTTCTCAAAGGAAAGGACGATGTCCAGGTTCCGTTTCCAATCATTATAGTTCTCACCGGTTAATTGGTTTTTGTCAAGTATCGATGATAAAGCGTTTTTAGACATTTTCAATCTACAATAAAGAGTCATATACCAAACATAAGCAAACATATATAATAATTTAGTAAGATAACACAATCATGTAAAATCATACAAATGTGTTTATGTGTCAAAACCTTGAAAATATCACAACCTTACAACGATAATTCCAACTCAGAATTCAACAAGCTCCTAGGGGAGTCATGCCAAATTCAATCAGGAACACGGATCCCCTCCTGATTAATATATGCCATCCAGGACCCGTATGATCCAGCATATACTAATAATCGTTTCTTTGGCCATTAATTTTATTAACAGAGCTCCTAGGGGAGGTTAATAATAAAATTAACGTGAGTGTATAACCACCGTTTTAATATTTTATCCATGATTTATAATCACCACCTAGGGGTGTGCAACCATAAATCATACTAAAATACCTTATCCTTTCAGAGATCCAATCTGGTACATGATAGAAATCCTTTCCTAGGGGTTGGGACCATCATGTTCTTCCTATGGACCAACGATGGAGGCCTTAGGTTCTCTCTTCGAAAACCTTCTCTCCACTCAATCTTTTGAAGTCAAGGTTTTATTTTAAAATTATGCATGAACAATTTTAATATGAGCGGCACTCCCTATTCTATATGACATGTTATCAATATACATGGTAAATCATATTATAATGCAGACAAGCAAAGCAATCAAGCAAAGCTACAAGCATAATAATAATAATAACCGTAATATTATGGTTCCACCCTAGAGAATAGAAAAACTAAGATTACAAGAGAATAATCGAGACATTTATCGATTCTTCATCCTTGAATCCTCAAGCTGTATCCTTCTTCATGTAATATCCATCTTCAAGTCCTCAATCCCGTATGAATCGAACACTTCATATTTCCGGTCATATCCAAATTTAATGTTTCTCAGAATCGTCTCAAAAATAAAATTAAAACTGCACTGGAAAAATCGCACCTTTTCTGGACACCTGGCAGCTCTCGGTCGGCAGGCCGATCTGGATGATCGGTCTGCCGATCATGGTGGTTCGGCCTGCCGAACATGAAGGTTCGGCCTGCCGGTAGAGCACCAAAATTTCTGCCCCACTGTCGGCCTGCCGGACCGTACGTCCGGCCTGCCGATCTGTGACCTTCGGCCTGCCGAACTGTGAGGTCCGGCATGCCGACCGAGCAGAAAACCCTCAATCCAGAAAATACAATTTTAATGCAATTCATCAATTTTATTTTTAACAATTCAAAAACATAAAATTAGAGACTCAGGAAATACCTGGAGGCGCCATCATCAATCTTTAAGTTCCGACTTCTCGTTCCGTCTTCTCCGAATAATTATTTAATTACAAAATTCTTACAAATTAAAAATTAAATAATAATTCCTAGACGGAGATGATAGTCCGCCATCTAATTACATGAAAAACCTAGATACACATTCTAACCTCTAAGGAACCATAACCGGTATTAATTAATTAATAAATAATTAAACAACAATTTAATCAACCATAATTAATTAATAAACATTCACCATATAATCCATGACAACATATATATTATATAGAAACCTAGAGTGCCATCTCTCTATAAAATTTAATTCAAGCATTGGAGAGATTAAGATCACAAAATTTATGCATATAACATGATCACAAACTTGCAAATTTATGTAAAAACCTGGCTCTGATACCAATTGTTGGAAACAAAGTGCGCAGCGGAATTTTAAAAATTTTTCATCAGAGTAATTTCCAAAACACAATTTTGACATGTTATATGTATAAATTAAACAGATCTTACTAACCTCAGTGTGCCGAAGAACCTCCGCGACCTGTGTAGAGAAGTAACGTTCCAGAAGAGCCTCAACCAACTGGTCTTCTTTGCTATTCTCTATCCACAACCGGAGTGAGTGTGGGCTCACACGTACAGCTCTTCCACCGGTGACTCTCCTTCCAACCAATAGAGAGAACCCAAAGCTAGTGTTCGTGATTTGTGAACAAAAGCTCTCAGGGAGTTTTCAGATGCTCACTAGAAGAGTATCACTCTTAATCTCTCAAATTGATCTGAGTAAATCATTAGACTCACTCCCTTTTTATACCTATTGGTCCTTAGGGTCAGTCCATATCAGATTAGGTCTCAAAAATCGAAACAGAATCAAGTTCGGATCAATATCTGATAAGATACGCGTGAAAAACGCGTAATCTTAACTGTCGCGGTCGGCATGCCGAACTGTGTGATAGGCAGGCCGAACTGACCAGTTCGGCAGGCCGAACACGTCATCCGGCATGCCGAACTGCCGAGAAAAAAATCTCCGCGAATCTTTTATTTTCCACCCAAGATTCTAAAGGATAAAGTCTCAGTTTTGATTCAAATAGCCCAATAGAAAAGATATCCGATCAAAACAAACTTTATCAAGATAATCTCTAAGAAAATAAATCAATTCACAATAATTCTACAAGTTTATCTTGTTCTAATTGTCCAAAATTAAAACAACCGATAAACAGACAAGAATTATCCGAACGCCATAATTCAACAAGTTCATCTTGAACTAATTTCTTACATAATTAATTCAACCGATAAACAGACATGAATTATTTGATTCTTATAAATTTTAAACCAATCTGATAAATCCGACATAAGTCACCAATTATTGGAAAAGCACGCCGTGTCGTTACAGGATTTTGTGAGCTAGCAAAGGGGACCAAAATGGACCTATAAAGTTCAAGCTCATGATAATTATGAAACCCAATATCCCAGATATACATTTCACAATTATCAACTCCAACGCTACTCCACTAAAAGCTTGGAGCTGCACTCTCGAACTTTATAGAATTACGAAGCTCGTGTAGCTAAGTCTCCATGACATATCATAGTGTATCGCATCCCCATATGATCATCCATAATCGGCTTAAGGACAAGTTCTGTCTTACCTTCCCAATTATTTTTATCTTACGTTCCATTGTCTCACCATTAGAAAACTTACCATCCAAAGATAGTATACCATTCGGTTACACCTATGTATCCAAATGGTTGAGCGCTCGAGTTTTTCAATTACAGGACAACGCATATAAGAGGATATCATTACTCCTAAAGAGGAGCTATGGATTCCATATCTATGAATAACAAGTCTACGCTACCAAGAGTCATGCCTCCAACGTACCGGCATGCATGCCACTATAGAGATGTGGGAGTCACCCATTGGCACATCAAAAGACACAAATCGAGACAACGGGCCCATTATTCATCTCAGGATTAAGATACAATACAAATGATTGTCTAAAGTGAATCGATTTGCCAAGACAGAATTATTAATCCAAATCAATTCACTTTATGTCCCGATCCAACACATCGTCACCTATGACAACGCGCCAATGTTTCTATTCACGGAGTCCAACTCCGATGGCCAAGACAAACCATCTCCCAAAAGGGATATAGACAACATAACAATCTTTACATGAATAAAGCGCCCAACTTTATTCCCTCGATTACGGATCATATATTTTAGACCATCACCTTAAGAGTCGTGTCTACCGCATAATCATCCCATCATATGCCCAACTCTTAAGGTTTAGACTGACAGTCTTAGACTACTGTTTGCTTATCATACATTCAACAAATATGAACGTAAAGAGGACAATATTTGGTATATATAAATGAATAAATTCTTTATTGATAAAAATGTCTCCAAAAACGTATTACATTTTTACTCCTTAGAGCATACATGTCTAACAATTAGATACTTATCCATCTTATTTGACCCAAAATTTTTTTCATCTAGTCTTAATTTTAATTCACATAACCCAATACAGAAATTATTTAATTAAAGCTGTCATATACTAATAGTCCTTAATTAAATAAAATATATTCAAAAAAATTCAACATGGAATTAATTTAACCAATAAACTAACATGAATTATTATAATCCAATCAACCCAACGCAGAATTAATATAAGTTACTAATTTGTAGAAAAAACATGTTGTATCGTTACAGGAAAATATGTAACATCAAAAAGAGATCTGATAGACATTTATAATTCTAGCTCCTATAATTATAAAATAACATGTTCTTGACATGCTCATTTTATAATTATTAATTCTAAAGCTACTCTATTAGAAGCTTAGAGTTTTACTCTTGAACTATATACATTATTACAAAACTCAATTAAGTTTTTTGTCGATGACATACCACTATGTGCAACAGCCCCATAAGATATCACAATCGGCTTAAGGATAAATTCTACTTTATCTTATTGATTATATTTACCTTATGCTCCATTATCTCACTGTTAAATACTCGCTATTCATGACCAATACAAATAATATACTATTTGGTTACACAAATGTATCTAAACAATTAAGCGCTCCAATTTTTCAATTCTAGGATAATGCCTATAAGAGGATAAAATTAACTCTACAAAAGAGATATGGATTCCATGTCTATGAATAATGAGTCTATATTGTCCAAGATTCATGTCTCCAATGTACTCGTTTACATACCTTCATTTAATTTAGGATGTCACCATTTGGTATCAAAAAGCACAAGTCAAGAATACGGGCCAATTAATTCATTTCAAGATTAAGATGTAACATACATGATTATCGAATTAATTCATTCAAATGGAATTATTAGCTAAATCAATTCATTTTTAGTCCTGGTCTAATATGTCGTCATCAATGATAATATACCAATATCTACTTATGGAGTTCCACTTCGATGATCAAGACAAGTAATCTCTCGTTAGGGATGTAGACAACATAACAATCTTAACATGAATATATAGTGCCCCACTTTACTCCCTCGATTATGGAACTTTTATGTTTAAACCATCACCTTGAAATTCATGTCTTGCGTATAATCTGCCCATCATATGCATGTGTTGAAAACCAGTTCAATGACATGGCGTAATTTTAAAAATATTATGAAACATCCAAGAAACTAACCCATGATGCTATAAACAATAAATTAAATCTAATTTAACATATTAGTTGGAGACTGAAACATCACTTATGACTGAACAATTCTTTAATAATGAATCTCTACCTTCAGATCTTCAATGTTATTCTTTTCCTTCAAATCATTATGTGTATAAGTACAACTCAATAAATCTCTACCACAGCTATACTCCGTCCAACTACTAAATTGCTTAAGAACTTAGGATTACTAAAAGTGAGTAGTGTAAGCTCTTTTCTCTAATTTACAATTAAGCAATCTTAAAATAAATGAATGCCACAGCTTTCTATTATAGAAGTTGTAGGAAGAGCCAGAAGTCTATCAAAATTAAGAGATAATTTTCTCTCTCCTTTATCTGTAGTTGGCGCCACCTTTAAGGAGACTTATCTCCAAAATTCAACCAATTACAATGTAGGATCTGTGATTATTTGCATCATCAAAGGTGACTTTGATTTAAACAATTCAATTAAATTAGCATTGCTATTATCTAAGTTAATTTTCTAATTTCAATAATTTTGAATAATTATCCTTTCTCCATAATTCAAATTCAACTAGGACTTAAATTAATTATTCAAATACAAAAGTTAAATAATTAATTATCTAAAATCTTAATTACCAATTTGAATAATTATTTTCTAAAATTAATTAAATATTTAATTTTTCAAGATAAAGCAGATGTAGCGCCATTCCCTAGCATGCCCGTGCATCCCATTAGGCCTGTCAGCTCAACTTGCGTATACTTTTGTCTTTTTTGGTGGTAATCTGAACTTGTTTGATCTGTCATAAAGGAATTCGTGAGTTAACATTGGGACCCAATGGACATATATTATCAAACTCCAATAATAATAGATAAATTAATCATCAATTAATTATTCATTTAATTATTAACTTCTATGTCACTCCATTATAGACCCGAAGCTGCACTTTTAGTAATACACCGTATTACAAGACTTCTGAAATATAAGACTTGTCGATGACCTCTCATTCATGTGTATCCCCATAGGTTATATATATATAATCAGATAAAGGACTAAGCTTCGTTTTACCTTCTGATTATTTTATTTCAAAGTTTCATTATTTCACTATCAAAAAATTCACATTTTATAACACATACAAAAGGAATATCATCTGGTTACCATATATATCTAGATGACTGATGTATCATTATATTTTTCAATACCTAAATAATGCTTTTGAAAGGATAACATTGACTCTTTGTTAGAGAGCTATGGATTCCGTGTCTGTGTATTATGCTTTCATTGAATATAAGTTGCATCTCCAACATACCAACAATAGAGCATTCATTCATCAAAACTTCTACCTTTGGCATATCAAAAGATACAAGCAATAAACATGGAGTCATAAGTCCACTTTAGAATTAAGATGACATATAAATGATTATCAAAGAGAATTAATTTGAGTTGAATAGAATTATTATTAAATTAATTCAACTTTAGGTTTCGTTCAATGTTCGACCACTGTTAGGTCTACTATACCAATATATCTACCATGGCGTTAATTGCTTCAACAATTAAGATAAGCTGTCTCTCTAATTAGACGTAGATCCTCATTATGACCTTGTCATGTATAAAGTGCTTAGCTTTATACATAGACTGTAGACTATAGACTATATAATTTATATTAATTTTAGAGTCAGATCTCTTACGTATATAAACTTTATATATGCCCAATTCCCAGATTTGGTTCTAGTAGTCACGAATCACATGCTTATTAATATACAATCATTAATATGGTAGTAATATTAGGACCATTATTAATGCATGTAATATTTGCATTATTATTTATTTCACCAAAAATGTTATAAATATACCTAAGGTATTTATTCCTTAAGGCACCATTCCTAACAGTATGATGTTAAAAGTTTAAAATGACAATCTCGAATTTTTGTTTGCTTATCATATACTTAACATAATTAAATATAAGGATGATATAATTTGATATATGACATAAATAATAAATTCTTTATTGATCAGATGTCTCAAAAATAGTAACATTGTTTAATCCTTAGGTTACTAAGCGTAACAGTTCTCTTTTTCACACATATAGACCTTAAAGTGCATACGCTGAATTCTTTTAAATCTAGGTTGAATGATAAAGTGAAGTGTTTATGTGTAGTTAAATTGGTCAAGTTAAATCTAAAAAAATACTCTTGTTTCATGACTATGTTGTTTAATGCTTTATTTTAAAAACATGCACTAGTTGTATGTACAGTCCATGCCTGACTATCCTGTGCACACACTGTACTCACAATCACAATGCTTCATATTTGATCAACATTGTTCTTTTATGGGATGATTGTCTTGTTCACACACTACACCTGTCCACCCATTTTATGTTTTTATTCTACTGTCGATACATTCACATACCAACAAGCATTCTTTGCTCATTGCTCTATTTGTTCTATTGACACATGCACTCTATAATGTATGTTCTCACTCTTGTTCACATATTCATTTCTTCTGATGCACACATATGCTCACACCCTTGACTATTTCTTAGTCATTAAAGCCTGTGTGTACAGTTTGCAGGTTTGATTGTTGACTGAAAAATGTGCTATGATTTAGCATATTTCAAATTTTTCTTTATGTTTCTCACTTTCTCTGTGCTTTCTAGAAAGGGTTCAAGTTGTGCAATTCTTTATAAGCAACAATTGAGGGTAGATGTCACCTACATGGACATATTAGTGACGTGATCATTAAAAGGGAGCATATTATTTTGAGAGGGAGAGAAAACACAATGTTTGTAGCTATGAAGCTCATTGATCATACAATGCTAAGAGCCGACCTGTTGTGGCCTTAGACCAGAGAAAGTAGGCACTAACCTCATAGTTCCTATTGTTTATAGTTTCACTACCGATTTTCTTTATGACAACAATTCTTTATCCTTCTTATATCAAAAAAAGGGAGAAAAAGTGAAACTTGTTTTCTTTTTTTTTTTCAACACTATTCCATATTCTTAGCTAATTCTTTTTGCAGGCAAATGTAATCTTGTGTTTTCGATTTTATAAATGATTGTGACATTTGTTTTGCAGGTGCTAGTGATACATGAATTTTGATAACAAAGATACAAAAGGGGGATATTGTTAGGATTTTAACCCAATTTTGTGTTGTCATATATTATCAACAATATGTATGATTTTGTGGTGATATTAGGAATTAATTGATGAATATTTTTCGATTTCTTTTATTGAACTTTCCAATATGTTTTCCTTGATGGTGATGAGTTTTTTTTTTATTGTTACTATAGCACGTGAGAGTTTTACACTGTTCATAACTAAGAAAATAGTTCAGACCACAACTACCAAACACCCTATTAGAAAGTTTTGTGAGTAATATTGGGTTTTCTTTGATATGTTTAGATTTATTTAGATTTATTTGACTGAGATTTTCACAATAAAATTCAAAATAAATCTAAACAAAAAAGAAATTAGTAGGATTAACTTTCCTATTTTTTTTTTCTAGTTTCTATTTGTGACTGTAAGAAACATCTATCTATCTGCACAATCAACGTGGAGACATATGTCAAGACAACTTTTTACACAACTAAGTCAAACTTTTCCTATTTGTTTCAAAGAAAAAAATTTGACATGATGATCTCAAGGAGATTCACCCCTAGACTTAGGAAACGGAATCTGGACACTCCCTTAGTGGTGGGCTCTATCTATTTAAAGGATCATGTATTATAATTCATCTAAAAAGCTTCATTGTGAGAGATAATCCAAAGCATTCCTTAGGCTTAAGCATTGAGCTCTCAGACCTTGTGTTGTCATTGTGCATTCTTCCAATCTACAAAGTCCAAGATGGAGTTATTCAAGGATTGAAGACTCAGAGTACGTTAGCATAAGGTCTGTGAATTTTAAGCATAATTAATCATGTTAATTGAATGAGTTTCATGTGCCAAGTTTGATTAAATTGCTAATTTCAACCATATTATTTTGTGTTGCATATTTTTAACTTCAATACCATTTCCAAAATTCTGATTTTGATCTTTAAAATGTCAAATGACACTTTTACCTACGCCACCTACCCTTAATTACAGAAATTGCCATGACTTCTCTCTTCAAAATCTCATTTTTACATTAAAAACACTTAAGCATAAACTAGATTCCCCCTTCTCCCTATATCTCATTTCTCTCTCCCTCTGTTTATTCTATCTTGTTGAAAACAAGGAACAATCATGGTTTTACTCAAAAACTCATATTAAAAACCCTTGTTAAGCTTAGAATCTCTTTTTCTCAAGCAATGGTTCAAGTTTTGTATCAATTTCTCAAGGATTGAGCTAGGGTTTTGAAACCCAAAGCTGATTTCTCTTTTCTTCCCTATCGAATCCAAAATTTATGGTTTAATTTTGTTTTATATCATGGCATAATCTGAGTTTTTAGTATATTTTAGCATGCATGATTATTTGAACACGGGTTATGCAATTTTGAACATGTATGTTGAAATTTTCTATTAAAACCGGTGTTAAATTTGAGGAAAAAGTTTATTTATGTTCAAGGATATTTATCTTGGTGTTTTGAGACATCTTATTGCATCAAAACTTGATTTGGTGTGAAAGATTCGAGTTAGAATCAAATCTAGCCACGATGGGAAAAACTAGCTTCTACCAATCTCGGAGGAAGGAAGGTCGACTACCCTTTTGGAGGCCAGTCAACTGGCTGGTGGTGGTAGCCATGCTACACTATCCCCTGAGCCTCTTGAGGCTCCCAAATTGTGTCGGTTTGGTTCTCATTGTTTTGAGTCCTTAAAATGTTTTCAAAAACTATATTTTTGTGTCCTTAAAATCTTAAAAATCTTGTCTTCTATTCCATGATTTGATTTACATAAAATGGCACACTAATGATTAAATTAGCATGATGATAATTATTTTATCATTGTATCTCATTTTAATTTCGTTTTAAGGCTTTTGAATATTAACAGAGCATATGTTGGATTCCATTATGAGCTAATGTTGTTGTACATTAAGGTAGGATTTCACATCTTTCTTGATTAGTCATGTTTTAAATTATTTGGCCTTATCAATAAGCTTGAAATGAGTATGCTTCAAATAAACTGTTTATGATTATGTTTTCTTGTATCAATGCATTTTGAGAAAAGTATATGTATGTAAATATCATGCATTTCAAATTTCATAAAATGAATTTTAAATTTTGATTTAGACTCGGAATAAGCAATTCTGAGCACCTATCATTTTCAAACACCACCTAAGATGTGCACGGCTCCTGGTGGTCTGGTTTAAGTAGCTATAGAGATCGAGTTATGTAGAGTGTAACCCTGAGGGTAAGGCCCAAAACCTCAATCAGAGCACTCCGCAGCATGGGCAACAACCAAGGCACTGTAAGTATGTTCTATATACGATATGTCAATGATTTGTAAGTTGAGAATTTTATGGGCTACTTCATCTCTTCCTTTAATTGATTACTTAAACGTCTATGTTTTCTTTTATTTATTTCAACATCATGTTTTAAAAGATAATTCTACTGGGCCTCTCGCTCATTTTTTTTGTGTTTTAAAATCCCCCTACCTAGGTTTTGCATAATCAATTGTGTTTGAGACTATGTTTAAGGTTTTAAGAAGCTTTGAGCAATAAACTGTGTATAGTACGACTTGCCCTAATGTTAGTCTTATTAAATTATTTGCATATGAACTACGTAAAGTTGTTTATAGATAATTAAGCACTGCACAAGCAGTGGTGTAATTTATTATTTTAAAGGTGGTATTTTATTATTATTGTTGTTATTTATGTGCCGGCGGAGTTTCGACGAATTCTGTTGTTTAGTTTTTCTTTTGATTTTTCATTAATTTTCACTTAATTCTTAATTAATTATGGCCACGTTTTTTACTTGTGATAGTTATTTAGACAGAAGGCAAGCAAAGTCGACTTAGGGTAAGACAAGGAGTCTGAAAAAAGGTGAAGCGCGGGAGGAGATATCGTAGGTTCCAAAGCTCAAATAGATTCTAGGTATTTTTATAATTCCAAACTTTGTAACCATAATTCGATATTAGTGGCTCCTTCTTATCTCTTGTATGAGTAGCACCTATGTTTTTTTTTCCCTGCAAGGGTTTTTGACCACGCTAAACAATCATATTGCTATGTTCATCTTTTTAATTTCTACAATTTTAATTTACACAATTTTTATATTGGTTATTGTTTATACAGGTAACCATTAATGTGTTCCGTGCACACAAGATACTGTTTATTATGTTTGTCAAGTCTTATAATTTTATTGAAATTTTTTTAGGTAAACCAATACTTTTATACTGTAGCATGCATTTGCTTTACACTGAAGCATATAAGAGCTTTACGATATAACAATTAAAATTAAGTTGCAAACACACTTTTGTTTTATTTCATTGAAATGACTATGGAATTGGAAGCATGTCATTTTCTAAGGGAAGTAAAGATTTGATTTTTTGGGTTATTTTTTTTTAAGAATTTTCGTAAGTGTCAACTTTTGAAACTTACTTTCTATTATCATATATGTTTAACTATGGTATAACATAAACATATAATATGAATGAATGTAGTATCACTTTTTTAATTGTAGCATGAATAAACATATTTTTTCAAAGTGTGACATAAAATGTAATTTTCTCAGTTTTTTAGGGAAATAAACAAAAGAAAATCCAAAAACATTCACGGGTTTTAGTTAAAAGCAACATTTGCTCCTATGTTTTTTATAATCCAAAAACTATAACCTATGTCTTTAAATTATCCAAAAATAAAACCCGATTCTTAAGAAAGTAAAAAAGAATAACATTTTAGGCAGTCAAAGTTACTGGAATAACAAAACAGCCTCAATAATTATTATATAATTTTTATTTGTTATTAATTGTTTAATTTTTTTGAAAAAAAAAAAGATTTAGAAGTAAATAAGAAACAAGAAAAAAGGACCATGTTTAGACAACTGTGAGGAAGGATTTAATATAGGGCTCTATCAGTCCAACAAGTTTGAATTTGACCAGCCATGTTTAAACGTAGCTATAGACCAATCTAACCTGTTAAATTTTGAATTTTTTTAATATAATATAATTTATTTATTGAATTTATTTTACTTTTTTTCTCTAAATTTAAGTTCTTAGTTTTGAGTATTTAAAATAATGCTTAACTATTAATCGTTAAGGATATATATGTCATTTCAACAATTTAACCAATAAAAGGTTGTATTTTACCCTCTCTTTTTTTTGGGAAAAACTTGACAGATATTTTTAAAATAGTATAAAAACATGATATATACTTTTTGAATTATCAAAAGCAAAAGAACAAATGTAAAATTTAGCTAAAAATGAGAGGTATTTTTTAGATTTTCTCGAATAAACATATTAATATCCCTATCTTAACAAACCAAATAAAAAAAACTATAATAGTACCGGTGACTGTATCTTAATTTTTTGACAAATTAAAATAATATCCCATGTTTTGAAAATTTTTCCGTTATCTTGGATTTATTTTAACACGTAAAATGTCCTTTCTATCATTCTAATTAATTAGTCAAAATTACTAATATGAAACCCATTTTCTAGATTAAAGGGCAAAATAACATTCAGACATAAGGTACTAGTATATTGTTTAAACTACATGAACCATTTTAATGTCATCTAAATAGTGAGATACATTTGTTGTAACAATAATGTAAAATTAAAAAGGATAACAAATGAAATTTCCTTAATTTTCCTCCTTTTTATCATTTTAGCCTTATTAAAAGATCACATGATCGCTTTGTTATAAAAAGAGAATAATGAGTTTTTAAAGAAGGGTTAACCATGAAACACCGTCATAATTCAATATAACTTAATTTGTAAGAGTGAAAATTAGGGGTCCAACTTGGACCGTCTCCCAAGGACTAAAACTATACAATTGCTTATTATGTTTTTTCAATTGTGTTTTTGATTGGGAGACTTCCACCAACCGTAGAAGATTTGTTGAAATAGTCATATGTATGCTTGAATGTTGGTGTGTCTCTTCGGTATTCTATTGCCAAAATCTAATAAACATATAATTTTCTTATGCCTTTTATTAAAATTTACTAATGAAACCGATTTATGAACAGGGTTAAGCTTGTTTGTATTATTAAGGTCATTTGATTATATATTATTGTGTGTAAGTTATAAGTTGGAATACAATTTTCCTTATTGTTCAAAAAAAGTTTCAATACAATTTTCCTATGGAAACATTTGCCCTTGTAAAATAACGAAAAAAAGAAAAAACAACTCGTCGTTTTACCCCCAGGCCCAAAGTGAACTAGTAAAATTAACGTTGCTGTCGTTTCTTACATGCTAATCCCTGAAAAGCAGCTTCTTTTGTTCCTCCGTTGCTTCACCTCCATTGAAGAATTTGAGAAAAAGCTTCAAAAACTCAAGCTCAGTTTCATGTCGACCTTGGCAACTTCATGGCCTTCGACCCTCATCACAACTTTCCTTCCCCTCCCTCCTCCAGGTTCGTACTGGTTTTTTATTGTTCTTTTTACGAGTACATGTCTGTTTCTCTGAGCAATCTGTAGCTTTTTGTCATGATTTCAAGAATTTTTTTTCCGGTGATGTTTATTTATTTTTCCCTGATTTGTAGTCTTCGTTATATTTTCAATGATGGGTAGTTATAAATTTACTTATTTTCGTTTTTGGGTGTTTTTGATATTTTATGATTTGGATATGACAACACTTTTTGAGGAATTGAATCTTTTGGTTTAAGAAGAAGATGGTGTTTTGGAGTTAAGTTTTATCCTTGTAATGCTTGGAACTGAACAAACATCATTGAAATGTTTTGTTTGTTAGTAGTAGCTTATTTGATGTGCTTCCTTATTTATTTATTTATTTTTTTTACATTCTTGTTTGTGTGCAATGGGGAATTGTTCGTTGTGCCTTGTAAACTACTAGCTAGTTCCATCACATTTATTGTGGCTTTTATAGTTTGTCACCAATTTTTAAACGGAGTCTTTGCATTTTGCATATTTCTGATGCTACATTTCTGGACACCGATTGAATAACTTGCATAATTTTCTGTAAGTTGTGTGAGATTCTTGTTGTACATCCTTGTGATGCCTGTCAATTGCCTGTATATTTTATGCAGATCTCTTTTGCTTTACAATTCTCATTTATTTATTTATTTTTCTTTTAAATTCCATCAGTCTTAGGGAGGAGTTGGTTAAGGAATGTCTAAAGAAAGGAACTGAGTTAGTACAAGCTATTGCTGATACTCTTTTCAACTTACCTTCTACCAAGGATGTAGATGGTCTCCTTGTCAAGTTGTCTCTCCCAACGGCTCGATTGCCCAGGGAGAAGCCCGTAAGTTGTGCTGCTATTTAATATGGTAGCTTTCTAAGTAGGTGCCTAAACATTGTGTAAAATTGGACCTTCTAATTTTACACATTTAGCCATATAAACTAAGAACTCGTGATGCAATTGGGGATTAAAGGTTAACGCAGACTCGATTTTTTATTTTTTCGCTCAAGTGTGCAAACTTTGTGAGTTACAATCATATTTTTGCAAGAGGCCTATGAGGCTCAAGTTTACCGGAGTCGTGATTTTGTGGTGACAAAACATGGTTCTCCTCATGGAACTATTATAAGAAGACTGATATTAGAGAAAGGTTGGGATAGGACAAGGTTGCAGAGTCATGAAAGCTTGTTGCTGTTACTTAAGGTTAAGAGTAGGTACAAAAGCAAGAAAGGGGGGGTTGACTTTCATTTTGACTTTCCCCCAATATTCCATATTGATATTGTTATTTTGATTTTTATATGTAAGCGCAGAATGCCTACTTGTTTCTTCCTATGTACAGCTACCAAAGCCGAAACCTCCAGCAAAATGGGAAGTATTTGCTAAAGCAAGGGCTTAGTGTCTTTTACTGTTATCCACTGCTTATATTGAAATATAATGAAAAGCCGTTCTTTCCCTATAATGCAATAAAATCTCTGGTTGAAATTTGTTAGATTTAGGCTTTTGGGCCTTTAGACTGTAAATGATAAATCTAGGCAGACTGTAAATGTTAATTTTCTGGGTTGTATTTGATTTTGCAGCTTGAATTGTTTCTGGGTTTTATTGCAGGTATAAAGAAGCGGAAGAATGATAAGATTGTTTATGACGAGCAGACTGGTACTTGGAAACGTCGTTATGGTTATGATCGTGCAAACAATGAAGATAAAATACCTATAATTGATGCCAAGATTACTGATGGAAAGGCAAAGACCTTTTTTTCCCCTACCTTTTTGTTGCAAATAAAGATCTGAAAAGAATTCATGGCCTCACTGATGCTTTTGTGGTAAACTTTTGATTATCTGTTCATGGATTATCTTTTCGATATGTTATGTCATCAGATCAGTCTCAGCTAGTCATGTTTTTAATTTCTGCAGAGCCAGGGGAAGACCCTTTTGCTAGAAAAAATGCTGACAAGAAGAAAAAAATCGAAAAAGCAAGAGAAAAATAGGTTGCAGAACCTGAAAGAAGCTTCCAAAGTTGGTGCTTTGCCAAGGTTTAATCCTTCTATTACTAGCCCCGCGTGATCAGATTTATGATTTTTAACTTACAGTCTGTCTTTAAAGCATTAAATTTTCTCCTTATTTAAAAGTAAAATAAAATAAAATTTTCTTCATATCAACCGTGTTGGTATCTGTTTGCTCATATTGGTCCACAATGCAGTTTAGTCAGATGTGGAAAACATTTTTTTTTTTCATGTTTAATTTTTGCTTGAAAGGACAAAATTGCTTGCAACAAGTCACAAGAAGGTTATTCGCATACAGGGATTGAAAAAAAAAAAAAAAATCTCAACTATAGTCCTTAACAGGAGACTGTTTTTGCAGCCATGTTGAACAAGCTGCTACAGCTTTACCGATAACTGGAAGCCAGGCTGCACGCAAGAAGGTTACGAAAGAAGAAGTCGGGAATGTGGTTGGAATGGCAGCAACCTCAACGGCTAGTGGGGGGAAAGTTTGACAAGAAGTTGCCTGGCGAAAAGCCTGCCAAACACAAAGGAAAATATCGCAAGGTCGGTATACTTATCCTACCATGTAAATCCTCTACTATGTATGTATGTTCGTTTTGCAAGGTCATTACATGCTTCATTTTTTTTTTTTCGGTTATTTTTCAGTTCCTACCGGTTGTAGAAGGAAAAGGGATGGGCTCACAAGAGAGAGAGCAGACGTAGAAAATTCTGAACAAGCTATTCTCTAAGAACTCCCATGAGATGCTCAACATTAACAAGGTTCTATTATTTTTATATTGCAGTTTATTCATATTCTTTTCTGGTATTGTTGAATTTTCTTCTCATTTGATTATTTGAAAAACAGGCTGTCCACATGTACAATGTAAAGAAAGAAAAGAGACGGAAAAATAAAGAAGGAAAATCTTCTCCAAGCTCAAGCAAGTTCAAAACAAAGAAGACACTTAAGAAGAAACACTTAAATAAGGGCTCTTCAAAGAAAGGCAAGGCTAAGCGAAACTAGTTCACAGGAACACTTTGTGTAATTTTGCTATAAACTTTGGTTACCAAAAACGTTCTTGTTTGTCTATTTCATATTTATTTTAGGGTAAATTCGACAATTAATTAATGCAGATGGGAAAGATCAGAGACCCCTTTTTTTTTTTTGGTAATTAGAGTGGGAAGCACACAAAGTGAAGGGTGAAGGCAGAAGGGTCTAGGCCTTAGTTTTGGCATTGGCCTCACTGATGGGCTTTGAGGGGACGTTTTCTTGACCAGAATAGAGGGGCTTATATTATGTGCTCAATTGTTACATGGTACTTGTGAATACAAAAGCGTTGAATGTTTCATAATGATGTTAATTTTTTTCTAAATGTTCTTTTTCAGTTTTTTGATAATCAAAATTTTTCATTTTTAATTTGTGATCATATAACAATTCTCTCTTCTTCCTACTCAGGCCAAAAATCAGTATCATTGATGATGAAGTTTTAGTTACATTATACTTATCTATAGGAAAAAAAAAAAAAAAACATTTCACAGCAAATTTATTTTTCTTTATATATATTTTTTATTTAGAGTCACTTTAACGCATCTCTCTAACCTACTCCTAATTAGTTGAAGATCAAAACTTAAAGTCTAGACATATTTTACACTTTCTCTCTTCTAATATTTCAATATTTTATAATACTCAATAACTATAAATTGATAATTATTCTTCTCAAATTATGATCATTTTAACATTTTTTTTCTTTTCCATATTACTGACCAATTAAAGGTCGAAAATAAGAGTCTACTGACTAATATATATCATTTTCGAAAATTATAATCAACGGGCTAACTTTTGAAACCTTTTAACGTAAATAACATACTTATTAAAGCGTAGTAAATAAAAGGTCGTGTTTAATTTTTTATCTCTCACTTTGATAATTTTCTTTCTTCTCCTTCTCTCTCGATAAATTATTCCCTTTGTATGTCAATTTTATATTTCCATTTTATTCTCATTCTCACTAAACCATTTATTTCCTTTAAAAAAAAGCTAATTAATGAATGCAGCCCAAGTCCAAAGAATCTATTGGTCCAAGTCCAAAGAATCTAAGGAGAACGAAGGAAACACGGGATTCATGAAACTTTTTGCAATAAACAATACAATACTTTTTGAAAATATTTATAATAATTAACAAACTTATAATATAAATAATTTATTTCTTATGTAATTTAGAATTTTAAAAATATTTATAATAATGTAAATAATTTATTTTTTATGTAATTTAGAATTATTTATACTATAAATAAAAAGACAAATAAATCATTTACAGCTTAAATCTCTTTTAAAGAAAATAATAGGGTGAAGAAATTATAATTTATATACAAATATATGATTTACTACAAATATTTTCAAAACATTTTATTTACTTGCAATAGTTTTAGAAAACTGTTATTTACAACAATTTCCGAATAACCTATTGGTCAATTTTTTTTTACCTCAAGCCCCATCGCCTCACTAAACCACCGCCTCACTAAACCAATTAGGTGGTATAACACTTTCTTGTCACCACTATTGTGTTCTACAACTTTTTTCTCCTTTTGATCTATATCATTTCTCCTAGTTAAAAATGTTAAAATACTCTTAGATAACATATATTTGTCTTACCTTAACTCAAAATACTCAGGACTAATAGTATCGTTATATTCATTAAAAGTGGTTTATGTCAAACTTTCTCTTAGAGATAGTAAAATTGTTAGTAAAATTGAAAAACAATACCAGATAAGTAAAATTTATCAAATTGACTCAAGAAAAGAGAATGAAAACACAGACACACACCGCCTCATGAAATGACACCAAAAAAAAATAAAAATCAAACCACATGTACACACACTTGCATTGGGGGGGCAGATTAAAACAAGTCAAGCCAAGCCTAAAAAAAATAGCCAAGCACCCTGGTGGTTGATTGAATTCAATCAGCCACCTTACATTGTCCCTTATATTATGTTATATTGTCCCTTATATTATGTTATATATATATATATATATATATATATATATATGTATATAACGAAGGAAAAAAAATTGAGGAGGGCTTGACCCCCTGATTATGAGGTATCTCCATCCTTGTTGCCAACTCATCGGCCAACAAGCAATCACAACTCATCCCCCTCAAAGTTTGGAATTTCTTTTTGTTGTCTTAAATTTTTTACTTAATTAATTAATTATTAATTATGGGATTGGTTGGTGGCTTATAAACCAATGGAATTCTTCCTCCTAAAAGCTGGTTTTTAGGAGTGAGTTCCACCTATAAATTTATGGCATTGATATTATCAATTGGCTAATATAAAAAAGGGCAGTCTTGGTATAGTAAAACCCTATAAACTAAGTCTTGGAACCAAAAAAAAATCTATCAATTAAACAAGTCATTGATTAATTAATAATTTATTAATCTATCTATATATAAATGGCGCTTGGGTGCACTTTTTTTGGGCTCTGTTTGAGCCAAAGGGGACCTTTTTTTTCCTAATTTCTTTTGAAACACTCTCAACCCCACTATTTTTTTATTATTTTTGGGTTTTTTTTTTCTTTTTCCTTTTCCAACCCTTTTTTTTTTCTCCTCAAATTTTTCTTTTTGGTTTGTTTGTTTTCCCTTTATTTTTTTTGGTTTATACTCTTTTCTCATTTGTATTTTTTTGAACTTAAGGATGAGAAATTTAAACTCTTCACCTTGAGGTAAAATCGGGCATGGTTTTATTATTAGGCTATGCCTTCAGCCACCTCTCATTTACATTTTTAGTGCATTATTTTTGTTTCTTCTCTCAATTGTTTTTTTTTTTCATTGTTTCTTATATATTTTTATATTTGCGTTATTAATTTTTTAAAATGTGTTGACCATCTTAATTTTGACAAACATTTGTAATTGGAGACTGAATTTCCATACCTAACTAAGTTTAGAGACTCAATTGCCACGAAAAGAGTCTAAGGATCATATTGCAATGAAGTGTAAAGATCAAAGAAAGATGTGTGAAAAACCTTTTTATTGAAATCTTATGTTTCTAATGAACCTTTTTTTTCTTCCTAATCTACTTTTCTTAAGATCATTTTCCTTGTCCTTAAATATTTGATTACCTAAACTTTTTTTGGTCAATTTTTCCAAGTATGGCCCTCTAATATCTTCCCCGAATTGCTCCTATCAAATAGTTTAAAAATTCCTCATATTCATTCCTATCTAAACATTTTTATCATGCTATGTAACATCCGTGAATTTTAAAGTAGAATTAATTATATTAAGTTTAATTATTAAGTGTGCCAAGCGTGATTTTGATGTTAATTTTAGTTATTTAAAAATTTTATTGCAATTGTTATATTTGAGAATTTGATATTTTTGTTTTAAAATACCAAATGACATTTTTGCACCATATTTCTCCATATTTACAAAACTGCCATTCAAGCCCCTCTTTTATTTTTCTTCTTTCCCTCTCTCATTTTTTCCCTCACTCTGTCTCTCTCTCTCTTCTCTTCCTCTTTCCTCTGATTTTCCCATTGATTTGAGGCAAGAAACGAAGTTCAATTCACCCAAGAATTTTTCAAAATGCCATTGAGGTTAGCTTTCTCTTTTTCTTTAAAATTTCAAAGTTTTAATTTCAATTTTTCAAACTTTCCTTGGATGTTGAATCCGAGCTTCTTTGGGCTCAAATAATGTTCAAATTCGAGTTATGAAAAGTGTTTCACCATGAATTTAAGCTTTCTTTGAGCTAAAATCAATTTAACTAAGTTTTGATTTTTTCTTTGATTTGTAAATCAAAGGTGAGATTGAGTTTAAATTTGGAGATTTTGTTTCTAAAAGGTTTAGAGTTGTTTTCCTACATTTCCTGCACGTTTTCTGGGTTTGAAATGGTGAAAAACAGGTTTAAAATTAAGTTTTGAGCTTAGAGAAGCTGAGACGTGAAACCTGGAATTTTCATGAGCATTGGCAGGCCGAACTCATCCTTTTGGCAGGCCATAGTCGGTAGGCCAAACTGTGTAGGTTTGACAGGCCGGACCAGGGTATTCGGCAAGTTGACTGAACACCACAAAATGATATTTTTACTCATGGTTTTCAATGTTTAATGATTTAAAATGTTTTAAAAAGGATTATGATTTTCTATCATAATTATTTTAAGTCAAGAGGGCACATTGATAATTAAATTAATATAATGATATTTGTTAAAGCATAATTTCTAACTTTAAATGTAATTTTAAAGGTTTTGAAAAAACATGAAGCTTACGTTGAATTTTGTTTAGAGTTTACGTATTGAATTTCAAATTGAGGTACGATATTTTCTATTCCTTTTTTGGTAGCCCCTTTATAAATTATTTTTGCAAAAGTTTAATTTTTAAATGAGTTTTTAAGAATGATTTCTGTTTGATGTTGAAGTTATGTTTGTGCATTTAAGGAATTGTATTTTGATATTCTTTTCGAATTTTCAAAACCGTACGGTGATATTTTATCAACGTTCTTACAAGTAAGTATTTATTAATTTTTGTCATGGTTTTGATATTCATTTTAGTAAGTATGGTTTGTGAATAATGTTTTCAACTGTGACTGTTATTTTAAACAATATGTTTTTAACTGATTATTGTACTGAGCCTTCCGCTAACGTTTTATTATTTTTAAAACCTTTCCCCCCAGGTTTGAAGAGAAAGGAGCATGAGTAGAAATAGTATTTTTCTCTAGAACTGTTGTATGACACGTGTACTTTTCAACTTGTCCTGATGTCGACGTTGGTTGTTAGTTACATAGCCTAATTTAAACTATAAATGATGATTTTTAATAGTATTGTATTAATATTATGATTTATAGTTTATTTACCTACTCACCTTCATGGTAAGCATCCACGTGATGGTGACTGTCGATGAGATTTTGGCTAAGCAATTTAATTTACATTCATTCACTTTTCATTAATTTACTTTGTTTAATTAATCATATTTAACTTAACGATCCCAACCCTATTTTCGAGACGTTACATGCTAGCCCTTCAAATATCTTTTTTTATATGTACCCAAAAATAATTTAATTTTCCTACTAATTTTTTTCTTATCTATTATTTCTTTTTTCTTTTATTAAACTAAGCTATTATGAGAGTATAAATAAATTAAACTAAATTTTAAATTAATTTAGGTATTCATTGAAAAAATAAAAAAAAATCACGTAGTACTGGTTTGTCAAAATATCTCTTATTTTCATAATTTTCTTATTCAATCAAATTAGCAATTTAATGTACCGATTTAAAGGGAAATTATAACAAACATGTTAAAAAATAACATTTTTTTGGATAAATAATAGACTTTTTTCAATTTTAGGCTAATTGTTTTTCATTTTTATCTTAGGTTTTGGCCTCTCTTTTTTCTTTTCCTTTTTCTTTTTTTTCCTCTCTCTCTCCCTCCTATACTCCTCCCTATCTCTCATGCCTTTCTCTTCATTGATCTTCTCGTATGTTATTGATAAATGTAGATTTTTTTTTTTGTTTAGAAATTTTACACAATCAAAACCTTTTATGTGACAGCAACTCAACAAACCAATCTCTGATCTTTTGGCAACGTAATTGCAACTCGTATAGAGGAACTTGTCGTCGCAACGATGATTCCATCTCGTCCTTGCATCAATCCTCATCGTCATGACTGCCCAGCCTCCTGCAAACATTGAATGGCGATGACACCGCCGGAGATATATATTGTCCTCTTGACTTTGAACTATAAGTGAAAAAAGTTATTGGGAAATGGGTATTGATCAAAACTTTGGAAGAGATTGACTAAAATACGGATAGTGGTTTAATCTTTCAAGTTATATTATTCTGAAATGTGAGTATTGATTGAAACGTTGAAGTAGGAGTGAGCACAAGCTAGATTTGCAAAACCAGATTCTAGAGGAGTGTGAGATAAGGAGGGAAACTAGGAGAAATTTGAGGGTTGTATTGAGGGTTTTCTCGAAATTTCACTCTGATGAAAGTTTATATTAATAGCTTTTTGAAGGGTTTATATTTATAGCTAGGTGGCCTATCAATTAAAATTTTCTAAATTTGGCCTATTAATTTTATTCTTTAAATATTTTGGCCTATTTTTCATTGTCTATTTAAGTAATTAAAATTTATTATACTTACTTAACCTAATAAAATCATGAATTTATTAAATAATTTTTATTGGGTTATGATTTGGTCAGACCCAAATCATGGATCGAAGGCCTAACGTAGAGAGTCCATTTCATGAATAAGGTGAATTAAGCCTAGTGAGGATGATTGATTGGAGCTCGATTGATATTATCGAGTTCGCCAGCCCATTGATCGTTTGACCGGAGGACTCAATTGATTCAATGACTTTTGGATCAATTAGAGTCTTTATTCGGCCCGCTTGTGATGGATTTGCATGTTTACCATTGAGAATCTACTAAGTGCTAGTTCGTTAGGATTAATGAAGTAGATTTGAGTTCAACAGATACATGACATCATCCACTAACTCACGTAACAAAACATGCGAATTTGATCTGAAAAATCTGCCCAGTGGGGGGATGACACATGTCCTACTACTTTGAGCATCACCAGACCTACTCTTTTAACTTACTGAAGCCCATAATTCCATCAGAGAGCTCTATAAGTAAAGGTTGGGAGCTTTATTGGATTTATTTGAATTCTCACATATCGAAACACTGTAGAAATAGTTCTAGAATTCTTTACTTTAAGCTAATTCTCTATTTTATAATCCTTATAGTTGTGTTCTGTACCCAATTTATATCATGGTAAAGAGTAGCAGTAGACATAGTTCTGTTACAAAGTGAACCACTATAAAACTCTATGTATGGTATCTTTTACTTTTACAGTGTCCATTTCCTGTTTCATGATCTTGATCTTTCTTTTTCATTATTAATACACTAATCTTGTTTATGAAGCTTATGTAAGACCTAATAACAACGATCTGTGGGCCTAAAAACCTTGAATCATATTTCAAATAACATTTTAATAAATTTTGATTTAATTGTAGATTCAATGTCTACAATTTCCTACAATACGAGAAAACTATATAAGAACTTCTTAGCGTATTATAAAAAATCAACGATGAGATCTAATTTGACTTCAACTTCAAGAAAAAAAAAAAAAAAACACTCGACTCATATTTTAAGGTATCTTCATTCATGTAATATGTATTTGATATTAACAAGCAATAAATTTATAGTATTAGGAGGATATAGAGAATTCTTTAAGGGTTTAATTATCATGTATTATCTTATAAATTTATCGAATTTATAGGTTAGCCCATTGGTCCAAGTCGGAATAATAACAAATATTATTTTATTGCAATTATTAATTTATCATGTATTATTTTATTGAGGTTTCAATTTTTTATTTAAAAAATGATTGGTTAATTTAACTTTTGTGCTTCTTTTTGGGAAAAATAGAAAATATTTCAGAGAATATTTTTCTATATGTTTGTTGTTGGAAAAAGCAAAAGAGTTATATGGATGTGCAAGTGCAACAAATAAAATTGATAAGTTGAGTAATTAGGAAAAATAAAATGAGAGGTTGAATGCTTTTTTACTTACCAATGATAAAAGTGCAAACAATAAAATGGTTTAAACAGTGACAGGACCACAATAAAATAGACGAGACCATCCTGCCCTAAAATTTTTAAAATTTGATTTTAGTCTAAAGTTCTTATAAAATTTCATTTATGCTGACCTTGTATTTAAAAAAAAAAATTATAATTGTGTCATGAATAAATAATAAATTTATACTTTATATTGCTATTGAGTAAAAAATTCTCCATGTTTTGTTTAAGTGTCTTTATTAAAATGGTTTTCAGACTCCATCACTATTTGCAGAAGACCATCTCTAATGCAAAAACTATTTGCAAAAGGCCATCTCTAATACAAAAACTAATGTTAATGTTATATTTGCCACTAAAAGTATAAAAATAACATATTTAATGTGTTATTTTATTTTATGCTTTAATGTATAATGCTATTTGAAATGCTATATTTGCTTTTTATGATCATTATTAAATCTTGAAACTTGTATAAGTAAACTTTTAATATTAAAATAATTAAAAAATAAGAATGTTGTAATTATTAAAGCAAAAGGTTAATCTATTAACTAAAAAGAATCAAATGTCAAATTTACTATATGTTAAATTTGATAGTAAATTTACCACAAAATTTAACATCTAACATATTTAATATTAATAATAGGATTATATTTAAGAGTTTTTTTTACACTTAAATATTAAATTTATCAATAATGTATCAATTACTTGTATCGGAGATGTTCTTGTAACACACATGCAAGGAGATTCTTCTTTGGTTGACTTTCCCTTTAAACTGCTTTTGAAATCCACGTACCGCTGGCAATAAAAGCCCAACAAGAAACGTAAATAATGCAAAACTTTAAGGGGGCGTTTGATATGCAGTAATCCTGAGATGGGAATGGGAATCTGTAAGATTTCCATGTTTGGTATACAGTAATCTAAGTTTTGGATTCCTGGGAAACTAATTCCTGTGGGATTCAGATTACCTCATTTTGGGGTAATATGAAGCCCACCCACAAGGTGATATTCATATTCCTGGGAATCTCAAATATAATAAACATGATGATAAAAATTATATTATTATTAAATTATTATAAATTAATATTTCTATGCAATATAAATATAAAAATTATATTCATATAAAATAATAATTTGATAATAATGATAATAATAACATTAACAATAATAATAAACATATATAATATATTACATATACAATATCTAAATATAATATATATAAATACTATAATAATAAAATAAAATAATGTTGTACTATTATTATAAATTAATATTAATATATGATATACATATAAATATTATATCAATATAAAATTATAATTTAATAATAAGAATAATAATAACAATAATAATAAAAACATAATAATATAACATCAATATGAATAGTATAATATTAATATTAATATGCATAGCAATATCAATATTAAACTATATAAATACTATTATAATAATTATAAATATAAAATATAGCTAAATATGTTTAATATTTTCTATAACAATATGTTTATTTAATGTTAATATTAATATAAATATTAATATATTATTAAGAATTGTATTTTTATTATTATTTATATTCATATCAATATATTTTATATTATATACAACATTTTAATATTAATATATTGTTAAATAATAATTCTATGATTATTATAAATTAATATTTTTATATAAGATAAAGAAAGTATTATATTAATATAAAATAATAATTATTTAATAATAATGATAATAATAACATTAATATTCGTAGTACTATTAATGTTAAATTATATATAATATTATTTTATTATTTATATTTATATTATTATTATTTAATATTAGTTCTAATATATTATATTGATACATTTAATGGTAATACAATAAATTATTTTGTCAATTATACAAGATTCCTATGTATAACCAAACACAGTAATATATTATTCATAGAAATCTAATAGAAGATTCCTATGTGCAACCAAACGTAATAATCTTAGTTCCTGGGAATCATATTCCCTACAATCATTTTCCCAGGAATATGATTCCTACTGATTACTGCAAACCAAACGCCCCCTAAGGATTTCTAGAGTTCGATAATTATAAAAATAGTTGTTTAATATTGTTCGCAAGTGCTGGAAAAGAAACACTTAACGGGTCTTTGGGCCGGATGACGCCGTCCACACAACCACAAGAACCCCACGTCGTTTCGTTCTATCAGCCACATATCATTTACACGGCGTGGTTTTATGTTTCTTGAACAAGAGGAAACTAGTGAGCAAAAGTTTCAAATATTATTATTATAATATAAAAATATAAAACATATAATGAAAATTAACAAAAACTCTATATGTCAATATTCCTTTGAAATTCCAAATTTACTCACCTTATTTTTTAAAAAAATTTGTAGCAAAATATCAAATTTTATCAGTTGAGCACTAAATTAGTAAATTATGTTAGGTGTTTGAAAAATGGAATAAATAGCGTATCTTATAAAACACGGTTTTAAACCCATTAAAAACTCAAAAACACCCTCCAATCACAAATCTTTTATATATATATATATATATATATATATATATATTTCCTTTCTTCCTTTCTCTTCCATTTCTCTCTCCTTTGTATCTTAATTCTCTCTCTGCTCTCTCTCTCTCTTTATTGTGCATGAACTAGACCTTCGAAGTAGACGACATAGCCATCGCTCTCCTTGCTCCGTTCGCAATTGAGGAGAAATTGAAAACCAACGAAACGACTGAGGTACGTTGAGCTTCTCCATCGTAGGTGATTTTCAGTTATGGAATCAAAAGGAGTTGTATAGGTTTCACTTGTCGCGACAGTTTGAGGCAGTCTACAACGGTGGTGGCTAACACGTGGCAAATGAAGACGCCGGAGCCATTGAACATATATCTAAATTCTAGTTTGGCCTTGTTTTCGTTCGTCTTTTCTTAACCCGTCGTCACGGTTTTGTTTATTGGCTTCTTCAAGGCACAACAGAGTCGTTGGTGGTGACAAACGCATAGCGGAGTACGGCGATGGGCTACACACACGCCAGAGAAAAGTTCTTTCTCTATTTTTTTTGTTGGTTTCTATTGGATTTTTTTCAGTATTGACGTTGTTCTAGTAAGGTTGCCTGTAAATTTTTATATTTATCGAGAAATACAACATTAGCTGAGAGATATGGTATTTCCCAATCACCGACAAACCATGGGTGGTCTGATAACATTGGCAATAAATTTGTATATTTACATGGAAATACGATACTTTTATGAAAATATTGTATCTCCTGATTGTCGATGATTCGATGATGTAACAAGTGAATTTTTGTATTTACTGAGAAATACTATATTTTTAGGAAAATATTGTATATCTCGATTATCGGCGACGTACACGGTGCCGGTGATGTCTAATGATATTGTCAGTAATTTTTTGTATTCACATAGAAGTAAAGTACTTCTATGTAAAATATAGCATTTCCCAGCCGTTGATGATCCGATAAAGTCATTAGTAAAATTTTGTATTTATATATAAATATAGTATCTCTAGGTTAATATTGCATTTTATAGCCACTACTGGTCTAGTGAAGTCGTTGGTGAATTTTTATATTTTTTGAGAAATATTATATTTTTTGAAAAATATTGTGTTTCTTAATTGTTGGTGCCGCTGATGTCCAATGACGTTGTCGAGAAATACTGTAGGCGCCACTGATGTTGATGAGGGAGGTAAAAGGAGAAGGAAGTGAGGGTATTTTAGAGTTTTATTCTCAATTTCTCATGATATGTTATTTACTACACATTTTAAAAATATATGACATGTTTATTAATTTTTAATATAAACATGCTATTTTGCTATGTTTAAAAAAAAGGTGAAAAAATAATTCGCTGATTGGTTAACATAATCTTCAATATTATATTGTCTAAACAAAAAATAAAAACAAAAAGCTCTCAAAATTTAAAAACAGAAAATTGCAAGGGAATTAATTCTTTCCAAGTCTTCCCAATGGCAGCCACAGCCAACAAATCTCATGTCACAATTATTGCCAACAATGACAATGAAAAAGTTTGCCAAATCCCATCTCCCTCGACTACAAATTAAAATAAATGGAAGATCTTTTGATACCCAAAAAGAAAAAAAAAAGTTTTTCTTCTTTCCTTACTTTTTCTGAAATATATATTTATATATATTTTGAGTATTTTCTCCCTCACTTCATCGCCATTGTTGTTCTCAAGAGGCGCTTGTTTGGAGTTGAGATCATGGAGAATTATTCTATAGAGTGTAAAGTAAAAGTGAATGTAGTTACAACGAAGGCTTCAATTGCCTTAAAAGTCCTTGATATCCTACATCCAAAATTATTATTTTTATTTTCTTTTGTCGGAAGGTTTCAAACTTTTTATTTTTATGTGAAGTCAAATATGGTTTATTACTAAACTATACCTGCAATCACAATTAAAATTTCTTTTAGTATAGATGGCGTAGCTTCTATATGTTTTTTTAAATTCATGCAACAGTTTTTTGTTTTCAAATTTTTGCCATTTTTGTTAATTTGGCTAACCACTTGCATGTTGTAAATCTGAAGCTAGTATTTATGGCACAAAATCAAAGTGGGGATTTTTTTTTTCTGGAAAAAGTTGTGAGTAATTTTGGAATTATAAAGGTGTGGACGGTATAAATTTAATAATCTTAGAATTATTTAATTTTGTATTTTACTTTTTAAAATGGAGATGTAGAGAATTAAGAGGGCATCGCAATATGATAATTATAATTCCTCCCGGATTAATACTTTAGAAAGTCATTTTTAAAAACAACGCCTTTGTGTCACTAAAAGAATATTTTTCTTTTCAGTGTTTAAAATCCAATTTTTATGTTTCACAAACTGATACTTAAAATATTTCTTTTTCTTCAGGGATTTAAAATAATATATATATATATATAAACATAGCCTTGTTATTTTTTAAATTTTGGTCAGATATAATTTTTATGTACTTTCTAAAAGGAGCTTTCTGTGTTTTAGACTTTAGACTACCATTGATGAAGTATTAACATCAGATTTGATCAAACCATATTGAAATAAAAATTTAAGACTAGATAAAATAACTTACGGATGGTTAAAATATAAAAACTATTATATTTTATAATAAATTCTAAAATTGATTAAAATTTATTTTTAAAGGACATATTTTATGTGTCCCAGCTCTAGAACCTTCCACCCCCATCTTTCGCCACCACCATAACAATCCCTCGCGTCTCACATAAATATTTAATCTATAAAAGCACCACTCGGCTTTTTTGTACAAAACCCTAAACCCTAACATCTCAACAAAAACCCTTTTTTCTCAAACCTTCTCTTAACCCTCGTCTCCCAATTCTCCTCTCTCTTTCTGTGTGAACTCTGATTGTTGTTGGCCATGGCTGCGGCTGCGTTGTTTCGCTCCCTTCGCCGTCGCGATGTCGCTTCGGTCCCTCTCAGCGCCTACAGATCCGTATGTTCTGTTTTTAACGATCTCTCCAATTTCATTTCTCTTTTCATTCATTCATTCATTTCCGTTGTTGATCTCTTGATCGATTCTTGTTTTTGTATCGAATTATGCTGCATTTCGTTGCCGGCGAAGTTTGGAATTTGGATTGTGTCGATTCAATATTTTTTTTGCTAGCTTTTTGATGTCCTTGATTATAGAAATCAGTGATTTTGTATCAGTAGGTCGAAATTCTTGTTATATTCCTTGTTTTTTTTGGGCTTGTGGTTTAGCTTTCCTTGCACCTGATCCTGTTTTATTTTTTTTTCTTTGTTAAATAGACTAGATTTTCTTAAAGCTTCAATTTTTTCCGTTGAGTTAGATTTTTATTTATCATTTTTTTTGGGAATTGCATCATTCAGTAATTTTTCGCAACCTTTCAATTTCAAATGATTATTTACGCTTCTACGTTTATTTTTACTTCTTATAAAAGTGATGTTTTTTGTTGTGCATATTTAGCTAATCGCCTTATCTAGTTTTAAATGCTATGAAGCTGTCCCATGTACCTTTTTTTTTAATTTATTTTAATTTTGTTCTCTTTTTCACATCACATGATCTCAGCTTCCTGAGGAGTTAACAATGTTCCAGAACTGTGTTCTGTTCGGAAAGTTTTAACTGTTTGTATTGATACTTATAAAACCATCAACGATTTGGCTTTATACCTTTATTATCTTTCTTGCAGTTTACTAGCACTACGAAGCCATCACATCTCGGCCACAAGTGGGGAAGTTTGGCGAGACCCTTCAGGTATTATGAATTTCCCTGATGATCTGGTGCATGTGTGTGTTTTCCCTTACAGACGGATTGGTTATAATTTTTTTTTCTCATAAGTGCAGCTCAAAACCTGCTGGAAATGATGTTATTGGTATTGACTTGGGTACTACTAACTCATGTGTTGCTGTTATGGAGGGAAAGGTAGCATTTTTAAAAATTTCTCTTTTATTCCATTTCTGTTTTGTTGAATGAATTTTTGTTGATCTAATTTCTCTTTAATTGTTTGGTAGAATCCCAAAGTTATTGAGAACTCTGAAGGAGCTCGAACTACGCCGTCAGTTGTTGCCTTCAACCAGAAAGGAGAACGACTTGTGGGTACTCCAGCAAAACGTCAGGCAGTGACGAATCCAACAAACACTCTCTTCGGAACCAAGCGTTTGATTGGAAGACGTTTTGATGATCCTCAGACGCAAAAGGAAATGAAGATGGTTCCTTATAAGATAGTTAAGGCTCCAAATGGCGATGCCTGGGTTGAAGCCAATGGACAGCAGTACTCTCCGAGCCAAATTGGGGCTTTTATTCTTACCAAGATGAAGGAGACTGCAGAGGCGTACCTTGGAAAGACTATTTCAAAGGCTGTTATCACTGTTCCGGCTTATTTCAACGATGCCCAGAGACAAGCAACAAAAGATGCTGGCAGAATTGCGGGCCTTGATGTGCAGAGGATTATCAATGAGCCTACTGCTGCTGCGCTTTCTTATGGGATGAACAACAAGGAAGGTCTTATTGCTGTTTTTGACCTTGGTGGTGGAACGTTTGATGTTTCCATTTTGGAAATTTCCAATGGTGTTTTTGAGGTGCGCATCTTTGTCCATCTTGAGACGTTTTTGTTTCTTTTCCTTTGCTAGTCATGGTAAACTTCAATATTATCAAATCTCTCCTCTTTTTCTAGGTGAAAGCAACAAATGGTGATACATTCTTGGGAGGAGAGGATTTTGACAATGCTTTGTTGGATTTCCTAGTGAGTGAATTCAAGAGGACTGAGGGTATTGATCTGTCTAAAGATAGGCTTGCCTTGCAAAGACTTCGAGAGGCAGCTGAGAAGGCCAAGATTGAGCTCTCATCGACATCTCAAACTGAGATTAATCTGCCATTTATCACAGCTGATGCTTCGGGTGCTAAGCATCTTAACATCACACTGACCAGATCGAAGTTTGAGAGTCTGGTAAATCACTTGATTGATAGGACTAAGGCTCCATGCAAAAATTGTTTGAAGGATGCAAACACATCTATCAAGGATGTGGATGAGGTCCTTCTCGTTGGAGGAATGACCCGTGTTCCCAAAGTGCAACAGGTAGTTTCTGAGATTTTTGGAAAGAGCCCAAGTAAAGGAGTAAATCCCGATGAGGCCGTTGCAATGGGAGCCGCTATTCAGGGTGGTATCCTACGTGGTGATGTTAAGGAGTTACTTCTTCTTGATGTGACCCCTCTATCACTTGGAATTGAGACATTAGGTGGTATCTTTACCAGACTGATTAACAGGAACACAACTATTCCAACAAAGAAGAGTCAGGTATGTCCCAAGATCAACAAATTTTTATTTATCAAACAGGAAAAAAAGATGCTTTAGCAAGTGTTCATATTGTGGCCAACTTACTGATATTTTTGTTTTGATTGTTTGAAAGTTATGCCAAAGACTCTTGACATTTAGTGTTATGTACAATGTGCGCTTACAATGATTATCTGTTTGCCAAATTTGAAAATCAAGTTGACCTTATAGCCTCATTCTAAGTGACCGAAAAAATAGCGAGCGGTCCAAATGGAATTTTAGGTGTTTCACCTCCGTTTTTCTCTGATTTTTCAGCTGTTTATAGTTTTTGTTTCAGCAATTGTGTTCTTATTTTCTGTAGAAGGGGAAAATAAATGCTGAAGGTCTTGTAAACACAGGGTGTACGCCACGCATAGGGGCGAGGCATACCTCTTGTCTCATGCGGTTCTGGCGGTTCGTGATGCCCCTAGTATCACTCATTTTTGTTGTTTGACATTATTTTTACTTGCAGCAGACAGACTTAGTTGCGTTTTATAAATTGGTGTATAAACTACCTATTGAATTTTTCCTTGCTGATTTTCCTCTTCATTATCATAGGTGTTCTCGACCGCAGCTGATAACCAGACTCAAGTCGGCATTAAGGTGCTGCAAGGTGAGCGTGAGATGGCTGCAGATAACAAGATGCTGGGAGAGTTTGAGCTAGTGGGCGTTCCTCCTGCACCAAGAGGCATGCCTCAGATTGAAGTCACGTTCGACATCGACGCCAATGGTATCGTCACAGTCTCGGCCAAGGACAAGTCTACTGGAAAGGAGCAACAGATAACCATACGCTCATCTGGAGGACTTTCTGACGACGAAATTGAGAAGATGGTCAAGGAAGCTGAGCTGCATGCTCAGAAGGACCAGGAGAGGAAAGCTCTTATTGACATTAGAAACAGTGCAGACACAACCATCTATAGCATTGAGAAGAGCTTGGGTGAGTACAGGGACAAAATTCCCGCCGAAGTTGCGAAAGAAATTGAGGATGCTGTCGCAGATTTGAGGAAGGCAATGGGAGGAGACAACATCGACGAGATCAAGGCCAAGCTTGATGTTGCAAACAAAGCTGTCTCGAAGATCGGGCAGCACATGGCCGGTGGTTCTAGTGGTGGCTCTTCATCTGGAGGCTCACAGGGTGGTGAGCAGACTCCAGAGGCCGACTACGAAGAGGCCAAGAAGTGAGAGATGTGGCAGTAATTATTTTGTTCCCCTTTTTATTCGTTATAAATCGCTACTGTTAAATTTTAATTTTTAATTATAATTTTTCTTGTGGGGACGCGAGGTCCTTGACAATTTTTGTATCTAAATTTTGGAGTTTTAATGTACTATCCGAATAGGCAGGCAGGCAGTCCACTTGGGTTTAAGCAGGCTAATAGCAAATTGGATACTGAATCTTTATCGAGAGAAAAACAGTTGATAGTTGCTTCAAGCTTTTGATTTCTGATGATTCTTTGCAATTTCTCCTGATATCCCTAGTTTCGTTGAGAGAGCATAGCATGCGGGGATGTTGTGCTTGTAAAATTTCTTGTCGATGCTTGAAAAGAAAAAATTGTAATGGATTCGTTAGGACGTAAAAGGAAAAAGAGAGTACAAAAGGGGATTTTGTATTGGGCAAGAAAAAATCTAATTTTACGAGTGTTTGAACGAGTTAAAGAGACTGATATTACTCGTAAGGTTAACTTGAGGTGTATATGTTATAATCAACGAGTCTTTTTTGTTTTCTTTGAAAGTGAAGTAGAGGATTTTTATCAACTAAGTGCTGTATAGCCCTCTGGGCACAATTAATGCAATTTGGATATTCCTCTAACCAGTAGAGATCTTTAGACAAAGAAATGGCATATCTAGCGTGTGGGCAGCCACACTACAATCTCTTGAGACATAGCTGCAGGTATCACCACCAGTTTCAATCAGCAGGCATCTGATATCTGCAAGGATAGGCTCCTCAGCAGGGAATGTAGCTCGATCATGAATATATTTCGAAACAGAGAAGGAATTGCTCTCAACCAAGGAAACGCGGAGGCGGCTATCCCAAGCACCCAAACATTCAGCTGTAAAAACGCTAAAAGACCCCACAGCTTCTTTGCAAAGGGCTCCCACAAAACCACTGGAATCATGTACCCATGAGGCAAAATAGAAGCACCGCATTTAGTTTCAGATCAGCACCTGTGGGGAATCCAACGATGAACTTCAGGCGGTGACAGAGAGCCAGGCTTGGAACTCATAAAGCCAAGACACAACGTCTTCTATCAAGGTTGCAGCCGGCTGTTTTTTTTCCCCCTTCATGCGTGAAAAGATTCCTATCCTCCCATATCATCCAAAGCAATAAACATAACAGATCAAAGTCACTTTTATCCAGCATAAACATTCGGAGGAGTACTAAAAATGATCATTTTTGTACCTTGCAACATGATCCCTGTAAACACCAAGGTCCCATGACAGGACACGAGGGCGTGATAAACGGACTCCTTGGGTTCGTTTGGAAAATCAGTTAGAACTTAAAGTTGAAATTTAAACACTGCAGCATGTAGAGCTTTACACTACCCAACTATTGTAGTATATAAAAACTTTACCATGGAGCAAACTGAACTTGTTTTTTTAACGCGCTTTCCTAATAAAACACTTGCACTCTTGGCATCTCCTACATCCACTCAAGCAAAGAACACCCAGATTGGCCAGATTACTCCAAGTGGGAAGGATATTATGAAAAGCTCTCCAAATGAAGACTTTTACCTTGTGGGGAATGTTCAAGTGCGACAGAAATTTCCACCAATGACGATCTGCGCTCCCCTCCGACAATTCCCATCCCTGTCGAATCTGCACAGCCACAAAGGACCCCGACTTTACATAGTAGTTACCCCGCCTATCATAATGCCACAGTAGCCGATCATCAACACAAAACGAGGCTTACAATTTAAGATATGGAGAATTTGTAATTGGCTTAGATGGTGATATACGATGAGAACATTGAATTCAAACAAAAAAAAGATGAAAACATAGTTCACCAAGCAATAACAATATAAGAGGAGGAATTTGGAATGAAATTGATGCACGTCTTTTAGAGGCATTTTCTTTAGTATTGAACTCTTCAAGAGGCATTTATTTTTTATTTTATTTTTTTATTTTTCTTTCAATTGAAACCTCCATTGAGAATTTAGAAGCATTTTATAGAGGATTCATAAAAGTGAAATTAGCGTCAACCGAAGATGTGAGAGTATGTTTTTTTTTTTTTTTTTTCCGAAAACTACTTTCTAGTAATAGTTTATTGAAAAGCTTTATTATTTCTTTTGAAAAATTCTTTATAGTTATAGTTGCTTGAAAGCTGCTATTTATGTTTACATTCAACATGGGGGTACATATGAGGTGTATTTTTGATAGGATTGAATTAATTTTATTGTAGGGTAAAAATGTAATAAAAATAGATAATGATTTGATGGGATATTCATAAATTTAGTGGGGGTAAATAGAATCACTCATGGGTAAAAATAAAGATGGAAAAATAGAAATGGCCATGTTCACCATTTGTACTTTCTCTGCTCTTCATCTCTATTGTTTTTCTACTCACGTGAGGATTTTATTTCTAAAAAAAAAAAAAAAAAGATTTTGTCTCTGCCTGCAAGTATTATGATGTTATCAACTTGGAGCTGTCGGAAGTTTCTCCTTGGCTTACTGCTACACCATTATCTATGGCCGGAAGAGAAATGATGAGGCCACACTTCATACTTTCTAATCTCTTTTCCTCTTTCTTCCACATAATTTGCATTGCAGATTTCGCAAAGAGAGAAAAATTGGTTTTCGACAAATTTTGAAGAGAAAAAAGGAAAAAATTAATTATTTTTGTTGAGGTTTATTGTTTATGAAAAATTAACTGATTTAGAAGTCATAGATGTCGAAGGAGGTCCTACACATTTGCGGTGGTACGGTTTGCCATATAACAACAAAATCAACTGGGATGTGGTTGTCTCTACAACATTAACCATAAAACCACATAGAAAGCAAAGCAGAGAGAGGATAAAAAAAAGAGTTGGAAAAAAAATAATTTGTGACTGAAAATGAAAAAAATGACCCGTCATTGATAATACATGCAAGCTAGGAGGATAGTCCACTCAGGCTATAAAGTATTTTTGGCTAGAGACTTAGGGTCTGTTTGGTAAATAGATTTGAATTGTATTAATTTGAGTTATTTTGATTTAAGTTATATGATTTAAATTAGTAATTTAAATTGCTATCTAAATTGACGTTTAAATGTGTATTTAAAATGTTACTCTGAATTGGGAATAAAAATTGAAATTTGTTTTTGGATAGGCAATGGAAAAAGTTTTTGATTTATTAACAAATCTAACAGAATCTTATCCCAAAAGATATGTAATTTTGATATTGATTTATTCATTTCTTCATTAGGACTGCAATGAAATAAAAATCATTTCAATTGGATATCAAATGAAGAAGTTATGATTTTTTCTTCAAATGTAGAAAAGAGAATTAGAGCTTCTACTATGATAAACATATCAGTCCAAAGAGTTCAAAAAGGAGTAGAACTTTAAAAACTTGAATTCAAAGAATTCATTTGATTTGAATTTTGAGGGAAACAAACATATATGCAAAAGATTTTAAAGATTTGAATCCAAAGAGTTCACCAACACTCTTAACTTGACACACAAAACTCAGATTTACCACTGACAATACTACAAACAACATCTTTTGTGACGACTTTTTATTGTCACAAAAAGCCAAGAGTTGTTGCAAATATATTTTTTGCGATGACATGTCATCGTCAATACGTCGTCGCTAACAAGTAGTCAAAAATAATATTTTGCGACGATGTCGTTGTTGCAATATTATTTGCGACCACAAATAGTCGCAAAAATTCGTTGGAATTATGTCATTACGGTCGTCGTCAAATATGACATGGCTTCAGTTTTTAGCAATGATAATTTTGAAAAATGTCGTTGCAAAAACATGTGCTGGTGTTAACGTAGACATAATTATTTGCGACAACTTTCTGACAAAGTTGTTGCAAAAATCTTAATGTTTTGCGACGACAATGTTGTCACAATTGATTTTATTAACATACTTTATTTTTAATATTTAATATATTTTTGATACTATTTATTAAATTTTGAATATTTTTAAATAGGAATAATCGAATTCTAATAATAAAAATAAATATTCAATATTAAAAAGACAATTGATAATACATTGCTCTAACAATAAAATAAAAACCAAACCAAACGTAATGTGTTGAAATATTGAACAAGGAAGATAATACAATCTAATCCTTTAAATTTGTAACATTATCGGTGTCATCATTGTTGTTGTTAGCAGCATTTGGAGGAGGCGGAGGACCTGGTCAAACAAAAATTGGAGTCGTCATTGGTGGGAGTTGGGCTTTAGGTACCAACTGGCCCACCAACTCCACCAACGATGTGTAGCTTTGGTACAATGTCATGTTGTACCCTGCTGATCTCCATAGAATATTTTCGACATATGGGTCAACAAACGTCGAAGATGTTTCATCTGATTAGGAGCTAGAGGATGAACCATCACTAGCGCGAGAGTAAATTCTATGCGGGAGCGTAGGGCTTGTCCACTCTTGTGTCCTCTACGTATACCTAGGACATGCTCCAATATTCCCTCCTTGTTAAGCGTAGGTGTCGTTGAAGACAAAGCAGACGGTGTCACCTAGGTTTGTCTCTCTTGCTTCATCGTATTCTACACAAATAACATTTTACACATGTTAGAAATATACAGAGTAAGTTGAATAAGAGAAGATAATATTGAAAATTTGAAATACCTACAAAAGTCTGTTGTGCTTGGGGGTTGACCCAAGTCTCCTTGCGATAATGCATGTCTGCGTAGTTGTCTATGGTAGACATCGGTTGCTGGATCACTATGCTAGCCTATCCAACAATTTGAATGTGTTGGAATAATGTATTCTTTGATAAGTTTTAAGATTGCTTGCAATTAAATTAAATAAACTTACTAACCTTCTTGTCGCGATGCTAGGAGATTGATATCCAACCATGCAAACTTGACTACTTTTGGTTGCCACGATTATTTTTATTCATCGCTAACTTTTTCTGTTTATTATGGTTTTTAGCATTAGCAATATTGAAATTAATATATATATAATAAAGAACCAACTTGGCAGACATACAATTACCTGAAATCTTTTAGACATGAACCTATCGCAGCAACGACCCCAGTGTTCTTAATTCCTGAGGTTCTAGGAGGGGGAGGGGGGGGGGGGGGGGGGGTGGGGGGGAGTGTTGTGTGGCTCTGACATGTGCCTTGTTTGCTAGTCCTCCAAGTACTTTAAAGTGTTCATGGAAGTCATTCTTCCAATCCTTATAGCACTTGGCTGCCTTCCTATTAACCACGCCACGGAGGATGCCGTATAGCCTTTCATAATCCAATGCAAATGAATCTTGTAACACATTCGAGATCATGATAATTACTTTTATTATGTTCTATAAAAATTATGTATTATACGAATTATGTTCCATAAGGATGAAGTTGAATACATACTAGCATGCGTTGCTGAATTTGTCTCTTATGCTAAGCATTAACATCTTTCTAAGCATCATAGTATGGCTCACATGCATCCTGAGTATAGATGCCTACGGCACTTTCGAACCATAACCCAAACCACCCAAGAAACTTCTAGGTACCACTAGCCTCGTCAAATTTGACCAGAACCTTTCCATACTTCTCTACATATGCTGCAATATCATGCTTTTTTGCCTTTCCTCGACTGGTACGACAGCGAGGTGCGGCATCTTGTGTTTTAAACATCAAGAAACATTTCAAATTAAAATTAGTTGAACGAATAAACTATAAAAACATACAATTGGGTTGTAACATACCCAACTGACAGTGTGACGGCACTCTATGCGAGTCGGGTAGAGGTTGTGCTCCACCTCCAGAGCCAACACGTATAGCAACTTGTCTAGACATATCCAACTGTTGTCAAATAAAAGGTTTAATATCATTATTACGTACTATAATAATTATGTTCCACTAATATCCTATTTTAGTACTATAAAACAAGGACATTTATACATTATATCTATTCTTCATCACTGCTAATGTCTTGAATGTTGCCATCATCATTAACATCATCATCATCTTTTGGAGTCATCATCTTCGACTTCAACATACTCCTCTAAAGTTCATTATCCTCTTCTTGCAAATCCAAATCTTTATCTTCTTCGACAAACTTCTCTTTTAAGACTACATCAACATCAGATGTGACAACATCTAATGATACATTAGGGAGATTTCACGCCAAGTTGTCAATCTCTGGTAGTTCCACTACCAATTCAACATTTGCAGACTCTATATCTTGATCCACTATCATATCATCCACATCTGCTTCTGGGAGATCCCATGTATGTTGATGTCCAAAGTGTTCAACAACTTTCCAATTTGGACCGTTAAACAAATCATCTACATAAAACACTTGTTCTGCTTGAGGTGCAAGTATGAATGGTTTATTCTCATACCATGAGTCCTTAACAAAGATGCTTGTTCTATTTTTGTATTGCTGAACTCTCTTTTTTTTTTTTTTGGGCAAGTGTTGAACCACTTACACTTGCAAAGAATAATAGAATTGGCATTTATGTATGACAATTTGTAAATCCCCTCCCAGACCTCGTAATATGTTTGACTATCTAGTCCACGAACACAGACAACTGAATTCAAGGTAGTTCGATTGATATCCTAACTATGTGTTAGATACTTGACTTCATTCACCATACAACCAAGATAGCTTTTAACGGAGAAGCTTGAACCAAACTAAAGCAAAACCCTGTGACAGATAGCCTCTTTAATGTCAAGTCTGCCTATAAGGTTCTGGCGAATGTAGATGAGAGAGAAACTAGAGATTATTGGAAGAAAATTTAGGATTGCAAAGTCCCACATAGAATCAACCATTTTTTGTGGCTTTTCACTCGTGGCAGACTCCTTACCAGAGCAAGAAAAGGTCACTGTCGTCTCAGCACTAATAGTACGTGCCCGTCTTGTAATACTTTGGAGGAAACTGATCTCCAGGTCCCCCGTGATTGCTGTCACACTAGAGCCATTTGGGATAAACTTGTTCCTGCTTCTTGGGATTGTTTCTTTGCTACAACTAGAGAAAATTGGATTGCTAAAAATTTGGAGCATTCAAACAATACGAGTATGCCAGCGGATTGGAGCACTTTGTTCGCATGCACCACTTATCTCCTGTGGAATTGGAAGAATGAAGAAGACCATGATATGAACTTCTCTCGTCCTCGTAACGGAGACATCATTTGTAGAAGGCATGCCTTTCAAGTTAAGCCAGCATGGAGGGTGAAGGACAAGTGTTTAATCTCACAAGAGAAGGTGGTGAACTACATCATCCATTTGAAGATTCTATAAAGCTAAATGTTGATGGAGCCTGCAAAGGCTGTCCAGGTGCCATGGTTGCGGGTGGTCTTCTTCGGGACAGTAGGGGATTTTGCTTGGGTGGTTCCTTCAACTTTTTGGGGGTGGGCACTGTCATTGAAGCTAAAGCTTGGGGTTTAAAAATGGGTCTGGAATTGGCCTGGAACTCTGGTTTTAAGAAGATTGATGTTGAGTTGGACTCCCTTTCGTGTCCACAGCTGCTTCGTTCTTCTCGTGAGAATAGAGGCCGCCTTTCAAAACTTTTTGCAGACATCAAAGAATCGTTTTGTCGTGATTGGATGGTCTCCATCAACCATATCTATCATGAGGGAAATTTTGCTGCCGATTGGTTGGCTAATTGCACCATCGATAGGAGGACTTCAGGTATCTTTACAGAGAACATTCCCTCTGGTCTTGCCAAGATAATTAAGAGCAACTTATTGGGTGTTGCTCTGCCGAGATTGTGTTGCTTGTAGTTTAGTTTAGTTTTCTTTTGTTTGGATCTGTCGACCCCGCTCAGTCACCAAAAAAAAGAATGCGGATTTTGCATCCTCGAGAAGAGAATCTTGCGTGAAAAGAAAAATGTGGAAATCATTTCAACGCAGTTGGCAAAGGGAAAATAGTGTAAACATAATTGAAAATTTTGTAATAATTCTTTTTTTACTCCTATGAATACCGGGCTTCGAAACCTTATTGAAGCACCCCGTATGCGTTATATATTATGCTTAATTAGTTAGTTTAGTTTTTAATATCCAGTTTTTAGTATCACTTTTTGTAAAAATTTTCTCAGTTGATATAGTAAAAATTGTGCCCAATAATATCTGTAGCATTTTATTAAATATGTCTTTTTAATTTTCTTTTTAGCTAAGGCGAGAGGGGAAACTCTAACAAAATCACTTTAAATATTTTTAGTTTTTCTTAAGTTTTATAAGCAGTTATAATGCCAAAATATTTTCTAGAAAACTTAAGATTTTAATATTTTCTTAGCTAGAACTTTGTCAAAATTTCAGTTTTGATTTTTCGACGACATAGACTGACACAGATAATAGTTGGGAGGACCTTGATTAGCCATAGACATGGAATGACATAATAAATGCTTGGTAATTTTTGATTTATTGTTGACATCGGATAGCATTGTGTATTATTAAACCAATTAATAAATAATTAGAAAAGTTAGAATATATTTAAGTTAATTGTCAGAACGGAAACTTTGTACCTTAGCTATGTTATAATCATTGTTTTATCTCTTTAAACTATTGTTATTATTGTTGTTACTCTGCTAAAATTATTTGAAATTAATTGCACTTGTTTTTAAAATTCTATTTCAATTTTATCTGCATTTTTTGTAATTAAAGTTTCAAAACAAAATTCTAAAAATGAAAACTGATGTAAAAATGTGTAAATATTATGAATATATTTTGTAAATAATAAATATTAATCCTCGTATATTTTAATTTAAAATAAAAGAAAAAGTTAATATAATAAATATACTAGAACTAAACAAAATTTCTACCCTATGGATTTGAACTCGGATCACCAAGTAATTATTACTTGAGACAACCTTATATTTGGAGTTATATTGAAGTGTGCGTTTTAAACACGCAAGTCAAGTCTTTAGTAAACTGTTGTGGCAATTGCAGTTGAGAACCTAGGACGAAGTGTGATGATTGTTCATTTTCTATAGCTAAGTCTTTATTCTTTTCCTCATATTCCTCTCCTAACAGTTGTTTCTCAAAATAGGTGAGTTCTAAATATTATTCTTCTATGGTTAGGTATATTGCTTCTTCCTCTCCTAAAGAATCTTTTCCAAACAATTCAAAGTTTGCTCAATTGGCTCGATAGGTTCTTCTAAATGACAACTTTATACTAAGGCATCTTCGACAAGAATGGTTCATTTTGTTCTATTTTGTCACTAATTGACATGAAGAATTTTCAAACCTATTTAGGTCTATACCTCTCATGGTTTCCATGTATTTCTCCAAGGCTTCTTCCAATTTTTCTATGGTATCTTCGAAATTCACCCATTTAGGTCATTATATCTCTCTTGTAGTTCAAAATTTGACTCCAAAATTTCGAGTTGAGTGTCAAGCCAAGGTTCTAAAAAAATTGAATTGTTCTCCCAACCTAAGTTATTCCTAGAACAATTCAATCTCCAATAATCATATTCGTTCATATCTTCTATCATGAAATAGGCTTCGTCAATAGTTTGTTGGTAAAAAGTGGTGGATCCATCTCCTCTCTCTAACTAATTTCTATGGTCTCTTCGAAATTCACCCATTTAGGTCGTTATATCTCTCTTGTAGTTCAAAATTTGACTCCAAAATTTTGAGTTGAGTGTCAGGCTAAGGTTCTAAAAATTTGAATTGTTCTCCCAACCTAAGTTGTTCCTAGAACAATTCAATCTCCAATAATCATATTTGGTCATATCTTCTATCATGAAATAGGCTTCGTCAATTGTTTATTGGTAAAAAGTGATGGATCCATCTCCTCTCTCTGCCTAATTTCTATGGTCTCTTCGAAATCCACCCATATGGGTCATTATATCTCTTTTGCAGGTCAAAATTTGACTCCAAAATTTTGAGTTGAGTGTCAAGCCAAGGTTCTAAAAAATTTGAATTGCTCTTCCAACCTAAGTTGGTCCTAGAACAATTCAATCTCCAATAATCATATTCGGTCATATCTTCTACCATGAAATAGGCTTTGTCAATAGTTTGTTAGTAAAAAGTGGTGGATCCATCTCTTCTTTCTACCTAATTTCTTGTTTCAGTTATTAACATATTTATGAAAACTTCTAACAAGTATTCCCTAGAAAGCCCATGGTGAGGATACTTATCTAATAAGTCTTTATATCTCCACCAAGCACTATAAAACAGTTCCAAGTGTTTTTGAGAAAAACTTACAACAAAATGTCCATGAATTTCCCAAAACTTTTTTTAATTTTTTAATTTTTGAATTTTTTTAAAGAAAATTTTTAGCTAAATAATGCTAAATTAATCGGATTCTTAGACCCCCGGGGGGGGGGGGGGGGGGGGGCGGTGGGGTGGGGGGGGTGGGGGGGGAGGAGATGTGTGGTGGGGGAAGGGATCACATCGTACATGCTTAGAATTTCCAACTATCTTAGGCAAGAGTTTTAGCCTTGTAGCCGTAGGATCGAGTACTAATGATGGGCCTTTTTGACAGAATCTAATAAATTTTGCTATTACCCAAACTTACAAAACAAAAGTCATGATGTTAAGCTTTTCTTTATTCATAACAAATAAAATAGTGAGTGAAAAGCATCCGCCTTTTTTATTTAATTTTTTCATTATCAATTTTTTGATTTTTTTTTAAATTTTTTAATAATAAACACACTATGTAAAACATAAAAATAATATTTATAAAAGATAAGAATAGATCACTTACCTGTTTTCCCACTTAATTTAACAATCTAAAAAAGTAACGACACCTCCCCAGCAAAAGCGTCAAATTTTTGTTCATGTCGCCCAAAATGTTTTTCTTATAAAACGGATGTTTATAGTATAGAATTATGGCCGTAGGATCACATCGGACATGCTTAGAATTTCCAACTATCTTAGGCAAGAGTTTTAGCCTTGTGGCCGTAGGATTGAGTACTAATGATGGGCCTTTTTGACAGAATCCAATATGTTTTGCTATTACCCAAACTTACAAAACAAAAGTCATGATGCTAAGCTTTTCTTTATTCACAACAAATAAAGTAGCGAGTGAAAAGCATCCGCCTTTTTTATTTACTTTTTTCATTATCAATTTTTTGATTTTTTTTTAATTTTTTAATAATAAACACACTATGTAAAACATAAAAATAATATTTACAAAAGATAAGAATAGATCACTTACCTGTTTTTCCGCTTAATTTAACAATCTAAAAAAGTAACGACACCTTCCCGACAAAAGCGTCAAATTTTTGTTCATGCCACCCAAAATGTTTTTCTTAAACAATGGATGTTTATAGTATAGAAATGTTGTTGTGTCCATGGGGAGGTGGAAAATTTATAACTCGGAAGATTGTTAAAAATAAAAGTTCAAAAAGGCAAGCAGTTTTTCAAAATAAAGTTTAAAATAAAAGAAATATTTTTGTGATTTTTTTATATAAAATTTTGAACATTAAAAATTTAATCGTTGAAACTTTGAACATCCCTTGTATGTTTTATAACTAATATGAAACTTTAACTCTAAATAATAATTATCTAAAGCATTTGATTTATTATATCTTTTCTCATTAATTACAAGCACTTTGAGTAATTTTATAAGGCAACCGAGAGTGACAATATAGCCATTTATAATACAGTACGGTCTTCCTATAAAAAGTTGCAAAATAATCATCTCTTCCTAATGATTTAGTACATTAATTATTAAAATTATAATTGCTATCACTACAATTATAATTAACATAATTTTGAGATAAAAAATATAATAACAAATCATAATTAATACATTTTAATAAAATAAATTATTGCATTAATTCCAGCAACACTTCGTCTTATAAATGGTTTAAGAATACACTATCTCATCCTCTATCGACAATAAATCAAGCATTATCAAGTATTTACTGTGCTACTCCATGTCTATAATACAGCAGAAACTCAACTTAATAAATGAGCATGGCTTCAGTATCATTAATATTAATTATGCAACACAATTAAATTACATAAAAAAAACATGACTGAATTTATGTAAGAATTGAGTAGTATAACAATATTAACAATAATTGTTAAAAACTTAAAAATATAATTTATTTCATAAAAATATAAGCATTATAATATAAATATAAAGATAAAATTTATACTAGGGTACTATATATATAAAATTATCTTTCTATTTTATAGACTTTATACATTAATTTAAATAATATTTTACTATTTTTAATAGGATCGAAGAAGTACCTTAATAATATCTCATCTCAAAAGGATATTGCTGAGCAGGAGACTTAGAAAAACTACCAAGCGGCCGAAATGGCCGAAGAAGGCTTGCATCTAATGATGAGAGTACCCCTTTTATAATACTAAAAATACTACAATTTAAAATTATTTAATATTTTTATTATTTTTTATTCTATTTCCTCCGCCCAACAAGTCAGCTCATGCTGATTTATATAAATTTTTTCTTCTTTCCGCGTGATTCAGCGTTCGTAGGTGTGAAAGTTGGGCTTCGAGATTCTATGTAACGCGCGTGCGGGAGTGACAAATTCATTCCTTGATATCGCTCTAACTCGAAGCAAGGCTGAGATCGCCTGAAGCTGCATAGGACTGCTGGAATTGATTGTGGTTGTTGGATGGGTCGCGGCATGACGATCGAAGGCTTCTGAACACGCGTACACATGGGAACAGATGCACCGAATTCCAAGTCCTAATAGGGATGCACGTGCGGCTTACATTGTCTGGGCAGCGCAATCGAACGGTCCATAAGCTGCCACGTGGCATTTTCTTTTATTTTTGCATTTCTTTTAATTTCTTATGCATTTGAAAATCCCTTTTTGCCCATTTTTGTTTCATTTTTTCTTCAGATTTTAAATCTAAAAGTTACAAACACACTTAAATTAATTATTTTACAAACAAAATATTTACAATAATCATTAAAAATATTTATTTTATAATAAAACACACAAAAAAATTACAAACTTTTAAAATTTTTAGTCTCTTTTGATTTACATAGATATGATTTTTAAGACTTGAAAATATTTTTAAAAATTAATAAAATATTATAGAACATGTTTACAAGCTAAAAATACATTATAAAGCACATTAAGACTCAAAATAAAATAACCACTTATTATTTTTACGGTCTTAATTATTTACAAACTAAATACATATTTAACATATCAAAACAACTTTAAAAATTACCAAAAATATTATTTAATATAAAAATACACTAAAAACATATTTTTAAACACATTTACATACTAAGACATAAAAATACTTATTAACACAAAATACTATTATTTAAAGGATTTAATAAGAAATAAAAGCATAAATAAATGATTTAAGCCTTGTAAAATATATACTTTTACAGTCTCATCACACATATAAAAGAAATTATTTTAATAGGAGTAAATTAAGGGGAAAAGTATATTGTAGAAGTACACATGAAAAGATTAAGTTATAATTTTGTTGACAAGTTATGAATTTAAGAAGGAAAATAAAGAAGAAAAAAAAAAGAAAAAGTAAAAAAAAAGTAGGAAAATAAAAAAGGAATCACTAAGACAAGACAAGAAAGAGTATTAAAAAAAGCACAAAATGACAAAATGACAAAATAAGTGAACCAAATTTTGAATAGTGTTCTAGCAAACTCCTACTTATTACATATATATATATATATATATGTATGTATGTATGTATGTATGTGTGTGTATCTATGACAAGCATGCTTACGTGACTGTTACTTAACTACATAATCTTATATTCAAACATACCATATCGTACCATATTCAATTCATGGAACATATTTATATTAGATGATAATAATTACTAAAACTTTTTTCCTTTAAAACATTTATTAATCTTAAATTAAAAACGTTTAAAATATTTCTAAACTAAATATCACTATAATTATTTATTTTGAAATTTTCATATACGTTTATGTGTGTGTGTGTGTGTGTATATATGTTTTAGTATTTATCGAAACATAATAGTCTTAAAATAATCTAGTTTAAGACTGTGGTTACAACCTTAATTTCAAATTATGCATGTATAAAATTATTTATACACATATACATAATTTATTTTTAACCAACCATGGAAAGATACATTTTGTAAGCAGTATCATATCCATCTCCACCATCTGTCTGTTGCTCGCCACTGTTCATCACGAGTTGTTGACATGTTACTTATCTAAAACATTAAAATATTTGGGTGAGCTTTCACTCAACAAGTAGGAATGCACACCCATAAAACTTAAACAATTGTCAAAATATGCATGAACTGATTATGCTTCATTATGAACATATCTGATGCATATATCTTGTCATATTTAATGGGCCCGATGTTGAAAAAATAGTACGCAGTCGAATTTTAAAATTTTTTATATCAGAGTATTTTTTAAAACACAAGTTTGATACGCTATATACATAAATTAATCAGATCTTACTAACATTTGAATGCCGAAGAACTCCCACAATCCTTAAAGAGAAGTAACGTTCTAGAAGAGCGTCAACCAACTAGTCTTCTTTGCTATTCTCTATCCACGATCGGAGTGAGTGTGGGCTCACATGTACAGCTCTTCCTCCAAGTGACTCTCCTTCCAACCAATTGAGAGAACCCAAAACTAGTGTTTGTAATTTGTGAACAAGAGCTCTCAGGGAGTTTTTAGATTCTCACCAGTTGAGTATCACTCATAATCTCTCAATTGATCTAAATAACTTATGAGACTTACTCCCTATTTATAGAGGTTGGGTCTAGAGTCAGTCCATATCAAATAAGGCCTCAACAATTCAAATCAAAATTAAATTCAGATCAATATTTGATGAAATCTACGTGACAACGAGTGATCTTTTTTTCACGCATAGGTAGGCTGATCTGTCTAACAGGCAAACCGAACTTGCCCTATCGACAGGCCGAACTTGAGGATCGGCATGCCGAACTATCGATAAAAAATCTCAATGAATTTTTTAATTTTTACCCGAGATTTTATAGGATAAAGTCTCAGTTTTAATTTAAATAACTCAATAGAAAAGTTATCTAATTAAAACAACTTTATCTAGATAATCTCTAGGAAAATAAATGAATTCCTAATAATTCTACAAGTTTATCTTAATTTAATTCATTCAAAATTAAATCAACTGATAAATAGACAAGAATTATCTGATTCCAATAATTCAACAAGTTTATCTTGAATTAATTTTGTCACAAAATTAATTCAACCGATAAACATACATGAATTATTTGATTCTTCTAAATTTCAACCAATCTAATAAATCTGACATAAGTCACCAATTATTGGAAAAGCACGCCGTATCGTTAAAGGATGTTGTGAGCTAACAAAGGGGACTAAATGGACCTATATAGTTCAAGCTCCCGATAATGATGAAACCTAATATGCTAGATATACATTTCATAATTATCAACTCCAATGCTACTCCACTAAAAGCTTGGAGCTACACTCTCTAACTATATAGAATTACGAAGCCCATATAGCTAAGTCTCCATGACATATCATAGTATATCATATCCCCATAGGATTATCCATAACTAGCTTAAAGACAAGTTCTGTCTTACCTTCTCAATTATTTTTATCTTACGTTCCATTATCTCACCATCGAAAAACTTACCATCCAAAGACAGTATACCATTCGGTTACACCTATGTATCCAAATGGGTGAGCGCTCTAGTTTTTCAATTACAAGATAACGCATATAAGAGGATATCACTATTGCTAAAGAGAAGCTAAGGATTCCATATCTATGAATAACAAGTCTATGCTATCAAGAGTCATGCCTCCAACGTACCGGCATGCATACCCCTATTAAAATATAGGTGTCACCCTTTGGTACATCAAAAGACACAAGTCAAGACAACGGGTGTACTATTCATCTCAAGATTAAGATACAATACAGATGATTGTCTAAAATGAATCGATTTGCTGAGACAGAATTATTAATCCAAATCAATTCACTTTATGTCCCGATCCAATACATCGTTACCTATGACAACGTGCCAATGTTTCTATTCATGGAGTCTACCTTCGATGGTCAAGACAAACCATCTCCTAATAGGGATATAGACAACATAACAATCTTTACATGAATAAAGCGTCTAACTTTATTCCATCGATTGCGGATCTTATGATTTAGATCGTCATCTTTTCATCATATGCCCAATTCTTAAAGGTTTAAACCAACAGTCTCAGACTGTTGTTTGCTTAACGTACATTTAACAAATATGAACGTAAAGAGGACAAGATTTGGTATATAAATAATAAATAAATTCTTTATTGATAAAAATGTCTCTAAAAACATATTACATTTTTACTCCTTAGGGTATACACTTCTAACACCCGAATGTTCATATGGATATGCATGTCGAAAAGTTAGGGTTTGCGAACATCCTCAACTTCCATAGACCATAAATTGAACTCAAATGAATGCTTCCTTGTAGTCAAAAGGTCTTGAATTCTCCCAATAGGCTGACAACATGGCATAGCACTGATCATGTATTTAATGATTTTCATAAGGATGTAAAACATATTGATTTTGAAAATTGTAGTTTTCATGCTGCAAGTAAGATTCCTACTTGCCTAGTTTTTAGAAATAGGATATACTAACTTGCCACGTACTTATCCACTAGTCGTAAATTCTATGAAAATACAGTCAGTAATAGTATGAGTTTAACTTGTTTTATGCTAATTAGTTTAGCTTATCGTAAAAAGGAAATTAAAATCTTTTCTTAAGAATTTCCTTTTATTAACTAACTGGCCACTAGTTGAAATGATTAACTAAATTTAAATCCTTATACCTTAGATTTATTATCTAAATTATTTTCCTTAATTGCCTTTGTTTGCTCACGCTTAACGTTGGCAAATTAATTAAATAATTTGTAATTAATTAATTATCTTTTCCTTGTTATTTAACTTAATAATTTTTTATGTTACCTATGTTGGATCCATTTTCATACAAAGGCCTATTTGAATATGGATACTATTATTGGGCTCATAAGCCCATGTCGAGTCACTATTCATTTCATTAGGCTCAATATGGCCCTCTCGCACTAAGGGCGATCTACGATATTTGAGCACTAACTATCAGAAATTTGAATTCGAGAACTGGCTCTTAAACTTGTACAGACGTTGGACTGTAATTGCTATTATAAAGTCGTAGTAAGCAACTTGGCTTCTACGATCTTCCTTTTTGAAATTTGTTGAAAACTTTGTGTAAAATTTCACTGAAAACTATATCTTCAATTGAAGTCTGATTTTGATAAAACTATGAACTGTAGACTCATATAGCTTTTCAAGTACTACAAACCCTTTGTTAGTCATAAATAAGGATTCTGCCACTAAACAATGTTTTGTTTTAAAACGAGTATCGAAAGATATTTTTTTGTTAGTTTTAAAAGATACCGTAAAATATATGTCAACGACAGCTTTAATAAATTTTTTTTGTGAAAGCTCTACATTCTGATGAGGACTAAAAGTTTTATGTTTTTTAAAAGTCTTTTTTTTTTTGTCTTTAATATCTTAGTTTCTAGTGATTTTATAAACTTTACCGGTTAGAATGTTTTTCTAAATCTGTTTTAAAGTACATCTCACTACAAGTTAATTTGAATTGGGTTGGAAATGGGTTAGAAATAATAGACAAAGTACAAGGGGATTGCTTTATATATATATATATATATATAAAAGACATAAGCTTGGAATCTTGATTAAGACAATATGACACTGACACGGCACTATGCACACACATATATATAAGACATAAGCTTGGAATCTTGATTAAGACGATATGACACTGACACAGCACTACTGCTATTGAACACACACACATATATATATATATATATATATATATATATGACGCAAGCTTGGAATCTTGACTTACAAGATATGACACTAACAGTACATTGAATAATTATGATAGGCAGAAAATCCTCAGTTTCTGTCAATTGTTACAATTGACTTTTATACTTATTTTAATTAGTAAATTAGAATATTTATTTGCATAATTAGGGCCTTTAACGATTAAGATTTATTTGCATCTAAGCGTCATTGTAACTGGTTTCAGAATCTTGCAAGTGCATTAGCCTTGAATTCACTTGATGAAAATCATCATCGATTATTTGTCGCTAAAAATATTTGGGGGGCAATATTATTTTATTTTTAACCTGAAGGGGGGCAATTTTATTTGGCATCTCACTTAACTTTTTTGATAGTTTCACTTATACAATGGATTTCATATCCTACTAGATTAGAAAGATTATGTAATAAGGTAAAAAAAATTTGTGATAATAGATTATTATTATTTTTTACTTTTATTCTACTAAAGAATTGCTCAGGACCTCATTTTGTTATTTTTATTTTTATTCAACTAATTCAAATGTCACATTCAACCTCAAAATGCCGCAGCACGGAAATGGCTACGATTGTGGTATTTACACCATAATGTACATGTTAGCTGCTTACAATGGTATGGCAACAATCCCCGTGGCAGGACCCCTACACTTGCACACATACAGTCCACCCCTCGATTTTCAAACACTTTGTTGTGAATCGTCAAACAGCACAATGTGGCTGGGGCTTGAACCATATTTGTGTTGTTTAAAATGATGCTACTTTCGTGTTGGTTGACCAGTGGAGCCATTATCTTCACTAACTTTCATGTCAGACACTCGCGCCATAGCTCAATGCAGATGAGGTGCAGTTAAATTATGCAGTAGAGATTGTATGCTCTGGTGTAACAAGGAGCGTGACCGTGTTCTCGAAGCCTGTATCGCTCATTACAGATCAGTTTCGCAGCTCATCACAGCTGCTGCTGATGAGGGGGAACCTGCAGATGGAGCCAGTTTGGCTAACCCAACGGTGAATTTGTCGAATCCGAAATGCATGACTGGAAGCAACGTGCAAAGAGATGGAAGCATAAGAAGAAGAAAACCACCTGACGCAATAGTTACTTAAGTGGGTATCAAAATTTTGACTTGTGAATGCTCCTTTATGTCACTTAGGTCAATATTTAATTGTTTTGCCACGTGCAGATCTCTTATCTACCACGGGCCAATTGTGCCTGGTTAAGGTCTCACACTTACGACCAAAGAACATACGTTGTTTCATATTTTATCGATACAATCTTACCAATAGTTCTTACTAGTGCTTTCTTATCACTTGTGTGTGCAAATAAGGAGATTGACATGAAATAAAACGAACTTCGTATTTAATGTACTATAGGCTATAGCTAGTGTTAACCAAAACTATTTATTACAAGGGCAAATCCAATTGGAATTCTATCTCAGGAACAATTATAAATACGGTAAAAATATTGAAGAAAAATTACAATACACGAACAAATTTTTGTTATAAAATTGAAAACAATATTTATAATGTCATAAATTTATCCTTAATGACACTGTAATTATTTCAATGATATCACATATTGTACTATATAATTACATAGTAATTATTTTAATAATATGTTTTTAGGAAATTTGTAGAATACTTACAAATTGAAGTCATATTTTAGTTTAATAAACATAATTGGGTCATTTGCTTATTAACCTAAAGTAGATGGTATACCACCACCTCTGTACTATGGTTATTGTCTGACCATGTGTTTTTTCTCTTTCCTTAGTAAATTCAAACAACAAATCCTAACCAAAAATGCTGATTTTGACCTCGGAGCAGATTTTCTATGACCTATGAATTAAAGGGTAAAAACCAGTTACTTCACATACTTTGCAATTAAAGGGTAAAAACTAGTTTTGCAATGACCTATGAACATTGTCCTAATCATATAATTCCTATCTATACATAAACATATTTTGTACTATCTACTATCTTATGTCTTATGAGCACCACTGACCATCTACTTTCTAATGCTTTATGAGCACCCCAAACATATAACTATGAATATATCACTCATGCATGCTTGAAGATGCAACAGCTCCTTTTCATTCTCATAATGTCAAATTCATCATATGCATCATCTTATTCGCATCAAATGCATGCCTATTACAAAATCAATTTTGGGCAATACTATGAATGCTTATCTTATGCTTCACATTTTCTGCAAAATGTTTCCTCTACAAATTACGTTCAGGTCTACTTTTAATCCTTAATGCTACACTACGTATACCGCATATGTTATCCTCTCAAGCTTGAAAGTTACTCTGTCCTCTACCGGCACATTTTCCACTTCTTAAAAAAAATGTGTGAATTTAGCAAATAGTTCAATATACTTCGGCATATTTGCAATTGAACCATCCACACCAACACTCATTACCGGCAATAGCAAGTAAAACCAACGGTACCTTTTCAAGTCAACCACCACAATTTCCCACAAGAAAGACAAAAATATATCACACCATGCTAAAGGATAGCATCCAAACGACACAGATAAGGTCCCTACAGTCCAAATGTCCGGACCTTATCAGCAGCCTCAATATATATATATATATATATATATATATATATATATATATATATGACATAAGCTTGGAATCTTGACTAAGAGGATATGATACTGACGCAGTACTACTGCTAAAAATCCTCAATTTCTGTAGAATGTTACAATTGAATGTTACATTTATTTTAATTAGTAAATTACAAAGTTATTTGCATAATTAGGGCCTTTTACAATTAAGATTTATTTGCATCTAAGAGTTATTGTAACTGGTTTAAGAATGTTGCAAGTGTATTAGCCTTGAATTCACTTGATGAAAATCATCATCGATTATTTGTAGCTAAAAATATTTGGGACTACTACAATAGAAAGATTATGTAACAAGGTAAATATATGGACCGACTTAAATTACATAAAAAAATCATACTTAGGGCTAAAATAACTTACACAAGTTCATTAGAGGTTCATAAATACTTACAAATCTAAAATTTGTGATAATAAATTAATAAAAGATTATTATTATTTTTTTATTTTTATTTTTATTCTACTAAATAATTGTTCGGGACCTCATTTTGTTATTTTTATTTTTATTCAACTAATTCAAATGTCACATTCAACCTCAATATGAATCATATATATAAATTCATGACGCTTTTCATCAAAAAAGACAAAAAAATATACATCATATAAATTCGAGCATCCCTTTTAAACTTTTAAATTGACAAAATGTTCACCTTGGTTAGAGAGGGAATCCGTGACAAACAAGTAACAAAAATATTTTACATTTCTTGTTAGTAAGGTGAACATTAGACTTTCTCCAGCCATTTGGCCAATTAGATTGAACCGGGCACTATACAAAGTTTATGCCTTATATTATCCTTTAGAATCTTTCACGAAAAAATTCAAAAAAAATAATTTTCAACACTACTTTGAAAAGTAAATTACTCGACACTTACACATGCAGTACTTATAATTGAATCTAAACACTACCCAACCAACTTACATATATCCATTCCTTACCTTAGCCAATATCTTCATTCTTCACTATTCCCTCGTGGGCGCCCTAGAAATGCAACCCCAACGACCGAAACCCGACCCGACGGATCCTCACATCGACGAGGACGAGCTCTCGCCCATCGAGGAGGTCCGGCTTACCGTGACTAACACCGATAACCCGACCCTACCTGTGTGGACCTTCAGAATGTGGTTCTTGGGCCTGCTCTCATGTGGGCTCCTCTCCTTCCTCAACCAATTCTTTGCCTACCGGACCGAGCCCCTCGTCATAACACAGATCACCGTCCAAGTGGCTACCCACCCCATAGGCCACTTCATGGCCCGGACTCTCCCGAAGACCAAGTTCAAAATCCCGGGCCTCGGGAAGAGGCGGTTTTCGGTTAACCCGGGCCCGTTTAACATAAAAGAGCACGTCCTCATTTCCATTTTTGCTAACGCTGGGAGTGGCTTTGGATCAGGCAGAGCATATGCTGTAGGAATTATTACCATTATAAAAGCTTTTTATCACCGGAGTATCTCCTTTTTGGCTAGTTGGATTCTTATCATCACTACCCAGGTACGTAAAACTCTTCCTAGATTTTTTTTAAAAAAATTTTATGTTTTATGTTAATATTTTTTGAATATCTTTTGAGAGAACAAGTTGGTTAAGAAAGAAAGAAAGATGGGAAGAACAAGAAGTCGTATCCGAGTGGATAGCCAAATGGTTTGCTTGTCCTAATTATTTCTTCTAGGGGAAAAAAATATGTCTTCATTAGGTGGCTGTTTGGACCATTATAATCAATAGGGTGATAATTGTTTTGGATGAAGTAAGAGCACCTTTTGTTTTTCTTTCTTTTATGTCTTGGTTTTTGTTAATAAATATAGTTTTTCTCAAGTTGCTATTTTTTTTCTTTCTTCTTCCTAAAGCAAAACAAAAAATAGAAGAGGCAAGAGTTTATTTGGAAATATTTTTGCTCTGTTTTGCCTTTTTTTTAATCATTATTTTCTGCTGATAAAAAGAACAGTTTTATTTATTTTTTTTCAAAAAAAAAATACTAGTGAATTTCTCCCCTTTAAAAATAAAATACTTGTGAATTTGCATAGTCAAGATCCTAATAGAGTTTTAACATACAATACTTGAATTTTTGAGTTTTATGCAAGTCCCACTTCTAGTGCGATGTTTTGAAGTAAAAGTCCTATGATGTGCGTGAAAGAACTTTTTACTTTTAGAACAAAGCAGCCCAACACGAGACATGGGATCCAATCATATTTTCGTATTTATGGTTGTTGATTTATCAAGAAGGGATCATTAACAAACTTTTGATTAAAAAATTTAAGAATTTTCATAAATATCATCTTTTACTTTTATAAATATTAGTTATTTTTGTTTGTAGCGTAACTTACATGTAATATAGTATAAATTTTTTAATTATGATATAAATAAATACAACTTTTTAAAGTGTGATAATATTATAATTTTAAATAAAAAAATTGGTTGCAGGTACTGGGATATGGTTGGGCTGGGCTTTTGAGGAAGTACGTGGTGGAACCCGCACACATGTGGTGGCCCAGCACCCTTGTTCAGGTCTCACTTTTTCGGTACGGTATTATAACACATAAATTTAATTTACCCGCCACCACAATTATTATTAATATTACTTTTTTTTAATAATATCCCACCACTATTATTATGTATATAGCAGATGAAGCATATGCATATTTTTTTTTGCTTGAAAATATAATAATTAAGAAAGATCTTTCCTTTTACGAGTATTTTTAAAATACAAAATTGAAATACGAAAAGTCTCGTTGAAAAACAAAAGGTCTCAGTTTAGTACTAAAAAAAATGAAGAAAGTGGTTGATTGGGACATGTACGAATCTTATTACTATAATGCTATGGTCGGAGTCAGTTCAGAATTAAGTCGGTCACATGAAGCTTCCATTTTTTTAGCAACTTGTCTTTCTTTTCTTTCTTTTTTTTTTTTTTTATAAGATACACATCTACTATATCATTGTTATTTTAAAATCCCTTGTACTATCGAACAAACTGCAAACTGAGAGTTTTTAACGTGGTGTTTGGAATGATAGTAAAAACTATTGATTAGAACTATTTTTATTATAACATATGAGAGCTTTATACTATAATAATTTTTTTTATTGTTATTATAGCATTTGAAAACTTTATATTGTTTATAACTGAGTTTGTAGCGAGAACCGTGGTTCCCACCACTCAATCAAACAGCCGGTAAATAAAACTAGTTTGAGATTTAATTTTACAAAAAATATATATATATTGTAATAAAATTGCTTTAAACTATAACTTTATGGTTTGAACTATATCTTTAAAAAGTTTCATTTCCATATTAACGAGGGCTAGAGGTATCAACTCTTCAGAGCAACTAAAAGGAATTCAAATTAACGCCGGGGGGGGGGGGGGGGAGGGGAGGGAGAAAGAAGGAAGAAATTCAAATAAATAGAAGGGAATAGAAAGGTACCCTAATGATGGCTCTTTACACTGAAAACTCTATAACGGCAAATGAGTTGAACCCAAATAAGAAGCGCTTAATAATTTCATAGAGGACGAGGGCAATAGATTTTAAAAGTTTTTTTGAAATAAATACCAGCTCTTAAAAATATTCGTAGTAAATGTCAAATTTACAATATAAATTAATAACTTATTTTATAAATAAGAAATATTTATATTGCAAGCATAAGAATAAATATATAATTTGCATCGTAAATTTATTTATTATGTAAATAAGAACTGTTTAAACTATAAACAAAAGAGTAAATTATTTACATTATAAATTTAACATTTATTATAAATATTTTTAAAACCTACCATTTACTACAATTAATTTTAAAAAAGTAACATTTCTCACCATTTCCGATAATTTCCTAAAAAATAATTGTAAAAGCTATGTTATTGCCTTGAGTCGTTTTCTGCTTCAAACTCATCAAATGCACAGCATTCTTACTTAAGAAGCTTCTATTAATGTGATAGTAAAATAATATTGCTACAAATAAATAATATACCGCACGTGTAAGATCGTGCCAAGATCACTGTGAGGACTACAGGGGTACTAAGAGAAATCGACTTGAGAATTAAATGTGTCATTCACGAAAAGAATTACATACAAACTGTCAGAATCCTTTCAAAAAGAGAGACGTTAGAAAAAATGCTTTACATTTCAAATTACAGCCAATTCTTTGTTCCATTTCGAACTATTTGTTTTTTTACATAATGCACTCCAAATTTAAATCTTAACAAGAAACACCTTAAACTTTGAAATCGTTGACAATTAAAGTCTATTAGCTACTCTTAATTTTCGTTTAATAATTTTTTTCCTTTGAAATGATAAACTTAACCCTTAAAAAAACTAACGTACAAATTTAGTGACTAAAATAGCTATTGAATCTCAATTGTTAATGATTTTAAAATTCAATATGCATTTTAACATATTAAAAGTTTGAGAAACATTATATAAAAGTGAACATTTTGAGGGTATAGCAGTGCAATGTACTCTTCAAACAAGGAAAAGGAAAATAAAGCAAATTTATTAGTTATGAGAAAGAAAAGCTGTATTCGAAATTTTGTTGTTCCCTACACGAAATTATTAGAATATATCAATCGATTATGATTGAGAAAACTAAAGAATAATCACTATAAAAGCTATCTTCTATTTCAGGCCTAAATATAAAAGCTACCTTCTATTTAAGAAGACAGAATTTGGAGCCTTACTTAAAGCAAGGCGAGGCCTTATGCAATAGCCTAGTAACTAGTTTAGTTCAGTGGGTCTTAAAAACGAAAGAAAAATATTATTCAATACGGCTGTTGTTTTGATTAATAAAGTGAAAATTTCCAACCGAAAACTTAACAAAGTAATATAATCAAACATGATATCATGTCCCTCCAGTCATCTTGTTAAACTTCTTTCACCATGTCCTAATAAAGCCATTCTTATACAGACATACACGACGCACACATCTTGTATTAGTCGAATTTCTTCCCGACTTCCTGTATAATGCCTTGTTTTACCAAGTCATTTTTTTTTTCATTTTATTTTTCCATGAAAATTCTATTAAAACAAACTGCAATATATTTTTAAATACAAATAAAAAGGACCCTGCACCTCGTCTGGAGAAATCAAAGTTTAGATCACAGCTTTATCCTGCAATCCTCTAGTCCTCGAATTTTTGGTGCCCTGGTTTGCACCTGTAATAGTATGAAGCATATTAACTTTCAAATATTTCTAAACCTTTAAAACATACATTAGCTCCACATTAATAATCAAAATGACTACTACAGAAACGTGTATACACTCTGACCTGAAATGCTTCAGCCTCCGGTCCAAAAACTAGGATTACTGAACTTTTTTAATAAATGCACCGTTTCTCAATTTCAAATAATGTCAATCATGATTTCCTAGGATTACAATGCTGAATCATTGGAGGCATGTCTATACATCTATCATCTGGTTTTCTATCTAAAATATTCATGTCAACATACAGGGCTTTGCATGAGAAAGACGAGCAGCGGATGTCACAAGCAAAGTTCTTTCTAATTGCTCTAATCTGCAGTTTTTCATGGTATGTCTTCCCCGGGTACTTATTCTCAACACTCACCAACATATCTTGGATTTGCTGGATATTCTCAAACTCAGTCACAGCACAGCAGATTGGCTCAGGCATGAGAGGCCTAGGACTGGGATCTGTCACTCTTGACTGGTCAGCCGTGGCATCGTTCTTGTTTAGCCCCCTTATTAGCCCTTTTTTCGCTATTGTCAATGTTTTCATTGGCTACGTGCTGATTATTTACGTTGCAATCCCTATAGCATATTGGGGGCTGGACTTGTACGGTGCAAGTAAGTTTCCCATTTTTTCCTCGCACTTGTTCACATCAAAAGGTCAAACCTACAACATAACGGCTATTGTGAACAAGGGGTTCGAGTTGGATGTAGTAAAGTATCAGGAGCAAGGAAGAATTCATTTAAGTATGTTTTTTGCCCTCACCTATGGCTTTGGCTTTGCCACCGTTGCCTCCACCCTAACACATGTGGCGTTCTTCTATGGAAGGTAATGCATTGTTCTAAACTCCGAAATACTTAGATTTCCAGACGCTATAGACCTATGGTATCTAAAAATGCCCGAACAAGATACATATTACTTCTATTTAAATTTTGTGTCAGTGATTAGTTAAGAGAGAAAACACGACTAGTAGTTAGCATTTATCCAACTCAGCTTCTTTTGTCAAACATATCTCAACTTGCAAAATGTTTCTTAGTATTAAGAACAAAAATTAATCAACTCTACCATTTGAAATCATTTTGCTCTTGATTGCACCTAGACTTTCAAAATAATATGGCTTAAAAGACTCATTCCAAATTCACAAGAACTTTGATGCCTCTTCCAAATTCAAATCAAGACTTCTAATAGTTCAAAATTTCAAGTGCTGTGAATCTATATATTTTATTAATCCAAAATACACACAGAGAAGCGCAAAAAAAAAAAAGGGTTCACCAAGTCTGGAGATGAAAAAGAGACGCTCTCTTTAAATTATTGACAAAGAATAAGTCCTCTCTTGTTGAACTTGAGCAAATTTCATAAAATGGATATATTTTGATAGCATAATTAAATGGACAGGGAGATCTATCAGCGTTATTGTGCTTCTAACAAAGGCAAGGAGGACATCCATACAAAACTTATGAGGAGATACAAGGACATACCTGCCTGGTGGTTTTACTTGTTGCTTGCTGTAACACTTGCAGCTTCCCTTGCACTGTGCATCTTTTTGAAAGATCAGGTTCAGATGCCATGGTGGGGACTCCTCTTCGCTGGTGTCATGGCTTTTATTTTCACCCTTCCAATCAGCATTATAACTGCCACAACCAATCAGGTGAGTCAAAATTTGTATGTCTTATCAGTAATATGCAATAAATGAAATGATGACTTTGAATGATTTGGTCCGCCTAATATCCATGATAGCGTATTTCATTGTTGGCATCACCATCCAAGTCATACCGTACTAGATTATCTTGGTACTCACCATACTTAAGTGTAGTCATCTAGAAGTTTACATGTTTACAAAGAGCTGGTTACAGCAAGATCAAATTGGCAAGGAGGACATTAAGCTATTGAGTTATATTTCCTGAATAAAAAATAAATGCCAATAATACTGTCTGCCCATTCCCTTTACTATGTTTTTGCAACAACTGCAAGTAGTAGGCCAAGATGTTCTTTCTTTTTCCTTCTCTAATTTGGCCGCAAAGCTCATGATCTCTTCACAATATATCTAAGGTACTACTAATCTTCTGATTATTCATATACAGACACCAGGGCTAAACATAATAACAGAGTACGTCATGGGTATTATATTACCTGGAAGGCCAATTGCCAATGTATGTTTCAAAACCTATGGCTATATGAGCATGGCACAAGCTGTCTCCTTCCTCAATGACTTTAAGCTAGGGCATTACATGAAGATCCCTCCAAGATCAATGTTCATAGTTCAGGTATCTTCTCTAACATTATCAAGAAACAAATAGTAGTCCTTGCACACTAAAAGCCACATTGAAAGGCAACTACATAACTATGCATCTCCACTTGAAGGAACAAGCGAACACTCTAATGCCATAACCAAAACAATAGAATCACAAGAATACTAGGGAATACTAAATAATTAAACCTTGCTACAATGACCCTTCACAATCAGGTTGTCATATTTAACACTACAATATTGCCAAGCTTATATAAGTTCCAGATATTGTTTGCACCAATTGCTCTCCCCTATTTTTTTTCCTTACAGTACATATACTGAAAATTCCCTCTTCTTCTATCTTTGTATATGTGGTCTCTAGTTCGTAGGAACGATTCTTGCTGGAACCATCAACCTTGCAGTGACGTGGTGGTTACTGAACTCTGTGGAGAATATATGTCAGGATAGTCTCCTTCCTCCAAATAGTCCCTGGACTTGTCCTGGTGACCGTGTCTTCTTTGATGCATCTGTCATATGGGGGTTAGTGGGACCGAGGCGTATTTTTGGATCCCAAGGAAACTATGCAGCCATGAATTGGTTCTTCCTTGGAGGTGCCATAGGACCAATTATCATTTGGTTACTACACAAGGCATTCCCCAGGCAAACGTGGATTCCCCTGATCAACCTTCCAGTCCTTCTAGGAGCAACAGCAATGATGCCAGCAGCAACAACATTGAACTACAATTCATGGATTATAGTTGGAACTATTTTCAACTTCTTTGTTTTTCGATACAGGAAACAATGGTGGCAGAGGTACAATTACGTTCTTTCAGCAGCATTGGATGCAGGAGTGGCTTTCATGGCAGTGTTGCTGTACTTTTCAGTGGGTTTGGAGGACAAAAGCTTGACATGGTGGGGCACTGATGGTGAGCACTGTAAATTAGCAATCTGTCCAACTGCTAAAGGCATAGTAGTTGATGGTTGTCCCTTAAAGTAATTTTGTCATATGTTTTTAACTATCAAATGGCACAGCATACTTTCAGCAATATAAAGTGAGTATTTTTATCCAAACAAACTAGAAGATTTACGTAGCTTAATAGTTATTCATACATACTCTCCTACACATTTGTGCATAAGTTTGTACCTTGCACTTTCAAATACAAATCATCTGTAACATTAACCGCTCAGTGTGCCGCATTCCTTTTTTACTTTTTAAATTTTCTTCTCTCTATTATAATTTAACTGAACTCTTTTCACCCTCAAAATAAAAATAGCTGCCAATAAGACCTCCAAAAAATTAGCTGGAGAGATGAGGTCAACACAAATTGCAGCAGCCTTCACTTTTGATAAACAAATGCATATGGAGATGCACAAGGGGCAAACCCAAGCACAAGAATCATACAAGAAAAGTTAGCATGAACACAAGGAAAAACACAGCTCGGACTGTACAATAACAGTACATTGATAGGATTCTTGATCCAAAACTCAACAAGAACTGAACTGCAACTTTTATTGAAGATATATGAAATTTTACAGATTAACAACTCACTAACCCTAACTTGGTTGGTATTTGAGAGACCAACCCCCCCTCCTTAGTCTTGGTTTTCCCAAGCCCTATCAATGACTAAAATAATCCACACTTTCTTCATATGCTAAACCCTCTATTTATGCTGACAGAAAATGTGAGAATACTTTTTTCACTGTATTTTCAGAATAATGAGTACACATATATATTGTACATTGGCTGCTAATCCAAGCCATAAAATAAGGAAAAGCAGAAAATCAGGAAAAAAACTAAAAATATTCTATTCCTAAATTAGATCCTCCTATCAAGGGATTCTCCTATCAATTACAAGAAATCAGTCCTATCAATTACAAGAAATCAGTAATCTTATCCTAAAAGAATCCTGCCAGCTTTCTAACATATGCTACTAGCATGAGTAACAACTCTAACCGACTAATAACAGAATTCCAACTAGCAGTAACTAAACTAACCCAGATCCTATCATACTAACCCAGATCCTATCATACATTTGACCAAACAAAAAGACAGAGTTAGCCATATAAAGAAAGTAGCTTTATGGTCGAAAATATAATACTCTGTCCACTTCTAAACCAGACTTAGTCACCCCAACTGATGTGCCAACCCAGGAACAAAGGAAAGGTATTCAATCATTCCAAATTTCTTTAACAAAAAATTAATATCCCGACATATAGAATTCAAAATGATGATGTCACAAGCCTACATGCTTCACCACTGAACGAAATGAGCACCTAAGAGTCGCTTCTAAACCTATAGCGGTGGTTGGCATAAGCCTCCTCGTTAAATGTCAAGTAATCCAAGTAAAATTTCATTTAAGAACTCTAGGACTATATTTTCTTCAAAGCAGGAACCTCTAATTTGGAGCTACACAGCCATATATACTCAAGCTGTCAGTATTATTTCCCTCCCAATCTTGTATCTAGACTACAGTAACCAATCAGTGAGGAACACCTACAATATACAGCTCCTAATTATCAAGGCCGTCCTGTAACCTAGAGTTTCAAAGAATTATTATTATTATTATTTCTCAAAACAAGAAACAAATTGTATTAATGGTCAAGATTGACACAAGAAACAAATTTTATTAATGGTCAAGAATCATCAAGTACAAAAAAGAGAGGAATAGAAGGAAGGTTGACCAACTTGAGAAAAAATTTAGGCATATGTCAATATATGTCAATAGGAAACACAGACATGAAACATTGTGACATGAAATCGTGGTTGAAATACAATAGCACACAGAGACATGCTTGAAAAGAACCAAAATCCAAAGGTAGAATTATTACATGATTCCCTGAACATAGTATTTCAAAATACCTTTAGATGTTCCTGGTGATTCATAGAACGCCACTGGCTATTCTCATCCATCCTAATGATAAAAGAGTTTGATCTTGAAGAGCCGCCACCACCATATTCCTTCATGTGTAAAAATGCCTTAAACGAACTGTTCAACACATTATTAAATTGTACGGAAGGAGAGAAGGTATAGGCATAGCTGCCTGGGTTATGATGCATACTTTCACAACTTCAGAGGTATCTGTGCTGCCATTAGTGCTCCTCAAGCACATTTTAAGATTACTCCGTTGCATGTATATAACAGCTCCTATAGGCCTGACATTATTTGGGGCATGGGAAACACTTAAAATTTTATAGAAAAAAGCTAAGTACTAAAGACCTCATCCTAATAAAACCAAAGTAAAATGTCTTTCTGAGACCAGCGACAGCACTTCTTACACTAAGTTGCTTTTCATCAACTAAATCAGAATGCCCATCTGCTGTCACTCCCTATATAGATTAAAAAATGAACAACAAATAAATTTTATCATCAGATATTTGACATTTGAAAAGAAACTTTTGAACTAATAGACAAGGCTGAAGAACCATGGAGTTGTAACATACCATACATGCAATATTGCATATAGTTTAATGGATGAATTTTTTTAAATGCCAGTCAGATAACTGTATGTACAAAGAAGAATGAAAGAGGGAAGTTCACAACATGAAAGAAACAAGGTATTGGATTTTTTTTTTTTTCTGCTTTTTAAGCGATCACAGCTCCAATGTAGTAATCAATTACCAGACACTCCCGATAAAATCCTCGGCCCAGCCTAACTTTGAAAACTTTACCCAGTAGCTTCTTCACAGCTTTTTCACGACCAGAAATAAAAGAATTTCCCTTGGTGATTAAGTCAGCAGCACTAATCTCCACTAACTGCAACAGGAGTAACAGAACTCAGATAAAGAGAAGGCAGCACTAAACACAAGCTATAAAGATGAGTTGATGCTAGTTTAAGGGGAATGGTGTGCAATTTGAATCTATAGATATAGCCACTTGAGGATAGCACAAGTGGTTAAAGTGTATGTGTGGGAGGGTGTGTGACCAAGGTTCAAACCTTGGTGTGAGCTTATCGATCAAAAAAAGAAAAAATTTGAATCTATAGATATTAAAATTTTCTACCAAAAAAAAGTATCTTTCAATATAAAAACAAAAACAAAAACAATAATCCTAGTTGCGTCACTTTCGAACATGGTTTGTGATACAGCAGTACATAATAAGACTAAAGATCTAGTACTCACTCTCTTTAACTTACCACCTTATCCTATTTATCAATCAAAAAGGACAAAAGATCAAGTACTCAGGTGACTGAAGTGCCAGTGCTTAGGACAGACACAAACAAATGGAAACAACATGACGTTGTTATGAAAACCAAAAAGGTTAACGACTACCCAATTACTCTTAAAATCATAAGAATTTACTCAAGATTGAGATCAAATTTTGTACCACTGAATCTGTTCATACATATACGGATTGGTTAAGCAATTTAGCTTTGAGCGCCATTCATCAAGTCCAATCAAAAACGCCCAATGTCTGGCAAGCTCTGTCTCCGAAAATCTACATCTTCAACATACTTAAGAAGCAGTTCCACACGATCTTGGTCCTTGGGCTCTAACAGACTTGAAACCATCTCCTAAATTCGAAAAGATAAAGAAGAGAAAAAAATGATAAAAATCCAATTTTATCATTGAGCTAAATACACATGTAACAGCAGTGAAACTAAACCAAAACTACAAAGTGAAAAACTCGCTTCTATTTCCACTTACGTCAGAACATTTCATCTCGACAATTTTAGCAGAGAAGTATTTGTACATAGCAATAGAACTACTCGTCTCAACCTTCAAATGAAAAGTAAGGTTCCCACCACAATCTCCCACAGAAGGTACATTCAGAAGCACCAATTTTCGATGATCAAACCCGATCACTCTAATTCAACCACAATTCACAAAAGATTAAAACATTTCTGCAATCTTAAACCACCAGAAAATTGACAAAAACAAGAATTTCAGGTTGAACAAAAAGAAACCAAAGAAACGTGAAATTAACTAAGCTCACTTGCACGAAGCTCGCCGCGAGAGGGCCTCGGCAAATCTCTTCGGGCCAAGGAAGTCGAGAAGATAAAGTTACTCCAGACCTTCAGCGCACAAATCCTCAACCCTGCGAAGGAAAGAAAAAACAAAGAAAAGAAAAGAAAATGAAGAAAGCCGCTTGTTTGGATGCCGAGAAAATGGAGAGGAAAAGATAAAAGACCTGAGAGGGTGGACGGAAGAGAAAGGGAGAATGAGGCAAAGGAGGTTGAGGCGGGAGTGGAAGAGGTGAGCAAAGACAGCCGAGAAAGCACCGGAAAAGGAAGGGTAATTGTAGAGAGCAAAAGAGGGGACCTTGTCTTGCGACGCTTTGGCTGTGGCTTCCAACGCCGTGTCTGACCGGAATCCCCGGGTGAAGGGAATAAGAATGGTCGTCGGTTTCAGGAAAGGTGAGAACTTAATCGGCGTTTAACACAGTCAGTGCCTTTTTGTTTTGTTTTTTGTTTTCTTCTCTTTTCTAGATATACCCCATTGCCATCTTCACCAACTCCAGCCAAAATCCCCAGAACCTCTTCACCAACACGCCAAATGGCTTCTTTGAAACAAGGAAAGAAAATGTTGAATTTGTTTCAAGGTTTTGGTTTTTCATACAGATACATAAATTTTCACAAAATTTACCCTAAAATTATAAGGAAAAAAAACACATAAATTTCAAAATACAAAAAAATAATAATTTTAATAATGAAAACACAAAACTCAGATTCCATCTATTAAAAAAAAAAAAAGAAACCCAGATTCTGGTAGCGTCACCGGAGAGACCGACATCAGTCTCAGCGTTTGCAGGCGGGCTGCGAGACCCACGGTTCGCGAGACCCATCGAGTCCGAATCCAATCAATGGTTCGTCGTCGGAGTCCGCAACAAGAAGAAATGCAAATTGTTGTCGTCAGAGTTCATTGTTCTTGCGAATGGTCTTTCGCAAATCGTCATCGGAGGTTGTTGGATCTCGATCCCGATTCGTCTTTAACGTCTCCGAACGTCGATATTCTCGCTCAATCTCTTCCTCTGTCGCGAAAATTAGTCTTCAGCAGCTTCGAACGACAACGAAATCGTCAGAGGCGAATTGAACTGTACGCAGAGCTTCTTGATCAGGTGAAGAATGGCGTTTGGAATTTTGACAATCACCTCCTCAGTGGCCTACGGTGGCGCTGAAGTGAGGCTGGGTCTGAGATAGGGATAGGGCTGGTCGGCGTTGAAGTGGAAATAGGGAGAATTTGAAAAAAGGGAAAAAAAAAATTCCTAATTAAAAACGAATACACTGTTGAGAGTGGGTGAATTATTCGACAGCATTTCTTCAATTATGGGAGTAGGTAATTGATTCTGCTCTCCGGCTCGAGGTCGTAGCAAAGATTTTTTTCTTTCTTCTTCTTCCTTCCCGTTGGAATCATCTTCAGAGTGAATCAAAACATGCATCATTCATTGCATCCCGAGAAAGAATCTTTTTTTTTTTTCCTTCCTTGTGTCTTGAGAATACAACTTGTTTGAGAAGAAAAATTTCCAAAATGGCCTCCTTTTTCCTCCATTGATTGGCTCGAGAATGCAACAAGTTGCATTAAACAAAATTTTTCTCCTCTTTTTTCCCTGGTTCCGACCGGGTAGAGGTCTTTTTTTTTAGTTTTTATCTAGTGCTTCATGGCTCATGGGAGAAGGGAATGGCACAATCTAGGGCGTTAATTGCTTGGAACAATAGACCAAATGAATGCTTAGATTGCTGGGGCAGGTGCAGCAGATCACCTCCGTTGAGTTTCATCAATGTAGGCACAGCTGACAAACGAGATCACAATTGCATGGTAGAGCGGCTGCAGTGGATCAAGGACTACGTTAAGCAGCCCATATGGGGGGACCCTCCCTGTGGCAGCTCGGTTTGGCTCCAAGCACATGTTGTGTGGGCACCCAACTCGACTTTAGTGTCGGCTCGGCTCCATTTTCTTCAGCTCAAAGGTAGCTACCTCATCTTTCAAAAATTAATTCTTTGGGCCAAAATCAATGATTCTTTGCACTTTTTCTTCTATTTTTGCCCCTATTCCACCAATCTCTACAAATAAACCCAAAGAAAATGATTGTTTTCCAAAAAAAAAATTACTAAAAGTAACAAAATATTATTTGATACTTACTTAACACAAAACTTAACTTAAAACTGAAAACACTTATTAAAATAAAAATATACTTTTAATTAGACTTATGGTTGTAATATATTTCTTAAAAATAAAATAATTGACACTTAAAAATACTTCTAAAAAATTACCAAAAATATAATTGAACAATAAAAACCTAGAATTAAACATATTTTTATTGAAAACACAATAGAATACTAAAGGCACGAAAAAATGCTTAATTAAAGATTTTAATAACAAATAAAATAAATAAATTATTTCAAACTTATAAGCACATATATTTTTACATGTTATCAAATAGACACTTTAATGTAGTTTAGCGAGCTTAGTAAGCTCTTATTTAATTTAAAAAGTTTATTATTAGTGAAATTAAGAAACTAACGTTACAATCACTAAGAACTTAAGTCCGTTTTAGTAAAGGCTGAGAAAATCTTAGAATTAAATAATGTAATTCACATATTTAAATCAAGGATTTTCCTAAAATATCATGTATCAATTTTTGTGATTGAAAAATTTACGAAATTGATATAAATGTTCTAAAATTCTATAGTAAATTTTAAAAGTTAAATTTATTAACCTTTGTGATTGAATAAATTAGTCGACAAATTCTACCGCGACTTAAGTCAAGAGAAATTTCAATCTGTAAATAACTTAAGAGATTCAATTATAAGAATTTTGAAGTGTAGTACAAAGTTAGTAGTGTATTAAGATATACTCCATTGCCATCTTCACAAACTCCAGCCAAAATCCCTAAAACTTCTTCACTAACACGGCAAATGGCTTTTTTGAAATAAGAAAAAAATGTTGAACTTGTTTTAAAGTTTAATTTTTTCATACAAAAACAAAAATTTTCACAAAATTTTCCCTAAAATAATAGGGAAAAAATACATACATTTTAAAATACAAAAAAAAATAATTTTAATAATGAAAATACAAAAATCAGATTCCATCTATTAAAAAAAGGGAAACCTAGATTCTGGCAGGGTCAACGGAGAGACTGATATCAATCTTAGTGTTTGCAGGTGGGCCGCGAGACCCATTGAGTCGGAATCCAATCAATGGTTCGTCATCGGAGTCTATAACAAGAAGAAATGCAAATTGTCATCGTCGGAGTTCATTGTTCTCGTGAATGGTCTTTCACGAATAGTCATCGAAGGCTATTGAATCTCGACCCCGATTTGTCTTTAACGTCTTTAAACATTAATATTCTCGCTCGATCTTTTCCTCAGTTGTGACAAAATAGTCTTCAACGACTTCAAATGACAACAAAATCGTCGAGGCAAATCGGACTGTGCATAGCACTTCTTGATTAGGTGAAGAATGGAGCTTGGAATTTTGACAATTACCTCCTCGATGGCCTCTGGTGGTGCTAAAGTAGGGCTAGGCCAGATATGGGGATGGGGCTGGTCAGCGTTGAAGTAAGGATGTGTATGATGGTTGGATGGGAAGAGAAAGAACAAAATCCTAAAAAATAATTGTTCGGTAAAATTCACTAACGCAAGTGCACGTTATCGATCAAGTAATACAATAGTGAGTAAGAGTATCATCTCACACGGACTGTTGTATAATAATCTAACTAAGTATTAAAGTTGGATTAACTCTAAAGTTTATCTAGCTGATTATATGAAGTTGAGATTGAATAAAATACTGAACTTAAGTACTAAATTAAGAAGAAAAATTGCAATTAATTCAAGAGATACTTCAATAAGACAAGGCGTTAAGGCATTTGATTTCACCATAATCATTGGATATGAATTTCATAAAATTATGCAACCCAATTCACAATATACATGTGATGACGGAAATTCCTAAATTATTTACTATCCTATCTCTAGGTATAGCAAATCTACTCAGTTTATTAACTCACTATATCTCTATGTGAATTTAAATAAATCAGAATGCATTAAGACTCATGAACTTTCCAGGTAAAGCCACACAAATAATATGGTATATCTCTATCCATATTCAATTCATGGTTATATGTTAGATGAAACATTTGCATAATTCTCCCTTCTTAGTTTTGAACGTGCACATCAGATCATTTAAATGGTAGCTAATCATTCAAAAGCATTAAGCATAATAACAAATAACTCACATGAATAAAATCAATTATGGTGCATAACTAAATATGAAATTCACATCATCATGATTAGGCTACATCATAGCCCTAACTAAGAAAATTAAAACATAATTGAAAATGAAATAAAAACTGAAAATTTAATTGAATCAAACATCAAGAGTTAAGATAACAAAAAATTCTGTCACCAATCTCTCACTTCTTACTCTGGATTGCTTGACGGCTCCTAAGAAAAATAAACAACACTCTGAAAAATAAAAAGAATAAAAACTAGCTCTCCCTTTGACTATTACATTGTTGTCTATTTATACTACTCTTAAGTTAACTAAACCCTTGTTTCACGTCCAGAAATCACGGTTTAGAATCACCCTCAGCGTCGCGGCCCTCCTTTCCCAGCGCTGCAGCGCTTCTTTTTTTTTCTTTTTTTTCGTCGTAGCGCCGCGGCTCTCCTTTCCCAACGTCACGGCACTGAGTCCCTACCAAAAGTTCTGCTCAGGCCAACTTGGACGCCGCGGCACTTCTCCTCTGCCAACAAGCTTCAAGTTCGTGCTCGATTTGCAATTTTTCTCCAATTTCTTGTGCTCCTACTCCCCTTTCTTTTCTTTTCTTTCTTTCTTCAACCTACATCAATAAAAGCATACTTTCATGAAAAAGTTGGGTGTTTCATGTAATTTTTCTCAAGAACATAGTAATATTCGCTAACTAAAAGCGGTCAAATAAGTCTCTAAACTAGAGTTATCAAAACTCCCCAAAGTAACTTTTGCTAGTCCTCGAGCAAAACCAAGAAGTAACACAAACATGAAACAACAAATCCTTCAAGATGTCCTCCAAAATTTTTCCATCCTACGTTTCAAAGAAAAGAACAAATTCCATCCCAACATTGAGATCGATTTGCTATTTAAGACTAATTCTAATTCCATGACCCATGTGTGTGTGTTATCCATTCTTTTCAAATTGTATGCAGTCTAGTAACATCCACATTACTCTAAGAAGCTTTGATGAGTTGTACAAAGAAACATGTTTCATAGGTTCACCTTTCATTCCTCTCTCCACTAATGTAGGCTAGTCATCCAACTAAAAATCATTAGGGCTTTATTAAGCTTGTAACGTAAGGCTGGGCTAAAGGTAAGATAAAAGTTAATTTTATGCTCAATTCACCCCTCCCATGTTGATTTCTAGACTACAATTAGAACTCACTCTTGGTTGTACACCCTTAAACCACTTCAACTGTACAATCAATATTTACCCTTCTCCTTCAAACCATTCAACTCCTTAACAATAACACTTTTTTTTTAGACCCTATCCCCAAGTTTACTCCATCACCCTCAACTGCACTCATTTATGCACTTTCATTTTCTTAGTCACTCACTGTTGTTGTTCCAACCTTTTTTCTGGTTTTGTGTTGTTGTTGTTGTTGTTGTTGTTTCTTTTTCTTCTTTTTTTATTTTTTATTTTTTTGTTTTTTCTTTTTTTTTTCTTTTTTTTTATATAAAAATAATATGAATACTAATAAGATCCTTAAATAGCAAAATTAATCCAACGTCAGACTCAAAAACTTCTACACTTTAAGTAACAACTCAACAACTCCTCTGCTCCACTCTACCTCCCAAAATACGCTCACCTTCTTCACAAATCAACATGTTTCCAGGATGTGGGACAAGGTACAATGATTGGCTAGTTTAACAAATGTGGGTGTCAAAGAAAGAACGGCTAATGCATCAAGGCTCAACAAGGTGACTAGGGATATTTAACCAAGGTCGGCTTGAACGGCTCAAACGATCCAAAAATGGCCTAAATCATGTTTTCAGTCAGATGTAGCCTAGGATTTTGCCTCGAGAGAAAATCATATGAATTCTAAAACATGGGTGAACATCAACTAGACATACACACAATTCAAAAATTCAAGATTTTCGTGCTCAAGAAATAGATCATAAATTTAAAATTAGAATTAAACAACAAATCCATCACACGTTTAGACAAAATATTCGCACCTCCTACAAATTTCAAGACATCCAAATAAAGGATTCAATCATATCCAGATTCATCAATGCAGGAATGTATCACTTCAAGTTTCAAAAGGGCTAACACAAGTTTTAACAAACAAAAATTTTTGTTTCCCCCCCAAACTAAGTAAAGCATTGCCCTCAATGTATATAAAAAAAAAAAAAAAAAAAAAGGTAAGGGAAACCCCCTGAGTAACAAATGAGGCCAATTGGACTTGTGCAGCCATGTGAACTCCGAGAAGTGATCTGGACAACAAGGAAAACAAACAAAACAAAAACCTTAAGAAGTTGAGAATGAAAAGAAAACCTAAATAATGAAATAATATTGAAAGTGAAATCAACGCTCAAGGTGATCAGGAAAATGCGGTGGAGGTGGAAGTTGAGATTCATCCATGCCCAAGTGTCGAGCAATTGCCCGCGTCATGGCAATATTATATTCTAGGCCCAGTTTCAAATGACGCAAGCGATCACTGATTGGTAACTCCAGGGCAGGTACAGTAGGCAGTTGAACTGTAAGAGTGACTTGTTCGAGATGAGAGGGTTGGCTCGAGGCAGAGGCACCAGTGTCTTACCGAAGCAGAGGGCGTACATCTTGCTCTCGAAAGCTTCCCACAACCTTTCTGTTGATGATTTTCATTAGTTGTAATAATTCTTCCTCTTGGTCGAACGGGACTCCGGTGTCGATGCATAGTCTTGTGATGAGGGAAGAGTAACCCAAACCACCAGTCGTAGAACCCATGGCGGTTCTAAGAATGTTGTCTTGGATCACTTTCCCCACATCAATAGTTTTACCTGGAACAATAGCAAACAACAAGGCAGCTCTGTCCTTGGTAACATCAGAAAAATGCATTACAGGCATTAATTTAGACGCAATAAAATACAACCAAGCTTTGTACTCCCTGTTTAATACGGAGGAGGGAAACGACACCGCTTCGCCGCCCCGTGTTAATTTCCACGTGGTGCCTGGAGTAGCTATTGTGCCAAGAACTTCCTCAAAATCTAAATGTTCACTTAGGTATTCATAATAGTCATCATTATCGATATTGCAGAGCCCATAATACCTGTTAATGGTCGTTTTATCAAAACGAACCATTTTACCTCGTACACTTACCTAGAGGTTAGTGTGCTCTGGAACATTGGCATAAAATTCCCGAACAAGTGGGACTACAGCCGCCTCGGGTTGCTCAAGAAATTTTCTCCACCCTCTTTGCACAACCATATTAAAAAATACTGTAGAAAAACCATCACTAAAGTCTAGACCCCGTTCTGGTACAATAGTTTTCTTAACAATGGCATCGTTATGTCTTTTTCTAGCGGCCTCACTCACAAAACGGCTGGATGGAGTGGATGAGGAGGCTGAAGTTCGTGTGCGCTTAGAAGCCGTTTTTTTTCCTTTTTTTGTTTTTTTTTTGTGTGTTTTTTTTTAATGGCACACACGCTTAAAGACTAAGCACTCAACACAAATTACTGCTCCCTATAACTGCATAGAGGGTACCTAACACTGCCAAAATTTCACTTGTCAAACACCACCAAAACCTAGAACCTTATATGCCTTAAATGCCTATAGTAAAATCTAACTTGATAGTTTACCGTAAAATAAAACTGAAATCATAAATAACCCAAAAAGTTCAAATTTTAGGAAAAATCACACAAAATACAAAATAATAAAATAAAATAAAATAAAAATTAAAAAAATTAAATATATGGAAGGGAGATGACTTACTTGATGAGAAGGACGAACACAAAAGAAAAGGCAGCCAAAACGTTGGAGGATTGCAAAGTTGTCTAGAAAGAGAGAGGAGAAGAAGAAGTGGGAGAAAGAAGTTTAGTTTAGTGAGAGAAAGTGAATGGGTGAGAATGTGGGAAAGAAGGTGGGTGGTTATGTTTAAAGCTTTTTCTTTCTTTCTTTTTTTCGAAACCACTCAAACAGCTCCACGGTGCTGGCGCTAGTGTTCTGTGATTTTTTTTTTGTGGCGCCGCGGCGCTGTGGTTATAGCGCCGCGGCGCTGTAAATTGAGGGCTGCGGCGCTTGGATTCTGCCTAAAGAAACTCAATTCACCCAGAGACTTTTTTCTGCATGCTCCCTTACTGACTTCAACACCTGCAAAACAAGATCGACACTTGAGAAACAAAAATAACCTGAATTATTTATTTATTATTATTTTATTATTATTATTATTTTATTTAATGACATGATAAACAGGGAAATGCTTGGGTTGCCTCCTAAGAAGCGCTTGCTTTATTTTTTTCAGCCAAACTGTCTCAATTGTCACTTTGTAGGAGCTTGTAAATCTATGGTGGTTTTATGCCTGTTAACTCCACCTCCAAAATAGGGCTTCAAGCGCTGACCATTGACCTTAAATGTGCCTTTAGTATCGTGTGCAACCTCTATTGCTCCAGATGGAAAGACTTGTGTTACTGTAAACGGTCCTGACCACCTAGACTTCAGCTTATCTGGAAACAATTTAAGGCGAGAGTTATAGAGCAAGACCTGTTGACCAACTGCGAACTCTTTTATGAGAATGTGCTTATGATACCATCTTTTCGTTTTCTCCTTGTAAAGCTTTGCATTCTCATAAGTATCGAGCCAAAATTCATCCAACTCATTTAGTTGCAGCAACCTAGCCTCACGTGTCAACTGCGCATCAAAGTTCAAACATTTAGTTGCCCAATAAGCCCTATGTTCTAGCTCTACTAGCAGGTGACATGCTTTTCCAAAAACTAGCCTAAAAGAGGACATCCCGATGGGAGTTTTGAATGCAGTCTTATGCCCAAAGTGCGTCATCTAACTTAATAGACCAATCCTTTCTAGAGGCATTCACTATCTTCTCCAAAATCCTCTTGATTTCCCTATTTGAAATCTCCACTTGATCACTAGTCTGAGGATGATACACTAGTGCCACCTTATGTGTAACCCCATATTTTCCCAAAAGTGCCTCAAATTGCTTACTACTAAAATGCGACCCTTGATCACTTATGATTGCCCTGGGGGTACCAAATTAGGAAAAAAATGTTCTTTTTTAGAAATTTGGCCACGACCTTAGTGTCGTTTGTTGGTACAGCAGCTGCCTCTACCCACTTAGATACGTACTTTATGGCTACTAAGATGTATTCATTCCTAAATGAAGGTGGAAATGGTCCCATGAAATCAATATCCCAAACATCAAATAGTTCACACACAATAATGTTATTTAAAGGCATCTCATTTTTCCAAGAGATATTTCCCATTCTTTGACATCTATCGCATGAGGCTACATAGAAGTGTACATCTTTAAAAAGTGTGGGCCAATAGAAACCTGATTCTAACACTTTAGCAGCAGTTTTAGGACCACTAAAATGACCACCAGCCTCTCCATCATGACAAAGTTGTAGAATGCTTACCATTTCATCCTCAAAAACACATGTTCTTATCACCTGATCTGTGCAAACTTTAAACAAGAAAGGTTCTTCCCAAAAATAGTGTTTAACATCAGAAAAGAAATTTTTCTTTTGTTGATATGATAACTCAGGGGGTAGAACATTACTTGCTAAAAAATTTACCAAATCAGCATACCAAGGGACTCGTGTGGATTTGATAGAGAATACCTACTCATCAGGGAATTCCTCTAGAATTGGGCTGCCCACTTCATCATGATTAGGAATTTTGGATAAGTGATCTACAACTAGGTTCTCAGTTCCCTTTTTATCCTTGATCTCCAAATCAAACTCTTGAAGCAACAAGATCCACCTAATTAACATGGGCTTGGATTCCTTCTTTTCAAGTAAGTATTTCAGAGCAGAATGATCAGAGTAAACAACTACTTTTGAACCAATCAAATAAGAATGAAATTTATCAAAAGCAAAAACTACTGTCGGAAGTTCCTTTTCTGTTGTTGTGCAATTCAGTTGTGCTCCCGACAAGGTCCGACTAGCGTAGTATACAGTTTGAAAAATTCCATTCTTTCATTGGCCCAGCACTGCTCCAACTACTGAATCACTTGCATCACACATGAGCTCAAAGGGTAAATCCCAATCAGGTGTTGCCATGATAGGTGCTGGCACAAGCTTTTCCTTCAAAGTGTTAAAGGCCTGCAAGCATTCATCAGAAAACACAAATGGAGCATCTTTAACCAACAAGTTAGACAAAGATCTAGCAAGTTTAGAAAAATCTTTTATAAATCGCTTATAAAATCCAGCATGCCCCAAGAATCTGCGAACAAGTTTGACAGACGTGGGTGGAGGCAATTTTACAATAACCTCAACTTTGGCTCTATCAACTTCTATACCGTCTTTCGAGATTTTGTGTCCAAGCACAATTCCTTCTTGCACCATAAAAGGACACTTTTCCTAATTCAAAACAAGGTTAGTTTCCTCACATCTTTGTAACACCAATGCCAAATTATGTAAGCATAAATCGAATGATGTGCCAAAAACAGAAAAGTCATCCATGAAAATTTTAATGAATTTCTCAACCATATCAGAAAAAATGGCCATCATAAAACGCTGAAAAGTTGCCGATGCATTACAAAGACCAAAGGGTAGCCTTCTATATGCAAAAGTGCCATAGGAACAAGTGAACGTGGTCTTTTCTTGATCCTCGGGTGCAATAGGGATCTAATTATACCCTGAATATCCATCTAGAAAACAATAAAATTCATGTCCTGCAAGTCTTTCCAACATTTGGTCAATAAATGGTAAAGGAAAATGATCTTTCCTTGTGGCATCATTTAATTTCCTATAGTCCATACAAACACACCACCCAACAACTGTTCTAGTTGGTATTACTTCATTATTATCATTCTTTTGAACAGTCATACCTCCTTTCTTTGGCACAACTTGCACAGGACTTACCCATGAACTATCAGATATGGGATAGATGATCCCAGCGTCCAATAGTTTGATGACCTCAGCTTTCACCACTTCTTGCATTTTTGGGTTTAGACGCCTTTGGGGTTGAATGGTGGGCTTGTATTTCTCCTCCATAAGAATTTTGTGCATGCAAATGGAGGGGCTTATTCCCTTGATGTCTGTAATCTTCCATCCAATTGCGCCTTTGTGCTCTCTTTACACCCTGAGCAGTTTTCCTCCATAAGATCTCTCAAAGAAGAAGAAATAATTACATGTAGTGAGGATTTGCCATCTAAATAAGCATATTTTAAATGAGAAGGTAAGGGTTTGAGCTCAAGAATGGGAGGCTCTTCAATTGACGGCTTAGGCCTTGTGGTGGACTATCCCACTTTTACAAGTTGCAATGCTATATGCCTCGGAATTGGTGGATTTGCCTCCATAAAGTCTACATATTCCCTTATTTCCTCATTCTCAACATCTGCACCAGTAGATTGGGTTAGACAAGCTTCAAGCGGGTCCTTGAAAACATCTTCCTGAAAAACGTTAGATACCAGCTTATCAATAGTGTCAATTCTAAAGCAAGAATCATCAGTTGAGGGATATTTCATTGCTTCAAACACATTAAAGGTGACATGATCATCTTGAACACTGTGAATTAATTTTCCTTGTTGCACATCAATCACGGTTCTTCTTATTGCTAGAAAAGGATGGCCTAAAATGAGCAGTATCTCACGATCTTCCTCCATTTCAAGAACAATGAAATTTGTAGGAAAAATAAACTTGTTAACCTTTACTAGCACATCCTCCACAATACCTCTTGGATGCTTAATCATACGATCTACAAGTTGAACTAACACTGTGGTTGCTTTAACTTCTCCCAAACCTCATTTCTTACAGATAGAAAAAGGCAATAAATTGATATTAGCATCCAAATCACACAATATTTTTTAAAAATAAAAGTCACCAATAGTACAAGGAATTGTAAAACTCCCTAGATCTTTTAGTTTAGGTGGCAACTTATTCTGCAGAATGGCTGAACATTCCTCATTCAATTTCACCATTTCATAGTCCTTTAGCTTCCTTTTGTTGGCCAAAATCTCCTTCAAGAATTTTGCATAGCTAGGCATTTGGGCTAAGGCATCTGCAAAAGGAATATTAATATGCAATTTTTTAAACACCTCAAGAAATTTAGAAAATTGCTTATCTAATTTGTGTTGTTGGAGTCTTTGAGGGAATGGAATGGGAGGCACATAAGGCTTTAGATCATTTGGAAAAAGCTTGCTCTTGCGTGTCTCTTTTGATTGCTCATTACTCTCTTCTTCTTGTTCAATAATGTTTTAGCATCTTCTTGTCCTAATTGTTTGCCACTTCTCAAAGTTATTGTCTTTTTGTTCTCAATAGGATTCTTTTATGTGTTGCTTAGCAAAGAACCCTGCGGTCTACCTGAGATCATATTAGCCATTTGTCCTATTTGCATTTCCAGATTTCTAATGGATGCCTCTTGATTTTGGAGTCTTGCATCTGTACTCTTCATGAAATCTTGAGTGGAGGTCGCTAGCTTAGCAACAATATCTTCTAGATTTGGCTTTTTCTCTTCCTGTTGCTTGAATCCTGGTGGTGGTCTCATTGCATTTTGATTGCCCCATGAAAAATTAGGATGATTCCGCCACCCCGGGTTGTAAGTGTTGGAATAGGGATTATTTTGTGACCTGTTAAAATTTCCAACAAAATTAGCATTTTCAGAAGGTTGAGCAAAATTATTACCTACCTGGCATTCATTGCTGGCATGTCCTCCACCACAAAATTCACATATTGCATTCTGAATTTTCATAGCTGAAGCACTCATATGGTCTATCTTTCTGTTAAGTGCTTCAAACTGAGCTGTGAGTGCAGACAATGCATCCACTTCATGAACTCCTGCAGTTCTCCTAGTTTGTAGCCTTTTAGTAGGCCACTGATAGTTATTTGATGCCATCTCTTCTATTAGATCAAAAGCCTCCTCAGGTGTTTTATTATTTAATGTCCCACCTGTAGCTGCATCAATGGTAGCCCGGAGACTTGCACTAGACCCATTGTAAAAAGTTTGTACCTGCATCCAGACTGGTAATCCATGATGTGGACACCTCCTTAGCAACTCCTTGAATCTTTCCCATGCCTCATATAGCGACTCATTGTCCATATGCAAGAAATTAGTAATATCATTACGTATTTTTGCAGATTTTGCTGGAGGGAAAAACTTACCAAGGAATTTTTGGGCCATAGTATCCCAAGTCGTAATTGATCCTGCAGGAAGAGATGTGAGCCAATTCTTAGCTTTATCCCTAAGAGAGAATGGGAACAATCTCAATCTAATTGCATCATCTGAAACTCCATTAAATTTAATAGTGTCACAAATTTCGAGGAATCCATCAATGTGGGCATTTGGATCATTACAAGGTAGCCCACTAAATTGCACTTATTGTTGAATCATTTGGATGAGAGATGGCTTGATCTCAAAGTTGTTCGCTTAAATAGCCGGCCTCCTAATGCTTGAAGTGGCTCCTTGAATAGTTGGTGCTGCATAATCTCTCAAAAGTCGGCGAGGGTTTCAGCTTCACCTGCATCTGCCATTTTCTTAGTGCGATTTCTCTGTTCCCTTAACAATCTTCTGAAAGTACGCTCGATTTTTGGATCAAACTTAACAAGTTCCCCTTGTTTAGTTATTCTCATACACCAACATACTCCTAAAAATGAACAAAATAAAAGAAACTAGATTAAATCAAGAGTTATCCGGTATTAATATTAATTAGTATTAAACAAGTAGTCCCTGGCAACGGCACCAAAAACTTGCTCTGTAAAATTCACTAACGCAAGTGCACATTATCGATCAAGTAATACAATAGTGAGTAAGAGTATCGTCTCACAGGTACTGTTGTATAATAATCTAACTAAGTACTAAAGTTGGATTAACTCTAAAGTTTATCTAGCTGATCATATGAAGTTGAGATTGAATAAAATATTGAACTTAAGCACTAAATTAAGAAGAAAAATTGCAATTAATTTCAAGAGATACTTCAATAAGACAAGGCGTTAAGGCATTTGATTTCACCATAATCACTAGATATGAATTTCATAAAATTATATAACCCAATTAACAATACACATGTGATGATGGAAATTCCTAAATTATTTACTATCCTATCTCTAGGTATAGCAAATCTACTCAGTTTATTAACTCACTATATCTCTATGTAAATTTAAATAAATCAGAAGACATTAAGACTCATGAACTTTCTAGGTAAAGCCACACAAATAAGATGGTATATCTCTATCCATATTTAATTCATGGTTATATGTTAGATGAAGCATTTGCATAATTCTCCCTTCTCAGTTTTGAACATGCACATCAGATCATTTAAATGGTGGCTAATCATTCAAAAGCATTAAGCATTAAGCATAATAACAAATAACTCACATGAATAAAATCAATTATGGTGCATAACTAAATATGAAATTCACATCGTCATGAGTTAAGAGAACAAGAAATTCTATCACCAATCTCTCACTTCTTACTTCGGATTGCTTGACGGCTCCTAAGAAAAATAAACAACACTCTGAAAAATAAAATAAAAAAACTAGCTCTCCCTTTGACTATTACATTGTTGTCTATTTATACTACTCTTAAGTTAACTAAACCCTTGTTTCACGTCCAGAAATCACGGTTCAGAATCACCCTCGACGCCGCAGCCCTCCTTTCCCAGCGCTACAGCGCTTCTTCTTCTTTTTTTTTCTTTTTTTTTCGTCGTAGAGCCGCGGCGCTCCTTTCCCAGCTCCGCGGCGCTGAGTCCTTGCCAAAAGTTCTGTTCAGGCCAACTTGGGCACTGCGGCGTTGCTTTTTGGGCGCCTTGGCACTTCTCCTCTGCCAACAAGCTTCAAGTTCGTGCTCGATTTGTAATTTTTCTCTAATTTCTTGTGCTCGTGCTCCCTTTTCTTTTCTTTTCTCTTCAACCTACATCAATTAAGGCATACTTTCATGAAAAAGTTGGGTGTTTCATGTAATTTTTGTTAAGAACATAGTAATATTTGCTAACTAAAAGCGGCCAAAGAACTCTCTAAACTAGAGTTATCAATAATGTATTTCTTAATTTATTTTTTAGAATAAAAATTTTATAATTAATTATTAAATCGTATATGATAGAGTCTATTTTGATTTAGTACTCTATTTTTTTTAACTATTGTTTTCAAATTTAAGGATTGTACAATGCAGTTGGATCATTCTTTATCGCTAGGGAATATTAGCGCCCCTACCACTGTATTTCCTTCTTTTTTTTCATGAACCAAGGAGGAGAGAAGATTACTGAGAGAACTTGAAAGATATCAGGTAGACAATAATATAACAAATGAAAAAAAGTGGCATAGATACGAAGCGTATTTCACAAATCAGACATTAATCTCTAGTCTAATCTGCTACTTTGAATTTTAAAATTTTAAATCTAAAACTAGTCAGTGGGATCCCAATCTTGTACGAAAACATTAGTTTTGTGGATTTATGGACTGAACTTTAAGTTCATTAAACAAATTAAAAATTAAAATAAACATAACTTAACATAACATATTTCAATAAAATGTAACATATTACAACCTAATTGACATGTTTAGTTGAACTTCAAAAGATAATTCGTCATTGTTGTTTTGTTTTAATAAGTCAATTAAATTGTTTAGTTGAACTTTAACTAAAAAGGTAATCTTAGTTTAGTGTTCAACAAGGACATTTGGTAAGTCAGTTGAAATTAATTGGTTCCAAGTAAGTACAGCATAAAGCTCTCAGTATAGTAAAAAGCAAAAAGTTGCTTTATAGTAATGCTCTTACATGTAATTTTCATTTTCAACCGATTTGTCAAATATTAGAAATATAATGAATTTTAAAGGTAATACATGATTGTTGCTTAGTTGTTCTTTAACCAAAATCTCCTAACCAATCGGTTGGAGCATTCGACCCATATGTGGCAAAGTTTTAGCAAGCAATGATTTGTTAGCTTGGTTTAATGATGGGCAAAACTGAAACAATTATATGTAATTTATTTTTGGCAACAAGTTCTATTAGGTGGAGGGGGTCATATAACCCAGGAGTATGGTAACGTTGTCTTATTTGCAAGGGTTGTCCCTTAAACTTTATCTTTTCGGCAACAATATTTTTCATCCTCATAGAGTTATAATCCCGTTAGTCACTCATAAAGTTATAATCCTATTAGTCACAAAACTATAAACCTCAATCTAGTATGTAATGTATTTTTTAAACTAAATCTCACTATTTTGTCAGTAGCAGAGTTATAATCCTATAGGTTTAATAGGATTGCTCACTTTGTAATGTTGCATTGCTTTATTTTACATAAACTTATTGCTTTTTTGTACAGATATTTATACTAAAACGACAACGTATCTTTTTTATGATCGTCCATCGTAGTACAAAACAAAGCTTACACGATGGTTTTTTCACCGTCGAGTAAGGTTGGTTTTTAGTCGGCTTTTGTGTATTTTGAGCACATCTCATGACAGTTTTTTTTGTGTAATGTGGAATCTTGCATGACAATTTTTTTAAAAAACTATTGTGTAAGATTTAGCTTACACGACAATTTTTGTAAAAAATCATCGTGTAAGCTATGACTTTCCACAACGGTTTTTATCAAAAACCGTCATTGTAAATTGGTCGTAAACAAAAAAATATGAATCTATAATTTCCCATAGGATAGCTAGTCTTGTTTCTTATCTATTGATCCAAGGTCTTGTTTGTAAAATCATGTATTTACATTCAACATAAAAAAATTTACAACGCGTGTCAAAAACACAAAGTGAAGAAAATTGTTCAAATACGCAAAAATTTCACCTAGTAACTAAAAATGAAGCAACCTATTTCAATTGTTTACCCACTCAATTTTAACCTCAAGTAAATCATCACCAATGTAAAAATTCTTTTCTTCCAAGCTCGATCATGCAATGTTTGCAAAAATTATATCTCGCATGTAATGTAAAACAAAATAACAACATTCAATATTGCCATGTTGCCTTGGATACTTACGGATTCTATAAAGGGCTTTACTGCCTAGTCGATGTGTTACACCGGTTCCCGTTGCAATCTTCCAAGCATTGAGGGCGTAGAAAATTTGTCAAAATAATGAACAATTAAGCATAATGATGTAACATATATCAAATTTAATTTTACAAAAAAATCGCACTTACAGATGAGTACTCCTAAACATACTCCTTATCGTTCCCTTGTGATATTTTTACCTAATCTTAACCAAATTCTCATCCAAACAATCACATACACAAAAGCAATATCACCACAACAAATCACATAAAGTTAAACATAAACTGAACAAATTGATAGAATTAATCAACTAAACACATAAACAAATCAACTAAGTGTTAGATAACAAAAACCAATTAAGAAAGCAAATTGATAGAATTAATTTATAAACTAAAAGTAGAACCAAGACTAGATAACAGTAAAACAACAAAATCCTAAAACTAACAAAACTAAGTTATAATGCTAATCAAAACTAATTACTAAAACCAACATGTATAACTAACCAAAACACATCAACAAAAAAGTACCGTAACTAATATTGAAACTAGTTACTAAAAATGCATTAAATAAATGAATTAATAAAATAATAAAACTAAGTTACAATACTGATGAACAAAGCTAAATAACTTAAATTAATTTTAAAGTAAAACTAAAACTAAAAGTAAAATCTTGAATAATTGATTTAAAACTAATTCACACAACTAACATTAAAATCCATTTCCAAATTGCTAATACATATACTCAACTAATTACCAATACTCAAACTAAAACTAAGACTAACTAAAACTAATAGGGTGTTTGGCTAGTGGTAAGAATCATTAGTGTGAATCGTTTTTACTGTAGCATATGAGAACTTTACACTATAACAACTTTTTTTTCTTTTTACTGTAGCATGTAAGAGCTTTACACTGTTTATAACTGAGTTTGTGGTGTGAACCACCCTTAGCCAAACACCCTCTAAAACTAAAACTAATGCTAAAACTATATGAAAAGTGGGTTTTCATTAAAAATATGGTAGGCATCACAAAAAGAAATTCAATTCAAGTATGATCATCCAATTTCTCAATTGCATCATACAAATTCATCAAATAAAAACTATATAACAAAAAAAAATGAAAAATTAAACTAAAACAAAGGGGAAATATTATTACCAAACGGAGTGTTCGGTGGGTGTGGATGACAGTTGTAGGCTACGGTGGCATATATCGATGAAGGCAGCGTTGGTGTGTGGGGAACGATCGGAGGAGGGCGGCGTGCACGAAGACAGGGTGCCCAAGGAGGAAATGGCAAGAGAAAGGTTTTGAAAGAGAGGGGTATGCATGAGGAAGACGACAACATTGGGTTGTGGGGTGTTGGGTCGGGGTTAGGGTTATGGGGGTTTGAGCCAACGACGGAGCAAGACGTGGGGACGATCTTAGAGAGAGAGAGAGGGAATTCGGTTCTAGGTAGGGAGACATGGGGAGTTCGAATTCAGGGGGACTAGGTAGGGCGTGATGTTTAAAATTAGGGCTGGGGCTAAAATGGCCTAGTTTTAGCCTTAGCTTACTTGATGGTTGTTATTAGAAAAACCATCATGTAAGATTGAAAATGGTAAGAAAATTGTCGTGTAAGAATGAATGCATGACTGTTTTTTTTTTAAAACTATCGTATAAGATGGAAAATGGTGCCCTTCATTTTCTAGTAATAAAGGCTTTTGAGCTAAAAGTTTAATATTAATAATATTAATTTTTAATAATATATTATTAGTTTATATCAACAATAGTATTACATAATAACAATGTTATGATAATATTACAAAATATTTAATTGTAAATTGAATATTTATGATTGTAAATTATTATTATTATATTATTGTAATTAAATATTAATATTACCATGAACATTAATATTATCATGGTAACATTGATATTATATTATTATATATTTCTATTATTATTGTTAATAATATTATTATTATCCTTATTCTTAAATTATTATTCTATATTAATATGATATTTATAACTATATTATATAATATTAAATATTATTATTATTTAATAATAATATATTAGCTTACACGACTGTTTTTATATAAAAACATCATGTAAGCCTTTAGTTACATGGTAGTTTTCTAAAAAAGCTGTCATATAAGGTCCAAAACGGTGTCGTTTTGTTTTTCAATAATAGAGGAGAGCTTGCACGACGGTTTTGATGGAAAATGCACTTTTCAACAACAAAGCCTTCAAGCTAAGAGCTTAATATTAAGTATTAATTCTTAACAATATACTATTAATTTATCTTAATATTAATAATATATTAACAATATTGTCAAATAAAAATAATATATTGATACTCTAAATTTAATATTAGCATTAACTAGTAATAATATTATGATAATATTACAAAAATAATTAATTGTAAATTAAATATTTATTATTGTAAATTATTATTATTATTCTTATATTACTATAATTAAATATTGATATTACCATGAACATTAATATTATCATGGTAACATTGATATTATACTATTACATATTTCTATTATTATTGTTAAGACTATTATTATTATTAAATTATTTTTTATATTAATATGATATTAACAATTATATTATCTAATAATATTAATATTATAATTTAATCATAGTATATTGCTTACATGACAGTTTTTATAGGAAGCCATTGTGTAAGCTAGCTAGAAATCAATGAGGCTTACATGACAGTTTTTACTAAAAATCGTCATATAAAGTTTAATCTTACACGATAGTTTTTTTTTTTAAAAAACCGTCGTGTAAGCCCCAATAAAAAATTGTTGTGAAAACTCTTGTTTCCAAGATGGTTTTTGTATTTTTCATAGACCTCCACGTTTGTTTGCCCACTTAACATGACGGTTTTTGAAAAAACATTATGTAACAAATGTCTATAATAAACAATTTCTACTAGTAAGTATGTTTCTTGCTTTGTTTATTATTTTTATGTTTGTTTCTTTCCAAATTTGATTGTACAAAGAATCATGTGTTTGTTTGATGGCAATTAATTTTTGTAGATTGGGGATTTTTTTAAATTTATAGTGGTGTTGCACGTGAGGTGGTAGTAGAGCAACAATAGTTTAGTGTTTTTCTGTTTTTGTAATAAATAAAATAGTGAAATGTTCTTTTTGCATTTTTTATTCTTTTCTTACATTAGAATTTTTTTAAAAAAAAGTCTAATAGATTATGAAAAATAATCTACCAGATTCCCTCTGCGACCGCGCCAATGACTAGAGATGTTTGGTAATTTTCTATTGAAAATGAAAAATAAGCTAGTATATTATAATCTGCTGGATTCGTCTCCTACATCTACCAAATTCCTAATTTTTTGTTGACATAAGAATAATAATTTAGTAGATTATGAAAAATAATCCACCAGATTCTTTTCTTTAGTTTACCAAATTCCTCTCTAACAGGTAGTGTCGACAATGAAAGATGGTTAGCAAGTTTTTGTTGAAAATAAGAATGATCTTCGATTAGATTCCTCTCTGAATCTATCAGATTCCTCTTTAGTGGAATCCGGTAGATTATTAGTAGTAATATGGTTGATTACCTTTTTGAGAGGCGTGGTAATTTTGATCACATATATTATGACTTTTAACCTTGCTTTTTTCAAACTTAATATTTAAGCGTTAGAAATGAAAAAATGTCCGTTAAAAGATTTTTTTTTCTCCTTGATTTATACACGCGCAATTACAAATCCAAGTATGTACAAGGCATGCCCAAATAAAGTTTTAACTCTAAAGTGTTTTAGTGATATGATATATGGAGGGGAATAACAAGTATATGGAGGGGAATAACATACTTGTAATGGTTAAATAAAATTAATGTAACATTTCAAGGGAAGTTTTGTTAATTAACAAAAAAGTGAAACAAGGTATTTTTACATAATTTAGTCTCCCTAAAATTCTCTAACTAAAAGTATACTTTCAAATTTCTCCACCCTAACCTAATTCTCCAACCTCTCTCTCTCCTCCAATCTCTCAGGTTCAATCTGTCTTTTTCTTCACTATCTCGCATAACAGTGTAAGGCTTGACCCCTATCGTTGCTATCCCTTATATTTGTCTCTTTTCTCTTATGACAGCTCTAGGACAATAACTCCAGTCTCGGTCCTACAATGTTGTAGATGTCATCAGCCTCGCACATATCTCTCTTCTACCGCTCCAATCTCTCTTCAATGTCGTCGTTGTCGTCGAAGTCAACAATGCGTGTGTGTCTATATATATATATATATATGTAAATATGTAACTACGTTACTTACGTAACCGTTATTTTACTACATAATCTTATATTTAAATATACCATATTAGAACATACTCAATTCACGAAACATATTTATTTTACATGATAATAATTACTTAAAACATTTTTCCTTTAAAACATTTATTAATCTTAAATTAAAACTCTTTAAGATATTTCTAAACTAAATATCACTATAATTATTTTATTTGAAATTTTCATATATATAAATAATCTAGTTTAAGGCTGTATAGTTATAACCTCAATTTCAAATCATACATGCATAAAGCCATTTATAGACACATACATAATTTATTTTTAATCTATTGTGGAAGATACATTTTGTAAGCAGTATCCATACCATCTCCACTATTTGTCCGTCGCTCGCCACTACCCATTACATGTTGCTGACAAGTTTATTACCTATAATATGAATATATTTGAGTAAGCTTTCAGTAGGAATGCCTACTCATAAAACTTAGCACAAAACAATTGTCAAAATATGCATGAACTGATTATGCTCCATCATGAACATGTTTTATATATCTCTTTTGTCACACTTGATGGGCCTGAATGTTCGTACGGATACGCATGATCTTTGGAAAGTTACAGTTTGTGAAGGTCCTCAACATCCATAGACCGTAAACTAAACTGAACTGAATGTCTTCCTATAGCTGAAAGGTCTTGAATCCTCCCAATAGATCGATAACATGGCATAGCATTGATCATGCATTTAATGATTTTCATAGGATGTATAAAACATCTTGATTTTGAAAACCATAGTTTCATGCCGCAAGTGAGATTCCTACTTATCTCATCTCTAAACATAGGATACGTTAACTCGCCACGTACTTATCCACTATTTGTAGATTCTATAGAAATACACCCAGTAAGAGTGTAAGCTTAACTTGTTTTATGCTTATTAGTTTAGCATATCATAAAAAGGAAATTAAATCTTTTCGTAAGAATTTGTTTTTATTAACTAATTGGCCACTTAGGTAGTTGAAATGATTAATTAAATTTAAATCTTTGTACCTTAGATTTCTTGCCTAAATTTGTAACGCCCCTATATGGGGGTTAACAGTTTTTAATGAATTAAAATAAAAATCAGAAATAAAAGTAAAACCTTAAAAATAAAATTGTCCAGGCTTAAATGAAAACTCTCAAATCAAAAATAAAAATATAAACGATAATTAAATCACAGTTTAATGTAGCACCTTAAATTTAAAAATATAAACTGTCGTCATCATCATTTTAACCCTCAACGCATTTTAATACAATCATAGAAATTAACAATTGATGCTTACATTATCATGAAGAACATTCTTAACAATTGAAGTAATCCCAATGTAATATAGCTACATAGCTTCCTCAACTATTTTTCTCATAATCACCTCACACTTAGTGAGTCCTGAAAAGATAAAAATATAAGGGAATGAGCGACAATATGCTCAGTAGAGAAAACCATTACTCACCTTTAGGTTTTTATCATTACCACATTAAAACCTGCATAGTTATTTAATACTAATCATTATCCATATTATGAGATTTATTATAATCATATTCTGTGGATACCATAGTTAATCATTACCGAGTTTCATACATATACATATATACAAATGTTACAATTCATCATTATTCCTAGGTACCCACGTTCAATAGAGTATCACTCAACTCATCGAAACCCAAATGGGCGTGCTTGATCACCCTCTAAACATTCTAAGGGTGTTCTGGTGAGGGGACATCAAGCCCCGAGTCCTCACCAAGTCGATTCCTGTACAGTGTGTTCTGGGACTTTCAACCCAAGGAAGCGTCATCACCTTCCCCCTATTTTACCTTTTAGGGTATTCATGCCCAAGGACGTAACCGCCGCCCTCTTCACATCTCACCATTTCTCTATATTCAATCATTATTAATAGAGTCAGTTTTTCTAACCATGCTTCTCAATTTATAACATGTGTCAATTCATTATGTTCCTCGCTGTACAATACAAGACGAGTCCATGTCATAGTTTCATATGTAATACTCATATAATAGCAGTTCAACATAGATATATATATATATATCTTGCAGTAAAACAATCAATTTTAATTCCATAAAAACCTCACAAAAGATGAGTAATAGAATCCCTACCTTCCAAGCTTATCAACAATCTTTAAATCCCGGAATCAATTAACGTTAGCTCCACACTCCCTTGATCCTAAGGCGTGCATAAGGACAATTAAAACTAAAGCACAACATACAACCACATTCATAAATAAATCATGTGTAAATCCATCTTATTTGTGTGCCATTAAAGCCTTTATGCAAATCTTTTTTTGAATACCACAGTAAACAATTTTTGTCTTAACACAATATAAAATTAAACAAGTAATTTGTATGTTTTAGTCCCTAATAAGATTCATCAATCACTTAGGATAATATTGGAAAGGTTGCAAGACATTAAGGAATTAGGTGGTGAGCAAAGATGGGTTCTTGGTTCAGGTTAGCAGCTGGTATACCATGACAAACTGGCAGGTTTACTAGTTTCCAATCCGAAAATTGAAAATTTCATAGAAAATAAAATACAACTCCGATTTAGGTTTATGATAGCTCGTTAGAAAGCTTAGGATGTCTACTTTTTAAATATGCAAACCAATTTATAAAATTCATTTTAATTTAATCCCAAAATTTTAAGAAATAGCCACTGCCCATAGAGGTATTACAAAGTTTATGGAATGTCAAATTTTTCTTTAACCCAAAACATATTATCCTTGTTCAAAATCTTAAAACCATTCCAAAATGTGCAACTTGCATTATATAATGACAATAAACATATTTTCATGAGTTTTATACCAAAATCATCATCAAACTATATCTCTAGCCTTTTTACAAATACGGGTGAAAACATACTTATGTCAAACTTTCTCATTCAAAACCATAAAATCTAAATTATGCAACAAAATAAATTAGCAATTTCAAAGTAAAGATGGTAGATAAGACTAGGTTAATTTTCTAAAATCTTACCTTAAAATCTCATTGAAAACTTTAAGTTATCAATTCAAGAGATTAAAGCTCAAGTTCAACTTTAGCATGGGAACTTTTGAACGACATGGAGCTGGGTTTCTCAAGTTTAGAGAACAGAAAAAGGAAGACGAAGAAGAGAATGAGAGGAAGATATTTCAAAGAGAAAGGAAAAGATAAGTGTTGCACGGAGAAAAGAAAATGAATGTATGGTTTTTCTTTGTTAGAAGGCCCGATTGAAGGAAAATAATGGGAAGTAGGGACAAGTAGGTGAAGCATTAAGTGCATTATGTCTCCTTCGGAGACTTTAGTTTATATAATGCCAAATGGCATTTTAGTAATTAATTTGATGTTCCAAGAGCGTTTCGGTAAATTTACTAAATAGATATAGAAAAATTTTAGAAAATTTTGAAATAGGTATAAATAAATAGGATGAAATAGATTTTAGATGAAATAAATTTTAGTTAGCATACTAATAATTAATTTAATTACCATATTACCTGTTAAGAAAATAATGGGTGTCACAACTCTACGCCCCTTAAAGAAATTTCATCCTCGAAATTTCAAATCTAACAATACTAGTAAGAATCACAACTCCATAATGATATCCACTTCTGACTCTAAACCGTCAATGTTGTTTGTCCCTAAGTGTGAGTTATTATATCTCCCTTCATTTGCTTGGACTATTAACCTTACTCCAATAGTAAATACTTCAATAAGAGTATTGCTAACTTGTTCCAAATTCACAACACCGTATTATAGTTTAACATTTTGATCAGAGAATACACATGCTAATAATACCATTTTCCAATCCTTCACTATCCTTGGCCTGTGATTTACAATTACATTCAGGATATTATTCGAGAACTTTTACTTACTTTATTTTTAATTACCTTTTCTTTTTGAGTAAGGAAAAGTCAAGGATAGTTGATTCTTATATTTCAACTAATAAACTAAAACATAATCATGAAACATATAATACAAACACCTCTACTCAAAACCATACATTAAATTTATTTATAGAAATATTAGACGGAATCTCGTAGTTGTAGACAAACCCGACATATTTTTCATTAAACAGCTATCCTCATGACACAAACGTTCAACCCAAATAATATACTCATATTTCCTACAAAATATCCCCACAACTGACTTTGATACTTTCACATAATATTAACAGAATGCTACACATTACAAACATGATACGGATACGTTTCGAGAGTACAAGGTACTCCGTATATTCAGCTATCCATATCAGGCATGCTTGGAGAATACAAAAACATCGATAAACAAAAGATCAGACCTTAAGTGGGATGCGTTTCGAGAGTATCAAGTACTCCGTATCCAACCATCTAGGCATTAGGCTCAATGAATCTAAAAGATTGAACAATGGCATACCATAAGAAATACAGAATGCAAGGTAAACGGTTATTCGCGACATATGAAATACGGACACACATGCCTACATGCCATAAATAAAACCAAAAGATTACAGATGGAGATTCAAATCAATTGGTTGCTCCCAGCTTTTCCTTTCTCATTCAAGCTTGGATGTTGCAGTGTCGGATTCTGGATGTATGATTTGCATCTTATCTATCAATTCCTCAGCTGCTGAAGCAGTAACAAAGATTTGTCTCTCCGATTCTGCAATGATGTTTTCTTCCACAGCGTAATCTAGAAATTTCAAAAGACCATCATAAAAACCATTTACATTTAGTAGTCCCAAGGGTTTGGAATGAAAGCCCAATAATTGCTCACAAGCAACTACGAATATTTCCTCAAGAGTACCTAGACCACCAGGTAATGCTATAAAAGCATCAAAATTATTGATTATGGCTTTAAAATTTCTAGGGATGCTCCTGACTCCTTTTCCCTTACCTATGGTTTCCTTATAAAGGTTTCCTTTAGCTAGAATATGAGGCCAAATTCCTACAACTGTAGTGTCACTAGACCTAGCTGCTAGCGTCATATTTTTGATCATTTTTATACTACCACCCCTATAGATTATGTTAATCCTCCTACGTGCTAGGACTTGCCCTAAGTGTTTTGCAGCTTCTAAATAGGCTTTATCTTTTCCAAGGCTAGAACCACAAAAGACACAAACATTCTTTATTTTCTTGGTGGACTGGGAGGTAGACATATTTGGTTTATATAAGTGATTGCTTAATGTCTGCTCCACTTAGACTTCGGGTTCTACATGAGATTTTAAGGATGAGGAATACACAAAAAGGGCTAAAGAGACAGACGAGTAGGTAATGAAAAGGTAATCTAAAGATTTAAACAAAATCTTGTGCGGATAAGAAAGTAAGATAAGGTGATTGATAGTTTACAGAAAATCTGATTCACTTTTTGAAAAAGATTAGACTCTAATTGTATAACTTTTGACAATTGAGAACAGTTTGACAGAAGACCCTCTTGACACAACTGTAGACCTTTTGACAAATATACACCGAGTCTAGAAATTCAATATAAACGACAAATACTATAGAACTTTTGAAATTTGAGACACAAATCTTGAAATATCTGGATAAGTTTTCAAAATTCAAACATGTTACTGTACCGTATGTGACGTGTCTGATAAGATAATATATTTTATTATATATATATATTTAAGAAAACCATAAATTAAATGAGATATTAACACTTACTGTATCAATCTAATAATCACAATTATTTCGAACACAAAAGCAAATATTCTGAGTAAAAGAAAAACACAAACTGTTGAACATCAACTGAAACTGTTTCAAATAAGCAAGGACTAAACAACCTTTATAGAGCGATGACTTATTCCCCATCCAGTTTTCTTATGGCTTGACAAATAGGATCTAGAAATACCATATTCCTGAGGCGTTGTCTTTCTGCATAAAATTTAGGCCAAAGTTTAAAAATAGCTCCTTGAACATATCCACTAGAGTGACCGTGTAAAGGAGGATGGATGCTATCCAAGTTCTCCTTTGAAAGTCTATCCCTACAAAACCTTATTTTATCCTCTCTATTCGTAGACATATAACCAGGTGAAGTACATTTACCGTTACAATTTTGTCTTCCACATTTGTTACAAGTGACCGCGATGGCACGAGCTCTTCTTTTCATTACACTACGACTGGTACCCATTCCTGGTAAACTGACATCTTGACTGAAGTCACTCGGACGGATCTTCCCCTCTATCAACATTCTCACATCACAAGGGATGCCAAAACGCATAAGAATCCACAACCGAGTGATTCTAGCCTTGTATTTCTTTCTGAGAATCTTTTGGGAGAGTGATGGGAAGTACTTTCTCAGGTGTTGATACTTTGGGTCCATGATGAGATGAAAGAAGAGTAAATAGAAAGGAAAAATTGAGATAGTAAGTTGTAGAATCCTAGAATTCCTTCTTCTTTTAGAGGGAAAGAAGAATTTCTAGTGAAAAAAAAGAAGAGGATTTGCAATTTAGAGAGAAAATAACAAATTAAGAGAGAGAAAGTGAGCTCGGAGAAATAAGCTCCTATGCACAGTAAACGTATATGTAAACAATAATTAAACCACTGTAGATGACACGTATAGAGACCACGTGGGAGAGATAGTGTGAATCAAACTGATTTAGGATTTGGACTAGGCCCAAATGTTCTAAGTTGAAAAGGGTCAGGTTGTTTCGGGCCTTAACACATTTAGAACGAGTTAAATAACAAACATAAAATTGAAAACCAATTTATACAGATCTTAAGCCCAATTCAAAGCCCACTAAAGATAAAATTAACTATGAACAACAAGTCTAATTTAACAATAATCAGGGATCTTTCTGAATGATATTTAAAATCATTTCATAACAACATAATCTTCTAGCAACTCAAATAATTTTGTTTTAATCAAAACCTTATTGAACAATGCATACACCCATATGTTATCCCTAATACTCAACATCTATCAATGGATTCATCATCATTACTACCAAGGGTTTAGAATGTGACTAACCTTGAAATCAATACGATTTACGTCTTCCAACATAGACCATATCAATGAACAAAGACACTTGATGTTACTACTTAAGAACATCTACAATCCCCACAATTTCACTTATACAATATTTAATTTCCTCATATAACAAAACCTTAGGTAACCAAAAGATTCACATCTAAACATCTAGAAGTTAAACCTTTTATCGTAATTATCCAAAATTATTATAGGTGCCTTAAGTATTATGATTTACTTAAGGAAATTCCTATTGGTCATTTTCACATTGTATTTATGCATAAATATTCACTGATACACTTAAATACAATGTACGTAACAAAATATTCCAAACTTGAAATTCATACATTCTTACCTTTACACAGTCTCAACAAATCAAAAGTCTAACGTTTATCTCACTCAAGATTCAATACCATGAATTCCTAACTTATCTCATATTCCTCAAGTAAATAGAACTTTCAAGAAAAGTTATTGACACTTATGTGTTCCACCGAATCCACACATAATCATTACTTAGGTCTGAATCAATTATGAAGAATTTGGCACATCTATGCCAAACTTTGAAATCAATAAATCAAGCCTTATATTTCTTATTGTTTTTCACGAGACAAAAGGCTCTTAAATCCTCGTATCTACACAAATTTCTCATCGTTTTATACGAATTAGATATGCTTATAGATCCTAATATTATACGAATCTCTCATAAGTATTCTACTTATAAACCCATTCCATATAATTATCATTCCCTCATAACTATTAATACTTTCCTTCTATATAATTATCGTACTCATATAACCGTTAATATTTTCATTCTAAGGCATTTCCATGTTACATCCTTCTAGACTGCATAAATCAATGTGAAGGTTCATTTTGATGATGACAATGAAAATTCAGCTTCAAAACTATCTCAAAAACAAATTTTTTTTTTTAAAAAAATGGTGCTACACTCCATAGGTTAACCAAACCTAGGCTCTGATACCAAAAATTCTATAACACCCCTGTATGAGGGTTAATAGTTTTTAATGAATTAAAATAAAAATCAGAAATAAAAGTAAAACCTTAAAAATAAAATTGCCCGGGCTTAAATGAAAACTCTCAAATCAAAAATAAAAATATAAACGACAATTAAACTACAGTTGAATGTAGCACCTTAAATTTAATAATATAAAACTGTCGTCATCATCATTTTAACTCTCAACACATCTTAATACAATATTAGAAAGTAACAATTAATGCTTACATTATCATGAAGAACATTCTTAACAATTGAAGCAATCCCCAATGTAATATAGCTATATAGCTTCCTCAACTATTTTACTCGTAGTCACCTCATACTTAGTGAGTCCTGAAAAGATAAAATATAATGGAATGAGCGACAATATGCTCAGTAGAGAAAACATTACTCACCTTTAGGTTTTTATCATTACCACATTAAAACCTGCATGGTTATTTAATACTCATCATTATCCGTATTATGAGATTTATTATAATCATATTTTGTGGATACCATAGTTAATCATTACCGAGTTTCATACATATACATATATACAAATGTTACAGTTCATCATTATTCCTAGGTACCCATGTTCAATAGAGTATCACTCAACTCATCGAAACCCTCTAAACATTCCAAGGGTGTTCCGGTGAGGGGACATCAAGCCCCGAGTCTTCACCAAGTCGATTCATGTACAGTGTGTTCTGGGACTTTCAACCCAAGAAAGCGTCATCACCTTCCCCCTATTTTACCTTTTAGGGTATTCATGCCCAAGGACGTAACCGCCGCCCTTTTCACATCTCACCATTTCTCTATATTCAATCATTATTAATAGAGTCAGTTTTTCTAACCATGCTTCTCAATTTATAACATGTGTCAATTCATTATGTTCCTCGCTGTACAATACAAGACGAGTCCATGTCATAGTTTCATATGTGATACTCATATAATAGCAGTTCAACATAGATATATATATATATATATCTTGCAGTAAAACAATCAATTTTAATTCCATAAAAACCTCACAAAAGATGAGTAATAGAATCCCTACCTTCCAAGCTTATCAACAATATTTAAATCCCGGAATCAATTAACGTTAGCTCCACACTCCCTTGATCCTAAGGCATGCATAAGGACAATTAAAACTAAAGCACAACATACAACCACATTCATAAATAAATCATGTGTAAATCCATCTTATTGGTGTGCCATTAAAGCCTTTATGCAAATCTTTTTTTGAATACCACAGTAAACAATTTTTGTCTTAACACAATATAAAATTAAACAAGTAATCTATATGTTTTAGTCCCTAATAAGATTCATCAATCACTTAGGATAATATTGGAAAGGTTGCAAGACATTAAGAAATTAGGTGGTGAGCAAAGATGGGTTATTGGTTCAAGTTAGCAGCTGGTATACCATGACAAACTAGCAGGTTTACTAGTTTCTAATCCGAAAATTGAAAATTTCATAGAAAATAAAATACAACTCCTATTTAGGTTTATGATAGCTCGTTAGAAATCTTAGGATGTCTACTTTTTAAATATTCAAACCAATTTATAAAATTTATTTTAATTTAATCCCAGAATTTCAAGAATAGCCACTGCCCATAGAGGTATTACAAAGTTTATGGAATGTCAAATTTTTCTTTAACGCAAAACATATTATCCTTGTTCAAAATCTTAAAACCATTCCAAAATGTGCAGCTTGCATTATATAATCACAATAAACATATTTTCATGAGTTTTATACTAAAATCATCATCAAACTATATCTCTAGCCTTTTTACAAATAAGGGTGAAAACATGCTTATGTCAAACTTTCTCATTCAAAACCATAAAATCTAAATTATGTAGCAAAATAAATTAGCAATTTCAAAGTAAAGATGGTAGATAAGACTAGATTAATTCTCTAAAATCTTACCTTAAAATCTCATTGAAAACTTTAAGTCATCAATTCAAGAGATTAAAGCTCAAGTTCAACTTTAGCATGGGAACTTTTGAATGACATGGAGCTGGGTTTCTCAAGTTTAGAGAACAGAAAAAGGAATACGAAGAAGAGAATGAGAGGAAGACATTTCAAGGAGAAAGGGAAAAATAAGTGTTGCATGGAGAAAAGAAAATGAATGTATGGTTTTTCTTTGTTAGAGGGCCCGATTGAAGGAAAATAATGGGAAGTGGGAGACAAGTAGGTGAAGCATTAAGTGCATTATGTCTCCTTCGGAGACTTTAGTTTATATAATGTCAAATGATATTTTAGTAATTAATTTGATGTTCCAAGAGCGTTTCGGTAAATTTACTAAATAGATATAGAAAAATTTTAAAAAATTTTGAAATAGGTATAAATAAAAAGGATGAAATAGATTTTAGATGAATTAAATTTTAGATAGCACACTAATAATTAATTTAATTACCATATTACCTGTTAAGAAAATAATGGGAGTCACGCAATTATTTTTCTTAATTGCCTTTATTTGCCCTTGCTTAACGTTGGATAATTAATTAAATAATTTGTAATTAATTAATTATCTTTTCCTTTTTACTTAACTTAATAATTTCTTATACTACATATGTTGGACCCATTTTCATACAAAGGTCTATTTAAATATGAATAGTGTTTTGGCTCATAAGCCTATGTCGGGTCACTATTCATTTCATTGGGCTCAATATTGTCCTCTCGTACTAAGGGCGTTTTATAATATTTGAGCACTAACTATTAGAAATTTGGATTCGAGAATTGGTTTCTAAACTTGTATGGGCGTTGGACCTGTAATTGCTATCATAACGTAGCGGTCAACAACTTGGCTTCTACAATTTCCCGGTTTTGAAATCCGTTGAAAATTTTATGTGCAAAGTTTCACTGAAAACCATATCTTTAATTGAAATCCGAATTTCATAAAATTGTGAACTATAGACTCATATAGTTTTTTGAGTGCTACAAACCCTTTGTTAGTTGTAAATAGGGATTCTGCTACTAAACAATGTTTTGTTTTGAAAATAACATTGAAAAGTTATTTTTTTTGTTAGTTTTAAAAGACACCGTAAATTATATGTCAAGACAGTTTTAATAAAAGTTTTTTTTACCAAAGTTTCATATACTAACGAGGACTAAAAGTTTCGTGTTTTTTCAAAAGTCTGTTTTTTGTCTTTAACATCTTAGTTTATAATGATTTTGTAAACTTTACAGTTAGAATGTTTTTCTAAATCTGTTTTAAAGCACGGATGACCACAAGTGAATTTAAATTGGGCTGGAAAATAATAAGCTAAATCAAATGAGACAAAGTACTAGGCAATTGCTTTTCATATATATATACACATATGACATATATATAGATATACACAAGCTCGGAATCTTGACTAAAACGATATGACACTGACACAGTACTACTGCTATCCTCAATTTCTGTCGAATGTTACAAATGACTTTTATACTTATTTAATTAGCAAATTAGAATATTTATCTGCATAATTAGGCCCTTTTACAACTAAGATTTATTTGCATCTAAGAATCGTTGTATCTGGTTTAAGAATTTTGCAAGTGTATCAGCCTTGAATTCACTTGATGAAAATCATTATCGATTATTTGTAGCTAAAAAATATTTGGGGGGCAATTTTATTTTATTTTTAATATGAAGGGGGCAATTTTTTTTGGCATCTCACTACTTTTTTGTTAGTTTCACTTATACCATGGATTTCATGTACTACTAGATTAGAAAGAATATGTAATAAGGTAAATATATATGGACCGACTTAAATTACATCAAAAATCATACTAGGGCTAAAATAACTTACACAAGTTCACTCGAGGTTCATAAATACTTACTAATCTAAAAATTGTGATAATAAATTAATAACAGATTATTTTTAATTTTATTTTTATTCTACTAAAGAATTGTTCAGGACCTCATTTTGTTGTTTTTATTTTTATTCAACTAATTCAAATGTCACATATAACCTCAATATGAATCATATATATAAATTCATGACGCTTTTCATCAAAAAAGAAAAAAAAAGATACATCATATAAATTCGAGCATCCCTTCTAAACTTTTAAATTGATAAAATGTTCACATTGGTTAGAGAGGGAATCCGCGACAAACAAATAACAAAGATATTTGATATTTCTTGTTTGCAATGCGAACATCAGACTCTCTCCTACCATTTGGCCCATTAGATTGAAGTGGCCACTGTACAAAGTCTATGCCTTAAATTACACTTTTGAATCTTTCACGAAAAAATTAAAAAAAAAATCATTTTTAACACCACTCTGAAAAGTCAATTACTCGACTCACATGCAATACTTATAATTGAACTTCTTTTTTGTTAGTGTGGCCCCGACTATTTTGGAGTTTCAACCATGTGGGACCCATAGTACGGGAAAGCTCTCCTAACACTTATTTTTTCATTCACAATACTTATAATAGAACTTAAACACTACCCAACCAACTTACATATATCCATTCCTCACCTTCTCACCTTTGCCAATATCTTATTCTTCACTATTCCCTCATGGCCGCCCTAGAAATGCAACCCCAACGACCGAAACCTGACCCAACGGATCCCAACATCGACGAGGATGAGGACGAGCTCTCCCCCATTGAGGAGGTCCGGCTTACCGTGACTAATACCGACGACCCGACCCTACGCGTGTGGACCTTCCGAATGTGGTTCTTGGGCCTGCTCTCATGTGGGCTTCTCTCCTTCCTCAACCAATTCTTTGCCTACCGGACCGAGCCCCTCGTCATAACACAGATCACCGTCCAAGTGGCCACCCTCCCCATAGGCCACTTCATGGCCCGGACTCTCCCGAAGACCCGGTTCAAAATCCCGGGGTTCGGGGAGAGGCAGTTTTCGGTTAACCCGGGCCCGTTTAACATAAAAGAGCACGTCCTCATTTCCATATTTGCCAATGCTGGGAGTGCCTTTGGATCAGGATCAGCTTATGCTGTGGCAATTGTTACCATTATAAAAGCTTTTTATTATCGGAGTATGTCCTTTTTGGCTAGTTGGATTCTTATCATAACTACCCAGGTACGTAAAACTCTTCATAGATTTTTTTTTTAATTTCAATTTTTTATTTTAATATTTTTTGGGTATCTTTTGAGAGAACAATTTGGTTAAGAAAGAAAGGTGGGAAGAACAAGAAGTCGTTTCCGAGTGGATAGACAAATGGTGTGCTTGTCCGGATTATTTCTTCTAGGGGAAAAAAAATGTCTTCATTAGGTGGCTGTTTGGACCATTATAATCAATAGGGTGATAATTGTTTTGAATAATGTAAGAGCACCTTTTGTTTTGTTTTTTTCTTTTATGTCTTGGTTTTTGTTAACAAATATAGTTTTTCTCAACTTATTATTTTTTTCTTTCTTCCTCCTAAAGCAAAACTAAAAATAGAAGAGGCAAAAGTTTATTTGGGGATATTTTTGCTCTGTTTTGCCTTTTTTTTAATCATTATCTTCTGCTGATAAAAAGAACATTTATATTTATTTGTTTTCGAAAAAAAAATAGTAAATTTCTCCCCTTTAAAAATAAAATACTAGTGAATTTGTCTGGTCAAGATCCTAATAGAGTTTTAACATACAATAGTTGAATTTTTGAGTTTTATACGAGTCCCACTTTCAGTACGATATTTTGAAGTAAAAATCCTGTGATATGCGTGAAAGAACTTTTACTTTTAATACAAAGCAGCACAAAACATTAATGCCTTATTTTTTATTCATTTAATCGTTCTTGCTAGGGAAGAGACTACGAGACATGGGATCCAATCATATTTTCGTATTTTATGGTTGTTGATTTATGAAGAAGGGACCATTAACAAACTTTTGATTAAGAAATTGTTGATTTATCAAGAAGGCATCATTAACAAACTTTTGATCGAGAAATTGGAAATTTTCGTAAAAATTATCTTTTAAAAATTATCTTTTATAAAAATTAGTCATGTTTATTTCTAGTATAACTTAACATGTAATGTAATATAAATGATAATATAACATATTTGTTTTAAATATGCTATAAATAAATACAATTTTTAAAAAGTGATATGTAATTTTCAATAAAAAATTTGTAGAAGGTGCTGGGATATAAAAAAAATATAATTTTTAAAAGTATAGTGTGTAATTTTCAATAAAAAAAATTGGTTGCAGGTTCTGGGATATGGTTGGGCTGGGCTTTTGAGGAAGTACGTGGTGGAACCTGCACATATGTGGTGGCCTAGCACTCTTGTTCAGGTCTCGCTTTTCCGGTACGTTATTATAACACACGTAAATTTAATATACCCACCACCACATTTATTATTAATATTTTTTTAATAATATCCCACCACTATTTTTATGCATATAGCATATGAAGCATATGCATATTTTTTTTTGCTTCAAAATTTAATAATTAAGAAAGATCTTTCCTTTTACGAGTTTCTAATAATTAAGAAAGATCTTTCCTTTTACGAGTTTCTTTAAAATTCAAAATTGAAAAACCAAAGGTCTCAATTTAGTACTTAAATAAATGAAAAAAGTGCTTGATTTACGAGTCTCATTATTACAATGCTATGGTCGGAGTCGCTTCAGAATTAAGTCGGTCACATGAAGCTTCATTTTTTAGCAACTTGTCTAATTTTCTTTCTTTTGTTAAGATACACATCTAATATATAACAGCAGTGCTATATAACCCGAGCGGGCTACAACCCACTTCTTTCACAGGGCTAGGCCCCATCGGGTGGGTCCCACGGTGGGGCTCAACCCTGTGAGAGAAACGAGCTGTAGCCTGCTCGGGCAAAAAAAACTTTTTCAATATATAATTGTTCATTTTAAAATCTCTTATGCTATCCAATTTAAAAACATAATATAAACTAAGAGTTTAAATTAAAGTTAGTTTGATATTTAAATTTTACAAAAAAACTATTGCAGTAAAATTGTTTTAAATCACAATTTTATGATTTGATCAACTATCTCTAAATGTCTTATTTCCATATTGACAAGAGCTAAAGGTATCAACTCCTTAGAGCAACTAAAAGAATTCAAATTAAAGAAAAGGAGGACGAAATTCAAATAAATAAAAGGGAATAGAAAGGTACCCTAATAATGGCTCTGTACACTAAAAACTCTATAATGGCAAATGAGTTGGGCCCAATTAATAAGCGCTTAATAATTTCGACAAAAATGTTAGATTTTAAAAGCTTTTTAAAGTAAATATCAAGTTTTAAAAATATTTATAATAAATATTAGGTTTACAATATAAATAACTTACTTATTATGTAAATAAGAAATATTTATATTATTAATATAAAGGTAAATACATTATTTACGTCATAAATTTATTTATTATAATAATTATTTATGCTATAAACAAAAATTTAACATGTACTATAAATATTTTAAAAACTTACTATTTACTACAATTAATTTTAAAAAAGTAACATTTCTTCTAATTTCCGATAATTTCCTAAAAAATAATTGTAAAAGCTATGTTCTTGCCTTGAGTCGTTTCCAACTTCAAACTCATCGGATGCACAGCATTCCAACTTAAGAAGCTTCTATTAATATAAGGATAGTAAAATAATATTGCTACTAATAAAAATATACTGCACGTGTAAAATCGTGCCAAGATCACTGAGAGGACTACAGGGGACTAAGAGAAATCGACCTGAGAATTAAATTTGCCATTCAGGAAAAGAATTACATACAAACAGTTAGAATCCTTTCAAAAAGAAAGAGACGTTAGAAAAAATGCTTTATATTTCAAATTAGAGTAAATTCACCATTGCATTCGGAACTATTTGTCTTTTTACATAATGCACCCTAAACATTAAATCTTGACAAGATGCACCTAAACTTTAAAATCATTAACAAATAAGGTCCATTAGCTACTTTTAATTTCCGTTCAATACTTTTTTTTTTTTAATATTGAGCTTCAATTTTTTTTCTTAAAATGATGGGGCTCTATCCTTTAAAAAAACTAACGTATAAATCTGGTTACTAAAATCGTCAATGATTTTTAACGGTGGCTAGCTATTAGATTTTAATTGCTAATGATTTTAAAATTCAATATGCATTTTACTAAAACAAAAATTTCGAGATACATTACGTAAAAGTGAACATTTTGAGCGTGTAGCAGTGCAGTGTACTTATCAAAAAAGGAAAAGGAAAATAAAGCAAATTTATTAGTCATGAGAAAGAAAACTGTATTCGAAATTTTGTTGTTTCCTATGCGAAATTATAAGAGAAAATATCAATCGATTATGATTGAGAAAACTAAAGAATAATCACTATAAAAGCTATCTTCTATATAAGGCCTTAATATATAAGCTATCTTCTATTTAAGAGGACAAAATTTGGAGAGTTATGATGGAGCTACTAGACCCCCAATTCGAGTAACCAATGTGAGAAGGAGGCAGAGGAAGAAATGGAGTTGAAGAAGAGTCTGCCTGGATTGGCTGTGGAGGAAAGCAGACCATTTACTGAGGTGGAAATTCCCAGGTGTGCTGATATAGAGGGAGGCGATACTGAGCTGGTCCATGTGCTGCCAGTAGATACAGATCACGTTACGAATATAGCCTTTGAAGATTGTGGAATCCTTGGGAGCAGTGAATAGGGAGGGAAACAGGTAGTTAGTTAGTATTGGGAAAGGGGATTCTGTTATGAGGGATAGAATAAAGCTGAGGGCAAGGAAAAGGGAAGGGGGGAACGATCAGTGTAATCAAGTGTTTAGAAGCCTTGGCTAGGAGTGCAGAAGGTTTACCAAAAACCTTCCTATCCCTAGCTTTCTTCTTCACTGTACTGATCATTTGATCATCAGTTTTAGAAATAAAGACTAAATTTCTGCTGATTCTTTGAATTTATTTTTCTGCATTTCCTTACCGTGTGCTTACCTGAGTGTGTGAACTGCTCAATCCTATCAAATTGGTATCAAAGCGGCCACGAGCTACCCATGGTGACAAGGAAGATGGAGTAACGAAAGTTGGAAGAGCGGATGGAGCGAGTGGAGGCGGCGAAGGGCAAGTTGTAGCAGGGGCTGGGTGCAGTGAGCTTTGAGTTTGAGGTGATGAGGGAGGAAATGAAGAAGATAACGAGTTTGCATACAGGATTTGATCGTGTCCTCGCCAGCATAGAGGAATTGAAGTAGTAGCAGTTGAGTGATTCTGGCTAGGGTGGGACGCCGGCGAAGGTTGATGCGACGACTGCTCAGTTGGCTCTGTCATAGGGCGATGGAGAGAAGGCTGGAGATCCAAAGGAAGAAGAGCCAGATTTGGAGGGAGGTTCTTGCGATTTTGATCACGAGCGAGAAGGAAGTGGTCGATCAGAGTGCCGGACCTGCCGCATCAAGATGTCAGTCTTCGACGGATAAAACCTAGATGGGTGGGTGTTTCAAGTGGAACGTTACCTCACATTGAATCGGCTGAGCGACCACGAAAAACTGGAGGTGGCAATCGTGAGCCTCGACGGAGAGGCACTAACTTGGTTCTAGTGGGAGGACGGCCGACGAGCTGTTCGAAATTGGGCGGAGCACAAAACCATGGTGTTAGAGCCACTCAAGCCGACACAAGAAGGGAACCAATATGAGAAGTTTTTGGCGCTCTGGTAGGAAACCACCGTGCGCAAATTTTGCCGCTAGTTCGAGCTTTTGGCCGCGTCACTACGAGAGGTGTCAGAGTAGATCTTGGAGAGCACCTTCATCAATGGATTTTGTTCTGAGATTCAAATAGAATTGAGGATGCTGAAGCCTCAAGGATTGGGGGCCGAATCATGAAGATGGCCCAAAGAATTAAAAACAAAAACCTACAGCTAAGGCCCAATAGAACACAAAACTACCCCAACATGGTGACTAAACCCAATTCAACTTTTACTTTAATCTAGAAACACTTGTTGGTAGGGCTGGGACGTTCTTCATCTATGGTTGAGAAACCAAGGAACTCCTCGATGGCACCATTTCGTCGGCTTACAGATGCAAAAATTCAAATGAAACAGGAGAAGGGATTGTGTTATAGGTGAGATAGGAAGTACTCTTTCGGCCATCGTTGCCCCAGCAAGGAATTGCAGGTCCTTGTGATTCAAGAAGAGGAAGCTCAAGAAGAAATAGTTGAGGAGAGGACTGAACAGAACCCTGCCGAGGAAGTTGTGGAGGTGTCTTTGAACTCAGTGGTTGAGTTAACGAGGCGATTAGGCAACAAGAGGTAATCATACTCATTGATAGTGACGCTACTCATAATTTTATTTATGTTGATTTGGTCAAGAAATTGGAGCTACCTATGGATAAAATTGGATGATATGGGGTTATAATGGGAACGAGGATTTCAGTAAAAGGGGAGGGCATTTGCCGCGAGGTGGGTCTTTCACTTTAGAACTTAGAAATGATCGAAGGCTTTTTGACGCTAGATTTGTATTCTCAGATGCCATTTTGGGAATGCAGTGGTTGGAGACTTTGGGATCTATGCAGGTTAATTGGGGAACTTTGACCATGAAATTCAAAGTGGGGAAGTCGCAGGCGTGTTTGCAGGAGGACACTGGTTTGTGCCGGACTTCGGTTTTATTGAAGTCAATCATGAGGGTGGTCCACCATGAAGGGTAGGGTTGCTTTTGGAACTTGGTAATCTCTTGGTGGTTTTGGAAACTAAGAAGGCAGCAGCCAAGGTGGTCCCTGACTATCTCCAAGGAATGTGGGCCAAATGGGCAGCGGTGTTTCAATCCACTTCCGGATTACCACCGTTTCTAGGGAAGGAGCATGCCATCGAGCTCAAGGAAGGGGCCTTGCTAGTTGACGTCCGACCATACCGGTACCCACAGATTCAAAAAGTTGAGATTGAGAGATTGGTGGGGGGAATGTTAGCTGCAGGAATTATTCAACCAAGTGTGAGCCCATTTTCGAGCCCGGTCCTTTTGGTTAAGAAAAAAAGATGGCAGTTATCAGTTTTGTGTCGATTACCACGCTCTCAACCGTGAGACAGTATCATATAGATTTCCAATACCGATGACAGATGAGTTGTTGGACGAGTTACATACTGCAACTGTCTTCTCCAAGATAGACCTCAAGTCCAGATATCATCAGATCCACGTTCGGCCTGAGGATGTTCCCAAGACAGCGTTTTGAACTCATGACGGCCACTTCGAGTTCTTGGTGATGCCCTTTGGTCTTACCAATGCTCCGACGACATTTCAATCTCTTATGAATGAGATAATCCGCCCTTATTTCTGGAAGTTTGTCTTAGTTTTTTTTTTTTATGATATACTCGTTTATAGCCGGACCCCGAAGGAGCATCTGTAGCATTTGGAAAAGGTTCTTAAGCAACTGTAGAGACATGAGCTGTATGCTAATGAAAAGAAGAGTTACTTTGGGCAAACCAGCATTAAGTATTTGGGGTATATTATATCAGGAGTGGGTGGCAGTGGATAATTCCAAGATAGAAGCCATGTTGAAATGGCCGGTTCCCACTTGTTTAAGAGAGTTGCAGGGCTTCTTCGACCTTACCAGCTATTATCGCAAGTTTGTGCTTAATTATGCCTGCAACTCGACCTTACCAGCTATTATCGCAAGTTCGTGGCTAATTATGGTACCGTTGCTTTGCCACGAACTAACCTGCTCAAGAAAGACAGCTCTGTGTGGGGGGTAGAGGCAGAGCAAGCCTTTCACCGACTCAAGCAGAGGATGGTGGAAATATCGATGCTGGCGTTACCGGACTTCAATAGGCCGTTCATTGTTGAAACCAACACATCGGGGGTGGGTATCGAGGCTGTGTTAATGTAGGAGCAACACCTGATCGCGTACTTTAGCCAAGCTCTCTCACTCCACAATCGCCTAAAAACGACTTATGCGAGGGAATTGATGGCAATCGTTTTAGCATTACAAAAGTGGCTGGCCTTATCTTTTGAGGCGACGCTTCCTAAATCGAATCGACCAAAAGAGCTTAGAGTTCCTTCTTGAACAACGAGTGGCCAGTGAGAATCATCAGAAGTGGTTGTCCAAGCTCTAGGGCTATGATTTTGACATCTAGTGCAAACTGAGATTGGAAAACAAAGCTACAAACGCCTTGTCCTGGCTACTGGCAACTGCTTTGTTTGGAGTTTTGACTGCTCCAATGGTCCTTAACACCGAGGAGTTAAAGCAACAAGTAGATTTAGATGAGCGCCTAGCTCGGATTAAGGCTAATTTGCAAAACAATAAGCAAGCACACCTGCATGAGGGCCGATTAGTGGTACCAAGGGATTCTCCTATGGTGGCTGAGCTGCTTAGAGTGTACCATGATAGCGTACTAGGAGGCCATTTCGGGGTGTTGAAGACTTATCAACGACTAGCAGCAAAATGGTTTTGGTTTGGCATAAAGTCGGATGTGATGTCCTATGTGGCAGTGTGCGGTGTGCCAAAAAAAAAAGTATATGTCCTTTGCGACTAGTGGATTTCTGTAGCCCTTGCCGCTGCTAGAACGAGTATGGGAGGATTTATCTATGGACTTCATCGAAAGGCTGCTCAAGTCAGAGGGATTCAATGTCATTCTTGTGGTGGTGAATCGACTCAGCAAATATGCACATTTTATACCGCTTCGCCACCCCTTTACTGCCGGTATTGTGGCTTCTGCTTTTGTCCAGGAGATTGGTCGTTTGCATGGGGTTCCCCAGACTATAAATTTTGAAAGAGACAGGGTGTTTCTGGGCATGTTTTGGATGGAACTTTTCAAGCATTTAGGCACCACTTTACGTGAAGCATGACGTACCATCCTAAGACTGATGGGCAAATCAAGGTGCATTGAGAGTTACTTGCATTTTTATGCTTTGGATGTGCCAAGCAAATGGGTGAAGTGGTTAACTTGGGCAGAATTTTGGTACAACACGTCTTTCCATACGGCTACCAAGACTAGCCCATTCCATGTCCTGTATGGGCAGGAGCCTCTTCCTTTGATTCGCTACGATCTTGGAGCTTTACTGGTAGCTTCGGTTGATCAAGAACTGTTAGAACGGGATGCGATGCTTGACATCCTTAAGCAACATCTGATCAGGACACAGCTAAAAATGAAGTCTGTGGCTGATGGTAAGAGGTGCAAAGTTGAGTTTTCTGTGGGTGATTTGGTGTACTTGAAGCTACGACCTTATCGTCAGAAATCTCTTACACAACGCCGCGATGAGAAGTTGGCTTCCTGATATTATGGTCCTCATGGAGTCATAGCATATGTTGGCCCCACGGCTTATCGCCTGCAGCTGCCACCTACTGTCGCAATCCACCCTGCATTTCATGTTTCCCAGCTTCAAACTGCAGTGGGAGTTGCTAAATCAGTCACGTCTTTGTCGGTTCAGCTCACTTCAGAATTGGAGTTAGTTTCTTGTCCTACAGCTGCACGCAGAGTCTGCCAAACTACTCAAGGGGCCAAGTCCAGCATAGAGGTACTCATCCATTGGGACAATCTTCCAGAACATAATGATACTTGGGAATTATTTGATGTCATTGCTGCTTGGTTTCCTAACTTCCACCTTGAGGACAAGGTGCGACTTTAGGCGAGGGGTACTGATTGAGCGACTAGACCCCCAATTCGAGTCACCAATGTGAGAAGGAGGCAAAGGAACAAAATGGAGACGAAGAAGAGTCTGCCTGGATTGGCTGTGGAGGAAAGCAGACCATTTACTGAGGTGGAAATTCCCAGGTGTGCTGATATAGAGAGAGAAGATGCTGAGCTAGTCCATGTGCTACCAGTTGATACAGATCACGTTACGAATATAGCCTTGAAGATTGTGGAATCCTTGGGAGCAGTGGATAGGGAGGGAAACAGGTGGTTAGTTAGTATTGGGAAAGGGGATTTTGTTATGAGGGATAGAATAAAGCTGAGGGCAAGGAAAAAGGGAAGGGGGGAACGATCAGTGTAATCAAGTGTTTAGAAGCCTTGGCTAGGAGTGCAAAAGGTTCATCGAAAACCTTCCTATCCCTAGCTTTCTTCTTCACTGTACTGATCATTTGATCATCAGTTTCAAAAATAAAGACGAAATTTCTACTTATTCATTACATTTATTTTTCTTCAATTTCCTTACTGTGTGCTTACCTGAGTGTGTGAACTGCTCGATCCTATCACCTTAATTAAAGCAAGGCAAGGCCTTAAGCAATAGCCTGGTAACTAGTTTGGTTCAGTGGGTCCTAAAAACGAAATAAAGATATTGTTCAATGACTGTTGTTTTGATTAATAAAGGGAAAATTTCCAAACAAAAACTTAACAAAGTATTATAATCAAACATGGTATCATGCCCGTCGAATCATCTTATTAAACTTTCTTTCACCATGGCTTAAGAAAGCCATTATTATATAGATACACACGACGCACACATCTTGTATGAGTCGAATTTCTTCCTGACTTCCTGTATAATACCTTGTTTTTCCAAGTCATTTTTTTTCATTTTTTTTTTCTATGAAAATTCTATTAAAACAAACAGCAATATATTTTTAAATAAAAATAAAAAGGAGCATGCACCTCATCCTCTGGAGAAAATCAAAGATTTAGATCACAAGCTTTATCCTGCAATCCTCTAGTCCTCAAATTTTTGGTTCCCCAATTTGCACCTGTAATACTATGAAGCATATTAACTTTCAAATATTTCTAAACGTTTAAAACACACAGAAGCTACACATTAATAATCAAAATGACTATTCCAGAAACGAGTATACACTCTGACCAGAAATGCTTCTGCGTTCAGTCCAAAAACTAGGATTACTGAACCTTTTTAATAAATGCACCGTTCCTCATTTTCAAACAATTTCAATCATCATTTCCTAGGATTACAATGCTAAACCATTAGACGCATGTCTATACATCTATCATCTAGTTTTCTATCTAAAATATTCATGTCAACATACAGGGCTTTGCATGAGAAAGACAAGCAGCGGATGTCACAAGCAAAGTTCTTTCTAATTGCTCTAATTTGCAGTTTTTCATGGTATGTCTTCCCCGGGTACTTATTCTCAACACTCACCAACATATCTTGGATTTGCTGGATATTTTCAAAGTCAGTCACAGCACAGCAGCTTGGCTCAGGGATGAGAGGCCTAGGACTGGGATCTGTCACTCTTGACTGGTCAGCCGCGGCATCATTCTTGTTTAGCCCCCTCATTAGCCCTTTTTTTGCTCTTGTCAATGTTTTCATTGGCTATGTACTGATTATTTACGTTGCAATCCCTATAGCATACTGGGGGCTGGACTTGTACAGTGCAAGTAAGTTTCCCATTTTTTCTTCACACTTGTTCACGTCAAAAGGTCAAACCTACAACATAACAGATATTGTGAACAAGAAGTTCGAGTTGGATGTGGTAAAGTATCAGGAGCAAGGGAGAATTCATTTAAGTATGTTTTTTGCCCTCTCTAATGGCTTTGGCTTTGCCACCATTGCCTCCACCCTAACACATGTGGCATTCTTCTATGGAAGGTAATGCATTGTTCTAAACTCTGAAATACTTAAATTTCCAGACGCTATAGCCCTATTGCATCTAGAAATGCCTGAACAAGATACATATTATTTCTATTTAAATAAAGTTTGTGTTAGTGATTAGTGTAGTCCTTGCTTACCTAACAGAGAAAACTTGAGTAGTAGTTAGCATTTATCCAACTAAGCTTCTTTTGTCAAACATTTCTCAACTTGCAAAATGTTTCTTAATATTAAGAACAAAAATTAATCAACTCTACCATTTGAAATCATTTTGCTCTTGATTGCACCTAGGCTTTCAAAATAATATGGCTTAAAGACTCTTCCCAAATTCACAAGAACTTTGATGCCTCTTCCAAATTCAAATCAAGACTTCTAATAGTTCAAAATTTCAAGTGCTGTGAATCTATATATTTTATTAATCCAAAATACACACAGAGAAGCGCCAAAAAAAAAAAGGGTTCACCAAGTCTGGAGATGAAAAAGAGACGCTCTCTTTAAATTATTGACAAAGAATAAGTCCTCTCTTGTTGAACTTGAGCAAATTTCATAAAATGGATATATTTTGATAGCATAATTAAATGGACAGGGAGATCTATCAGCGTTATTGTGCTTCTAACAAAGGCAAGGAGGACATCCATACAAAACTTATGAGGAGATACAAGGACATACCTACCTGGTGGTTTTACTTGTTGCTTGTTGTAACACTTGCAGCTTCCCTTGCACTGTGCATCTTTTTGAATGATCAGGTTCAGATGCCATGGTGGGGACTCCTCTTTGCTGGTGTCATGGCTTTTTATTTCACCCTTCCAATCAGCATTATAACTGCCACAACAAATCAGGTAAGTCAAAATTTGTATGCCTATCAGTAATATGCAATAAATGAAATGATGACTTTGAATGATGTGGTCCGCCAAATATCCATGATGGTGTATTTCATTGTTGGCATCACCATCCAGGTCATACCGTACTAGATTATCTTGGTACTCACCATACTTAAGTGTAGTCATCTAGAAGTTTACATGTTTACAAAGAGCTGGTCACAGCAAGATCAAATTGGCAAAGAGGAAATTAAGCTATTGAGTTAAATTTCCTGAATAAAAAGTAAATGCCAATAATACCATCTGTCAATTCCCTTTACTATGTTTTTGCAACAACTGCAAGTATTACGGCAAGATGTTCTTTCTTTTCCTTCTCCAATTTGGCTGCAAATGATCTCTTCACAATATATCCAACGTACTACTAATCTTCTGATTATTCATATACAGACACCAGGGCTAAATATAATAACAGAGTACGTCATGGGTATTATATTACCTGGAAGGCCAATTGCCAATGTATGTTTCAAAACCTATGGCTATATGAGCATGGCACAAGCTGTCTCCTTCCTCAACGACTTTAAGCTAGGGCATTACATGAAGATCCCTCCAAGATCAATGTTCATAGTTCAGGTAATCTTCTCCAACATTATCGATAAATAAATAGTAGTCCTTGCACATTAAAAGCCACATTGAAAGGCAACTACATAACTATGCATCTACACTTGAAGGAACAAGCGAACACTCTAATGCTATAACCAAAACAATATAATGACAATAATACTTGGGAATACTAAATAATTGAACCTTGCTACATTGACCCTTAACAATTAGGTTGGCATATTTAACACTACATTATTGCCAAGCTTAAATAAGTTCAGGATATTGTTTGCACCAATTGCTCTCCCCCATTTTTTTTTCCCCTTACAGTACATATACTGAAATTTTCCTCTTCTTCTGTATTTGTATATGTGGTCTCTAGTTCTTAGGAACGATTCTTGCTGGAACCATCAATCTTGCAGTGGCGTGGTGGTTACTGAACTCTGTGGAGAATATATGTCAGGACAGTCTACTTCCTCCAAATAGTCCTTGGACTTGTCCTAGCGACCGTGTCTTCTTTGATGCATCTGTCATATGGGGGTTAGTGGGACCTAGGCGCATGTTTGGATCCCAAGGAAACTATGCAGCCATGAATTGGTTCTTCGTTGGAGGTGCCATCGGACCAATTATCATTTGGTTACTGCACAAGGCATTCCCCAGGCAAACGTGGATTCCCCTGATCAACCTTCCAGTCCTTCTAGGAGCAACAGCAATGATGCCACCAGCAACGCCATTGAACTACAATTCATGGATTATAGTTGGAACTATTTTCAACTTCTTTGTCTTTCGATACAGGAAACAATGGTGGCAGAGGTACAATTACATTCTTTCAGCAGCATTGGATGCGGGAGTGGCTTTCATGTCAGTGTTGCTGTACTTTTCAGTGGGTTTGGAGGATAAAAGCTTGACATGGTGGGGCACTGATGGTGAGCACTGTAAATTAGCAATCTGTCCAACTGCTGAAGGCATAGTAGTTGATGGTTGTCCCTTAAAGTAATTTTGTCATATGTTTTTAACTATCAAATAGCACAGCATGCTTTCAACAAGACAATTTGGGTATTCTATACCGCTCAGCGTACCACATTCCTTTTTTACTTTTTAAATTTTCTTCTTTCTATTATAATTTAACCAAACTCTTTTCACCCTCAAAATAGAAATAGCTGCCAATAAGACCTCCAAGAAATTAGCTGGAGAGATGAGGTCAACACAAATTGCAGCAGCCTTCGCTTTTGATAAATAAATGCATATGGCGATGCACAAGGGGCAAACCCAAGCACAAGAATCATACAAGAAAAGCTAGCACGAACACAAGGAAAAACGCAGCTCGGACGGCACAATAACAGTACATTGATAGAATTCTTGATCCAAAAATCAGAACAAGAACTGAACTGCAACTTTTATCGAAGAAGATATATGAAAATTTACAGATTAACAACTCACTAACCCTAACTTGGTTGGTGTTCGAGAGACCAACCCCCCCTCCTTAGTCTTGGTTTTCCCAAGCCCTATCAATGACTACAATAATCCACACTTTCTTCAGATGCTTAATCCCCTATTTTATGCTACTAGCATGAGTGTAACAGCTCTAACTGACTAATAACAGAATTCCGACTAGCAGTAACTAAACTAACCTGGATCCTATCATACATTTGACCAAAAAAAGGGACAGAGTCAGTCATCTAAAGAAAGTAGCTTTATGGTGGAAAATATAACACTCTGTCCACTTCTAAACCAGACTTTGTCACCCCAACCGATGGGCCAACCCAGGAGCAAAGGAAAGGTATTCAATCATTCCAAATTTCTTCTAACAAAAAATTAATATCCCAACATATAAAATTCAAAAATTGATAATGTCACAAGCCTACGTGCTTCACCACTAAATGAAATGAGTACCTAAGAGTCGCTTCTATAAGCCTGTAGCAGTGGTTGGCATAAGTCTCCTCATTAAATGTCAAGTAATCCAAGTAATATTTCATTTAAGAACTCTAGGACTATATTTTCTTCAAAGCGGGAACCTGTAATTTGGAGCTACACAGCCATATATACTCAAGCTGTCTGTATTATTTCCCTCCCAATCTCATATCTAGACTACAGTAACCAATCAGCAAGGAACACCTGCAATATACAGCTCCTAATCATCAAGGCCGTCCTGTAACCTAGAGCTTCAAAGAATAATTATTATTTTTTTAAAACAAGAAACAAATTGTATTAATGGTCAAGAAGCATCAAATACAAAAAAGAGAGGAAGAGAAGGAAGGTTGACCAACTTGAGAAAAAATTTAGGCACATGTCAATATATGTCAAAAGGAAACACAGAAATGAAACATTGTAAAATGAAATCGTGGTTGAAATACAATAGCACACAGAGACATGCTTGAAAAGAAACAAAATCCAGAGGTAGAATTATTACATGATTCCCTGAACATAGTATTTCAAAATACCTTTTAGATGTTCCTGGTGATTCATAGTACGCCACTGGCTATACTCATCCATGCTAATGATAAAAAGAGCTTGAACTTGAAGAGCCGCTGCCACCGTATGCCTTCATGTGTAAAAATGCGTTAAATGAACTCTTCAACACATTCTAAAATTGTACGGAAGGAGAGAAGGTATAGGCATAGCTGCCTGGGTTATGATGCATACTTTCGCAACTTCAGAGGTATCTGTGCTGCTATCAGTGCTTCTCAAGCACATTTTAAGATTATTCCGTTGCATGTATATGACAGCTCCCATAGGCCTGACATTATTTGGGGCATGGAAACCACTTAAAATTTTTATAGAAAAAAGTTAAGCACCAAGGACCTCATCAAAATAAAACCAAAGTAAAAGGTCTGCCTAGGACCAGCGACAGCACTTGTTACACTAAGTTGCTTGCCAATTTCATCAACTAAATCAGAATTCCCATCTGCTCTCACTCCCTATATAGATTAAAAAATGAACAAATAAATAAATTTTATCATCAGATATTTGACATTTCAAAAGAAACTTTTGAACTAATTGACAGGAGTGAAGAACCATGGAGCTGTAACATACCATACATGCAATGTTACACATAGTAATGGATGAAATTTTTTTAATGCTAGTCAGATAAATGTACGTACAAAGAAGAATGAAAGAGGGAAGTTGACAACATAAAAGAAACAAGGTGTTGACTTTTTTTTTTTCTGCTTTTTAAGCGATCAGAGTTCCAATGTAGTAATCAGTTACCAGACACTCCCCATAAAATCCTCTGCCCAGCCTAACTTCATAAACCTTACCCAGTAGCTTCTTCACAACTTTTTCACGACCAGAAATAAAAGAATTTCCCTTCGCGATTAAGTCAGCAGCACTAATCTCCAGTAACTGCAACAAGAGTAACAGAACTCAGCTAAAGAGAAGGCAGCACTAAACACAAGCTATAAAGATGAATTGATGCTAATTTAAGGGGAATGGTGTGCAATTGAATCTGTAGGTATAGCCACTTGAGGATAGCACAAATGGTTGGCTGCATGTGTGGGAGGGTGTGTGACCAAGGTTCAAACCTTGGTGGGAGCTTATCTATTAAAAAAATTTTTTGAATCCATAGATATTCAAATTTTCTACAAAAAGAAAGTACCTTTCAATATAAAAACTAAAAAAATAATCCTTGTTGCGTCACTTTCGAACATGGTTTGTGAAACAGCAGTACATAATAAGACTAAAGATCTAGTACCCACTCTCTTTAACTTGCCGCCTTATCCTATTTTTCAATAAAAGAGGACAAAGGATCTAGTACTCGGGTGACTGAAGTGCTAGTGCTTAGGACAGACACAAACAAATGAAAACAGCATGACGTTGCTATGAAAACCAAAAAGGTTAATCACTACCCAATTACTCTTAAAATCTTAAGAATTTACTCAAGATTAAGATCAAATTTTGTACCACTGAATCTGTTCATACATATATGGATTGGTTAAGCAATTTAGCCTTGAGTGCCATTCATCAAGTCCAATCAAAAACGCCCTAATGTCTGGCAAGCTCTATCACCAAAAATCTACATCTTCAACGTACTTAAGAAGCAGTTCCAGATGATCTTGGTCCTTTGGCTCTAACAGACTTGAAACCATCTCCTAAATTCGAAAAGATAAAGAAGAGAAAAAATGATAAAAGTCCATTTTTATCATTGAGCCAAATACACACTTAACAGCAGTGAAGCTATATCCAAACTACAAAGTGAAAAACTCGCTCCTATTTCCACTTACGTCGGAACATTTCTTCTCCACAATTTTAGCAGAGAAGTATTTGTACATAGCAATAGAACTACTCTTCTCAACATTCACATGAAAGTAAAGGTTCCCACCACAATCTCCCACAGAAGGTACACTCGGAAGCACCATTTTTCAATGATAAATCCGATCACTCTAATTCAACCACAATTCACAAAAGATTAAAACATTTCTGCAATCTTAAACCACCAGAAAATTGACAAAAACAAGAATTACAGGTTGAACAAAAAGAAACCAAAGAAATGCGAAATTAACTAAGCTCACTTGCACGAAGCTCGCCGCGAGAGGTCCTCGGAAAATCCCTTTGGGCCAAGGAAATCGAGAAGATAAAGTTCCTCCAGACCTTCAGCGCACGAATCATCAACCCTGCGAAAGAAAGAAAAAACACAGAAAAGAAAAGAAAATGAAAAAAGTAGCTTGTTTGGATGCCGAGAAAATGGAAAGGAAAAGATAAAGGACCTGAGAGGGTGGACGGAAGAGAAAGGGAGAATGAGGCAAGGGAGGTTGAGGCGGGAGTGGAAGAGGTGAGCAAAGAGAGCCGAGAAATCACCGGAAAAGGAAGGGTAATTGTAGAGAGCAAAAGAGGGGACTTTGTCTTGCCACGCTTTGGCTATGGCTTCCAACGCCGCGTCTGACCGGAATCCCCGGGTAAAGGGAATAAGAATGGTCGTCGGTTTCAGGAAAGGTAAGAACCTCACCGGCGTTTAACACTCAGTCAGTGTCTTATAGCTTTTTGTTTTGTTTTTGTTTTTGTTTTCTTTTCTTTCTTCCCCCGTCTCTTTTTTTGGGGCCTACCGTGGAGAGTGGATGATTTTGACGAAAGGGCAAAAAAAAATTTAAAATTGAGTAAAAGTTTTTTTTTTTTTTTTAAATTAAAAAAATATGTTTTTTTATATAGATAAATTGTCTTAATTTTTTTTTAAAAAAATGACTATAGTAGGATAAAAAACCTTAATATGATGAAAAAAAAACTGAAATAGTTTTGATGTCTAAAAAGCCTTTTTTTTAGTTCTAAAAACTGTCCAAAAAAAAAGAGGTCATTGACCAAATTTTTTTTTTTCAAAAGGCCATTTTTAAAAATCCCTCGTGGAGGAGGGCTTTGTTCTCCATTGGTGGAGTAAGCTATTAGGACCTTTGATCTTAATCGAATGGTTAAAAAAAGGATAAAGAAACACCAAACAAAAAATAAGAAAAATAAGACCTTCAAGATACAATCATTCATCAATTACACAATCTTTTCTTTAAAAAAAACAAAAAAAAAAGGAAAACAACCAGATATACTCCATTGCCATCTTTGCCAACTCCAGTCAAAGTCCCCAAAACTTCTTCACCAACACGGCAAATGGCCTCCCTGAAGTAAGGAGAGTCGTCTGATAGTATTTTTATTTTATTTTTTTTTTAAAGTTAAAAATGAGAATATTTTAAAAAATATAACAGGACTTTTTAAAATTATTTGGTTGTATATAATATATGTTTTTAAAAACAATTATTTTTTAATAAAAATTATTAATATAAATAAAGCTTAAATTTAATTTTTAAAAAACTAATTATTAATATATTAATATTTTTTTTATTAACGTCAATAGAAGGAAGAGCCTATTCTCTTCATCTTCCTCTCCTCTGGTGAGAAGAGACGCCGTTGATCGGCCCACCCCACGCCGATCAAGCCCACCCTTAACGGTCCCAGACACACCCGACGTCCTAGCCACACCCTGATCGGCCCACCCCCACGTCGATCAGCCAAGGCCCCCCCCCCCACCCAAACATAGTTCCATTCTCGACGGACCCTTGTCCCTACTCCCGACGAACCCAGTTTCACCCTTGATAGAGTCCCAGCCCCAATGGACCCTTGCCCTCACTCCCGACGAACCTAGTTCCACCCTTGACGACAAGCTTTGTGATGAGACCCAAACCCCATCATCGGCAGGCTGGGTGAGCCACTTAGGTTGCCAGCAGGGTAGGTGGGGGAGGAGGAGGAGAAAGAGAAGGTAGGGTTCTGGGTTGAGAAGAGAGAGAGAGACAGATAGATAGATAGACAGAGATTGGAAAATACTAAAAAACATGTGTTTTTTTTTTTCGTTTTTGCTCCTTTTTTTTCTCAAATTTTCAGAATTGTTTTCAAAAAATTTTGAGCCTAAAACACTACCAAACATAGTTTGTGTAACACCCACCAATTTTGATGTAATGGATCATGTTAAGTTAGTAATGACGTTAAGAAAATTTTATTAATAATTTTATGTTATATGTTATGATTTATGATATTAATGTTACTAACTATTTATTTCAAGTTCTATGACAGGTGACGACCGCATGGAATCGAGGTGCTCAAGTGTTCATGTTAATTTTAATGTATGTTTAATTATGATGCAATGATGACTTGAATGTTATAATGTATGGTATTTAAGGACAGTTTGGCAGGCTGAAAAGTCTGCCAAGAATCGGTAGGCCGATGGAAACCATCGGCAGGCCAAACTTTGTAGAATCGACAGGCTGATGACAGCTGACGAGCAGTCAGCAAAAATCTCTCCAAATTTATGGCTGAGATAATTACATTGATTAGATGTTTTAATGAGATTAATTGGCATAATTATGGATTAATTTACTCAATTGAGAAAATAAAACATTTGACTTGGTATTGATTGATATGGTTTCCCTTTTTAAAATGGTGAAGTATGGTAAGTTTATCTATATGATTTTGACTTTCCCAATTTCCACTCCATTTACACGTAAATTTGCCTCAACTTTAGTCAGGAAATTTCTAACTTAATAGAGGGTATTGAATTCATTTTTACATTATCCTCAATTACGTTAATTCAAATTCTCTCTCTCTCTCATCTTCTGAGACGTTTCTTTTGTCTTTTTCTCTTTTTCTTCACGCTTTCTTCTTCTCTTCTTTTCAAAACATTCTCTGCTAATTATTTGAAAGAAAAATTGAAATTTCGTTGGTTGAATTCAAGGATTTTGAGAAGAAATTTTTTTTAAGGTAAGAACTCATTTCTTTTGATGTTTCTGAAAAGCATTTCTTCTCCTCAATTCGTCTATAGTATCTTTGTCTGGATATTGTATTTTGTTCTAAATTTTTAATATGATGTTCATATGTGTGTTATGTTAATGTTCCTCCAAGTTTCAAGTCATTACGAATTTTTTATGATAAGTTATGAATTTTCTATCTTCTATCACTCACAGTAAAATGTTGTTGTTTGGCTATAATGCATGAAAAATGTAATTTTTGTTCAAAAGGTAAATGTATTTTGTTTTTCACAAAATTTGGCTAGAATGTTCATGTATATGTTATGGACTGCAAAGTTTGGTAATAATTTGATGAGCGAATTATATGTTATGAAATTTCTATGAGATTAGGTCAAGAAAACTGTTTAAACAATGTTAATTTTGGACTTTCGTTTTATGTAATGTTTTATATGTTTAAATGATTTTATTGATGATGAAATAATTTTATGATATGGAAATAATAAGATGTTAGTATGAATTTTTAAAATTAAAATATATGTGTTTTAATTGTTAGAAAATGTTTTCAAAAGATTACTCACTACCTTGTTATTATTGTTGGTAGATTTCATGTTTAAAATGTATGAGTTGTTTTTTATGATTATAGTTATAGATGCATGTTATGAATTATGTTTATATGAGATGAATGTATATGTGATGTAATATGAATGAATGTTATATTTTATGATAGTAGTATTAATTTTTATTTTGTAACTTTAAAGAATTTAATCTTCTGCATTTTTATGAAAAGTTGAATTTTGTCTTAAAATTGAGTTTTCTTAAAAAAAAAAAAAACTTTTGGCTCTGTCGGCCTGTCGAACATCATTGGTCGGCATGCCGATGTCCGATCTCATTTTCGGCCTACCGAACTATGGAAGTTTTAAAACCCTGTTTTGCAAAGCCTCTACCGGCTTGTCGGTTGACAAACTCCGGCCTGCCGACCTCTTTCCATTCAACTTGCCGAAGTACCAAGTTCGGCCTGCCGAACTGTGGGAACAAATAGTTTATAAATGATGTCATGTGATATGAGATATGATTTAGTAATTTGGTATATCTATTTTATTAAAGCAAGTTTATGATTAATTTAAAGTGTAATTGAATTAATTATGGTATGGAATAAGTTAATGAATGTTGTAAAAAAAATGTATTTAAAGTTCAAATAAATATATAATGTATGAATGTAACGAAATCTGTGACGTCCGTAAAGGGGGCGTTATAGTTTGAAAATCATTTTCATTTTTACAATTTTTGAAAATTGAAAAAACCTTTTTGAAAAGGGAACCAAACAGCCCCGTTGAATTTGTTTCAAGGTTTTGGTTTTTCATACAAATACATAAATTTTCACAAAAATTTCCCTAAAATTATAGGGAAAAAACACATAAATTTCAAAAATACAAAAAATAATAATTTTAATAATGAAAACACAAAACTTAAATTCCATCTATTAAAAAAAGGGAAACCCAGATTCTAGCAAGGTCACCGGAGAGACTGACGTCAGTCTTAGGGTTTGTAGGTGGGCCGCGAGACCCACAGTTTGTGAGACCCATCGCGTTGGAATCCAATCAATGGTTCGTTGTTAGAGTCTGCAATAAGAAGAAATGCAAATTGTCATTGTCAGAGTTCATTGTTCTCGTGAATGGTCTTTCGTGAATCGTCATCGGACACTGTTGGATCTCGACCCTGATTCATCTTTAATTTCTCCAAACGTTGATATTCTCGCTCGATCTCTTTCCTCAGTTGCGACAAAATAGTCTTCAACAACTTCAAATGACAACAAAATTGTCAGAAGCGAATTGGACTGTGCGTAGAACTTCTTGATCAGGTGGAATTTTGTTAATCACCTCCACGGTGGCCTCTAGTGGCGTTAAAGTAAGGCTGGGTTGGAGATGGGGATGGGGTTGGTCGGCGTTGAAGTAGGGATTGATGGTGGGATGGAAGGAGGAAGAACGAAATCCTAAAAAACAATGGATTTTTTAATTTATTTTTTAGAATGAAAAGGTTATAATTAATTATTAAATCATATGTGATAGGGTCTATTTTAATTAGTACTCAATTTTTTTACTATTGAATTTAAATTTAAGAATTGTACAATGTAGTTGGATCATTCTCCATCATTGAAGAATATTTGCGCCTCCCACTATAGTATTTCCTTCTCTCTTTTTTTTCATAAATTAAGGAGGAGAGAAGATTATTGGGAGAACTTGAAAGAAATCAAGCAGACAAAGATATAACAAATGAAAAAAAAAAAAGTGGCGTTGATACATAAAGGATTCCACAAATTAGACATTAATCTCTAATCTAATCTATTACTTTGAATTTTAATTTTTTTAATCTAAAACTAATAGGTGGGATCCCAATCCTATACGAAAATATTAGATTTTATGGATTCACAAACTCAACTTTAAGTTCATTAAATAAATTAAAAATTAAAATGAACATAACATGACATAGTTCAACAAAATGTAACATATTACAACCTAATTGACATGTTTAGTTGAACTTCAAAAGATAATTCGTAATTGTTGTTTTGTTGTAACAAGTCAACTAAATTGTTTAGTTGAACTTAAACTAAAAAAGCAATCTTGAATTAGTGTTCAACAAGAACATTTGGCAAGTCTATTCGATGTAATTGATTGCAACTAACTACAATATAAAGCTCTCAGTATAATAAAAAGTAAAAAGTTGCTATATAATAAAGCTCTCACATGTAATTTTCAGTGTCAATTGATTTGTCAAACATCCTAACTATAATAAATTTAAAAGTTTATACGTGATTTCTTCACCAAGTCAAAGTTTCATCTAATTGAAACATACCACATGGCATTAAGAAGATAATGTTGAAGCTTTCTTTTGCCTTGCCTCGTTGCTGTGAATGATAGAAGACAAAGTGTATTTGCTTTGAAGAAAAATGTTCCATTATTCTTGCTTTTCTCAACTAAGTTTTATTATTTTAATATCTTGTTTTGCTTCCATTAGCTAGAGCCAACGATTCGTATGCAAATTGCATGCATCTTTCGGTTGTAAATAAGAGGTATTTGCCTCAATTGGAAGAGTCCGAGAGTTGGTGTAAATGCTAAGTTCTTAAACTCAAATTTATGCTAAATCTTGTGTCCACTCTTTTATTTAGTTTATGTGTAATATTCTTAGTAAATAATTTTTAAGTTATGTTTTTAGTTTATTTTTGTTGATTTATTTTCAAAATGTCTTTTTAAATTCCTTTTTAGCTAAGGGAAGAAGGGGAAATTCTGTTAATTTAGCTTAGTTATATTTATGTTTTTACGTTTTCTAAGCCGTTATAATTTTAAAATCATTTCTAGAAAAATTAGTAAATTTAGAGTTATTTTAAGTTATTTTCTTGCAAAGTAGGAGAGTTTGATTTATTGTAGACATAAATTGGTACGTACAATGCTTAGAAAAACTTTAATTAGTCGTCGACAGAAAATAACACGGTAAATGCTTATAATCCATTTTTAGGTAAATTTCTTAACTAACTTAAAATTTATATTTATTTGTTAATTTGAGTTTTTGCTTTATTATAGAGATAAGTTGACACATTTAACACTTGGTAATTCTCAATTAATCATAAACAAAGGATCGCATAGTATATTCTTAAATCTTTTTACTAAATATTTTTAGAGGAACTAATATATATTTAAGTTAGAAACCAGAGTTGATCCTTTAACCTCAACATTTTTATAATTATTGTTCTCTACAAATCAACTGTGTTTTTTGTTATTAAAATTCCAAAATTAATTTTAATTTTTTATTTTAAAATTTGTTAATTTTCATGTAAATTTGGTAATCCAAAAAAATCATAATACCTGTAAAACTTGAAAATAATCTGTAAATAACTAACTTTAATGATTAAATTTGTGAATATTTTAATCAAATAACATAATAAATATATTGGACTTTGCAACATCTTTAATCTGTAGGATCGACCTTAGACTCACCAAGACTTTATTACTTGGACAACCTTGTACTTAAGGTTATATCAAATTGCACTTTTCAAGACCAAATAGTGAGTTTAAAGTATATTTTTATGTTATATTGACTTTATTTTTGTAGTATGAGATATGTTATACTTCTAAGTTCCTAATATTAAAGGCATCTCTAATACAATATTAAATTGATATGCCAACGATAAATTTTGGCATGTAAATATAAAAGACAATGCTCAATCACTACAAGAATTGACCTTTATGTTGTCGCTAAAAGTCCATTTTGTCGTCGCTAAAGTATTTAAAACAAATGCTTCACTATTATTTTGGATAACCGAGTTTGAGTATCTATTACACACATTAATACTGCAAGAATTGCAGCCATGTAAACAAGAACCAATAATTGGACTACTAGTGTAATAATTCTAATTAAATTGATACTTATCACTAAACATACTACATCCTTCAGTTAAGACAATTTTAAAAGAACAATATAAAAGCATATGTGAAAGAATGATTCCTTAAAAGAATAGGGACATCTTATGCTTTTCCGTTAACTCAAGAGGTTCAAGAACACATAGCACCACCATGTGTCAATCATGTCATCACATAAAAGTAATTTTGTATATACGCAATGTGTATTGCCAACATGGCAAAAAAAAAAAAGAAAAAAACACCATTCTCATTGGGCCACATGTCAGTCCTTTGCCACATCACGCCATGTCATCAGCTAGGGTTGAAATTATAATATATTGAATTTGTTTTTTTTCCCATGTCGTCAACTAGAACTTTGGCACCCTTGTTAATTTGTGGGCAACAAATATAGGCTCCACAAAATGTGTAGGAAAAAGCTTTTACGTACACAAATTTTGTATAATTGATGTAGCAATTCAAATTATTTAGATTACCTACACATTCATAGTTATGTGTGGGTAAAGAAAACTTACCTACACATTTTTATGTGTAGGTAAAAAAATATGTCGCTAAACCCCCTATTTCCTTGTAGTAAATGGGACTCACTTTTAGCGACAACATGTCTCCTAGAAATTATCACGAGAAGACTTTCAGAGGTTGTGCCAAAACTAGACTATTGTCGTCGCTAAAAGTCTAGCAAAAAAACCCATCTGCTCACGCCAGAGAGTGCAAATTGGTGCTAGAAAAAATTGATTTTTATGACATTGCTAAAAACCTGGTCAACAATTGGTGCCAACTGTACTTTTTAGCAATGAAAATTGTTGTCGCTAAAAACTTTAATTTTAATTTATGTTACAATTTTAAATGGTAAAAGTGGGCAGGCAAAAGATTTTTTTGAGACTTTTAGCGATAAAAAATCTAAAAGACTTATCGCAGCTAAAAATATATTTTAATATGTTTAATTAAAACGACGTCGTTTGATTGATTAATAGTGACAAATATTTACTTTTTAGCGACAAATATTAACTTTTTAGTGACGACATAAAAACTCACTATATATTAGGCCAAACTGACCCTTCTTCCCCATTCTTGGTCAACCCTTTTCTCTCTCTCTCAACCTCCTCTTGTCCCTACTCCACCAACTAGCCCCACCACCCATCTTTGCCTGATAAGCTAGACCCTGCCGTCCCAACCTTGCCTCCACTTCCTCCTGCCCTTTTTTTCTCCTTTGGGCTATTTGTCATTTTATATCCTCTCTTTTAGGTTAATTCAAAAACTATACCTTTAATTTTTGATCTCATAGAATGTATACATTTAGATTAGATTAATACACAAATTTATACCTTATTTTAGTTAAGAGTTGATTTTTATCTTTAAAATAACCAAAGTATCTTTAAGTAAAAGAGAAAAAAATTAAAACTTTCAAAAAATAAGAAGAAAACCAACAAAAAAAAAAAAACACTAAACACCTATTTTTGAGAGCAAAAATCTTGGTACAAATTTTTTCAAGTTTTAAAAGTTTGCTTATTTTTTAATTGAAGGGTACTTTGAATAATTTATTAGGTCAAAATTGAACATTAATCAAGAAAAGGTATAAATTTATGTATTAAATATAATCTGAAGGTATAAATTTGATGAGATTAAAAACCCAACATACATTGTTTAAATAAAAATAGGGCATAAAAAGGTCACTTACCCTTCTCCTTTTCCCTCTCTCTCCCCATCTTTTTTTTTTCTCTGCCCACCCTCAATCCACCTCTTTTCTTTGGCTGTCAAATAGACCTACCCCCAGGCCCACGCCAGCCCTCTTCTCCTCTTCCCCCGCCCTTGCATCCTTCTCTCTTTATTTTTCCCTCCTACCCTCTCTTTCCCTATTTTTTTTCTCTACCTACCCCTAATCCGTTAACTTTCTCTGACTGCCTAGTAGCCCTTTGTTGCCCCTGTCCCTGCACCCGCCCCCTCCACCTCTTCTCCTACCATTGCTTCCCTTTCTCTTTCAAATTTTTGTTTTCTGCCGCCCGCCATGCTGCCATTACCAGCGCCGTTAGCCACCACCATGTCATCATTGTCTGCCAAAAACCGTTGCATACTTATTTCTAGTCATCCTGGTTTTGTGGTAATTAAATTTAAATTTTTGGTATGGAAATTAAATGTATATAGTTGTGATATGTTGAATATAGTTGTTATTTTTGGTGAATATGTTAAATATGTGATATGTTGAATGAGCTGTTATTTTTGGTGATTATGGTAGATATGTTGAATATGTTATATATTGAATATAGTTGTTATTTTTGGCATTGTGATATGTTGAATATGTTGTAAAGTTTGTTTTAGTTTTTTATGTATGTAGTTGTGGTTTTTGGTGAATATGGTGAATATGTAATTTTTGTATATTGTTATGATTTTTAGTTTTTATTTTTTTTGTTAGTTTTTTATGTTGATTATGTATATGGTGAATTGATTCATTATGTTTTGTTGTTTTCTTGAATATGCTTTAGAGTTATTTTTGTTATTTTTATATATGATTGTTATTTTTGTAATAAATTGTTAAAGTAATAGTAAATATTATATAAGTAGTTTATAATCAATAATTTATTAAACATAAAAATGAGAACATTAAATAAAAATTCTAACAATTAATTAAACAAGTGGTTAGTGATTAATAATTTATGAAATATAAAATTAATTGTTTCAAAAAATAATGACAATTATTACATAATAAGGAGTAATTATGTTAGGGTAATTAATTATACATGTGGTTAGTAATTAATAATTTATTAAATATAAAATTAATAATAAATAATTAGGTTTGTGTTTTATAATTAATAATTTATTAAACATAAAATAATAACAATAATAATTAGCAATTAATAATTAATAATTAATAATTAAACAATCATAATCAATTAGCTGAATGGTTGATAATAACTAATTTACTTAAATGAAAGGATAATAATAAGACTTATCAATCAGATTAACAATAGTTAGATTAACATGTAATAATATAGAATAATTTGAACAAAAAGGAATTATTGTTTAATATTTAAGGAATAAAAAATAATAAATAACAAGTACAAATAATTACATAAAATTCATTAAAAATTTAGATGAAAATAATAAAAAATTGGTTAAACTTGATAACATTATATAATGGTGTAGAAAATACAATTGCATTATTTCTATTGATATTCAAGAATTTGGTGGCAAACGTACCGCTAATTAAGGGCATAATATGCAGCCATTAAGAGTAGTATGTGCGTATGAGTTTGTTGCTTATCATATATTGTATTTCATTTTTAAATTAACTTTAGGCTTGTTCGAGAATCAGTGAGTGGCTCGTTGATTCTTGAATTGTCCCGTTTCGACAATTTGAGATTGTAATATTATGCGCTTGTTGCTCATTTCCACTTGCACCTTGTGGTAGATATTTCATTTGTCTTCCTTCGTTCTTCGAGTGTGCAACCTTTGATAGTATATTTAGGAGAACTGAGGAGAGATGCTATCGAAATTTCTACATGCTAATAGACCATATAGTGTGTTTAATTTGATTTTTTTTTTATGAATGTATGTGGCATTTTATATTATTTTATTTAATATTAATTATAGGATTTCAATCAATTTTAATCACAATTTCATTTTTAAAAACTAATACGTAATTTTTAATGAAAAACTAAATTCAAATAAAATTAATTATTTAATTGCATTAAATCCTTATTTTTTGCATTTAAAAATAAAAAATATGTTATCGCTAAAGATTTATGCAAAAAACTATAAGCAACAACATAAATCTTCCTTAAAATTTAAAATTTTAAAAAATTTTAAAACTTTTAACAATGACAATTTTCAAAAATATAATCGTTAAATATTGCTGATGACCTCATTCGCTTAGATTCATTACCCAAAAAATAGCGACCATATGTTGTCACGAAAATTGTTGTCACCAAAAGTTTTTTAGCGACCAAACCATCAAAAGTCATCGCTAAAAGCTTTGATTCTTGTAATGAATGCATGTGTTGTTTTTAATGTCAAATTTGTTATATACTAAACTTGATGGCAAATTTGCCATCTAGTATAGTATACGGTAAATTTGACATTTGAAGCCTATTAGTTGATAAATTGTTTTTTTTTTCACTTAATCATTATTCTTCAAATTATTTTTATATTAAAAAGTCTACTTTCACAACTTTTATGGCTTAATAATTTTGATGAAAGGTAAACATAACATTTAAAATAACATTATGCATTGGAATGCAAATTAGAATGCTACATTAAACATACTACTTTTATATTTTTTTGTTGGTAAATATAACATTGACATCGACATTGCATTTGCGTCGGTGATAAATTGCTTATTCAAGCCTACAACATCGAGTTGCCATGCTAAAGTGCCCATCTCATTTTAGGCTTATGGCTTGGGTTTCAAACAAAAAGAAAGAGTTTCCTAGTAATTTTTTTTTTTGAGCAAAAGTTTCCTAGTATTTAAATATAAGAAAATAAAGCAGAACATGATTCTAATATTATATGTGCTATGTTACTATTAAAATAAGATGATAAGGATTAATAATATGTATTCAACATAGTATGCATTTATAATATCAAAGCTTGATTCATCGACAGAGAATTATGCAATGGGTTAAAATTGGATAGTGTCTCATTACAAATTTGGACTTGAGTGGAACTCATTTGAGATAAAACTGCAAGGAAAATTTCTTAATTATGCAAAGCAAACCCTAATATTGCATAAACATAATACCAAGATCTTTGAACTATATGATTCTCATATAACAATAATTAGAGAAGAAGACATACGTTGATCCATGATAAAGACTCGATGAGAAAGATTGATCGCAATAGGTCTTTGAAGAAAACTGTGTTTTTTTTTGTCTTAACCCCTCTTAGTTTTGATAGAATACCTTTCTTGATGGAGAAAAAAATATATCGTTAATGGGTAGAGAGATGGCTAGTTTCTATTGAGATCCTTTTATAACTCACATACCATTAACATGTGCAATAAATAGAAAATATCTCTCTTATGACCAATAAGATTTTGACATCTAATAATTATTAAACTATAATTATTATGCTTTAAATAAATAAAATAACTAATAGGAATATGACACGTGGGCCACAATTAAAATATTTAAAATTCTTCCACTTGATCCATGTGACACTATCCAACTTCTTGGTTTAATAATAGAACATAATGTGCAAAATATAAACTAAATTCCTTTGTAAAGTGGTCAAATCATAAATCACTATTAAGTAAAAACTAATAAAGATCATAACGACTGTATGTCATTAAATCGACATAGTCCCTTCCATGATCACAATATTAATTCTATACTTAATATGACCTATAATGAGAGATATATCATAATGGTCCAACAATAATGTCTTTGTCAGAGACAAATCCTATTATATCAACATAATTCATTCATGTATATATAACAACTACAATAATGAAACATGATGCATTAAAATATCAGAAACACAAATTAATTGAGCTCAGAATGTCAAATACATAAAGAACATAAAACATCATCATAATATCAATAGCGGTTTTCAGTAATGCCCATTCTTTTGACATGTGCATTAAATGTCTATGGTGGCAACCCTTTTGTCAACGGATCTGCTATTATGAAATTTGTGCTAATGTGTTCAATTGACACTCTTTGTTCTAAACTTCCTCTTTAATGGCAAAGCATTTTAATTCCATATGTTTAGCACCTCTTGAATACTTGTTGTTTTTAGAGAAAAAGATTGCTGCATAATTATCACAATAAATTTTCAGCGGCTTAGCAATGCTGTCGACAATTCCAAGTCCTAAAACAAAGTTCCATAGCCATAATCTATAAACAGTGGCCTTAAAGCATGCCACAAACTCAACTTCCATAGTTGATGCAACGATGACAAACTACTTCACACTCTTCCATGAGCCTGCTCCTCCAGCTAAAAGGAACAAGTAGCCAAATGTGGATTTTCTTGTATCAACACATCTAGCATAATCTGAATCTAAATATCCTATCACCTCAAGATGATCGGATCTTCTATAAGTGAGCACGTGATCTTTTGTTCCTTGCAAGTATCTTAACACATTCTTTGCAACTTTCTAATGATCTAATCTTGGATTACTTTGATATCTGCCCAACATTCTAATGGCAAAACTGATGTCTGGCCTAGTGCAAGTCTGAGCATACATCAAGCTACCAATGATAGAAGCATAAGGAATCTGTTCCATTTCTTTGCATTCCAATTCATTCTTTGGGTATTGCATAAGGCTTAATTTATCTCCTTTCTAAATAGGAACGACACTTACAGAGCACTTTTCCATTTTAAATCTCTCTAGAACTTTGTTAATTTATGCTTTCTGAGACAATCCTAACAATCCCTATGATCTATCACGGAGTATCTCAATCCCAATCACATAGGATGCCTTATTTGTATCTTTCATTTCAAAGTTCTCAGAAGGGAATTTCTTAGTCTTATGTAATAAGCCAAGATTATTAGTAGAAAGCAAACTATCATCAACATACAGAATTAGAATTATGATCTTGCTCCCACTGATATTCAGATATATACATTGATCAATAATGTTCTCCTTAAATCTGAAGGAAGTGATGGTATCATTGAACTTGAGATACCATTGTCGGGAAGCTTGTTTAAGTTCGAATATTGATTTCTTGAGTTTACACACTATGTATTCCTTTCCTTTAACAACAAAAGCCTTGGGTATAGACCTCTTCCTCTAAATTCCCATTCAGAAAGGCGGTTTTCACATCCATTTAGTGAAGCTCTAAATCATAATGAGTTACCAGTGCCATGATAATTCTAAATGAGTCCTTTTTGAAACAGGAGAAAGTTCTATTTGTAGTCAACATCATCTTTCTAAGTGAAACATTTGGCAACAAGTCTAGCTTTATGTCGTTTGATATTGCCTTTAGAGTTACGCTTGGTCTTAAGGACCCACTTACACCCGACTCTTTTACAACCTTCAGGCAATTCAACAAGATCCTAGACTTCATTGTGATCCATTGATTTCAAATCTTCTTTCATGGCGTCTAACCACTCAATAGAATCATTACTTTCCATGGCTTATGAAAACGAAACTAGATCATCATCAATTTCTAAGTCAAATTTAGATGCTTGTAGATAAACCACATAATCATCAAAGATAGCAGGTCTTCTTTGTCTTTTAGACCTTCTCAATACCACCTCTTGTGTTCATCCACTACAGGTTCGTTGATAACAGCTTCGTCATGGGGTGTTTCATCATTCATTTATTGTTCTTGTAGGTCGTCTAAACGTTCAACAACTATAGGAGCAACAACTTCAGAAGAAGCTTTAGGAAAAGAAATCTCCACCCTAACTTTTTGAATTCCCACTTTATGTGGTTCCACACTCCCATTGATTTCACCACTTTCAATGAACCTCACATTTCCAGTTTCAACAATCTTCGTACTATGGTTAAGATAATAAAATCTAAACCCTTTAGATTTTTCTAGATAGTTAATGAAGAAACCACTGGTTATTCTTAAATCCAGTTTCTTTTCATGTGGATTATGAATTCTTACTTCTGTCAAGCAGCCCCAAACATGCAGGTGCCTTAAACTAGGTTTCTTTCATGTCCATAGGTCAAAAGGAGTATTTGGAACTGCCTTATTAGGAACCCTATTCAACAAATACATGGTAGTTTTTAGAGCATACATCCATATTGACAAGGGTAAAGAAGAATAGCTTAACATACTCTTAACCATATCTATTAAAGTACGATTACGTCTTTCTACAACACAGTTTTGTTTCGATGTACCTGGCATTGTGTATTGAGCACTTATGCCATGCTTTTCAAGAAATTTAGCAAATAGACCAGGCGTTGTCCAATCTCATCGTACCTTCCATAATATTCACCACCTTTATTAGACCTGACAATTTTCACCTTTCTGTCTAATTGTCTTTCAACCTCAGCAATAAACACCTCTAAGGTATTTATTGATTGAGATTTCTCATGCAAAAAATAAATATATCCATAATGTGAAAAATCATCAATAAAGGTGATAAAATATTTTTCTCTGCCAAAAGATGGAACACTAAAAGGCCCACATATGTCGGTGTGTATAAGTTCAAGGAGCTGTGTGCTTTTTGTGGCCTTATTCTTAATTGTGTGTTTTTCCTTAATATAATCCACACAAATACCAAGATGAGTAAAATCCAAGTCAAGGAGGATTTCATTCTTTACCAATCTTTGTATTCTTTTTTTGGATATATGACCTAAAGTTTATGCCACAAGTAAGCTAAACTTTAATCCACTAAACCACGTTTAGTATCGACATTATGATACAAAGTTAATAGAATCTCCGCAAAAAGATTATCAAGCTTTAATTTATATAAACCATCACAAAGAGCACCAGAAACAATAAAATGATTATGCTTAAACAAACTGCAACATCTATTTCCAAACTTAGAAGAATATCTAGCTGTATCAAGTTTTGACAAGGAAATTAATGTTGGAAACAAAGTGCGCAGCGGAATTTTTTAAAAAAAATTTCATCAGAGTAATTTTCAAAACACAAGTTTGACATGTTATATGTATAAATTAGACAGATCTTACTAACCTCATTGTGCCGAAGACCCTCCGCAACCTGTGTAGAGAAGTAACGTTCCAGAAGAGCCTCAACCAACTGGTCTTCTTTGCTATTCTCTATCCACAACCGGAGTGAGTGTGGGCTCACATGTACAGCTCTTCCACCGGTGACTCTCCTTCCAACCAATAAAGAGAACCCAAAGCTAGTGTTTGTGATTTGTGAACAAAAGCTCTCAGGGAGTTTTCAGATGCTTACTAGAAGAGTATCACTCTTAATCTCTCAAATTGATCTGAGTAAATCATGAGACTCACTCCCTTTTTATAGCTATTGGTCCTGGGGTCAGTCCATATCAGATTAGGTCTCAAAAACTCAAAACAGAATCAAGTTTGGATCAATATCTGATAAGATCCGCGTAAAAACACATAATCTTATCTCCCGCTGATCGGCAGGCCGAACATTCTGATCGACAGGCCGAATAGGCTAGTTCGGTAGGCCGACCACGTCATTTGGTAGGCCAAACTCCCGAGAAAAAATCTTCGTGAATCTTTTATTTTCCACCCGAGATTCTAAAGGATAAAGTCTCAGTTTTGATTCAAATAACCCAATAGAGAAGATATCTGATCAAAACAAACTTTATCAAGATAATCTTTAAGAAAATAAATTAATTCACAATAATTCTACAAGTTTATCTTGATCTAATTTATCCAAAATTAAATCATGCGATAAACAGACAAGAATTATCTGATCGCAATAATTCAACAAGTTTATCTTGAACTAATTTCTTACAAAATCAATTCAACCGATAAACAGACATGAATTATTTGATTTTTACAAATTTTAAACTAATCTGATAAATCCGACATAAGTCACCAATTATTGGAAAAGCACGCCGTGTCGTTACAGGACATTGTAAGCTAGCAAAGGGGACCAAAATGGACCTATAAAGTTCAAGCTCATGATAACTATGAAACCCAATATCCCAGATATACATTCCCTCGATTGCGGATCATATGTTTTAGACCGTCACCTTAAGAATCGTGTCTTCCGCATAATCATCCCATCATATGCCCAATTCTTAAGGTTTAGACTGACAGTCTCAGACTACCGTTTGCTTATCATACATTCAACAAATATGAACGTAAAGAGGACAAGATTTGATATATATATATATAAATGAATAAATTCTTTATTGATAAAAATGTCTCTAAAAACATTTACATTTTTACTCCTTAGGGCATACATGTCTAACAATCTCCCACTTGCACTAAGTGAGTAGATACAACAAATTTTGCATCCCATAGCTTCCACATGCCTCTCGAAGACTCTCCCAGTAAGTGACTTCGTAAATAGATCAGCTAAATTGTCCTCTGACGCGATCTTGCACACCGTGACATGCCCGCCATCAACGAAGTCCTTTATCACATGATTCTTCCGATCAATATGCTTACTCTTCTTGTGAAATCTTGGTTTCTTAGCATTAGCTACCACCGCACTGTTATCACAGTACAGTGATACCACTTTATCCATACCTAGAACTACCTCAAGATCCTCAAAGAACTTGCGAAGCCACACTGCTTCTTTCGAAGCATCACTAGCCGCCACATACTCTGCCTCCATCGTTGAATCCGAAGTGCAATCTTGCTTCACACTTCTCCAACTGATGGCACCGCCGCCTAGAGTAAACACAAACCCCGAAGTCGATTTCCTAGAATCCAGACAAGATTGAAAATCCGAGTCAGTGTATCCTAGAGGAATCAAGTCCTCACCCGAATACACAAGCATATACCCATGAGTCCTTCTCAGGTACTTGAAAATATGCTTTACCGCAACCCAATGGTTCGGTCCTGGATCCGCCTGAAATCGACTTACAATTCTGACTGCATAGCTAATATCCAGTCGAGTGCAAAGCATGACATACATAAGACTACCCACTGCCGAAGCATAAGGCACCTTCTTCATGTATTCTCTTTCTTCGCAAGACTTTGGAGAATCTTTCTTAGAAAGAGTAATTCCAGACCTAGATGGTTGCCCACCTTTCTTAGAATCCTACATTGCAAACCTCCTGAGAATTTTATCTATGTAGCCGGCCTGAGACAAAGCTATCATTTTGTTCTTCCTATTACGAAAGATCTGGATACTGAGAACAAAATTAGCCTCACCTAAGTCCTTCATGTCAAACTGCTTGGTCAACCATAATTTGACCGATGACAACACCCTAACGTCATTGCCAATTAGCAGAATGTCATCTACATAGAGCAGTAAAAAAACCACCTTCCTATCTTTTATGTGTTTGTAAACACATGGTTCATCCACATTTTGTGAGAACCCATAAGTCTTGATCACTTGATCAAATCTTATGTTCTAAGAACGAGAAGCCTGCTTAAGTCCATAAATAGACTTTAGCAGCTTACAAACTTTACCCTCTTGACCCGCGACTTGAACCCGTCTGGTTGTTCCATATAAATGGACTCATCAAGATAGCCATTTATTAAAGCCGTCTTGACATCCATCTGCCAAATCTTGTAGTCGAGAGCGGTAGCTATGGACAAGAGAATCCGGATGGACTTAAGCATGGCTACAGGCGAAAAGGTTTCCTCATAATCGATTCCTTCCTTTTGCGTATAACTCTTAGCTACCAGTCTAGCCTTAAAGGTTTCGACCTTTCCATCCACTCCTCTTTTCCTCTTGTAGATCAACTTACACCCTATGGGTTTTACCCCTTCGGGAAGATCCATAAGCTCCCAGACCCGATTAGTCTCCATAGACTTCATCTCTATGTTCATGGCCTCTGTCCAGAGTCTTAAATCAACATCCTCCATGGCTTCTGCGTAAGTATAAGGATCCCTGTCATGTTCATCCAGTTTAGCCAAGAAGACCTCCCCATTGAACAATACCTCTCAGGTTGACGTCCGATCCTCCCACTACGCCGAAGCCCCTGAGATCGTTGTTTAGGTTTGTTTGGTTTTTCTACACCAATCGGAATGGTTTCGTTCGAAACCTTCGGAGTGAACGGATCATCCCTTAACTCCTCAAGCACCACTTTGCTTCGAGGTTTAAATTCGTCCATGTAACTTTCCTCAAGCAAAGTTGCATTAATTGAAACCACGACTTTATTTTCTTTTGGGTTATAAAAATAACCCCCTTTAGTCCCTTTTGGATATCCTACAAACACGCAAACTTCCGAACGTGCTTCCAACTTATTCGGATCCTTAAACAGGACATGAGCCAGACATCCCCATATGCGAATATGGTTTAAGGATGTCTTCCGTCTTGTCCACAACTCGTGAGGAGTTTTAGGGACCAATTTTGAAGACACATTGCTCAAAAGATAACATGCGATTTATAGTGCATATCCCCAAAAGGATAAAGGCAATGATGAATAACTCATCATGGACCTAATCATGTCCAACAAAGTCCTATTCCTTCTCTCCACTACACCATTCTGCTGCGGAGTGCTCGGCGTAGTCAAATGGGATAAAATCCCATTCTCTAACAAGTGTCCCAAGAACTCATCAGAAAGGTATTCTCCACCTCGATCAGATCGAAGTGCCTTTATGGGTCTACCCAATTGCTTTTCCACTTCAGCCCGAAACTCCCTGAACTTATCATAAGTTTTGCTTTTGTGGTGCATTAGGTACACATACCCATATCTTGAGTAATCATCAATAAAAGTGACGAAGTACTCATACCCTCCTCGTGCCTGGATGTTCATCGGCCCGCAAACATCACTATGCACAAGTTCTAGAACCCCTTCGGCCCTATTGCCCTTAGACCCGTATGGTCTTTTGGTCATTTTACCCTCCAAACAAGACTCACATTGAGGTATAGATTCCACCTTTAAGTGACTCAAAGGTCCATTCCTTACCAACTTTTGAATCCTATTCAGGTTAATATGGCCAAGGCGTAAATGCCAAAGATAAGTCTTATTAGAGTGAGAAGTTTTAAGTCTTTTTGAGTTATTATCATTTATCTCAGCATTAAGCAATAAGTCCATCTTAGGTTTGATAAAATATAGATTGTTTTGCATCCATCCAAAACAGATAAAAGATTTGTTTTTACGAATCACCACTTTTTCATTAAAAGATACCACGTAGGAGTCTTTAAATAAAGAAGATACAGAAATTTAATTCCTTTTAAATTTAGGAACATAAAAACAATCTCACAAAATTAAATTCCTATAATTATCAAAATAAAGATGGACATTTCCCACTGCTTCCGCTGAGACCAAGGATCCATCGCCCATCCGAAGCGTTAAGTCTTCACGTAGTAAACTTCTCGTTTCTTTGAATCCCTGCATAGAAACACAAATATGATTAGTTGCACCAGAATCTATGACCCAGATGTCGCTGGATTCCTCAACCAAACAAGTTTCTAAATATAGAAGATCACACCTACCTCCCTTGGAAAGGAAGTCTTTGCAATGCTTCTTTATATGCCCGACCTTACCACAGAAGAAGCACTTAAGCTTCTTTGGGTTCTTCTTCTTCTTCTTGCTCTTATTAGCAGTAGGAATAGAAGACTTCCCACTCTTGGCCCTTTGCTTCTTTTCATTCCTAGAGTTAGGATTGGAACCAGAAGCAGCTACCATATTGGCCTCACCACCAACAGGAGACTCACTGATCAGCAGTTTAAACTCCTGTAACTGTTTCATCAGTTCTGTCAAGGTCATATCTCGTCTGTTGCTTAAATTAAAAGTAGCTCTAAACGGAATAAATTCCTTAGACAGAGTCTCAAAGACCATAGTCATCAGAGTTTCAGCATCGATGTCGGCTCCATTGATTTGAGCCTCAACGAGGTAACCCATGACCAACATCATGTGCTCCTTTACAGATGTTCCTGGTCTCTGTCTACAGTTTAAGAGTTTTTGAAGCGCCCCTTGCCTCTTTGTTATGGCCTGGCCTCCAAACATGTCCTCAAGATTATCCAAGATTTGCTTCGCAGTCTCATAATCCTGATGTTGAGCCTGCAGCACGTTGTTCATGCTGGCCATAACATAGCAGCGGGCCTGATCATTAGCATCTTTCCAGCGATCGTACGCTTGGAATTGCTCATTACTTGAGTCTCCTGTAGGCTCGGGAGGACAAGGAGTTGGCAGTACATATTTCAGTTTCTCAAAGGATAGGACGATGTCCAGGTTCCGTTTCCAATCATTATAATTCTCACCGGTTAATTGGTTTTTGTCAAGTATCGATGATAAAGCGTTTTTAGACATTTTCAATCTACAATAAAGAATCATATACCAAATATAAGCAAACATATATAATAATTTAGTAAGATAACACAATCATGTAAAATCATACAAATGTGTTTATGTGTCAAAACCTTGAAAATATCACAACCTTACAACGATAATTCTCAACTCAGATTTCAACAAGCTCCTAGGGGAGTCATGCCAAATTCAATCAGAAATACGAATCCCCTCCTGATTAATATATGCCATCCAGGACCCGTATGATCCAGCATATACTAATAATCGTTTCTTTGGCCATTAATTTCATTAATAGAGCTTCTAGGGGAGGTTAATAATAAAATTAACGTGAGTGTATAACCATCGTTTCAATATTTTATCCATGATTTATAATCACCACCTAGTGGTGTGCAACCATAAATCATACTAAAATACCTTATCCTTTCAGAGATCCAATCTGGTACATGATAGAAATCCCTTCCTAGGGGTCGAGACCACCATGTTCTTCCTATGGACCAACGATGGAGGCCTTAGGTCCTCTCTTCGAAAACCTTCTCCCACTCAATCTTTTGAAGTCAAGGTTTTATTTTAAAATTATGCATGAACAATTTTAATATGAGCGGCACTTCCTATCCTATATGACATGTTATCAATGTACATGGTAAATCATATTATAATGCAGACAAGCAAAGCAATCAATCAAAGCTACATGCAAAATAATAATAATCGTAATATTATGGTTCCACCCTAGAGAATAGAAAACTAAGATTACAAGAGAATAATCGAGACATTTATCGATTCTTCATCCTTGAATCCTCAAGTTGTATCCTTCTTCATGTAATATCAATCTTCAAGTCTTCAATCCCGTATGAATCGAATACTTCATATTTCCGATCATATCTAATTTTAATGTTTCTCAGAATCGTCCCAAAAATAAAATTAAAACTGCACTGGAAAAATTACACCTTTTCTGGACACTTGGCAACTCTCGATCGGCAGGCCGATCAACCAGATCGGCCTGCCGATCATGAAAGTTCAGCCCGCCGACAGAGCACCAAAAATTTCTGACCCATTGTTGGCCTACCGGACCATACGTCCGGCCTGCCGATCTGTGACCTTCGACATGCCGACAGAATAGAAAACCCTCAATCCAGAAAATACAATTTTAATGTAATTCATCAATTTTATTTTCAACAATTCAAAAACATAAAGTTAGAGACTCAGGAAATACCTTGAGGCGCCATCATCAATCTTCAAGATCCGTCTTCTCCGAATAATTATTTAATTACAAAATTCTTACAAATTAAAAATTAAATAACAATTCCTAGACGGAGATGATAGTCCGCCATCTAATTACATGAAAAACCTAGATACACATTCTAACCTCTAAGGAACCATAACCGGTATTAATTAATTAATAAATAATTAAACAATGATTTAATCAACCATAATTAATTAATAAACATTCACCACATAATCCATAACAACATATATATTATATAGAAACCTAGAGTGTCATCTCTCTATAAAATTCAATTCAAGCATAGGAGAGATTAAGATCACAAAATTTATGCATATAACATAATCACAAACTTGCAAATTTATGTAAAAACCTCGGCTCTGATACCAATTGTTGGAAACAAAGTGCGCAACGGAATTTTTAAAAAAAATTTTAATTAGAGTAATTTTCAAAACACAAGTTTGACATGTTATATGTATAAATTAGACAGATCTTACTAACCTCAGTGTGCCGAAGACCCTCTGCAACCTGTGTAGAGAAGTAACGTTCCAGAAGAGCCTCAACCAACTGGTCTTCTTTGCTATTCTCTATCCAGAACTGGAGTGAGTGTGGGCTCACACGTACAGCTCTTCCACCGATGACTCTCCTTCCAACCAATAGAGAGAACCCAAAGTTAGTGTTCGTGATTTGTGAACAAAAGCTCTCAGGGAGTTTTCAGATGCTTACTAGAAGAGTATCGCTCTTAATCTCTCAAATTGATCTGAGTAAATCATGAGACTCACTCCCTTTATATAGCTATTGGTCCTGGGGTCAGTCCGTATCAAATTAGGTCTCAAAAACTCAAAACAGAATCAAGTTCGGATCAATATCTGATAAGATCTACGTGAAAATGCGTAATCTTATCTCTCGTTGATCGGCAGCCGAACATTCTGATCGGCAGGCCGAATAGGCCAGTTCGACAGGCCGACTACGTCATTCGGTAGGCCGAACTCCCGAGAAAAAATCTCCGTGAATCTTTTTATTTTCCACCTGAGATTCTAAAGGATAAAGTCTCAGTTTTGATTCAAATAACCCAATAGAGAAGATATCTGATCAAAACAAACTTTATCAAGATAATCTTTAAGAAAATAAATTAATTCACAATAATTCTACAAGTTTATCTTGATCTAATTTATCCAAAATTAAATCATGGGATAAACAGACAAGAATTATCTGATCGCAATAATTCAACAAGTTTATCTTGAACTAATTTCTTACAAAATCAATTCAACCGATAAACAGACATGAATTATTTGATTCTTACAAATTTTAAACTAATCTGATAAATCCAACATAAGTCACCAATTATTGAAAAAGCACGCCGTGTCGTTACAGGACATTGTGAGCTAGCAAAGGGGACCAAAATGGACCTATAAAGTTCAAGCTCATGATAACTATGAAACCCAATATCCCAAATATACATTTCACAATTATCAACTCCAACGCTACTCCACTAAAAGCTTGGAGCTGGATTGTCAAACTTTATAGAATTACGAAGCTCGTGTAGCTAAGTCTCCATGACATATCATAGTGTATCGCATCCCCATATGATCATCCATAATCGGCTTAAGGACAAGTTTTGTCTTACCCTCCTGATTATTTTTATCTTACGTTCTATTGTCTCACCATTAGAAAACTTACCATTGAAAGATAGTATACCATTCGGTTACACCTATGTATCCAAATGGTTGAGCGCTTCAGTTTTTCAATTACAGGACAACGCATATAAGAGGATATCATTACTCCTAAAAAGGAGCTATGGATTCCATATCTATGAATAACAAGTCTACGCTATCAAGATTCATGCCTCTAACGTACCGGCATGCATACCACTATAGAGATGTGAGAGTCACCCATTGGTACATCAAAAGACACAAGTCGAGACAACGGGCCCACTATTCATCTTAGGATTAAGATACAATACAAATGACTGTCTAAAGTGAATCAATTTGCTAAGACAGAATTATTAATCCAAATCAATTCACTTTATGTCCCGATCCAACACATCGTCACCTATGACAACGTGCCAATGTTTCTATTCATGGAGTCCAACTCCGATGGCCAAGACAAACCATCTCCCAAGAAGGGATATAGACAACATAACAATCTTTACATGAATAGAGCGCCCAACCTTATTCCCTCGATTGCGGATCATATATTTTAGACCGTCATCTTAAGAATCATGTCTTCCGCATAATCATCCCATCATATGCCCAATTCTTAAGGTTTAGACTGACAGTCTCAGACTACCGTTTGCTTATTATACATTCAATAAATATGAACGTAAAGAGGACCAGATTTGGTACATATATATATATATATATATATATATATAAATGAATACATTCTTTATTGATAAAAATGTCTCTAAAAACATATTACATTTTTACTCCTTAGGGCATACATGTCTAACAATTAAATTACGAGAAATAGAAGGAACATAAAAAGTTTGAAAAAGATCTAAATGATATCCAGTGTCTAAAATCAAACGATAAGTTCGGATGGCTTCAACTGGAGCTTTGACTCGGTTCCCCATAAGCACAAATTTTTCATTTGCGTTTATGGTTTGGGTTGTAGGGAATCCTTGCATCGTATTTAAAACATGAATGGTACAACCAAAATCAATCTACGAAGTATTATGAGGAACTTCTGCTAAATTTGATTCTAAACATACGAAAGCATTAGGCTTACCTTTACTTTCGAACCATGTCTTAGGTTTTAGGCAGTCTTTCTTGTAGTGTCTAGGCTTTCCACAAAAATGGCAAACATCTTTCTTTTGTTCCTTCTTGTGGATTTAGGCAGATGACACATTAACCTTCAATGGTCCTTTTATTGCCCTTTTGAAGCTTCTTTCTTGGTTTTTTTGGGCTCCTGGTTGGCCCATGAGATTAATGAGTAAGTTCCTTGCTTCTTTAGTCTTGTTTCCTCTTGAATAAGCAAAGTTTGCAATTCTATGACATTCCATTTATCCTTTATTGTATTGTAATTTATTTGGAATGGACCACACTGAGGAGGCAAGGAGTTCATAATGAATGTCACAAGGAAACTTTCCTCCACTTTCATTCTGATGGATCCAAATCTTGCTGCTATATTTATCATGTCAGTGATGTGCTTATGTATGGTACGAGAACCATCAAACTTCATGGTAGTTAACATACTTCATGGTAGTTAATGTATCCATTAGTGCTTATCAGCAGTGTCAGATTGGGACATACTTTTCACAGATTCCATAAATTCTTTACACTATCAGTTTTTGGAATCGTTGACTTGATGTTCTTTGCTATTGTCATCCATATAAACATTAAGCTTAGCCTGTTTGATCTTTCCCAAGCATCATAGAAAGATCTCTGTTTAGCACTGCTAGTGGCAGTAATAGCAGCTGGCTTATCATGTAGGAGTGCCAAATCAAGATTCAAAACTCTGTTCAGCACTGTTCACAGATTCCATAAATTCTTTACACTGTCAGTTTTTGGAATCGTTGACTTGATGTTCTTTGCTATTGTCATCCGCATAAACATTAAGCTTAGCCTGTTTGATCTTTCCTAAGCATCATAGAAAGGTCTCTGTTCAGGACTGTTAGTGGTAGTAATAGCAGCCGGCTTATCATGTAGGAGTGCCAAATCAAGATTCAAAACAGCTAAGTGAAACTAAACTTGTTCAAACCATTTAGGAAAGTTAAGCTCATTAAACTTCATAATAGATGAAGCTTGGAAATGAAGAGAAACAGAGCAAATGCTGTAAATAGATAGAATGTTCACACATTAATGCTTTGAGTCATAAAAAAACATATAATATAGATTCAAATAACCTTCACATAGGCATAAATGTATATCGAAGTTCTCCTTGGGGTGATCTAACAATGTATGACAATAAAAATAATTGATGCTTATTATTATTATTTTAAAATTCACATAATTGGCAATTAAATATATTCCAATTAGATACGCTTGCAATCTTTTGATGTACTAAACATATCTAACCAAATATATCAATTAACCACTGTTATGTTCATGATTATAAAATAACTAATCAATTTTTGGGCGATCCTTAAATATTTTATAATTAATGAACTTCAACATACCCATTACAAAGAAAAATATATCACCATATCATCTCATTAATAGCATCACATAATCATGGGTAATTGAATTTTATTTAATTTGACATCTATGGAAACATTCTAATTTGGCCACTTTAGTGACAAACAAATTATTCATAATATAGATATCAAATTAAATAATAATATTATACAACTTAATAAACACTAAACTTTAAGCTTTTGATCCTTTTATTTCAATTTAATTTAATTATAAAACTCTAATGTAATGCTTTAGAAAAGAAAAAGAAAAAAAAAATTTGGGTCAGAGTCAATGGTCAACAATCAAAGTCAAAGTCAATGATCAAAAGTTAACTATCAAACTCGGTCAGTCAATGGGTTCAAGTCAAGACTAAATTGGGTCGGGTTTAACTCGGATCTATTGCCCTGTCCAGCTTTGGGCCTTTAAACTTTAATACCCATTTCATTCTTTAATGGACTTAAAGCCCTCTTATCTATTGAGTTTGGGCTGCTTTAACAACTGGGCTCAAAGCCCAATTGAAACCAAAACTAAGACCTGGTAAATATCTGACGTGAATCTCATGTAATCCCATATTCTCATATCAAACGTTTTAGCCTACAGTCAGTAACTACCCATATTATAACAGTTCCTTTTTTTTTTGAATTTCAAACAAAATTCTTTTCAACCGTAATTAATGGCTTAAAAAACTTTTCTGCAAAAGATGTTTGCTTTCAATATGCAATCAAATGGAATTTGCAACCATGAACACCTCTTTTTCAATTACATTCAATGATTGACATATATATATATATATATATATATATATATTCAACTTAATATTACGCAATCAGTTCAGTAGGGATTTTCATCATGTCGTAAACAATTACATATATGGTAAACACGTGAAATCGTTAGGGAAAGCCTAATGTCTTCACTTGATATAAAATCAAATACGCAAACGTAATATAATTAACAAATCAAATTGATCATCAAATCGATAACCAAAAGATGTGCAGTGGAAGGATTTGAGAAAATATCTTAATAATTTAATCAAAGAAGAAATCAATGATCATTAATGGAAAATCATATGTTCTTAAACCTAGCTCGGATACCACATGTAAGGAAAATTTTTTAATCATGCAAAGCAAACCCTAATATTGCATAAATATAATACCAAGATCTTTGAACTATATGATTTTCACATAACAATAATTAAATAAGAAGACATACCTTGATCCATGATAAAGACTTGGAGAGAATGATTGATCGCAATAGGCCTTTGAAGAAAACTGTGTTTTTCTCTCTTAATCCCCCTAAGTTTTAACGGAATACTTTTTTTGATGGGAAGAAAAATATATCGTTAATGGGTAGAGAGATAACCAGTTTCTATTGAGATCCTTTTATAACCCGCATACCATCAATGTGTGCAGTAAATATAATATATTTCCCTTATGACCAATAGGATTTTCACACCTAATAATATTTAAACAATAATTATTGTGTTTTAAATAAATAAAACAACTAATAGGAATATGACACGAGGACCACAATTAAAATATTTAACAAAAACCTCATTTGGCCAGCCTCCAGGTCCTTTAGTATAATAATTTCATCAATTAAGAGAAGATGATGATCTCCATATAGTGATTGGTTGTTTATAAATGCCCTTTTATACCCTCATCATCTATAGAAACTCGAAAAAGGAAAAGAAAAATCCTTTTCTCAAAGGAACACTTTGTGTTAAGCATATTATACTAGTTTAATATTAGAAATCTTTATATAGAAGTAGGCAATAGCTTCGTAGAACTAAATATTCTTTTTTGTATTGTCCTACCTTTTTACGGACAATCTTGGTAATAGCCAATATTGTTATGAAACACTAGATATTGAATGTATAATTAATGTACTTTGTTGATTGCATCTTTACATACAAATTCAGTTGGAATAGGTGTTAGTCGTTTGATCATCGTCAGGCTGAAATAATAACACAAACTTAATTTAGCCTTAACTCTCTGAGTATGCACCTTTAAGGCATTATATAAATACCAAGTTGTGTTGATTGATATTCTAAAATATGGACAATGCTTGCCTTTTATTTATCCAACCTTCTAAATTTTTCGTTATTAGTGGGGGTGGTGATTTGGTGAACCCTGTATTTTTTTAATAATTATCATATATCAAAATATCAAATTTTGAGCTTTCCTAACTTTCCCTCAATTAATATTAAATTTTAGAAATTACCTGGAAGATTCTCTTTCATGTTGAGGTTTAAAATATAAATAGCTAATCTTCGCATTTGGCATAGCAAAATACAGATGTTTGCACTAACTGATTTGTTGAACATTTTTGATGTAGCTCTATGCTAGTTTCATTTTCTTTTCCTGTTCCAATATCATATTGATTGGACCTTTCTGTTACTTATAGTGAAAGTAGAAAAAGGCTATCGCTATGGATGGTGAACATTTCAACTTGTAAACTTTGGTGGAGGACTGCAACAAAAGGTGTTTATGTTATCATGTATGTTTTATTTGATAAAATATTTTCTTGTATTCTTTTTACTCTTTTCAAAAGCTTTTGCCAACAATAATATCAACTTCTTTTTGGCTGATCAAATAAGTAATTTTTCAAGTTTTCTTTAATTTATATTCTGAAGGAGCTAAGATTTACAAAGAATAGCATACAGCTTACGATCTTATCGTCTAATAATTTCATATCTTTGTAAACCTTTAAAAATGCTTAGTTTTACCAGTCAACTTCAATAAAGGTTGATTAAGTTGTTTATAAAAAATTATATTTACTGTTAGAAATTTTCGTATACAGAATTATGATTTTCATATATGCATGAATCCAAATTGTATATAAATTATCTAAATATAGAAACGTAAGGAAAAGAAATTTTAACCTCTAACCATTGATAATTAGAAGAATAAATGGAGAGTTTCTTTGCAAGAATTCCTGAAGAAATCCTTTTGAAAGGAAGAGAATCTTCTAAACCTTCTACAATTTAGAGAGATGGTGTATTTTTGAATAACTACAAGACTTAGGGCCCTTCTATATTTTTATGTGAAATTTATAAACACCCACCATTAAGGTGAACATTACCATATTTGAAAAGAGGGCTTTTTTTTTAAAACCTTATAACAGTTCTGAATACCCTTTGGTTAACACCCTTTAGAAAATACATGTATATTGGACCATTTAAATTAATTTTATTTATTTATTATCATTTAAAAACTAAATAAATAATAAAAAAATAAAGTAAAATAATATTCTCTCACTGGGTCTATATATATTTTCTAGATGATCAAAATCAACCAATCTCAAGCTTGAGGAATAAACACATAAATCATGGCGTTAGATCCTCTTAGAATGAGTATTATCTTTCTTGTATTATTGTACATTATATCCCTTAATACTAACTCATAAATGGTAACAAAACTTAATTAATAAACCCTATGTTTATTCTAGGTTCAACTTAATTGATCTTTCTCAAAATAACTAAACATGTGCACAACTAAATTTGAGAAAACATCACAACTGAATAAGAGTTTTATTAAAATAACAAATGTACATACAATGAAATTCACATTATGGAACCAAGTCCCATTCATACTACATGATCCTTAAAATTCTTTGGTGGCTTGCCTTTGGTTAAAGGATTGACAATCATCAACTCAATGCTAATGTGCTCAGACCACTTTCTTTTCTTTAATATGTTCTCTTATTGCTAAGTATTTAATGTCGATGTATTTACTCTGACTACCGCTCTTATTATTCTTAGCCATAAACACCACAGCTGAATTGTCACAATGCCATCTCAATGGCCTAGAAATAGATCCACAATTCTAAGCCTAGATATAAAACTCTTCAACCATACACTATACGAAGTAGCTTCAAAACAAGAAACGAACTAGGTCTACATAGTAGAGGTAGCTTTCATAGTCTGTTTCGCACTCCTTCAAGATACAGCTCTACCAGCAAATATGAAAACATAACCAGATGTTGACTTTTGTGAATCAACACAGCTCGCAAAGTCTAAATCAAAGTATCCAATCACCTCTAGAATGTTGGTCTGTCTATACATGAGCATATAATCCTTAGTCCCTTAAATGTATCTCATCCCCTTTTTTGCAGCTTTTCAGTGGTCAACACCTATGTTACTTTGATATTGCCCAACATTCCCATAGAAAACGGCTGAAGCATATGGAATGTTTTTCATTTGTTCTTGTTCGAGATCATTTTTTGGACACTAGTTCAAATTGAACCTATCACCCTTCACAATGGGTGTTATACTTGGTGAACAATCCTTCATCCGAAACCTTTCTAGAAACATGTTGTTATAGGTCTTTTGAGACAAACCCAAAATTCCTCGAGATCTATCCCTATGTATCTTAATATCAATGGCACAAGATGCCTCTCTCATATCCTTCATATCAAAGTTCTTTGAGAGAAATTGCTTCACCCATATAGCAAACCCTTATAATTAGTTGCAAGTAATATGTCATCCACATATAGCACAAGGAAACAATTCCTACTTTAACTGACTTTCTGGTATATACATTGATTTATAATATTCTCTTCAAAAACCAAATAAATAGATAATGTCATGGAACTTCAAATACTATTGACGAGAGGCTTATTTCAATCCATATATGGATTGCTTAAGGTTGTATACTAAATACTCATTGTTACTAGAGGAAAATCCTTCTAGTTGTTTTATATAAACCTTTTCCTCCATATCACCATTGAAAAATGTAGTTTTCACATCCATTTGATGCAAATCCAAATCAAAATGGGTGACCAATGCCATAATAACTCAAAGAAAATCCTTTTTAATAACATGAGAAAAGGTCTCCGTGTAGTTGATTCCTTCTCTTTGAGTGAATTCTTTAGCAACGAGTCTTACCTTATGTAACGTCCCGAAATTTATTTAACATTAATGTAATGTAAATGATGAATTAGTGTGCCATAATTAAAGTTTTAACTTTAATTAGATTATTTGGTTGGATTTTTAGTTTTTGGTTGTTTTGTTAAATTGATGTGTTCAAAAGATTTCTTATTGATTTAAAATGATGTTTTGAGTTTTAAAACACAACAATTTGTAAAATGTTAAAAATACTCTGTTTTGCAAAACCGTGGGCGGCACATGGTTTTCGCACAGTAAAACCGCCCACCGATTTTCTCTATTTATTCCCTTTCTCTCACTCTCTCTCCTCATTCTCACGCGTCTCTCTCTCTCTTCACTCTCCCTCTCGGCAGCCTCTCTCTCTCTCTAATTTCTTCAAAAAATTTTGGTTTCCATTCGAATCCAAGCTTCAGAACAGCACGGAGGAAGCTCGGGGACGTGATTCGGCGACCGAGAACGCGGATTGAAGCTTCGATTCGAGGTTAGATTCGAAATTTCTAAACTTTTTTCAAAATTTTCGATTTTGTGTGTTTTTGAAATCTAAGCTTGTTTAAGCTTAGAAAACCGTGGATTTGTGTTAAATGAGCTTAGAACAACTAGAATCTAAACCTAGATTGAAGAAAAACGGATTGGATTCAAGATTTTCATTTTTCTCCTCTTTTTCTCATTTTCGGATTTTTGAGGATTTCGAGTTCAAATGTTGTTTAAATGATTCCAAATATGTTTTAGAATGTTTTTCTATCAACTATAGTTGTTTTTCATGCCTGGGATTTGAGAAAAACAGGTTGGAATTCAGATTTGGATTTTGGGGATCGAGAAACCCGTGGCTGGGATTTCTGGATTTTCCCAGTTCGGCAGGCCGAAGTTCATGTTCGGCAGGCCGGAGTGATGATCGGCAGGCCGGTGTTCTTCCGATCGGCAGGCCGAATCTGGGGACATGTTCGGCAGGCCGAACTTTGCTTCCGGCAGGCCGAAGCAGGGCGTCCGGCAGGCCGACCGAGGCATGGAAAATTTTGTGATTTTTACCCGATTTCACTGTTTTGAACCCTAATTTAAATCCCAACCTTATAGGATGATTTTAATGATACAAATGGCACACTAGGACATCATGAAATGATTTAGTAACATAGAATGTTTCGAACCAGATATTGATTGACTTAGTTTGTATCTAGGATTGTTCGTGGTTCCGTGGAGCTAACGTATAGCGGACCGGGATTACGGTGTGGGGTACCAGCACGAGTACTGAGGTAGGACTTCTATCCTATTTCTTTGGTAGCCTGGTTTTGAAATGATTTGGCTTTGAAAAGGATTTCTATCAAAATGTTTTCAACGGTTGTTTGAAAATGATTTTATCGGTTATATTTTTATATACCGTGACATGAAATGAATTTCATAATGAATGTAATTGACAACACTCGGTAAATGGGTTTTGAATGATAATGATAATAACCACATGGGCATGATGCCATATCAGAGATCGGGTCGTGATCGACCTTGGGGGCAGGTCCCGAAACCCAGCTGGGCCACTACGGTGGTGATATCATGGTTTGCCTAGGTAAAAGTAAATTGGTGTTTTGATTTGACGAGTAGACTGTTCTGTGTCAGAACGGTTCTACTCAATTTATTTATTTATTTATTCAAGTTTCTTTCTGTATAACTCCTGATAATGCTATGTTTCTTTGCATTAAATTATTTTATAAAACTTAGTCCTACTGAGCCTTTCGCTCACGTTTTATCTGTTTTAAATTCCCCCCTTCTAGGTGGTTTCTCATTTAGGTTTGGAGAAGATTCTTCAGACCGAACTCAGGAGCAATAGGAGAATTTATTTACATTCTGTATTTATTAATCAAGGCATGTAAGACTTAACTTTATTGGTACTTGGACTGTAATTGTATTTGTGATATTGTCAGAACCATGTGTGTGCACAAGTTGTGGGTTGTGGAACCCATATTCGCGGTTTTTATTTAATTATTATTATTGCTAAATATTTATACATTCGTTTATCAAATGTGGTGGAAAATCTTCTTTATTTCTTGCTTAATTGGATTTTTAAACCCTTAATTTCAATTAAATTCTCTTTTAATTAATCTAAATATTCCGCCACGTCACCTCCCGTACTCCGGGGCGTGACACCTTATGTCTCTCAATGTTGCCCAATAAGTCTTTCTTTGTTTTAAAGACCCACTTGTATCCAATAGCTCTTAGACCATTAGGTAATTTAACGAGATCCTAGACTCTATTAGATGTTATAGAATCCATTTTGTCTTTCATGGCACTGTACCATAGTCACATTCCTTAGAACTCATGGCATATGAAAACGTTTTAGGATCATTTTTGGCTCCAACATTGTAGTCAGACTCTTGTAAATACACAATATAGTCACTAGGTATCGCCGATCGCTTTTTTCTAGTAGATCTCCTTAATGTTGGTTCAACATTCTCCTGAGTAGCATGTTGTTTAACAAGCTATTCAACAGCTTCCTGTATCTATTGTTTAGCTGGATCCACTATTTCTTAATTAGCAATCTATGAAACTCAAATGACTTGTTGTTGTTCATTATGCATTGGAACTTTATGCGTGTTGTGTATAACAATCACTCTATAATATGAAGTGGATGGTTGAGTATTTGTATGATTCTTTCTTAGGAATAGTGTTCCCAGGTCGATTGCTCCCACTAATTAAGTCATTCTCAAGAAATTTTGCATTCATTGATTCTACAAATCTAGTATTGTGAGATGGACAACAAAGTCCGAATCCCTTATATCGTTCAACATAACCAATAAAATATCCACTTATAGTCTTTGGGTCTAGCTTCTTTTCTTATGGATTGTAAACTCTTACCTTTGACAGACATCCCCAAACGCGTACATGTCACAAACTCGGTTTCCAACCCTTGAATAACTAAAAAGGCATCTTTGGGATGGTCTTAGTTAGAACTCGGTTCAATATGTACACTGTCATCTTAAGAGCTCAGTCCACAAGGACTCAAGAAGTTTGAAGCTAGCAAGCGTAGTTTGTATCATGTCCAATAATGTTCGGTTTGTTCTTTCAGCTACACCAGTCTAGTCTAGAGAACGAGGCATAGTGTATTGGGCAACAATCCCATGCTTTTCAAGAAACCTTGCAAATGGACTAGGTGCTTGTTCATGCTCAGTGTATCTATCATAGTACTCTCCACCTCTATCCAATCTCACGATCTTAATTTACTTTCTGCATTGTTTCTTTACTGCCGCTTTAAAGGCATCTAGTGTTTTGTTTTTATTGTTAAACAAGTAGAGATACATGTATCATGAGTAGTCATTTATGAAAGAGACGAAGTACCTTTGAGAGTACACGCCCATGTCTGGATTACAAATATCTATATATATGATTTCCAATAAATCAAAACACTTCTTGACACCCTTATTTGACTTGTTGGGCTACTTACCCTTAATGTAGTCCACATAAGTAATAAAATCAGTAAAATATAAAGTATCAAGTACTCTATAAAATAATACGTAGTAGTGTAATTGGCATCATTTTGTAAATTAAGATGAAAACGACCATTGACAAAGTACCACATCCAATAAAATCAGATTTATAAAATAAACTAAAGGAAGATTCTGAAAAATTAAAATAATATCCAACTAATACAACTCTGGAAACTAAAATTAAATTCCTAGAAAAACTAGGAATATAAAATGTCTTTTCTAAATATAAAATAAAACCACTACTTAAGACTAGTTTGCACGTTCCTATGGCCTCCACATGTGAGCGTATCTTATTTCAAGAGTAAATACTTTGCTTACTTGCCACTGGCTTCTACACGTCATGCAATCCCTGCAAGAAATTGGAAACATGGATTGTAGAACCAGAGTTAATCCACCATGTGTTATAATTAACATCAATCATATTGGATTCATAACAGACAAGTGAGAGTTTAGTACCTTTATTGTCAAGCCACTCCTGAAATTTAGAGCATTCCTTCTTTATGTGCCTCTTCTTCTTGCCAAAGAAGTACTTGAACTCCTTCTTAACATCCAACTAGGTAGGAACCTTGCCTTTCCCCTTTTGTTTGGTCTAAAATTTCTTCTTATTTCCCTGGGTTGCTAGATTTACTTTCTCTCCCTCTTCCGTGATAAGTCTTCCCTCCTTTTGAACACGCATGGTCAATAGCTACCAGGAACGAATCAGAGCTTCTTTAGTTAAGCCACAATATCCCTCATGTGCATGATATGCTCATGCATGCCTTTAATACCTGTAATTTTTAAGGATGAAAACTGCATGATCAGGGAGCTTGCTAATGCCTTATCTGAAGACTCAAATTGCTCATCAATAGCATTCAATAGTGCTCAGACATTGTCATATTATCAACCAAACCCTTAATCCCAATAGAGATCTTAGTTTTTATAAACACAAATAAGAGGCGATTGGATTGCTCCCACTTTTCATAACGATCAACATCATTTGGAGTGCTGGTCTCAGTGATAGGGGCGGTTCATCCTTCTTGATGGCATAGTCAATATCCATTCACCCTAAATGAAGAAGAATCCTTTACTTCCAGACCTTATAGTTATCACCCTTAAGCTTGGGAATATCATATTTCATATCAGGTAAATTAACAGGTTAAATTACTATAATACATCAAAAATACATGCTCATGTTACAAAATTTGAAACTAAAACTATATGTCATGTTTTACCAAGGTAAATCATGCTACAAAAATTATGAGTCAAATGACATATAAAAAACTGTATGTGGACTAAGTTTCTAATTCATATAGATTCACATACAACCTTATGATAAAACTATTAAATTATATTCCATTTCTTAATCCTTGTGGGCAAATTAAGAAAATAATTTAATATTTCATCCTAACCAATCATGTTTAATGTAATAAAATTTCTTATGGGATGAATTTCATTATACTAAACATAATTAGTTATTATTAATGTCCGTTTAACTACATGTGATTCATGAAACTTAACGTCTAATTTTAATATAATCTAAGATGCTATAGCTACTTTCAAATCAATTAAAATTATACAAATCACTCAAGACATTTAATTTTTCAAGCATAGAATTTTCATCAAATTGCATGTATCAAAATACAACAACTCAAGAATACATACAAAAATAAATTAAGCTTAAATTCAATAACATATCTAAAATAAATTTCCAAAATTTTATTTAAACATAAATACTAAAATCTAGGATTTCATTCAATTCATTTTAGATTCATCAAAAATTAATTTTCCAAAATACCCAAATTAAAAATTCTATAAAAGATACCAAAACAGAATTAAATAAAAAAATATTTTTTTTATTTTTTTTGCCAAAATGCCCTTGAAAATGACATGTCATTTTCCCATCACAAAATGAAAAAAGACATGTCATTTTATCAAATGACAGGCGAGTTTTGCTTGAACAATACGATGTGTTGTTTTTTACTATGAAAAACGATATGTTGTTTTGCTAGCCCAAAACACATATTTCTGTGAACAAAACGACGTATTGTTTTTCACTACAAAAAATGACATGTTGTTTTAAGGCCAAAAATGCGCCCTTATAGGGCAAAAACGACATGTCGTTTTTGGACCTTAGAAATTCATTTTTCATGCAAAATTGGGTCTTCTTTACCCAAAAAAGACCCAAATGGGTCCTATTATAGACCCAGTTGATTCTAGATCTTATGGGCACTAAAATTGACGTTTTAAAAACCCAAAAATGTTAGAAAATTAATTTTCTAATGATTTCTACCAGTGGTTTTCATAAAAAATCATCAAAAAAATGATTTCATGTACAAGAAAGTTTAGGGTATTTTGAAAAACTTCAATAAACTCTCAGAAAACGCATTCATACAAATCAAGGCAGAGGAAAAACAAAGCGTTTTGATACCAAATGTTAGAGATTTTCATATATAGAATTATGATTTTCATATATGCATGAATCCAAATTGCATATAAATCATTTAAATGTAGAAACATAAGGAAAAGAAATTTTAACCTACAGCCATTGATAATTAGAAATATGAATAGATAGTTTCTCTGCAAGAATTCCTAAAGAAATTTTTTGAAAGAAAGAGAATATTTTAAACCTTTTGCAATTTAGAGAGATGGTATATTTCTAAATAACTGCAAGGCTTAGGGACCCTTTGGATTTTTACGTGAAATTTATAAACACCTACCATTAGGGTGTACATTACCAGATCTGAAAAGAGGACTTTTTTTTTTTCCCTAAAACGTTATAACAGTTTTGAATACCCTTTGGTTGACACCCTTTAGAAAATACGTGTATATTGGACTATTTAAATTTATTTTATTCATTTAATATCATTTAAAAACTAAATAAATAAATAATAAATTAATTAAAATAACGTTTACACCTTAGAAATAAGCATACAGATGTGCATTTTGCACCCCAGTCCTTTTGTGTATATAAAAGATATGACTTTGGTTGTTTCTACATGTCTGTATTTCCGTAAGGATCGTTGTCCTTCAATTTAGTCTTGGCATCATTTGATGGCAGACTTTCCTACATAGAAATTTTTGAGTAGACAAACCTAGACACCTGCTAAGTGCTAAACACACACATACAATGATGGGTGATGGAAGAACCACGTGTGGTTGACGCCAAAATTTTGTAATTCTTTCTTTAAAAATGCCAAGGACTTCCTACAGGTAAAAGAGAAAATTAGGAATGATAATTAGAGGAATGGCTTCATCCTACTTAATACTTTTGAGTATCTTTGACATGCGAGTACATATATAATATCAGGGAAAGGTAATTATTTTGAGCACTAGCAGTTACTTATATTACCATCAACTAAAATTATAGGATGGTAGGGAGGGAATGTTTTTCACTAAGAAAAGAAGTGAAAAGTTGTTTGTAATTTTTGTATATCTTGATGGAAGACCCTTTATCGACAAAGAAAGAAGTAAAGTTGGTCTTTGGAAAGTCTACTTTATTGTAGTTTCAAATGTGTAAATGATTGATTAATCCATGGTATTATTGTCGTTTTATTATAACATGCATGATACTTTACTGCATTGTGCAGACTTGTATGGTTGACTACTGGATTAAAGATATGATAAAGGTTATATAATGTAGTTAGGGTTTCAAGCTTATTTTAGTTAGAGATTATTATGTCGCAAATTCCTTTTAACCTTAACCAAAAAAAAAAAAAAAAACTCTAATTGTTCGTACTTTTTGTAGTGCTATAGCTTCTCATCGACTATTTGTTTGGCATGTGGCTTGTAACTTATGTTTTGCCGCATAAAAGGCTACATCTTGGAATTCACTTTCTAGTTAACCTCTCAACTACATTCTACACTAACTTCAATAGTTTATGTGTTTTACCAAACTTATTTCTGATGCTTTTATTTCAGATTTAACGGTTACAAATAAAGAAATAAAGCATTTAGTGAAAAATATTGGTGGCCGATTAGAGAACATGTTTGAGACAATAATTTAGTATAAGAAATTATGTACAACTAGTACTCAATTTACCACTTCAGTATGTCACAACAAATTTGAAAGTCCTACAACAATATCAAGCATCAAGTGATGGTTACTTTTTATTCAGTAATTTTTCACATGTTGTTGCCTTGATCTGTCATTTCATAAAAAACATTAATGTTTCTTTCAAAGAACATGTCATCCCTAAGTCGGTGTCCCTTCTCCTGGATTTTTTTTTATCCTTAATCGCTGAAATAGAAGATCAGCCAACAGATTTAGGTTTTCATTGTGTGATAACTTGTTCATGGAAATTTCGAGGGAAACCCACCTGGAGCAGTCAACAGTTGCAATCTGTTGAAAATTTGACAAGAAACTAAATGTGTTAGTATCTAAACTTAATGTTTCATCATGAGCTTCTTATAGAAAAGTTGATAAGCATATATGTTCATAGGAGATACCCTAGTTTCATTGCTTTTGCTGGTGTTTCATTATTCTGGGGCTGAAACTCTGGCTGTGGCTGCTGCTGCGGCTGACTTAGTTGAAGATTGATGGGTGCGTGTGCATCACGTCTGTTGTCGATACTATAGGCGAGGTTGGAGCTTCTATTTTCTTCATTACCATCATCATTTGCTTCATAGGCCTAAAAATTCACCATAGATTAAAATTCTATTCTCACCAGTACCACGAAGATAATCGTTTCATCATTATGCCGTTGTTTTCTCTCCGGAGAGCTCTCTTGATATATATATATATATATTTCAATCTATCTTAAACAAAGTAATCTATACAATACCTTCCTTCGTAGCTCCATATTTTCTTTACGAATGAGTTCTACCTTGGTATACAGCTCCATGTTCTCCTGATGGATGAGATTTCCCTGGAATAAAGCAGACAATAGTTAGCTAATAAGTGTCCATTACAACTGAATGATAGCAAAGAAAGCAAAGCCAATCTTGTTAGAGCACCTTCCGATTTAGTTCTTTTATTTCATCAGTAAATATTTGGTCCTGGAGAGAAAGGAAATGGAAAGTATTTAAGATTACGCTATAAATAGAAGGGAAGTTTAATAAATACTATGAGGAGATTTTGTCGAGGGTTGAGGATTTCAATACCTTTTTCGTACGGACACCTTTCAAACTCATTTCTAGTTGGTTTTCTAGATTTTGTAGCTCTCTAACGCTCAACCCAGACAACTCTTCTCCCATTAATTGTCTGCAGATATCATATAAACTATTCTTTATGGTGAAATAAATACTATGATTTTCATCATTGCATCATCTTGTTTTCCTGGTGAACCAACCTCAATTATATGCACAGTGAAGAGACTCAAAATTATAATGAAAGAACATCTGGAAATTAGACACAGAACCAACACCAATTGTAATTGAAAAGATAGATAAATGATCACTCAATGAGATGAAGCAATTAATTTTAAGGTGTAATTCCATTAAGGATATAGTTACCACATCTATCTATTAAACTTCGTTGATTGTTGTGATAAATTTTTGAGTGCATAAAATTTTGCAAGGATGATAATGTTTAATGTCTACAGGTTAGGAAAATGCCATATCGATTGACAAATAAAAGTAACAAGTAAACCTAAATAAAGGCGATATGATTGTATTCGGAATTCAACAATTCACCTTGCAAATCTTTATATTTAAGTGGTGAATTCTAGTTCTGATACGTAATACTTCTATTGCAACTCTTAGGCATTGTGAAAGGAAAAATCGAGAGATCTACCTGTGGCATTCTTGCAAATATTGCAGTTGTTGCCTCAGAGTTGCTGCCTCCCTTTGCCAAAACTAGAAAGTCAAAAGCATAAATCATACTTTTGCAACAAGTCCATGTATGTAGGATCAGAAAATCAATGCATTGTGTATGTGCCATTAGCATCAGACAAGTTTGAGTATCAATGCACCCCGTTCTGCGAGGTATGAGATGCTGGCTTAGATTTATAAAATTCAAACCAAGAACTCTGCCACTAAACAGGAAGTTCGTTGAGTTACCATGTGCATTACTCTCTTGATGAATTTACGAAAGAGATGGACCATTATCGATGCATTCAAATGATGTGCGAGACTATGTAGCTACATTAAAGAGGTTTGTGGAAAAAGATAGATTTATGATTTTTTTGTTGCACTAATATTGACTTTTCGGGTTGTATTGCAAGTACTAGGAAAAGAAGATATTCCTTTATCAAAAGACACTATGGCAATAACCGAAGCAGAAGAAGGTAGAAAAGCAGTTATGATTGAATCCTAAGCAGTTGAAGCCTCAGCCATGCTCACATAAGAATGTTGGCACTGATTAATATACTAGTGATGACACTGAACAAATTGATTTTGTAAAATAACAAATAAGTAGTCTCTAAGGTCCATTTACTTTAAGATGTCCTGTTAAACTAGTGAGCAGTGCGGGATGAATCGTGGAAAGTTACAAACATCATATAACCATTGGACCATGAAGAGATAACGTAAAGGACAAGGGCAAGCATATACAACCTACGTATAGCCTTATGGCGAAGGCATTCCTCAAGAATATACTGAGTTTAGAAATTGAAAAGCTGGGAAGTTTACTAGGGACATCGGAGAAAATCATGGTGCATGTACTTGTTCAAATGCACTCTCAAGTAAGCATCCTTCCTCTCATGCCTAAGTATCTCGAACATAACCTTCTCAAGATCTTGGGTCATTGACCCAAGGGTCACTAACCCTGATGATTATAATCTTATCATTTTCGTTGGAAAAGGCATAAGAAAATGTACTCAAACCTTTATACTCAATGATCGTGATTATAATCACTTGATGTTCCATGAGAGATTATAACACACTCACTAGGTTTTTCTCCTACATCTAAACATTATAACCATTCTCAACTGTGTCTGAGGCATTAAGTAACGAGGAACAGAGAGATGCTATGAGAGTTGAGATGAAGGCCCTTAAGAAAAACAAAAGTTGGGAATTATAGAGCTACCAAAATTAAAGTCTAGAGAGGTGTATATCGGCTTTACTGTTAAATATGAGGAAAATGGGTCACTTGAAAGATGTAAGGCTAGCTTGGACTTGGTAACCAAGTTTTATACCCAAACTTACGGTAGTGATTATCTTGAAGCTTTTGCTCCTGTTGGAAGTTGAACACCATAAGTGTATAACTGTTGGTTACTAATCTTGGTTGCAGTTTGCAGCAATTTGATGCTAAGAATGCCATCTATCATGGCGATTTGATGAATAAACTATTGTCAAAGTTCCTCTTAGTTTTGATTTGAATTTGAAAAAAAAAAAAGAAAAAAGGCGTGCAAGTCTAAAGGTCTTGTATGCTCTAAAAGGTTCCCGAGGGCTTGGTTTGGGAAAGTTGCTATGACATCGATACGTTACAAGTAGAGCCACAGTACTTTATTAGTTAAACACTCTGCTAGTAATTGTTTTGATTTGGGACATGTGGATCATATTGTGGTGACAGAAATTACTTTGAAGGAAGAGAAGCCTTAAGAAGGTGTTTAGTAAAGGAGAGGCTTATATAATCCATAAGGCCTCAATAATGAAGTAGGACACACCTATGAGATTGTGATAACAAGTTAGTGCTATAATACACAATGCAGTGCAACATAATTGTACCAAGCACATTGATGTTGATAGACACTTCTAGTGGAGTTATTGGATAATGAATTGATTTGTGCTGCATTTTTATCTACTAGGGGCCAACTTGTTGATGTGCTAAGCAAGGATTGAATAAGGCGATATTTCAGACTATATTTGATTAGCTTGGAATGGACAATATCCATTCACTAGCTAAAGAGGGAGTGTGTAAAAACAAGGTTTTTTTTTTTTTTTTTTTTAATAAATGGAAACCTGTATTGTTGTAAATCTTCTAGGCTTAGAATATGAGATTTTATTAGAGACCATAATCCCACGAAAATCTCATATTTAAATTAAGATACTTTCCATTTTTCAATTTCTTTTCTTATAATTATCAGTGTTTCTATATTAGCCTCGAGATGTATCCATTTTCTAAAGAATGAAATTACCTTTTTTTTTTTTTTTTTTTACAGTATTATGCTAATTTTCTAAGGTGTGGAGTGAGATTAAATACATGATATTGCTTCAACCTCACAGAGTATCTCCAAATGATAATACTTGATTATTGAATAACATAAAGCAGAAAATAAACTAGAAAGGAAATAGATCGAACAAATGTTCTAATAAATTCAAAGATATTCACATTTAAAACAGGACTGAATAAATTATTATGATGTTTTTATGCGCAAATTTTGACAAAGATTGTTTAAATAATGATGTTTAAAACATACCTTGTTATTAGAAAACAATTTTATACATACATACATACATACATGCATACATATATTATAATTGGGATAAGTCTAATAAAAATTAAGTTAGCATGTAATAATCTTAGAACATCTCTAATTCAATGTTATATCTTTTTATGTTAATGTCAAAATTTAGCATTTGAGTGAGAAAGGTAATTTTTGCTGCAATGATACTTAGTGGCAAACCAAGTATTTTTTTTTTAATTTTTGAAACTAGGATTAACACCATTTTCAATGTAAATGAAATGTAAATGTTATATTAAGAATGTCTTTAATGTAAATGCAATATCGGTGTTATATTTGTTTAAAAAGTTGTAAAAATAATATTTGATGCATTGGTTTGTTTTGTGCTTAGATGCATAATGTAATTTAAAATAGTATATCTATTTTTTGTATAAATATTAAGTTTTGAAACTTATAAAATCAATTTTTACTTTTTTAATAATTTAAAAATGATTATATTGTGATTATTAACCGAAAAGGTCAAAACACTTGTCAATAGAAAATTTATCATAAAAGATAGAAACAATTGAAAAGGGCTTTTTCCATCCAAATGTAAGAAAATCTAGCATTGGCATATGTTCGTAGGATGTTATAATTATAATTATTTGTGCCAAATCTAACATTAGCATTAGTAGTTGTGTTCAAAATAGTCTTAAATTGTACCACCGATATTTTTGACCAAAAAAATATCAACAAAAATATTTTTCGAAAACAAAAATGAAAACGATTAATCAAGTCTAAGATTACAATGACCAGTGAACTAGAAAAAAAAAAAAAAATGCAAAGAGCTAAAACATGTTTGGGCTGATTACATTTGAAGACCTTAAAAAGTACTTCTTAGTATACACAACAATGTATTTATTTATTTATTTTTAGAGATCAATACATGACAATGTATTTGTGAAAATGAAAAGTTACTTTTCTGTGACGGTACAATTTCTTGAGTCTAACTTGGTTGAGCCAACAGAGTGGCAAAAGGGGAGTAAAACGAAAAATAGTAAGTTATGTAGTTTCATGTTGTTGAGGAAGGTTACAAGCCAAAATTCATAGTAAGAACAAAATCATCATGGTAAGTGGCCTATTTATTTAAGTCTAAGACCATGCAGAGATATGAGTAATACGTTAGACGAAATGGCGGTATGAATAGTTATATTTTGCAAAAATACTAATAGACTTCAATTTTCCAAGATTTTTCGTGGGTTAAATTTTTTTAAAAAACTTTTTTGAAGGAAACAAGAGGTCTTTTTTCTTTTTTCTTTTTTTTTTTACTTAATCTATTGAAGGGAAAAAGTTAATTTTATTAGCTTTTGATTTATCTTCCAAAAGCCGTGCTTCTTCCAAAGCACAATTTTAAAATGAGCAACAATTAAACTCTTATGATAAATACCCTTGAAGCATATGATGTTTTTGTAAAGGACATGTTTATAAATAAATAAAATAAATTTTTTATTATATTTGTTTGCATGTATTTTGAATACTTTATAAATATTATTAAGATTCTATAATTATCTATGTGAACTTAGATATTGTATATAAGTATTATATGCAAAAGAATAATATTTAAGGATGATAATTAAAATGGTTAGTAATGTACAACTAACTTTTTTTTATTAATTATTGAATTGAAGCATGGAAATTTTAATTAAGTGTTACTTGTACAGGTCATTTCCATTAAGAATAAAAATGATCTTACTCAAATTGTTAATGTAGTGATTCATTAAATGAGTATATTGTACATGATGAGATCACATAGGAGTAGGATATGATGTGATATAAACGGCTAAATAATTTCCATTAGAATATAGCAAATTCTAATAATATTAATCGATGGCCGTGTCTAAGATGATTTAAATCATGAGTCATTAATAGACTCCTATTTATAAGTTTATTTCTTTTGATTTACTCAGGACAAGTTCAAGAATTTAATCTGATCCCATGTATTTTGGAGGCATAATAAAAAGATAGCCAGGAATATTAATCTTATAAGATAGAATCCATTCCTTCTTTAATAAAAAGTAGATATATAATCATCTTGAGTATTGGTTCAAGTTTTGAATAAAATGATTACTCAAATTTATGAATAAGTTTATGAATTTATTATTCACTAGAGAATCAATAGCATTTAAAGATAAAAAAGTAACTAGAGAAGTTAATGGATTTTACTTAGCTCTAATTATGAATTATTTATAGAGGATCAACTTATACGCATTAACTATTTTAAATGGGTAACTCTAAAATTTGAATAGTTATATCTATAATTTAGTACAGTTTCAAGTTTTTAGCAGATTAATATTATAATTAATAAAAGAGCAATATATTAATTAAAGAGTTCAATTAATATATTGGTTTTATTGGGGCTTAAAATTATAAGTCTATTAGTTCTCTTGCAATCCTTGTAAATGTTGTTTGGAGAAGTAGAATTATTAGTTTAATTAATTAATTTAGAATTATTAAATTCTAAATAAAATATCACTCAAAATAAATTTAATTATGAATTGATTTATAATTATTAAATAATTCAAAACTTGTTCACAAAGTTGCCTTTTCTAGAAGTTTCCAATTTTGATAGATATGATTTATTCAAAATTAGAAATTTAAATTATGAAAACAAATCAAATTGAGAGAGATTCTCTGTGTGTGGCTGCACATATAGATAAGGAAAGAAAAAATTATTTCTTTTATTTTAATTAAATTTGTGATATTTAAAATTATAATAAAAAAAACTTTTAGAATTAATTGGATAATTTATTCTCTATGTATAAAAGCCTCCTCTGTTCATTCTACAAACAACACATAGTCTTGGTGAGATAGCAAAAACTCTACCAAAACCCTAGCAATAGGCATGTAGAAGAGAGAGAAACAGAGAAGAAGAGTTCTTCCCTTCCTAGTTCCGCTTTGCTCAAGCGTTGATGTTAGTGGGAGAGGAAAATGAGAGAGTGATCCCTAGAAAACCTTAATTCCACTTATGCTTACATGTGTGTCTTGTTGGTGCCAAAGACAAGGCGAGAAAGATGGTTGTTTTGTATAGAGAACGAGTTTTCCGATAAAAGAATACCAACGCAATCACTTCAATAGAGTTAATACACTCTATAACGTTGTTTTACAAAAGTTTTTATGAAAATTTTTGTTATATATGATCCACACTTCTACCATGTTTTTATATATTTTCTCTAAAACGTTTTAAAAAACCAAAATAAACTATATGCTAGAAATGGTATCCCTAATTGACTATTGATCCAAATTTATTTGACTCTAGAAACACACAATAAATGAAGCTTTAGAACTCCAATGAACATCATTTTCAGGTATCTCTTCTGTAACATCTGCTTTTTTATACATGTAGAATTAACAAAAGAGTTTGCAGCCTTTGTTCATAAAACCGTACCTTGACTTCCGAAGCAGGATTTAGCAGTTGATTATGCTCCTCTTTCACTTTGTTGTAACGTTCAATCACAGATTTCATGCTGATGAAAAGCAGTACCGTTAGACATGATTATTGATTCTGTTAAAATATGTGTTTATGTAGCATACATGGCATGAATATGGGATTTTTTAGCAAAAGAGAAGTTTTATATACTAGGTTGAAAAACCGATAGAAATGTTTTTTAAGATCTTATATGTGTGAAGTGAGAGATCAAAAAAGACAAACATGATACAAATAATTCAACATTCCATCTCAAACGACATAATCTCTATTTGACCTCTCTTGAGCATCTGTTATGCACAACAAAAATGTTGAAGCATTTTATGTTTGTGCTAAACTTGTCTTTCATTCCCGCATGAAACATATTACTATCATTTTTTATAGATCAACTTTCTGAAGGAAAAGCCTCGTATATCCTATGAGCCTAGTTGCCAACTTGCTTAGGCATTTCCAAAAACTGTCCCTCTCCAGAAAATGGCTCTTCTCAAGTCCAAACGGTTGTGTTATTGACAAAAACCACCGTATACAAAATAAAATGGTCTAAATAAAAGGGCGTTTAAGAAAATAACTTGAACGATTTAAAGTTCAACCGCAAACGATGTAAAGTAAAATTTTGCTACAGTGTTCAGCACATTTTTTTTCTCTAGGTGCACTAATGTTCAAATGATCCTAGTTCTCTTTAATTTTTATAATTCCAGGATCAAAACATATTGAAAATTTTTGGTTTGAAACTTAAATGCCAATGCTTTACAGTTTAATGAACATAAAAGCTCTACATAATGAGCTACTAAAACATTCCCTCATTAAGAGCATTAATCCTCAAAGACGGATAAAGACTTAAGTTGACATTCAATTACGATCACTGTCCCCGCTTTCCTAAATCCTTCTTGTCAGAAAATGGGTTCCTTTAATTATATTAGCAATAAACTTATTGATTATTAACACTTAATTTGCCAAACTATTTTATATATTCTGATAAACACAAGAAGATATACTTCTTAATACTTCGATAAGAAAGAGATTTGTTTCTCTCCTTTTTATTTGGTAGAATAAACGTACTTACAATCGCTACTGTTCAAGGTCCTTTAACTTTTACCTCTTAATATTTCTGGTCCAAGAATAATAATGATCTTTTACGCGACCAATTCAGCCGTGATTTATAAATAATATCATCAATATTAACAGTAAATTAAGGACATCTCAGCGGGCATCGACAGTTGATGAACATGGACGAACCACTATATGCATGAAAGACATATAAATGTGCCTAGCGTGCACATATATAATGTTTTATAAGTATTGTTTCTAGTCATGAGGACTCATATTTAAGAAAGAAGAAATTGATATATAAATTTTCAATGAAACAACAGGAAATCATTATTTAAATACAATGAGTATACAAGTATTTTTTGACATATAATCACATATTGTTTCTAATTACGAATGAAGTCTTATAGCGTTGGATTATCGAGAAGATTTACTAAAGGAAAAATAAAGTGATTTTATAGTTCCAAAAAACAAAAGAAAGTGATTTATTTATTTTTAATGAAATAATAGGATATCATTAAGCAGCCACTTCTTTCGAGATGGGTAGGTATAATAAGGTTGTGCATTAATATAATCCTCAATGTTAAAATTTTCCATTTTCACTTACTCAGCATCCTTGTTAAAAATATAGATATACAAAACAAACAAACAAACACACACACACATGTGTATGTGTGTATGTATGAACTCGCCACTTTTAATAGCATTTCTAAAATCTCAATACTAAAGTCATGAGAACTGAGAAGACCCGAAATTTATATCTATTATATAAATGTTAAATAAAAATTTATCAAATTATTTTCATAATGTATGACCCACTGGTTGGGACGCAATACATATCAAAGTATATATATTATATTACAAGAAATTAAAAGGTCCAGAAATAATCTGAAACTTGAATAATCGACAATAGCATCAATATATTGAATATACTAAAACAAAAATTATATTGAAAACTATAACACGAAAAATAAAATCATATTCAGCGAGAACATTCAGACATGCAAAACAAACGTTCCCATAGAATAATAATAACAATAGTAATAATATATATATATATATATATAAAAGGAAAAAAAGAAAGAGAAAAAATTCTCCAGAGAGAGAGAATATTCGTACCTAGAGTTAGAATAATCATAGAGTTTGGCAGTGCTGGAGAAGATAATCAGACCCACCTCAGCGTCACAAAGGATTGAGAGCTCTTTGGCCTTCTTCAGCAGCCCATTTCTTCGCTTAGAAAACGTCACTTGTCTGTTCGTTGAATTGTCGATCCTTCGGATCACAATCTTTCCTCTTCCCATAGTAATCTTGCTTTAGGGTTTTTGATTCACTGTTTTCTCTGCCAGATCGGACATAAAACATTACTCACAATATTTTCTTAAAAAAAAAAGAAAAAGAAAAAGAAAAAGAAGGGAAAGTTTAGATCAAGACCCAAAAAAAAAAAATTACCCCAAAAAAACTTTATCAAGGAAGAATACAAGGTCAATACGGAGCTTTCTTTCTGCAAAAAAAAGCTGGGAAAGGAAGACAAGAGAATAAACAGTGAAATAGCTCTTTTCTTTTCTTTTCTTTCCTTTTTTTCCGCTCCTTTCGCTGTTATTATTATGGACTATGTGGAAGAAAATAGAATTTTTATGCTTTATATGGAAAGCTTAAGCAAGTTTCCTATGACAAATAGAAAAACCTCTTATTTTAGGAAACCTGGAGCGCTCCTTTTTGGACCTCCAATAAATACAACTAGTGGTTTTATTCATCAGCTTTCGAGCCCACTTTCGCGTGTACAACAAATGAAGGCTAATCGCCCTCTGAGCCCGACATTTGTTATGGTGAATCAAACCAAGGCCTGTTGACCAGCCTGGGAGAATCAATCTAGACGTGGAAATCTCTCCAGGGGGACTGTAAAGGACACGTGTCAGCTAGGGGAAGCGAGGGTTGATTTGATAAAGACCAGCGAGTAGAAAAAACTATCCTCGGACCGTCAGAGCTCCCAGGATTCGTGGGGGCGCGTGGAGATAGGGAAAATGATTGCCTAGTGCGGCGTATAGATCACTGACACGTGGAGCAACAAAACCGAGGGCTGTTTTAATTTTATTTTATTTTTGTCTTGGGCTTCTCATTTCTCAGATGTTGAAGGTTGAACTTGCCATCGGCGCCTTTCTATATTCTTAATTGAAACAGCTTTTTGTAATATACTAGTTATTTAATTTTGTTCTTCTCTTATTGATTTGATTAGAGCAGTAGGGACAAAAAATAAGGTCTAGGCATAACTTGATGAATAGATCTTAAATTCTTCTCTCTTTAGAATTAATCTGTATAGACAATTTTTTCTATATGTAATGTGTGAACTTAAAAAAATGTTTCATTAATAGCTTTTCTTTTAAATTTTGAATGGAAATTGTTAACTATCTTTCCTCTCTAAAAATAATCCTTATATGAAAACTTGTACTAAATTTAGTTTCTAAACTAAAATAGTATCCCAAAATTAATTTTTTTGTCAAATAAATAGATAGAAAACATTAAGTAGAGAGAATAAAGAAGCAAATACCTCAATATTTCAACATTCAAATCTAATCAAGATTCAAGAACAATAGCTATAGACTGATAAAAAGAGATAAACATCAAACAATCCAAGTTGGATAATTTCGATTATTTAATCCGTTTTTAGTTGGATACTTTTGGTCTATTCAAATATAAAAACGTAAAAGACCAGCGGCAGCAAAAGTAAGTGGAAGAGAAAATGATTGAATAAATAACCTAAAAAATAAATGATTAAAGAATAAATCAAACAAGGGTTCTGTATAAAAAATGAGTTTTTATTAGAGCATTTTAGTTAAAATGTTCTTTTTTTTTGTTAAATGAAAAATTCTGTGTTTCCTAAACCTTTAAAAATAAATGATTCAAAATATGAATTAGATACATCAATATACCTACGGTAAACTAACAATTAATCAATCAATAATTTATAAAAAAGGGAGAATTTTTTAATTTTTGCAGAAATGATACGTTTACATGTTACTTGTTTGACATAATTTTTCATTTAACATTTAAACTGATTTTGATATATTTGTTTAGTTCAAATACCACATTTGATGTTTTTCTATCTGTTTATTTGATTTAAAAAAAAAACTAATTTTGACGTAACTTTTAATATAGGTGCTATTTCGAAGGAGGAAAGATAGTCCATGAATTTTTTATGAGACAAATTTAATGGTTTCTATTCAAAATTTTACCGAGGATTTATTAATGATAAACTTTTCGAGTTCAAGAACTATTTATGGGACAAGATTAGCTTCAGGGACTAATTTTAGAGTGAGAAAAAAAAAATTGAAGAGCTAATAATAGATTTATCCTAATGTCTAGCCAAGCAAATGAGAACACGTATTCGAACCACCACATGTTTTTATCTCTTTTTTTTTTTTTTAACTTAAATTATATTCTACTTTGAAATGTAGTACTTGGTTTTGATACTAATCACATAAGCTTCAGGATTTATTTTTGATTCCCTAAATAAAGTATATGTTCTCAATTAAGATGGATATGATTTGTTAGGATTAAACTAGTGATAATGCATCCAATTTTTTGGAGCTTATGTTTCCATGTAGAGTGATACGAGCGTACATTGATGACGAATTTACATCTTGTACACGTAATACTTCGAAAACGTTATCACTAGTGGAAAGTAACCATTATTAATTTGTTGACCTCATCGCTTATTTGACCTCTGTTAGAATCTCTTTATGAACTTTATAAACTGATTTTGATGGGGAATGAATGATCAAATAATTTTGTTCTCCAGCTGTATATATACACACATATATATAGCTGTAATACTATTTCAAGTCAAAGAATAGAGATTTCCTTTTTCTTAATCTTGATTTTTATTTTTGTTACTTCTTCCTGAGCTTTCCCTTGAAATTTATGTTTACTCAAAATCATGAATAAGTAAAGATTGGGTTAATTTTACTTTAGTCTTCAGCTTTGTTATTTGTCTTGTTTTGACCCATAAACTTAAAAAGATTACAAATTTCTCTCTAAACTATGCTTAATTTCTTTTGTTTGGGCCTTTTATAAAAATCATTAAACACTCAAAGGAATCATCTATGTGACCTTCATATTATTGGTTAATTTCAAGGATATATTAGATGAATCACGTATAAATAAAGTAAAGAAAATGAAAAAAAAAAAAACAGAAAAATAGAAAATTTATGTACTGTCTCCATACAAACTCACTGGCTAATAAAGCCTGCAAGGTTTTAATTTGTAGGCATGATCTCCACCCTTTGTTAACCAGTTATATAAAGGTCACAAGGTTGATTTCGTACATTTTTTTAACAGTTTTGTGAGTTGTCAAACGTACGACAAGAAGCATATTTAGGGTGTGATTTTAATAATTGCACTGTTTTGAAGTTTGAGATCAAAATTGGACAAGTAATGTAGTTTGAGATCTAGAAGTGAAGTTCACCTTAAAAGATAAAATTGTTAGACATCTTGGAAATTTATATTATGAAAGTAGCAAATTTGAGGATACAAACTCTATACCTTGTGGAAGAGTTAACTATAGAATTATCACTAAGTTATGCATAGTACACTAATAGAAATTGTTTATTACACAACGGTTTAAAAACATCATGTAAAGTTTACATAATGGTTAAAAATCATTATATAATCGTTCGTTCACTAGTAATCGAGGATTACATTATGGTTTAAAACTATCGTATAATTACAAAGTGTTTATGACGGTCAAAAAACCGTTGTAAAATTGTTTGTCGTGATACCAAAGAGACTTTTCACGATGATTTTTTACCATCGTGAAATGGCGCTAATGGTGGGTATTACGCGTGTTCTATAGGAGGCTACCATGACGGTTTTGAGAAAAAATCACCATGGAATGTATAGATTACATGACGGTTTTCAATGAAAACTGTCGCATAATCTTGGTTATTTTCTACCTTCCACAATGGTTTTTAGTAAAAACCATCATGTACGGTATAATTTCCAAGACGGTTTTTAGTAAAAATCGTTGTGGAAGATCAGTCATCAGAAAAAAATACCAAAATTTTAAATTTTCCACAGGATGGCCAGTCTCATATGTTATCCACTAATACAAGGTCCTGATTGCAAAATCATATATTTACATTGAACTATAAATTTTTTTTCAAAATCATATATCTACCCTACTACATATGTCTAAGCAATCATGCCTAAATAATAATTCATACAAACATATACTAACAATGCTAGACTAAAACTAAAACTAAAACCTAAATAATTCACAAAAATACATATACAAACACAAATAGATTGTAATTCACACAAACACATATGCAAACATTAACTAAATAACAAATGTTAATATAAAGAACACGAAGATAACAAAAACTAAAACTAAGAAAACTAAGTTACAAACTAACTAGCAAACTATATAACTAAAAATAATTAATTCACACAAACCTAAAACAATTGCTAGTGAGTTTTGAGCAACAAAAAATATAAATAATTGCTATAATGGTCATAGAGGATTTTTATCAAACATGTAGGGGGCATCATATATACAAACATATACACAAACACATAGAAAGTAATTAAAACCCAAACTAAAACTAAAATTAGAACTAAACAACTAAAACAAATAAGTTCACACAAACCATAAAAAAATTAAAACTAAAACAGTATAACAAAAAATTAAAAAAACTAAACAATAAAAAAGAAATGGAAAGTTATCAAATGGCGGTCGGAGGCGGGCAATGGTGGAGTCATGGAGGTAATGAGTTCGAAGAGAAGAACACTTGGAGAGTTTATCAAACATGTAGTGGGCATCACATATACAAACACACACAAAAATGCATAGAAAGTAATTAAAGCTAAAACTAAAATTAGAACTAAACAACTAAAACTAATTATTTACACAAACCATAAATAATTAAAACTAAAACTATATAACTAATTTTTTTATAAAAAAACTAAACAATAAAAAAGAAATGAAGTGTTACCAAATGGTGGTTGGACATGGGCAACGGCAGAGTCGTGGAGATGATGAGCTCAAAAAAAAAAAAAAGGGACAGTTGTGGAGAAGAACCTTCACAAATGAGGGATGTTGACGAGCTCATAGGTTGTGGAGGCCTCGCGGCCAATAGCAGCACGTTGGGTTGAGGCAAAGACGACAATGATGATGATGGCAGTAGAGAGAGCGGATTTGAGGGTTTGAGAGAGAGGTACGACTTGGTTTAGAGAGAAATGGGTTGAGTTTGAGTGGTAATTCGAATAAGAAAGAGAGAGAGATTGGGCCTTTTAAAATTTCACTAACTATAATAAGGGCGGGCTTTTTAAGTTTCGCTGACTATTTTTCACAACGGTTTTTAATAAAAACCATCATATAATATGCCCCCTACCATGATGGTTTTTTGTAAAAACCATTGTAGAATCTTCCATTTACTACCACTATGGTTTTCGTGTTTTACGTGTACTTTTAAAAAAGAATAAACGCAAGCACAAGATTAACCTTTCTTTTGAGTGGGCTTTATTGTTTTTAGGGTGGGGAAAATAAGAATCCCCATCGGTTCAATAATAAAAAAACCTTTCTCTTTTATTTATATTATTTTATACCATAAAACATTTATATTATTTTATACCATAAAACCATAACTATAGTATTTAGTAAAATAAATATATAAGAAAATATAGAATATAAAATTTGTAGTCAAAACTAATAGGTTGTTGAAACTAATTAATTAAGTTTAAGATGTGTTTTATACGATTTTACCATATATGTCTTTTTCATTCCGTCGAAAATCGGTTTTACGGTATAGATGCTTATGACCTCCCCCTCTATACCCTGCGGTAATGACTCCTTTGGCATTACGACCTTTACTCCCTACGTATTTTTCTTGCTTAACACGACGGTTTTTAAGAAATCATCATTTATTAAGTGTAGTGTATTATACAATTTCTAGTAGTAGTTGTAGTACAAAAAAGAGGCTTACACGATAGTTTTTAACCACTGTATAAGGTAGGTTTAAGTCCGGGCTTAGGGGGCATCTTACACAATGGGTTTTCAAGAAAATCGTTGTGTAACATTGTATCTTACACGACGATTTTTTTTGAAACCATTGTATAAGTGTTAGCTTACACGGCGGTTTTCTTGAAAAACTGTCATATAAGACTTAGCTTAAATGATAGTCTTTCAAAAAAGCCATCATAGAAAATTGGCCAAAATAAAAAAATAAAAAATGAAACTGAATTTTTGATTTCCTACGGGATGGTCAATCCCGTTTCTTGTCCACCAATCTATGGCACTGATTACAAAATCATATATTTGCATTTAAACTTAATAACTTTTACAACACATGTCAAATACACAAAGTTTACAATGCATATTCAAATACATAAAAATTTCCACAACTACCTAAAAATGCATAAACCTATTTACAAAGTTTACCCACTCAATTCTAACTTGAAGTAAATCATCACCAGTGTAAAATTTCTTACTTGAAAGCTCGGCCATTCCATTATTAAGGAAAAGAATATCATGCAAAATAAAATAACCACATTCAATGTTGCTGGATTGCATTAGATACTTAAGAATTCTAAAAGCCATTTTACTACCTTGTTGCATTGTTACATTGGGTCCCACGGCAAGCTTCTAATCATTAAGGACCCAAAAGATTTGTCAAAGTGAAAAGGAATTAAACTTTATTGTACAACAAAAATTGCACTTGCATCTTATTAACATTTAAAAAATCTTGATGTGATTTACTTGCAAAGGGATCAAGCCAAAGACCTAGGTCCTCCCATGGTTCAATAAATGCCAACATCTAATGTTCCTCAACATTGTATTGCACGAAGAATGCTTTCCCTTTCGGTGCTCGTTGTAAAATAATTACCAAAACCAACATGCCTAACTAATAAAAACATATTAACAAAAGAAAAAAAAAACAAATTAAGATGTACAACATTAAAACTAATTAATAAATAAACAAAACTAAATAATTAAGTCACAACAAATTCATAAAACCCTAAATAATAACTAGTAAGGTTATTTTATTTTATATGCAAATGCATAATGCTATTTAAAATGGTACATTACCTTTTGTCATAATTATTAAATCTTGAAACTTGTAAAAGTATTTTAATATTAAAATAATTAAACATAAGAAGGTTGTAATTATTAAAACAAAAAAGTCAATTTACCAATCAATAGAAATTAAATGCAAAATTTGCTAATTTTACCACAAAATTTAGCATTAAAAATGACATTACATTGAAGAGTGTTTTATACACGCAAATGTTAAATTTACCATTAGCATATCAATTTAATATTATATTAGAGATGTTCTTAGCAAATCAAGAGGAGGGAGTGAAAGGAGGAGACGTATGCTAAATATTTCATCAAATATTACATCAAAAGCAAATAAGAGATTTCACATATTACAAAATAGGATAGACATATAAATTTCATAATTTTAGAGAAGCGAATCTAACTATAAATTTTATTATATTCTACTTATAAATTAAAAGAAAAAAAACTCAAATTATCGTAGGCTCTGTCCAAACAATGACTTCGCTTATGCTATGGACCATTAGGACGTAGTCTCACGCACATATGCTTCAATGGGTCGTGGATAATTAATAGAGCAGGTTTTTTCTTATCCTCAAATCCTTCCCTGATAAGGTAAATGTAACGGCGAACCATACGCAATTCCTCGCGCATGGCTTTATTGGGATTCATGTCAAAAGGAAACAGCCGTACACCGCAACCACTAAGCTTCTCCTTACGCATGCTTCAAACATTTTTTTTTTCTTTTTCAAGGTATATTTAAAGTTTAGCACTTATTTATTTGTTTATTCGTTTTTATAAAAAAGTAGCACTTAGGTATATATAATATCTATTATAGGGAAAACAAACTATACTAGAAACCAACTCATGTACGGGACCAATATTCTAGGCTGCTAAAACATTTTTTACGCAATATTTTTTAGTTAATCCACTCATCAATTGGCTTCAAACCATGTCATGACGATTCTTGCAATCGTATGAAGATACGATGTCAACATGAAACTTTAATGGTCCAGTAAAGGGATAATATTATTTTCATAGATGGTGTAAACTTTTTCAATGCTTCCAACTTAAGAGTAGGGCCGAACTGAATATCTGAGATCAGCATGGAATAATGGAGTTCCCACACTGACTAAATAACGTGAGAAAATTCTAGCAAAAAATTAGATTCACACACAACATGTACAACACTAATATTAGAGAAATAATAATAAAAAAAAGTCGCTTACCCCTTGAAGTTATGAAATATGTATGAACATTCTCTTCATGCGATAGAAATCCGAGTCACAGGTGGCAACTAATTAATTCTTCCTATCGATTTTCTTACTTTAGAAGACGGTTATCGAGGGCAAGTTAATAAAGTGTCTGGATAGAACACAAAAAATGGAATAATTTTTTGGTAACTTTCCATTTGGTAACTCCATGACCCCGCCGTTGCCCGCCTCCAACTGCCATTTGGTAACTTTCCATTTCTTTTTTTATTGTTTAGTTTTTTTTTTAATTTTTAGTTATATTGTTTTAGTTTTAATTATTTTATAGTTTTTGTGAAATAATTTGTTTTAGTTGTTTAATTCTAACTTTAGTTTTAGTTTTAGCTTTAATTACTTTCTATGTATTTGTGTATGTGTTGGTGTATGTGATGCGCATTGTATGTTTGATGAAAATCCTCTATGACCATCATAGCAATTATTTATATTTTTTGTTGCTTAAAACACACTAGCAATCAGGGCCTTGTATTTGTGGATAATATATGGGACTAGCTATCCCATGGGAAATTAGAAATTCTGGTAATTTTTTTTTGCTAATGGCTGATCTTCCATGATAGTTTTTACCAAAGCCGTCATAGAAACTATACCTTATATGACAGTTTTTGTAAAAACCATCATGAAAGGTAGAAATTAGCCAAGATTATACGACGGTTTTTATTGAAAACCGTCGTATAATTTACACATTGCACAACGGTTTTTTAAAAAATTGTCGTGGTAGCCTCTTATAGAACACACTTAATACCCGCCATTAGCCGCATTTCACGATGGTAAAAACCGTCGTGAAATGTCTCTTTGGTACCACAATGGACGATTTCACGATGATTTTTTGAATGTCGTGAGCGTTTTACACGACGGTTTAAAATCATCATGTAATCCTCAATTTTTACTAATGAAAGAAAGGAAAGAACGGATCGGCCTTCAAAAATCTCCGCCTGGATAATCTTCTTAGAATCACCACGAGCGCCTCTCTTTGTCTCTTCTTTTTCTCTCCTTTGGCTAAAAAAAACTAGTAAAAAGGTGTCTCTCTATGCTGTAAGTTAATATATTCATCAGCTTTTAAAGTTAGGGTTGAAACAGGAAAGTTTGGAGCTCTTTGAATCTAAAAAATCGGGTAACAGTGCGTCGTAACATCACGACGTAAAATTTACGCGTTTTAGATCTCTCAGTGCCCAACACTATGGTGCCCAAAATTTGGAGTCATGACACTCTCCTCTCGGGTACAATATGTGATATGCTTATTTGCTGATTACTGTTCTAGGGCCGTCGTGCCCAACAAGAAGAAAAATACTTATATGCATATTTTGTTCTCTAAATGGTGCCTTTCATGTCCAATTTATTCTTTTGACTTCAAAACACCTACAAAACATAAAATACAAGTAAAAACACAAGAAAACCAAGAAAATAACAAAGAAAACATAAGACAAATTGATAGAAAATATGTGAAATTAAACACTTATCAAATTCCTCCATACTTAACTATTGCTAGTCCTCGACCTCCTAACCATTTGGCTTATAAGCGTGTTAGGAAATGTTATGACCCAAAAATAGGGCATGACATGGAGGCTTAATTTAGGAAAATAATTTAAGTTATTGCAATCAAATTATATAGAAATTAGTTAAATGTGATTTAAATTACTATCTCAAACCAATCCCCGAATAATAAAAGGATAAATAAAAATGTTTTATTTTAACTTCTACTTATTCTTGTGAACAACTATTATTTATACAAATTACACAAATTATTTAGAAGGTAGAAATTTTTTCTTTTTTTTAGGTATGGATTATTCAAAATGGATTACAAAAAACAAATTTTAAAACAAGGAATGTTAGTTGAAACAAAATAACTATCTCAAATAAAACTTTAGCCTTAAAAACTTAATTCACATAGTGACCCACAAATTCGTAGTGTTCGACCATACAGTCCTTTCACGTATACAATTAAATGAAGATAGGAAAAAGACAATAGTTGCATTGGCACAAACCGTCTTACAAACTTGACACATGTCATAAGCTTAACTGAAAACATCACGGTGTACATATTGACAACTTGTCAACACCATTTCAGTACTTACTTAGCACCATTCTTTGCTATGCCTAGAAGGGGGTTAATTTGAAGCACAAAAATGAGCGAAAGGCCCAGTAAGATAACATTTGAACAAACTTTAAGATATCAAAATAATTAAGGTATTTAAATGAGCAATATGATAAACAGGTAAATAATTGGAATATCAAAGATTGCAAATGTAGTAAAATGATTAAGAAAAAGATGATTAATAATTAAGGTATTTAATTAAATTTCCCATTCCCATCCTTTTATATATCATATACTTAACATACTTACAATGTCTCAGCCAATGCCCATGCTATGAAGCCCCCGATTGAGGTTTAGGTACCTGCCTTCAAGGTTATACTCTATGTAACTGGATCTCTCTAGCCACTAAAAACCAACCACTGGGAGCCATATGTCCTTGGTAGCATTTAAATTTCTCATTTCACTAGTAGAAACTGTAGATTATACTACAATTTAAAACCATTGTAGTATGTTTTCATGATGATTAAAAAACTGTCGTGTAATCATCCGTCGTGGTACCAATGAGACCTTTTACGACGATTTTTTTACCATCATGAAATCATTATTTTAGTGGGGTTTTAGGATCTTGGGCCAAGGCTATCACGGCGGTTTTCACTAAAAACTGTCGTAAAACGCTAAGCTTACACGATGGTTTTTAGAAAAACCATCGTATAAGCTATGCCTTACATGACGATTTTTATGAAAACCATCAGGTAAGGCTCTTGTTTCACGAGGTTTTTATTAAAAACCGTCGTGAAAAAGTTGGTCTGACATTAAAAAAATATCCAGAATTTCTGTAAAAATTATCGTGAAAAAGTTAGTTTGACGTTAAAAAAATATCCAGAATTTCTGGTTTCCCACAGGATGAATAGTCTCGTATTTTCACCATTAACACAATGTCCTAATTTTATAATCACATAATTACATTGAACTATAAAATTTTTATAAAATCATATATATATTTACATGGTAAAGTCATGTACTCTTTTCATACTTGCACAAGAGTTGATGGATTCTTGGTGTCTAAGTCCATGCATGCTGTCATGTGTGAGGTAAAGAAAGAAAAACAAAAATAATAAAAATAAAATTAATTAACTAAGACACAAACACAAACACAAACACATAGTCATAGAAGTTTTTCATCAAACATGTGGTAAGCATCACAATAATACTTAAACATCACAAACACATAAAAAGTAACCTATTCTCACACCAAAATGCTAAATGTTGTTCAAAGTTCTTTCAAACACCAAATACAAGTAAGACATACTAAATGACAAATAACAAATTAATATAACTAATATTTAAACTAAAACTAAAGCTAAATAGCACTAAAATAACCAAATAATACTAAGTTTAGAACTAACAATAAAACTAAAACTAAAACTAAAACTAAGAGTTTGACACTTACCAACAGCGATGGAGTCGGTGGAACGTCAAGGGACGAGTCGAATGATGTTGGAGTCGGTAGAATGTCGAGGGACAAAGCTGAATAGTGGCAAATGGCTTCGGGTTTATTGAGGGTTAGATCAAACAATGTTGGGGTCATGGAGAGAGTGACAGAGGATGTCAAAGTCGGTGGAATGCCGTGGGGGCTGGGTTTCATCAGTGGCTAGGTCGTGGGGGAGGAGTTAGAGAGAGAAGGGGGTTTGGGGGTAAGTGGGTTTGAGTTAGAGAAATTTTGAATAAATAGGGAAGGTCATGGCATTGACATGGGATTAAATTTGGGTAGGGTACTAAAAATTTCGAACATGCGAAATCTTTCACAACGGTTTTTATAAAAACCATCGTAAAAGATTAACCTTTCAGGATGGATTTTATAAAAACCACCATAAATTACACGATGATTTTTAGCAAAAACCATCGTGTAATATTATAACTACCACGACGGTTTTTATTTACCGTTGTAAAAGGTCTCACATCACCACCACGACGGTTTTCATATTTTTAGGCGTGCTCTCTGAGTTTTTACCTCTCCTTACCACGATGGGTTTTGAAAAAAAAACATTGTTAAATAAGGGTTGTATAATCTCAAGTTTCTAATAGTGTTATACTCAGAATTTCTTATTTTGAGTCTAAATCAATATTTCTCAAATTCATTTGTCAAAATGTGAAACTACTCATATTTACATATTTCATATATTTCACAAACTTATTGCAATATGCAAAAACACATTTATAGACAATCCTGTAAAAAACATGGTCATCTCAAGATAACAATATTGGCCAAAACAAAACAATTTAATTTTAGATCATGGCTACCAAGAAAGGGATTAGAATATTACCTCGTTAGCATAACGTCTAAGAATAGCCTTAGTTCTCACAAATCAAACTCGCATAACATAAACTCCAATGTTGCTCAACCTTAATAATTTCCAGCAAGGTTAGCAAGGAATCAAAACAAAGACAACCAAAACTATAAATTTGCATTACTTATAAACCAATCTCTAGTGTGCCATTATGTGCTTTAAAATGATCATGAAACATAAATTGATTTTCTACAACTTTAGAATATAAAAACATGAGTTTTAGGGGTGTTTAAACATGACGGAACACGGAGAAACCAAACTAGGATAAATCAAGAGGTGTGTTGGGCTCGGGTAGAGGTGACAATACCTAAATCTACAGTGCGCGGTTGATCGCGTTCCCACTATTCTAGGCAAAACCCAGTTTTTCCTCCTTTAGCTAGATTTGAAAAATGTTGAGTTTTTGGCTCAAACTACTTTTAAAAGACCTAAAACCATTCTAAAATCTATAGTAAACATTCTATAATCATAGTAGATATATTCCCATAAATTTTTATACCAAAATTATCAATAGAACTATATTTTTTTGAAGTTGTTCAAAACAAAATGAAAATATACTCAAATTCGTTTTTCAAGCTCTAAGCCTCTAAACATCAATCCTACAGTCATGAAAACCAATTTTAAACATTCTTAACATATTTCTAACATTGATGTCAAACCAAATTGAAAGTTTATTTTCTGTTTTAGCTCAAAACTCAAGCTTTGACTCATCAACACTTAAGTATACACATTAACATAAACCAGAAATTTGCATGAATATTGAACACGAAAATCATGCATTAAACTCGAAGAAAATACAAACTAAAAACCAAGTTTGGATTAGAAAAAACCTACCTTAAATCTTGTTTGAAAAACACCAAACTTTCAGATTTAAAACCAAGCTTGAATTCTTGAAGTTGGCTAGCCATGGGAAATGAGCTGTTTTTCTTGGCATTTTTGGCTGAGTTTGGGCTGCGTTTTTTGCAGAGTTTTTGGTGGATTTTGGGCAAAAAGAGGGGCTGCCTTCCTTTGTATTTTTGGCAGCCTTTAGTGTGTGTTTTCTTGGCTTGGTTTGTTATGCTTTGGCTGGATTTTTTCCTCTATTTTTGCTGAGTTTTTGGCTGGCTTTGTGTGTGTCTTTGGTTGTTCTGCTGCAGCAAGAGGAGGAGAGGAAGAGGGGTAGGCGTGGGAGAGAGAGAGAGAGAGAGGAGGAGAGTGATGAGGAGTGTGTGGGTGGTGTGCTCAATATGGTGGGATGGTAGTCTTATATGGGGCATGTTTCCATGCATGGAGACTAAAAAAAAAAAAAAAAAAAATCTAATGTTGTCTTGGGTGGGGAGGGTGCACGGGTGAGAGGAGGGAGAGTGGAAAGTCGGGGTGTTTTTGAAATAAAGGAAAGTGTGGGGGTGGTTTTTGAAATACAAGAAAAATGTGGGGTATAAGGGTAAATAATGTAAATAGTGGGTATAGATTTGGTAAATAAAATTGTGATAAAAATGTATTATAAATATGTAAATAGATGTTATTTATGCAACAATTATTATTTTTTACATTTCAAAATTAACAAGGCACACTAATCAATCAAATTTACACATAATAAATTGCAATTAATTTTTTTTTTTTTGGATGTTACAGGAACTTGCAAAAGCCTCCAACCTTGCTTAGCCATAAGAGATTGGTTAAAATAACAAGATCTTGGAAGCTTAAACCACCATCATCTTTAGAGAGGCAATTCTTCTCCCACTTGCAGCAGTGCATTTTTTTTTTTTTTTGGAGAACTAACCCACCAAAAGGCAACGAAAAGGCTATGGATTTCATGACGAAGATAAACGGCTGATTAGAAAATACTCTTGGCGTAAGCCGAAATAGATTGGATGACAGGTTTAGAGGAACCTCTTTCCCTTGACGAAGAAATTTATTTTGGGCGTGAATATTCTCATTCAAGATCAAAGAAACGACATCAAATTTTCCCTAAGTACAACAATGATTATTCGGACTAGAATCCAAAACCCAAGGACAGAATAAAACAAACGTCTAATTCCAAGCACTATTAGACAAGACATGATCCTCATCAGACTGTGAGGAAATCCCTCTCCTTTAAGGAAACAGGTCTCTATGCATCAAAAGAGCATTAAAGTTTTTGAAGATATTTTTTGCGGCTTTCAGAATTTCCTAGGAGAGTCTCCTCTAGACTGAACCAAACGTCTTGTCATTGAAATTTTAAACGAAGCAATATGTTCTTTGTATGTTTCCTCATCAATCTTAATGCAAATCTACCTTTTTTTTTCCCCTCTAAAATGTGATACAATCTTGATCACCATTTATTGTTAAATCTGCCTTGTTTAGCACAAAAGCATAAATCTTAGGCGTTCAGTGACCTAATTCGTTCTTCACACCTGCTTCAAAGCATTCACATCATTCGGAGGAGTTTGAGCAACATTTGGTTACCTTCTTTATTTTTTTCTGCCATCTTAAATGACTTTAAATGGGACAATAGAAATGGCTTATGATGGAAGTGACTTAGGGGTAGCGGGAACTACTCGAGTATAGATGGCTAATCAAAAAGAATGATGGATAACAAAGTTGGTGATTGCCATGCGCAGCTCGAGCAAATTCTGGGGGAGGGGGAGGGAAGCTTTGATCTGGATTTGATCTGGATCCTTCTATAAATGTCAATGGTAACACATTTTGTGGTGGACAGTCCAAAGGCTAGCCACCCCTTTTGTAGTGATGGTACCTGAAGGATGGCTCCTGGTGCACATTAGGCTTCAGGAAACAACACCTCTATCTGCTAGGTTGAAACCCCAACATAGATTTTTGTAAAAGGGTAGGGCTCCAATTATTCTCATATTAAAATTTAAAAATTATTGGATTCAAATAATACATTTTATGACTATGGTGTGAACAATCACATATCACGAATTGCTAAGCAAAATTAATGAACGCAAAACATTTAACGAATAAAAAAGTCCAAGTTGATGAGGCTAACATCATACTTAAGGATTGTGAAGAAAAATATTTTTTTATTGTGCAAAAAGCTACATGGTTTATTTATTAAGCTTTTTGCTTATAGTTTGCCGGATGCGTTTGCGGGTTAAGATTAGTTAGACCATGGAAGTTGACTGAGCTTCGGATTTCCAGAGTTTTATGATACGTCCAGTGTTCTAATTTGCTTTAACAAGTTTCATTTGTAATATGCTATTCGTTGAAAAGTTTACATGAAGAGTTTTTTTTTTTTGGACAAATAGAAGGCTCCAGAATTTTGTATTATGTACACAATAAATTTAATTTTGCTCTTGTGTTGTTTTCCTTGGCTATTAACTTTTACTGATTCTTGAGCAAAACCTATACGAAAAGAAAAAGAAATACTAACCTTCTAACATTTTGCCTCAAAGAGCAATAAGATATTATAGCCTTGAAATTAAATAAGCATTAAGTCGAATCCATAGTCATTCCAAAGATAACATATTCCTGTAATAATTATTTTCAAATGTATGTGTGAAATAGCCAATACCAATGATTATTATACTATGCATCCTTTGACAAGTAAAATCCTCATAAACCTCATAAAAAAAATCACCCAAGTTCTAATGAGGGTATCAAATACTATATGCACTTGTTGCGCTTGGGAAGGCATGGATGGAGAGCCTTCCAAGTGATGCAGTCCATGGAAGACCGTTAGGGGAAGAAAACATGCATGTTAGCATCACTACCATCAGAGTTAGAACAACTGAATTGCTTGTTCTGACATTTGAAGCAATAACTGTGGGTGAAGCTGCTAGAAGCTTCGTCACATGGCCGAAGAGGTTAATTGAAGTTGTTGCAACGATGAAGACGAGTCAAGTGCCAGTCACATTTCATAGTGATGCTAAAACGTGCGTGTTAGCATCACTACCATCAGAGTTAGAACAACTAAATTGCCTGTTCTGAATTTGAAGCAATAACTGTGGGTGAAGCTGTTGGAAGCTTCGTCACATGGCCGAAGAGGTTAATTGAAGTTGTTGCAATGACGAAGGCGAGTCAAGTGCCCAGTCACATTCCATAAGATCTAGAGGGAAAGAAATGCCAAAAAAAAAAAAAAGTTCTACAAAAGCAAGACATTCACAACCTGAGGTAAAACAAGAAGAACCTATTGCAAATAAGCCACTACCTGCATTTAACTTCTCTTCAATACCTCTATTCTTTCATGCGCGATGGGTTGATAATTCAGTGCCTGATACCTGTAAATGTCGCTGGTAATGAATTGACTATCTATGTAAGGTATGAAGACATTTACTATTTGATCAACTTTGATCAAATTGGGGCAAACTGTGTCATAGTATACCATAGGTAATAACTCTATCCTTAATTTGTAATTTTAAAAAATATAGGTAGAGTTATAATTAAGGTGCTTTTAAATAATTGACTGTATTATTTTTTATTGTAGTTTTTTGGTGGAATATTGTGAACTTCAAGGCATGGCGCACAATTTTGGCTTCATATCTCCAGCGATTGTTTCAAGTGCTACAAGAGACCTATAGAGTGATTGCAGAGAGTGCGCAACATTACTTCTCCACCTATTAGCTCAAGCACCAAGGGGGAAATTATTCTTTGTGCCTTACAATGTTGGAGAACATTGGATGTTGGCACTTATTTCACAATGACCAAATATATTGGTTTGATCCCCTCAAACACTCACCGCGTGATGATTTCGTATCAGTCACGAGATCGTAAGTATTAATGTTCTCTTATAAAATTAACTGTTTTGTGTTTTACATAATTGAATTGTCTATTAATTCGTTTCATAATGACACATTGTTAGTGCGTCTAACGATTGGAAGCTTCAAGCGGGAAGTGGCGTCACATTCCAACCAAACGAAATGCTATATTCCAGACGCAAGTGTCCAAAACAACAAGGAAACGTAAAATGTGGTTTTTTTATTCTATGTTTCATGCAAGATATAATTAATAGTGGTATACAAGCCCTAGGAAAAAAATAATTTTATATACATGCAGTATAAATGAAGTTTGATAGAGTGGGTACAATTTGTAAATAGGAATGTCATTTTCAGATAGAGATAGTACATAAACGATTGTGCAAAATAGCTCAAATGTAAATGATCTTGTAAATACCTTGTAATTTCAATATATATCAATTTTTGTATGCAATCAGGGCCTTGTTGTAATAGATAAGACAACGAATAGCCATCTCGTGGGAAATCAGAAATTTTGGCAATTTTTTTGGTGCAATACCAATTATTCACAATGGTGTTAGCAAAAAACCATCATGGAAGTGATGTACGGAGACCATCATTCTACGACGGTTTTCTAAAAATCCGTCGTGGGATGTGAAGTTTCCATGACAGTTTTTTTTAAAACTGTCATGGAATCTCTAATATTTCACGACGGTTCTTCAAAAAATCATTGTGAAAGAGCTCCTCCCACACCCCTTAAATTGGCACCTATTTTGAGGTTCCACGACAGTAAAAAACCATCATGAAAACTCAATTTTTGTATCATGATTGGAGTTTTCATGACGGTTTTTTAATCATTGTGGAATTTTTCCACGAAGGTTTTAAATCATCGTAGAATTCTTAGTCTGTAGTAGTGGACTTTACCATAATTAATCCACATTAATTTTACTATTAAGTGAATCTCATGATTAATTAGTCGAGAACCTCTTAATTAACCCAATAACCTCTCCCAAGTGTTAAATTAGATAATATGCTCAAAAACCTAATTTCAATATCCCTATCTAGAACCAAATAATTAAACATTCATTAAGCTCTAGTCACTACTACAATAGGTCTTTAGTGAAGATGGAAAGTCATCGCAAATAATGTCGTCGCTACAAATCTACTTAATAGTGAGTTCTTTTAATGATTACAAAGGAACTATAAATCTCCCAATCTAGGAAAGTAACTACTCCACAACAAAAATTACACAAACTAAGATTAAGGGTTCAACATCTACAAATTACAAAGACAAGAAGAAGAGAGTAGAAATGAAAAAAATCCAATTTAAAGCTGTCATGGTCTCCAAGCTCTTCATTATCTTCTTCTCTCATCTTTCTTGATCTTGAAATGCTTTTCCCATGATGATTTATTGGAAACAAAATTTGAATCTAACACTAAAAATAAAATCCTAACTAAAACAAAAGAAATATATTTTTTTTCTTTTCTTTTTCATGATGTTCTTCTTTGGAATCAGCTCTCAATCTCCTTTGGAAGTTTTACCTCCTCCAAGAAAAATAAGGCTTTTTTTTTTTTCCACTCTATCAAGGTTATTGGGTTTAAAAGGTTTTAGAGCTTCATTCAGCTTAAATTCCTAGCGCGGATCAATAAAAGGGGCATGATCATCACCAAAAACCTCATATCAGCTCGACAGGGCCTAAGCAGGGCATTGGGCTGCACAGCCGCGCAAGGCATGTGGGTGCAAGGGTGCAGGCAGTGTACCTGGTTGCATTGGGTGTGTAAGGCACATGGTTGTCTAAGGCACACTCAGCGTGTGGTTTACATGGGCACATGCCTTGGTCTAGTTCCACTCGGAAACACCTTCTAAGCTCAATGTTCATGCCAAAAAATCTACTAAATCCTATCTTATTAATTTCGTATAAAATAATATTGAAAACAAAAACACACACAACACACACACACACACACACACACACACACACACTCGGATGCTTAAGGAATTTCACAAACATTTAAGATCAAGAATTACTTTATTTGTGAGTAAAATACTCACTCATCACTCCTAGATAATATGGCCAATAAAATGTAACCAATTAACTGGTATGTCATCCAAGATAATTATCTTTCGCTTTTTCATCAAGCCATTTTGATTATTAGAGAATTCTTTAATATCAATTGATAAATGAATAAACGGCTTGGTTACAGAATTTTCGGACATACTACTCTCTAGAAGTCCAACAATACTGGCAAAGTTTTGGAATTCTTACATGGTAGCAAAATTATTATTTCTGCTTCAAGGACAATGTTGTATCCTCATTCATTGATGGTGGAGGCACGGTGGTTGTGATGGCTAGTGGAGGGGCCTGGCTGGATGAGGTCCCGGCCTTTGTTGGTGGCGGTGGGGCAACAAGTTGGCCTTTAGTGGGAGGTTGCTCGGTCCTCGGGGGATGCTTGGTCCTCAGTGTCCTCTTTCTCTTGGACCCAGCCATGCCTTTCTCTTTCAAACAACAAAGGTTCTCCATTATCTTTTGTCGTTCCTCTCTAGAGGCCTACCGGGAAGACATGTTTGAAACAAGAAATCAAGTTAAAATGAGCTTAGCATGACTAAAAAAACAACAAAGCAAATAGAAGAACTGTTGGAAAACAAAGTGCGCAGCGGAATTTTTAAAAAATTTCATCAGAGTAATTTCCAAAACACAAGTTTGACATGTTATATGTATAAATTAAACAGATCTTACTAACCTCAGTATACCGAAGAACCTGCGCAACCTGTGTAGAGAAGTAACGTTCTAGAAGAGCCTCAACCAACTGGTCTTCTTTGCTATTCTCTATCCACAACCGGAGTGAGTGTGGGCTCACACGTACAGCTCTTCCACCGATGACTCTCCTTCCAACCAATAGAGAGAACCCAAAGCTAGTGCTCGTGATTTGTGAACAAAAGCTCTCAGGGAGTTTTTAGATGCTCACTAGAAGAGTATCACTCTTAATCTCTCAAATTGATCTCTATTGATCTGAGTAAATCATTAGACTCACTCCCTTTATATAGCTCTTGGTCCTGGGGTTAGTCCATATCAGATTAGGTCTCAAAAACGCGAAATAGAATCAAGTTTTGATCAATATCTGATAAGATCCGCATGAAAATGCGTAATCTTATCTACCGCTAATCGACAAGCCGACCACGTCATTCGGCAGGCCAAACTCCCGAGATAAAATCTCCATGAATCTTTTATTTTCCACCCGAGATTCTAAAGGATAAAGTCTCAGTTTTGATTCAAATAACCCAATAGAGAAGTTATCTGATCAAAACAAACTTTATCAAGATAATCTCTAAGAAAATAAATCAATTCACAATAATTCTAGAAGTTTATCTTGATCTAATTTATTCAAAATTAAATCAACTGATAAACAGAAAAAAATTATCTGATCGCAATAATTCAACAAGTTTATCTTGAACTAATTTCTTACAAAATTAATTCAACCGATAAATAGACATGAATTATTTGATTCTTACAAATTTTAAACCAATCTAATAAATCCGACATAAGTCACCAATTATTGAAAAAGCACGCCGTGTCGTTACAGGATTTTGTGAGCTAGCAAAGGGGACCAAAATGGACCTATAAAGTTTAAGCTCATTATAATTATGAAACCCAATATCCCAGATATACATTTCACAATTATCAACTCCAACGCTACTCCACTAAAAACTTGGAGTTGCAATCTCGAACTTTATAGAATTACGAAGCTCGTGTAGCTAAGTTTCCATGATATATCATAGTGTATCATATCCCCATATGATCATCCATAATCGGCTTAAGGACAAGTTCTGTCTTACCTTCCCGATTACTTTTATCTCACGTTCCATTGTCTCACCATTAGGAAACTTACCATCCAAAGATAGTATACCATTCGGTTACACCTATGTATCCAAATGGTTGAGTGCTCCAGTTTTTAAATTACAGGACAATGCATATAAGAGGATATCATTACTCCTAAAGAGGAGCTATGGATTCCATATCTATGAATAACAAGTCTATGCTATCAAGAGTCATGCCTCCAACGTACCGGCATGCATACCACTATAGAGATGTGGGAGTCACCCATTGGTACATCAAAAGACACAAGTCGAGACAACGGGCCCACTCTTCATCTCAGGATTAAGATACAATACAAATGACTGTCTAAAGTGAATCGATTTGCCGAGACAGAATTATTAATCCAAATCAATTCACTTTATGTCCCGATCCAACACATCGTCACCTATGACAACGTGCCAATGTTTCTATTCACAGAGTCCAACTCCGATGGTCAAGACAAACCATCTCCCATAAGGGATATAGACAACATAACAATCTTTACATGAATAAAGCGTCCAACTTTATTCCCTCGATTGCGGATCATATGTTTTAGACCGTTACCTTAAGAATCGTGTCTTCCGCATAATCATTCCATCATATGCCCAATTCTTAAGGTTTAGACTGACAGTCTCAGACTACTGTTTGCTTATCATACATTCAACAAATATGAACGTAAAGAGGACAAGTTTTGGTATATGTAAATGAATAAATTCTTTATTGATAAAAATGTCTCCAAAAACGTATTATATTTTTACTCCTTAGGCCATACATGTCCAACAATCTCCCACTTGCACTAAGTGAGTAAATACAGCAAATTTCGCATCCCCATAGCTTCCACATGCCTCTCGAAGACTCTCCCAATAAGTGTCTTCGTAAATGGATCAGCTAAATTGTCCTCTGACGCAATCTTGCACACTGTGACATGCCCGCCCTCAACGAAGTCCTTTATCACATGATACTTCCGATCAATATGCTTACTCTTCTTGTGAAATCTTGGTTCCTTAGCATTAGCTACCGCCGCACTGTTATCACAGTACAATGATACCGCTTTATCCATACCAGGAACTACCTCAAGATCCCCAAGGAACTTGTGGAGCCACACTGCTTCTTTCGAAGCATCACTAGCCGTTACATACTTGCCCTCCATCGTTGAATCCGAAGTGCAATCTTGCTTAACACTTCTCCAACTGATGGCACCGCCACCTACAGTAAACACAAACCCCGAAGTCGATTTCCTAGAATCCAGACAGGATTGAAAATTCGAATCAGTGTATCCTAGAGGAGTTAAATCCTCACATGAATACACAAGCATATACCGTCGAGTCCTTCTCAGGTACTTGAAAATATGCTTTACCGCAACCCAATGGTTCGGTCCTGAATCTGCCTGAAATCGACTTACAATCCCGACCGCATAGCTAATATCCGGTCGTGTGCAAAGCATGGCATACATGAGACTACCCATTGCCGAAGCATAAGGCACCTTCTTCATGTATTCTCTTTCTTCATAAGACTTTGGAGAGTCTTTCTTAGAAAGAGTAATTCCAGACCTAGATGGTTGCCCACCTTTCTTGGAATCCTGCATTGCAAACCTCTTGAGAATTTTATCTATGTAGCCGGCCTGAGACAAAGCTATCATTTTGTTCTTCCTATCCCAAAAAATCTGGATACCGAGAACAAAATTAGCCTCACCTAAGTCCTTCATGTCAAACTGCTTGGTCAACCATAATTTGACCGATGACAATGCCCCAACATCATTGCTAATTAGCAGAATGTCATCTACATAGAGCAGTAGAAAAACCACTTTCCCATCCTTAATGTGTTTGTAAACAAATAGTTCATCCACATTTTGTGAGAACCTATAAGTCTTGATCACTTGATCAAATCTTATGTTCCAAGAACGAGAAGCCTGCTTAAGTCCATAAATAGACTTTAGCAGCTTACAAAACTTACCCTCTTGACCCATGACCTTGAACCCGTCTGGTTGTTCCATATAAATGGGCTCATCAAGATAGCCATTCAGAAAAGCCGTCTTGACATCCATCTGCCAAATATCATAGTCGAGAGCGGCAGCTATGGACAAGAGAATTCGGATGGACTTTAGCATGGCTACATGCGAAAAGGTTTCCTCATAATCAATTCCTTCCTTTTGCGTATAACCCTTAGCTACCAGTTTAGCCTTAAAGGTTTCGACCTTTCCATCCACTCCTCTTTTCCACTTGTAGATCCACTTATACCCTATGGGTTTTACCCCTTCAGGAAGATCCATAAGCTTCTAGATCCGATTAGTCTCCATAGACTTCATCTTTATGTTCATGGCCTCTGTCCACAGTCTTGAATCAACATCCTCCATAGCTTCTGCGTAAGTATAAGGATCCCTGTCATGTTCATCTGGTTCAGCCAAGAAGACCTCCCCATTGAACATATACCTTTCAGGTTGACGCCCGATCCTCCCACTATGCTGAAGCCCCTGAGGTTGTTGTTCAGGTTTGTTTGGTTTTTCTACACCGATTGAAATGGTTTCGTTCAAAACCTCCGGAGTGAACGGATCACCCCTAAACTCTTCAAGTACCACTTTGCTTCGAGGTTTAAAATCGTCCATGTAACTCTCCTCAAGGAAAGTTGCATTAGTTGAAACCACAACTTTATTTATCTTTGGGTTATAAAAATAACCCCCTTTAGTCCCTTTTTGATATCCTACAAACACGCAAACTTCCGAATGTGGTTCCAACTTATTCGGATCCTTAAACAGGACATGAGCCAGACATCCCCATATGCGAATATGGTTTAAGGATGTCTTCCGTCTTGTCCACAACTCGTGAGGAGTTTTAGGGACCGATTTTGAAGGCACATTGTTCAAAAGATAACATGTGGTTTGTAGTGCATATCCCCAAAAGGATAAAGGTAATGATGAATAACTCATCATGGACCTAATCATGTCCAACAAAGTCCTATTTCTTCTCTTCGCTACGCCATTCTGCTGCGGAGTGCCCGGTGTAGTCAAATGGGATAAAATCCCATTCTCTAACAAGTGTTCCAAGAACTCACCAGAAAGGTATTCCCCACCTCAATCAGATCGAAGTGCCTTTATGGGTCTACCCAATTGCTTTTCCACTTCAGCTCGAAACTCTTTGAACTTATCAAAAGTTTCACTTTTGTGGTGCATTAGGTATACATACCCATATCTAGAGTAATCGTCAATAAAAGTGATGAAGTACTCATACCCTCCTCGTGCCTGGATGTTCATCGGCCCACAAACATCACTATGCACAAGTTCTAGAACCCCTTCAGTCCTATTGTCCTTAGACCCGTATGGTCTTTTGGTCATTTTATCCTCTAAACAAGATTCACATTGAGGTATAGATTCCACCTTTAAGTAACTTAAAGGTCCATCCCTTACCAACCTTTGAATCCTATTCAGGTTAATATGGCCAAGGCGTAAATGCCAAAGATAAGTCTTATTAGAGTAAGAAGTTTTAAGTCTTTTTGAGTTATTATCATTTATCTCAGCATTAAGCAATAAGTCCATCTTAGGTTTGATAAAATATAGATTATTTTGCATCCATCCAGAACAGATAAAAGATTTGCTTTTACGAATCACCACTTTTTCATTAAAAGATACCACGTAGGAGTCTTTAAATAAAGAAGATACATAAATTAAATTCCTTTTAAATTTAGGAACATAAAAACAATCTCGCAAAATTAAATTCCTATAATTGTCAAAATAAAGATGGGCGTCTCCCACTGCTTCCGCTGAGACCAAGGATCCATCGCCCATTCGAAGCGTTAAGTCTTCACACAGCAGACTTCTTGTTTCTTTGAATCCCTGCAGAGAAACACAAACATGATTAGTTGCACCAGAATCTATGACCCAGATGTCACTGGATTCCTCAACCAAACAAGTTTCTAAATATAGAAGATCACACCTACCTCCCTTGGAAAGGAAGTCCTTGCAATGCTTCTTTATATGCCCGACCTTACCACAGAAGAAGCACTTAAGCTTCTTTGGGTTCTTCTTCTTCTTCTTCTTGCTCTTGGTAGCAGTAGGAATAGAAGACTTCCCACTCTTGGCCCGTTGCTTCTTTCTATTCCCAGAGTTAGGATTGGAACCAGAAGCAGCTACCATATTGGCCTCACCACCAGCAGGAGACTCTCTAATCAGCAGTTCAAACTCCTGTAACTGTTTCATCAGTTCTGTCAAGGTCATATCCCGTCTATTACTTAAATTAAAAGTAGCTCTAAACGGAATAAATTCCTTAGACAGAGTCTCAAAGACCATAGTCATCTGAGTTTCAGCATCGATGTCGGCTCCATTGGTTTGAGCCTCAACGAGGTAACCCATGACCAACATCATGTGCTCCTTTACAGATGTCCCCGGCCTCTGTCTACAGTTTAAGAGTTTCCGAAGTGCCCCTTGCCGCTTTGTTATGGCCTGGCCTCCGAACATATCCTCAAGATTATCCAAGATCTGCTTCGCAGTCTCATAATCCTGATGTTGAGCCTACAACACGTTGTTCATGCTAGCCATAACATAGCAGCGGGCCTGATCATTAGCATCTTTCCAGCGATCATACGCTTGGAATTGCTCATTACTTGAGTCTCCTGTAGGCCCGGGAGGACAAGGAGTTGTCAGAACATATTTCAGTTTCTCAAAGGAAAGGACGATGTCCAGGTTCCGTTTCCAATCGTTATAGTTCTCACCGATTAATTGGTTTTTGTCAAGTATTGATGATAAAGTGTTTTTAGACATTTTCAATCTACAATAAAGAATCATATACCAAATATAAGCAAACATATATAATAATTTAGTAAGATAACACAATCATGTAAAATCATGCAAATGTGTTTATGTGTCAAAACCTTGAAAATATCACAACCTTACAACGACAATTCCCAACTCAGAATTCAACAAGCTCCTAGGGGAGTCATGCCAAATTCAATTAGGAACACGGATCCCCTCCTGATTAATATATGCCATCCAGGACCCGTATGATCCAGCATATACTAATAATCATTTCTTTGGCCATTAATTTCATTAATAGAGCTCCTAGGGGAGGTTAATAATAAAATTAACGTGAGTGTATAACCATCGTTTCAATATTTTATCAATGATTTATAATCACCACCTAGGGGTGTGCAACCATAAATCATACTAAAATACCTTATCCTTTCAAAGATCCAATCTGGTACATGATAGAAATCCCTTCCTAGGGGTCGGGACCAACATGTTCATCCTATGGACCAACGATGGAGGCCTTAGGTCCTCTCTTCGAAAACCTTCTCCCACTCAATCTTTGAAGTCAAGGTTTTATTTTAAAATCATGCATGAACAATTTTAATATGAGCGGCTCTCCCTATTCTATATGACATGTTATCAATATACATGGTAAATCATATTATAATGCAGACAAGCAAAGCAATCAAGCAAAGCTACAAGCAAAATAATAATAACCGTAATATTATGGTTCCACCCTAGAGAATAGAAAACTAAGATTACAAGAGAATAATCAAGACATTTGTCGATTCTTCATCCTTGAATGCTTAAGCTGTATCCTTCTTCATGTAATATCCATCTTCAAGTCTTCAATTCCATATGAATCGAATACTTCATATTTTCAGTTATATCCAAATTTAATGTTTCTCAGAATCGTCCCAAAAATAAAATTAAAACTGCACCTGAAAAAATTGCACCTTTTCTGGACACCCGGCAGCTCTCGGTCAGCAGGGCGTTCTGGGTGATCAGCCTGTCGATCATGTAGGTTCGGCCTGCCGAACATGAAGGTTTGGCCTGTCGACAGAGCACTAAAATTTCTGCCCCACTGTCGGCCTGCCAGACCACACGTCCGGCCTGCCGATCTGTGACCTTCGGCCTGTCGAACTGTGAGGTTCGGCATGTCGACCGAGCAAAAATCTCCCATTCCAGAAAATACAATTTTAATGCAATTCATTAATTTTATTTTCAACAATTCAAAAACATAAAATTAGAGACTCAGGAAATACCTGGAGGGGCCATTATCAATCTTCTAGATCCGACATCTCGATCCGTCTTCTCCAAATACTTATATAATTACAAAATTCTTACAAATTAAAAATTAAATAACAATTCCTAGACGGAGATGATAGTCCGCCATCTAATTACATGAAAAACCTAGATACACATTCTAACCTCTAAGGAACCATAACCGGTATGAATTAATTAATAAATAATTAAATAACGATTTAATCAACCATAATTAATTAATAAACATTCACCACATAATCCATGACAACATATATATTATATAGAAACCTAGAGTGCCATCTCTCTATAAAATTCAATTCAAGCATAGGAGAGATTAAGATCACAAAATTTATGCATATAACATGATCACAAACTTGCAAATTTATGTAAAAACCATGGCTCTGATACCAATTGTTGGAAATAAAGTACGCAGTAGAATTTTTTAAAATATTTCATCAGAGTAATTTCCAAAAACACAAGTTTGACATGTTATATGTATAAATTAAACAGATCTTACTAACCTTAGTGTACCGAAGAACCTCCACAACCTGTGTAGAGAAGTAACGTTCCCGAAGAGCCTCAACCAACTGGTCTTCTTTGATATTCTCTATCCACAACTGGAGTGAGTGTGGGCTCACATGTACAGCTCTTCCACCGGTGACTCTCCTTCCAACCAATAGAGAGAACCCAAAGCTAGTGCTCGTGATTTGTGAACAAAAGCTCTCAAGGAGTTTTTAGATGCTCGCTAGAAGAGTATCACTCTTAATCTCTCAAATTGATCTCTATTGATCTTAGTAAATCATTAGACTCACTCCCTTTATATAGCTATTGGTCCTGGGGTCATCCATATCAGATTAGGTCTCAAAAACTCGAAATAGAATCAAGTTCGGATCAATATCTGATAAGATCCACGTGAAAACGTGTAATCTTATCTACTGCTGATCGACAGGCCGAACATTCTGATCAGCAGGCCAACCACGTCATTCGGCAAGCCGAACTCCCGAGATAAAATCTCCACGAATCTTTTATTTTCCAGCCGAGATTCTAAAGGATAAAGTCTCAGTTTTGATTCAAATAACCCAATAGAGAAATTATATGATCAAAACAAACTTTATCAAGATAATCTCTAAGAAAATAAATCAATTCACAATAATTTTACAAGTTTATCTTGATCTAATTTATTCAAAATTAAATCAACCGATAAACAGACAAGAATTATTTGATCGCAATAATTCAACAAGTTTATCTTGAACTAATTTCTTACAAAATTAATTCAACCGATAAATAGACATGAATTATTTGATTCTTACAAATTTTAAACTAATCTGATAAATCGGACATAAGTCACAAATTATTGGAAAAGCACACCATGTCGTTACAGGATTTTGTGAGCTAGGAAAGGGGACCAAAATGGACCTATAAAGTTCAAGCTCATGATAATTATGAAACCCAATATCCCAGATATACATTTCACAATTATCAACTCCAACGCTACTCCACTAAAAGCTTGGAGCTGCACTCTCGAACTTTATAGAATTACGAAGCTCGTGTAGCTAAGTTTTCATGACATATCATAGTGTATCGTATCCCTATATGATCATCTATAATCGGCTTAAGGACAAGTTCTGTCTTACCTTTTCGATTACTTTTATCTCACGTTCCATTGTCTCGCCATTAGAAAACTTACCATCCAAAGATAGTATACCATTCGGTTACACCTATGTATCCAAATGGTTGAGCGCTCCAGTTTTCAAATTACAGGACAATGCATATAAGAGGATATCATTACTCCTAAAGAGGAGCTATGGATTCCATATCTATGAATAACAAGTCTACGCTATCAAGAGTCATGCCTCCAATGTACCAACATGCATACCACTATAGAGATGTGGGAGTCACCCATTGGTACATCAAAAGACACAAGTCGAGACAACGGGCCCACTATTCATCTCAGGATTAAGATACAATACAAATGACTGTCTAAAGTGAATCGATTTGCCAAGACAGAATTATTAATCCAAATCAATTCACTTTATGTCCCGATCCAACACATCGTCACCTATGACAACGTGCCAATGTTTCTATTCACGGAGTCCAACTCCGATGGTCAAGATAAACCATCTCCCATAAGGGATATAGACAACATAACAATCTTTACATGAATAAAGTGCCCAACTTTATTCTCTCGACTGCGGATCATATGTTTTAGACCGTCACCTTAAGAATCGTGTCTTCCGCATAATCATTCCATCATATGCCCAATTCTTAAGGTTAGACTGACAGTCTCAGACTACTGTTTGCTTATCATACATTCAACAAATATGAATATAAAGAGGACAAGTTTTGGTATATATAAATCAATAAATTCTTTATTGATAAAAATGTCTACAAAAATGTATTACATTTTTACTCCTTAGGGCATACATATCCAACAAGAACTTGGGACTTACCGTCGATCTGGAGCTGGTGCGATGGATACAGGTGTCGAATCACGTCATCGAGATCCTCGTTTGCCACTGGTGGCCCTAGATCGAAGGAACCACTCAATGAGTCCTAGAAACTAGACGATGATGGCTTCCTCAACGACCACCCAGATCGGCTGGTGCTCGGCCCCGGGATGTCGGAGGCGCTTGGCCTTGCCACTATGATTTGCCCAACCAACTAGGCAGTTGGAATGTTTCAATAGGGATTTATTGAGCTAGACTCCCTAAACCAGCCATAACGGAAGAGGTTGGTCTTCCAAAAGAGGAAGGACTGTTGTCAAATAAACTTGGACTTGCATACAAATCCTCCACTGCCTTAACGATCTCGCCCAAAGCCCATGGTTTCTTCAACTAGACGTGGCCCTACTCGAACCTAGTTGGGACCTCCTGATCCTCGGGCACAACTTCACTAGCTCGGGCCAAGTAATTCCCTCGGACGTAGAACCACTCGAACTTCCACAGCCTGTCCGAGTCGGAGTTGCCTAAAATAAGATCCTTTTTAAAGCTAGTGAAGTAATACCATCCCGATTGCCGAGGAAGCTTTTTCATTTTGCACACTTGTTTGTAGGCTTCCCACGACTTCTCGGTTGCCTGGTAATACCTCCAAAGTATGTACATCCTGATCATGGAGTGATAACAATTTGGGTTAAGCCGAGCAGGGCACACGTTTAGGCCATTGAACGCCTGACAGACGAATGGGTTAAAAGGCAAGTAGAGCCTGGCCTAAAAAAATTAAGAATACAGTGTTATGTATCCATTCAACGAGTTGAATAACAAGTCCTCATCCCTGGGCAAGATGAGGTTGACGTCGTTTAGGATGTCGTATTCTCAACGTAACACTTCAAGCCGAAACTCTATCAATGCACTTGTATATCCCACCGTAGAGGTTTGATCGGGCCGAGATCTCCTGTACTCGATTACTCCCTAGACCCTTGTAGCAACAGTCCTCTCCTCGGCTTCCTCGTCTTTGGTGGCAACCTCCTCAGGCTCTTCGTCCTTGGCTGGGCAATCCTCAATGGAGACATCCATGGTGACTTGGCCCGTAATTGGAGCAGAAGCCCTGGCACCTCGGCGTAAGGTGCTTGGCATGTCGACAGCTACCACCAAGCTGGCACGGTCCTGGATGGTAACTCAAGATGTACCAGTGGCGACTGGCCCAATATATGGGACTTCACCCCTACACGGCCTGACCGGGTGTCTCCTTTCGATCATATCTAAAAACTTTTGCTCGGGTACCATCTTAGCATCAAGCCTTAGTATTTCATCTAGCCCAGCCGTTTCGTCATGCCTTGAGGATACTCCTTCAATGTCGACTTCCACAGTTGTCGACTGGTCGATGCGGGTACTACTGTTTGACTAGGAGATGCTCACGTACTGGGAGTCACTAAGATTGCTCATTTTTTAAGTGTATTTATCGAGAAAATTACCTGCTTGGGGTCTATAGAAGCTCAGGAAAGTCTAAAGTTCTTAGGTCACGACCTACAAGCTTGGTAGCTAAAACTCAAAACTCACAAAGTTTAGTTATGTTTATGAGCAGAAAAATCAGGAAGCTGACTGCTATTTATAGCCGCAACTCAAGCACAAAACTCACGTCTGGAAATTGAAGAGGCCCCATGATTACGCTCATTAGGGAAACACCCAATCACATTTTGACATGTGTCCCACCGAGCTACGCCTCACATCTCTTCATCTTCCATCGCCTCAGGACCTCGCCTAGAGGGCTAACCATGCCCAACCACACCCACTCGGGTTAGTCCACCTAGCCGAGCACCAACTAGGTGCACTAGGGGCCTACTGTTGTAGGTGTGCTCGGCACTTTCCATCGAGGAATAGGTCCTTAGTGGTCGACAAACCTGCTCGGTATTGTCTACAGGATGCATGATAATGACCCCTCAAAAGTTTGGCTGTTAGGCCGAGGTGTCCACAAGGCCCGCGTAGGTTGCGACACAAGTATCACCACCTCGGATAAGACATGTGCTCGAGTCGGGTTGTTGGAGCCTGTAAATAGGCAGCCACTCACCACCAAAAGCCTCTAAATGGCTATATTCCTGCAGTCAGATAAGGGCTGATCCACCAGCGGGGACTTTGACAAATGTCTCCTACCATCTGACAAGCCTTGATGTGACATACAGGTCGTGGGCAAAACCCACAAAGCACCCGGTCCAAGTGGATACCTATAAATAGAGCGCATTCACTACGACTCAAGGCCAATGTGCTCTTTCCCAACTACCATTTCCCGTACTTTATCGAGCAGCATCTACCTTGAGTGTCGGAGAGCCCTTGCCCAGTACTTCACCGGTGTCCCCTTTTTCTACCTCTGAAGTGTCCCTCCTCTTGTTGCAGGTGTGTCCAAGCAGGTCGAGACAAGCAGGGAAGGGATGTCCGAGCACCGTTTGTAGCCACACGTGGTGTTGAATCGCTGCCATCCACTGGTAAGTATCAACAAGGGATGTAGACAACATAACAATCCTAGCATTAATAAAGCGCCTAACTTTTTTCCCTCGATTGTGGATCTTATGATTTAGATCATTACCTTTACAATCACGTCTTTTGCATAATCTGTCCATCATATGCCTGTTTCTTAAAGGTTTAGACTGACAGTCTCAAACTTTTGTTTACTTATCATACATTCAACAAATATGAATGTAAAGAGGACAACAGTTGGTTTATGAACAATAAATAAATTCTTTATTGATAAAATGTCTCCAAAAACATGTTACAACATTTTATCCCTTAGGGCATACATGTCTAACAATCTTCTACTTGCACTAACTGAGTAAATATGACATATCATGCATCTTCATAGCTTCTACATGCCTCTCGAAAACCCTCGTAGTTAGTATCTTTGTGAATGGATCAGCTAAATTGTCCTCAGATCAAATTTTGCATATAGCAACATGCTTGCCCTTAATGAAGTCGTTTATCATATGATACTTCATATGAATATGCTTACTCTTCTTATGAAATCTTAGTTCCTTAGCATTAGCTATTGCTGTAGTGTTATTACAATACAATGATACCGCATTATCCATACCAGGAACTACCTTAAGATCCCCAAAGTACTTGTGGATCCATGCTGCTACTGTCGAAGCATCATCAGCTGCCACATACTTGGCTTCCATTGTTGAATCTGAAGTGCAATCTTGCTTGACACTTCTCCAAACAATGGCACTACCGCCCAAAGTAAACACAAAACCAAAAGTTAATCTCTTCGAATCTAGATAGGATTGGACATTTGAATCAGTATATCTTAGAGGTGTTCAATCCTCACTCGAATACACAAGCATATACCCTCGACTCATTTTCAGGTACTTGAAAATATGCTTGACTATAACCTAGTGGTTTGATCTTGGATTTGACTGAAACTGACTTACTATCCAGACAACATAACAAATATCCAGCCGTGTACAAAGCATAGCATACACGAGACTACCCACTGCCAAAGCATAAGATACCTTTTTCATGTATTATCTTTCTCCATTAGACTTCGGCGAGCCTTTCTTAAAAAGAGTAATTCTAGACATAGATGGTTACCCACCTCTCTTGGATGCAAACCTCTTGAGAATTTAATCTATGTAAGCTACTCGGGACAAAGCTATCATTCTGTTCTTCCTATCTTGAAAAATCTGGATATTGAGAATATAATTAGCTTCACTCAAGTCTTTCGTGTCAAACTGCTTAGTTAACCATAATTTGACCGATGATAATGCCCTAATGTCATTGTTAATTAGCAAAATGTCATCTACATCGAGCAGTAGAAAAACCACTTTCCCATCCTTAATGTGTTTGTAAAGACATGGTTCGTCTGTATTTTGTTCGAACCCATAAGTCTTGATCTACTGATCAAATCTTATGTTCCAAGAATGGGAAGCTTGCTTAAGTCCATAAATTTACTTTAGTAGCTTGCAAGCCTTACCCTCTGGACCCTTAGCCTTAAACCCATTTGGTTGTACTATATATATGGACTCATCAAGATAGCCATTCAAAAAGGTTATCTTGACATCCATCTGCCAAGTCTCGTAGTCGAGAGCGACAACTATGGACAAGAGAATGCAGATGGACTTAAGTATGGCTACAAACGAAAAGGTTTTTTTTTATAATCGATTCCTTCCTTTTACGTGTATCCTATAGCTACTAGTCTAGCCTTATAGGTTTTGACTTTTCCATCTGCTCCTCTCTTTCTCTTATAGATCCACTTACACCCTGTGGAATTTACTCTTTCAGGAAAATCTTCAAGTTCTTAAACCTAATTAGTCTTCATAGATTTTATCTTAGTGTTCATGGCTTCTATCTAGAGTATTGAATCAGCATCCTCTATAGCTTCTTCGTAAGTATAAGGATCCCTGTCATGTTCAACTAGTTCCACGAAGAAGGCTTCACTATTGAACATATACCTCTTGGGTTGACGCCCGATCCTCCCAGTATGCCACAGCCCCTTAGGTTGTTGTTCGATTGGTTTTTCTACATTGATTGGATTGGTTTCTATAGGAACCCTCGGAGTGATCGAATCACCTGATAACTCTTCGAGTACTACTTTACTTTGAGGCTTAAAGTCGTTCATGTAACTTTCCTTAAGGAAAGTTGCATTTTTTGAAACCACGACTTTATTTTCCTTTAGGTTATAGAAATAACCCTATTCAGCCCCTTTTGGATATCTTACAAACACATGAACTTCCAAACGTGCTTCCAACTTATTCATTTCCTTATACAAGACATGAGCCGAACATCCCCATAAGCAATATGGTTTAAGGATGTCTTCTTCCATATCCAAAACTCATGAGGCATTTTCAGAACCAATTTTAAAGGCATATATATAGTTCAAAGATAACATGCAGTTTATAGTGCTTATCCTTAAAAGGATAAAGGCAATGGTGAATAACTCGTCATGTACCTGACTATGTCCAACAAATTCCTATTCCTTTTCTCAGCTATGCCATTATGCTATGGAGTGCCCAGATAGTCAAATGGGATAAAATCCCATTCTCTAATAAGTGTTCCAAGAACTCATTGGAGAGGTATTCACCATCTTGATCAGATCGAAGTGCCTTTATGGGTTTACCTAATTGCTATTTCCCTAACCAACCTTTGAATCCTATTAGGCTTATATAACCTAATCACAAATGCCAAAGCTAGGTCTTATTAGAGTGAAAAGTCTTAAGTCTTTTAGAGTTATTATCATTAACCTCAGTGTTAAACAGTAAGTCCATCAGAGGTTTGATAAAATGTAGATTATTTTGCATCCATCCATCACAGATAAAAGATTTTTTTTTATGAATCACCACTTTATTTTAAAAAAAAAACTGAATAAAAATCTTTAAATAAACAAGCTAAAAACAATCTCACAAAACTAAAATCCTATAATTATCAAAATAAAGATGGACGTCTCCCATTGCTTCAGCCAACACCAAGGATCCATCGCCCATCTAAAGTTTGAAATCTTCATGTATCAAACTTTTCATTTCTTTGAATCCCTACAGAGAAACACAAACATGATTAGTTACTCCGGAATCTCTGACCTAAGTGTTACTTGATTTCTAAACCAAACAAGTTTTAATAACTAGAATATCACACCTACTTCCACGAGAAAGGAAGTCCTTGCAATTCTTCTTCATGTACCAGACCTTTCCATAGCAAAAGCAATTGAGCTTCTTTAGGTTCTTCTTTTTCTTCTTCTTATTCTTGTTGTTTATAGAAATAGAAGTCTTCCTATTCTTAGCCTTCTGCTTCCTTCCATTCCTAGGATTAGGATTGGAACCGAATACAGCCGCCAAGTTAGCATCACCACCCGCAAGATTTTTTGATCAGATTTTTAAACTCCTGTAATTACTTCTTTGGCTCCATTAAGGTCACATCCTGTCTATTGCTCAAATTGTATGAAGCTCTAAATGGGATGAACTCCTTTGATAGAGTCTCAAAAACTATAGTTATTTGTGACTCAGCATCGATATTAGCTCCATGAACTTAAGTCTCAGCGACGTAACCTATGACTAACATCATATACTCCTTTACAGGAGTCCTCGGTCTTTGTTTGCAATTCAAAAGTTTCTGAAGTGCCCTAACTCAGAATTCAACAAGCCGCCTAGGGGAGACTTGCCAAATTCAATTAGGAACATGGATCCCCTCTGATTAATATATACCATCTAAGACCCGTCTGATCCAGCATATATTAATAATTGTTTCCTTGGGCAATTAACTTTATTAACACAGCTCCTAGGAGAGGTTAATAATAAAATTAACTTGAGTGTATAACCACCATTTCAACTATTTTATCCATGACCTATAATTGTCACCTAGGGGTATGTAATGATAGATCATGCTAAAATAGATTATCCTTTCAAAGATCCAACCCAGTCTATGATGAAATCCCTTCCTAGGGGTCGGGACCTCCATGTGCTACCTATGGACCAATGATGGAGGCCAAAGGTCCTCTCTTTGAAAACCTTCTCCCACTCAATCTTTTAAAAAACCAAGGTTTTATTTTAAAACATGCGTAAATAATTTTTTTAATGAGCGGCACTCCATATTCTATATGACATGTTATCAACATGCATAGCAAATCATATTATAATGTAGACAAGCAAAATAATCATGCAAAGCCACAAACAAAATAATAATAAGCAACCGTAATATTATGGCTCTATCTTAGAGAAAAGAAATTAAGATTATAAGACATCAATAGAAACATATTATTGATTCTTCTTCCTTGTATCTTTAAGTTGTGTCCATCTTCATGTGGCATCCATCTTCAAGTTTTCAATCCCGCATAGATCAAATACTTCATTTTCTTAGTCATCACAAAATTTAATGTTTCTCAAAATTGTCTTAAAACTAAAACCAAAACTGCACCAAAAAACGCACATTTTTTTGAAAACCCACAGCTCTCTGTCGGCTTGCCAATCTGTGTGATTGGCCTACGGATCATTACCTATTGATTTGCTGATCTTGACAGTTTGGTCTGCCACTAGAGCTGGCTGAATCTTGCCCTGCAGATGGCCTACCTAACTGGAAGTTCAGCCTTCCAGTCTGCAACAATCGACTTACCAAACCTGAGGGTCTGGCTTGCCGACCGAGCAAAACTCACATTTTCTAGAGAAATAATTTTTATGCAGTTTTTCAATCTTATTTTCAACAATTCAAAACATAAAAATTTAGAGACTTAAGAAAAAAATAACGGAATCGCTATCATTTGTCTTTTAGATCCGTCTTCACTCCGAATGATTATTTAATTATAAAATTTTTACAAATTTAAAATTAAATAATAATTCTTAGATGGTGATGATAGACTGCTATCTAATTACATAAAAAACTTAGATACACATTCTAACCTCTAAGGAACCATAACAGGCAAAAATTAATTAATTAATAAATAATTAAATCATAATTTAACCAACCATAATTAATTAATAAACATTCACCATATAATCTAAGACAACATATAAATATATAGAAACCCTAGAGTGCCAACTCTCTAAAAAATTAAATTTAAGTATAGAAGAGATCAAGATCACATAATTTATATATATAGCGTGATCTTCAACTCGTAAATTTACGTAAAAACTTGGATCTAATACCAATTGTTGGAAAATGAGTAAATAGTAGAATTTTAAAAATTTTAAAAATAGAGTATTTTTAAAAGACAAGTTTGACATGCTATATACATAAATTAATCAGATCTTACTAATCTTTATATGCTGAAGAGCTCCTACAATCAATGAAGAGAAGAACGTTATAGAAGAGCCTCAACCTTGCCTTCTTTGCTATTCTCTATCCATGATCAGAGCGTGTGTGAGCGCACATCGTACAGCTCTTCCTCAGTGACTCTCCTTCCAGCCAATTGAAAGGACCTAGAGCAAAGGTTTGTGATTATGAACAATAGCTCTCGGGGAGTTTCAAAGTATCAAACACTAGAGTATTCACTCTTAACTTCTTAACTGATTTAATTAACTGAGAAAACTCACTCTCTATTCATAGAAGTTGGATCCAAGGTCAGTCATTATTAGATAAGGCCTCAAAATTTTGAATATGGATAAACTTATGATAAAATGTCAAAAATGCACAATCAAATTATCTTTAGATCGGCCAGCTGAACTAACGGATCAGCCTGCTGAACTTACCCTATCGGCAGGCTAAACTAACGGATCAACCTTACAAACTTGCGATGATATGATCCCTGAGAATCTTTTATTGTCCACCTAAGATTCTTTGGGTAGAGCCTCAGTTTTAATTCAAATAACACAATGAAGAAGTTATCTAATTAAAACAGTCATAGTTGGATAATCTCAAGCAAAATAAATATTCCCGATAATTCAATAAGTTTATCTTGAATTAATTTACAAAATTAATTCGACCAATAAACATACATAAATTATTTAATTTTATCGAATTTCAATCAATCTAATAACTAAAAATAAGTCACCAATTAATTGGAAAAGCATGCCATATTGTTATAAGATTTATTATGAGCTAACAAAGGGGACCCAATAGACCTATATAGGTCAAGCTCTAATAATTATAAAATATAATATCCCAATACATATTTTATAATTATCAACTCTAACGGTACCCCACTAGAAGCTTAGAACTGCACTCTCGAACTATATAAAATTATGGAGCTCTAAATTAGCTAAGTGTCCATGACATATCATAATATATCGTATCCTTATGGAATATTCATAATCAGCTTAAGGATAAATTCCATCTTACCTTCTTGATTATTTTTATCTTTCATTTCGTTATCTTACCATTGGAAAACTTACCATCCAAGGACAGTATACCTTTCGGTTACACCTATGCATCCAAATGGTTGAGGGCTCTAGTTTTCCAATTATAGGATAACACATATAAGAGAATATCATTGACTCCACCAATGGAGCTATGAATTCTTTATCTATGAACAACATGTCTATGTTATTCATAGTCATGTCTCTAACATACCGGTATGTATACTATCACAAAGTCAAGAGATTACCTTTGGGTACATCAAAAGACATAAGATAAGATAACGGGCTCATTAGTAATTTCAGGATTAAGATACAATATATATGATTGTCTAAAGTGAATTGATTTGCACAGATGGACTTATTAATCCATATCAATTCCACTTCATGTCTCGATCCAATACATTGTCACATATGACAATGTACCAATGTTTTTATTTGTGGAGTCCAACTTTGATGGTCAAGACAAGCCATCTCCCTTTAGAGATTTAGACAACATAACAATCTTAGCATGAATAAAGCGCCCAACTTTATTCCCTCGATTATGGATCTCATGATTTAGACCGTCACCTATAGAATCATATTTTCCACATAATCTATCAATCACATGCCTGATTCTTAAAGGTTTAGACTAATAGTTTTAAACTTTTTTTTGCTTATCATACATCCAACAAATATGAACATAAAGAGGACAACATTTGGTATATGAACAATAAATAAATTCTTTATTGATAAAATGTCTCCAAAAACATATTACAAAATTTTTCTCCTTCGGGCATATATGTCTAACAGGATAAACCACTCATATTGTATTGTGATAACAGGGGTGTAGTGGCAAATTCAAAAGAATCCAAAAGCCACAAAAGTGGAAAGCATATAGAGCGAAAATATCATTTGATCAAAGAGATAGTGTATCATGGCGATGTAAAAGTTGTGAAGATTGCGTCAGAAAATAATCTTGCCGACTCTTCTACCAAGATGTTATCTACAAAGTGTTTCGAAGGACATTTAGAAGGCTTTGGTCTAAGAGACATATCTTATTTGCTTTAGAGCAAGTGAGAGATTGTTAGGGTTAATGCACTATAAGCATTGGCGTTATACATATTGTTAAAAAATAAATAAAGTGATATTTATAATTATTTAGGTTGCTTATGTATATTATGAATACTTTAATAAACATCAAGAAAATTCTATGATTATTAATGTGTCTATAAATTTAGCATATAAGTGCTATATGCTTAAGGATAAAAATCATAGATAATAATCTAAATATTCTAAAATAATTAATTAAAGTTTAGAATCTTTAATTAAATATTACAAATGCAGTCCAATTTCATTGAGAATGATATAGTCCTATCCAGACTGTTAATATAGAGACACTAGATTGAAGATTCTTTATATAATGAGATTATATAGTACTGGACTAGATAAAATATGAATTTTTAATAATCGTCCGTTACAAATTGAACATTTAAATTTATCATTATGATCATCATATATATGACAGTCTTAATCTAGAGTATTTATTAGACTCCTATTTATGACATTGTGTTTTTTGACTTGCATAGTAAGATTTGTCTAAAGACAGATCATAACTTTGCATCATAAAAACATGATGGCATAATTAGCTATGAATAATATTATACAGATATAGAATCTATTCCTTCCTTATGGAAGTTAGAAAAATAGTTCTCTTGAGTGATGATTAGTGACGTGAAAAATAGAGCTCTCATCCATAATAAGATTATGTATTAACTATTCATTAGAGAATTATTGGAACTCAAGGATAAAGATATAATAAGAAAGGTAAATGAAAATTGAACCTAACTCTTATTATGAACTATTTATGGACGACTGATTTATATATAATGATTATATCAATAGACAACTTGTTAATTTTCTTTGAGTAATTATATCAATAGAGTGTAGTTTTAGGTTTTTACTAAAGCAACATTGAAGCTAATAAATTTAGCACATTAATTAAAGTGTTTAATTAATTGTCGAATTCATTGTTACTTGAATTATAGGTCCATAAGTCCCTAATGCCACCTCTTTAAAACTATATTAGATTTAATGCATAAAATGAATTATACATATTTAATTTAAAATTATTGATTTCTAAATTAATAATTTCATACTAGAGATATTAATGTGACATGGAAAAAAGTTTTCTATGATACAAAATATAATGTGATAAATGTTAACACATTTAACTGAGCAATAGTTTATTAATCAACCATATTTAATTAATAAGATTAATTAAATATGTTTTTGAATTAATTAATTAATTAATTGTGTTTAAATAATAATATTATTTAAATATAATTTTAATTTTGAATGTGACATAGGTATGGTGGGACCACACTTTGTTCATTCCAACATAGACACAAAATTAAATAATTAATTAATTTATTTAAAATTGATTTTTTAAATAAAAATGATATATTTTTGAATTTAAATATATATGATTTATTTAAATTAATAAATATATACATAGATTCATTTACATATACATCTTAAGTAGGTGAGATTTGGTTTTTGAACTAATATATATGTATATATATACATATTATATATATACATATATACAAACGTACATATTTGCATGTGGTTTAAAGATCTAAAAAATTAGATGTGGAGGTGCTTAAAGCACTTCCTACACATATTTGATTGTTCTATTGTTGTGGGTACGTTTGGTTCACCTACTAGAGAGATTAGTGGGAAATTTTTTTTAATTTTAAAAAATCAATTATTTTTAATAAAAAATGCTCAGCTATAGAAGTGAGAAGATATAAGTCTTTTTTGACGTACATTATTTTTTCTGAGTCTCTAGAGAAACAACTGAGAGTTATTTATTTGAAAAAAAAAAATTTTTGCTATCTCATGTGTTGAGTACATGGAAAAACTAAAAAAGTGTGAGATAATTCATCCTTGCAGTTTGATGCCCACTTGTCATTCCATTGGTGTGGAGGTTTGGCCTAAAAGATTGTGGTGTCAATGAGAAAAGCTATGAAACCCTGATAAGTTTTTAAAAGATTTGAGACAAATTCTTTTATGCTTTCAATTTTTAATTTAAATTATATAGCTGTTCTAGATAAACAAAGTTTTTTTAAAATTTTTGTTTATAAATTAATCCATTTTTCTGTTGTGTTTTCATATTTAATTCTAATAATATTTTGTTGGGATTGGTACCCTATAAGCATTGACATTGTACAATAAATAAAGTGACAATTATAACTATTTTTGTTGCTTATATGTATTATGAATACATTAATAAACATCAAGAAAATTTGATAATTATTTATGTGACTATAAATTAAGCATATAAGTGCAATATGCTTGGCATAAAATTTATAGATAAGAATTTAAATAGTCCGTAATAATTAACTAAAGTTTCAGATATTTAATTAAATATTACAAGTATGGTCCAATCTCATTTAGTATGAAATAGTCTTATCCAGACTGGATCAGATAAATCATGAATCTCTAATAATCATCCATTACAAATAGAGCATTTAAATTTATCACTATAATGATAATATATATGACAATCTTAATCTTGAGTATTTATTGGACTCTTGTTTATGACATTATGTTCTTTGAGTTGCATGGTAATATTTGTATAAATACAAATCATAACTTAGCATCTTGGAAACATAATGAATAAATGGTGAATCCATTTCTTCTTTATGGCCGTTAAAAAAATAGTTCTCTTGAGTGATGATTTGAGATTGGAACAGTAGAGCGCTTGTTCATAATAAAATTATAAACTAACTATTCATCAGAGAATTATTGGAACTTAATGATAAAGAAATAATAAGAGAGGTGAATAGAAATTGAACCTAGCTCTTATTATGAAACTATTTATGGAGGATTGACTTATATGTAATGATTATATCAATGGTCTACTTGCTAATTTTCTTTGAGTAATTTTCACCATAATCTCAAGAGTTTAGTTTTAGGTTTTTAGTAGAATAATATTGAAACTAATAAATTTGGCACCTTAATTAAAGAATTTAAGTAATTATCAAATTTATTAGAGCTTGGATTATAAGTTCATCGGTCCCCAATGCTACCTCTATAACATTGTATTGGATTTAATGTATATAATGAATTATACATATTTAATTTGAAATTATTGAATTCTGAATTAATTATTTCACAGTTGAGATATTAAGGTGACACAAACAAATATTTTCTATAACATATAATATAATATGATAAATGTTGTCACATTTAACTGAGCAGTAGTTAATTAATTAACTGATTATATTTGATTAATAAGGTTAATTAAATATGTTTTAAATTCATTAATTGATAATATTTGAATAATAAGATTATTCAAATATAATTTTAATTAAAAACGTATACTTATACATATATTATATATATAAAAAAGTAAACATATATATTATATATATTTATGTAATTTAAAGAATCATAACATGGTTCAATTTTTTTTATAAAAATAAAAAAGATAAGGAACGTGGAGTCTATTCCCTCCCCATATTTCTGATATGGTGGTTATTTGATTCACCCACTAAAAGTTTAGTGTGTGGTTATTCCAAATTTAAAAATAAATTAAAATTAATTAATAATTACTAACTGTTTAGATACAAAAAGATAGAGATAATAGTTATCTCATCATTGATCTTTTTATGTAACTTTTATAGAATACTTAGAGAGAAAAACAGAGAGTTCTTTCTCTGAAAAAAAAAGGTCTGTTATCTCATTTGTTGAGTACATAGAGGATCCAAAAAAGTGTGTAGTTAATCAATTCTTGCTATTTGAGACTTACTCGTCTTTCCATTAGTGTGGGGGCTTAGCTTGAAAGATCTTGGTATCAATGAAAAAAGCCAGGATACCTTGATAGGTTGTCAAGAGGTTTGTACAAATTCTCAAAACTTTCTATTATTAATTAAAATTATATAGCTATTCCTAATTAATAAAGTTTTTTAGAAAATTTTTATTTGTCAACGATCTGTTCCTTCTACTGCGTTTCATATTTAATTCTAATAAATGGCATCAAAGCAGGTTATAACATATATAATTTTAATTAAACATGATTTTATTTTGATAATATCATGTTATCGATGCATGTTTATAGGCACTTTGTATTTTTACAATTTTTGTTCATGTGATGAATGGTTATTTTATAAATGGATTTTTGGTTATTAATTATATGGTCCTTTTGGATTTGTAATTTTATTTTCATTTTGATTAGATCAAATTTGTGTAAGCCCCGAGGCTTTATGTAATTTATTATTATTTTTTTCTTTGTTTTTTCTTCTTTCTTCATTTTAATCACTCTAAACATGGGAAAAAGTTCAAAAGTTGAACTATGAATTTAATGCACTCTGGGGGAAAAAGATCAAAAGTTGAACCATGCATTTAATACACTTTTGTGCAGCATTAAGACCCATACGCAGACATGCAATTTAAAAAAAAAATAATTGAAAGCTCCACTGCACGTGAAGCTTTCATGCATTTTGTTATGCATGTCAATATTTAAAAAAAAAAAAGGACAAGGGGACTTCGCATATAACTTATATTTATACGTGCTTACATAACTAATTCTTGCTGCAAAGAAAGACTTCACGTACAATTATTTCTTCATTTCCTTGCAATAACGTGACTGGACCATATTGCAACGTGAATATAAACTGCTACGCTCGGCCATGGGCTGTCGACAAGCTGGTCTCCACGTTGCGAACGAATGCAACAACAACTGCACCAACATTTCATCGTTGTGGCCTTCCGTACTCAGCTGTAAACCAAACACTGGATGCAGCGCTTGGCCTCGAGCCTCACGGCTCAGCCTTGAGCGCTATAGCTCATGCTGTTTGGATAAACAGGCAATAGAGTTTGACTCTATGTCGTGGTAGAGCTTTGCCAATAAGAGGCAACGCCACTTGGCCTAGCCATCCTCGACTCGGTTTTGAGTGCCTGTGGCATTCTGCCATGGCCAGCCAATGAGCTGGGTAGTCCCACGCCATCAAAATGCTCTTGCCGTCGAAGGTTGCAATCGACGAGCTCAAGCAGTGACAGCCATGGGTAATAACAGAAGCTCGAAAGAGAACACTGCATGTGAAGAAAACTTTAATGAAGAAGATGAAGTCAGTTGGGTTACCCATAGTAACCCAATGGACTTCTGGCCTAGTTATAAACATGGGCTATCAAAATTTTAAAAAGTAACACAGCGTTTTTTTGCGTGGTAAATCGACAATTGAAGTCTACATAATTAGAGTTGGGAAATATGTTGTTACAAGCTTTGTAATTTTTTTATCTAATTTTTTATGGGTTGTAATTTAATTATCCAAAAAGACCCAGTCAAAAATTCATTATTTATTTGCATGCTATTATTTTATGTGATGATTATGATAACATGTTCATGCATTATAACGTGTCATCTAGAAAAGTGCCCACTTATTGTTATTGTAACATGACATGCATACACTTGCAGATTATTTTATTTTTATAAATTTGTTTATAAAATGATTTAATATGTGACAAAATTAATCTAAGGATATTATAATTAATTGGGTTGGTTTCATAGAATTTTAATTTGTTTAAATTAGTCAATGAAATAATGTAATTTTAGTTTTAATAGTTAAAACTTGGTAAAATTCACATTAATTCTAAATTATCTAATCTTAAATTGTTTAATGTTGGGTAGCTTAGATAATTTATAATAAATTTAGATTTTTAGAAAATCTGGTAATTTATCTATGTGTAAATAGGATGTGATTCTATTAACACAAAATAATATCTAGTAATTAAAAATTGGTTTTATTTACTAGATTTATAAGCATAAGATGTTTATAAGATAAAACACATCATTTTAAAATAATGAGTGGGAGAAGATAGTATGACAATATAACCTGTGTTCTCCACTGTTAGCACAACACCGTAAAATTTAGGTGGTGTCTCGAGACGCTTTGATTTCGTCTATAGAGGGTATCCATTTAAATCAATAACAATGTTAGCTTCTAAAAGATAGGATTTTGTAATGTATTCACAATTGACTTACGCTACAGTGGCAATTTTGAGTTAAGTTATTAGAATCTGAAATTATGGGTTACACTCATAAGGATATAATTAATTTGTTAATTATATCTTGACCAAAATAAATGGTTATTAATAAATATAAAAAATATGGGATATTTTGAATATATTTATTAATTGAGAATGTCTCAATTCAATTCATAAATAATTTGATCTATCATACGGTAGTACTTTATTTATTAAAATTGAGTAATCATGAAATTAGTAAAATCTTTTATGTGTTTTTATGTGTGCATCATGCATCATGTTTACTATTCTAAAACATATATCTATGATGTTTATGCAACCGTTTAATTTATGTCATTTATTTATTTATTACAACAGTAATGTCTAATTCGATCATTGCTACTCTCTCAAATGAAATTAACCGGAGATAATTTTGTAAAGTGGAAGAGTAACATGAATAGAGTGCTAATTTACAAAAATTAAAAATTTGTCCTGATAGATAAATGTCCTCCATCGCCTACTGCCAATGCCTCTCGTAATGCACGAGAAGCATATGATCGTTGGATCGAGGTAAGCAATAAGGCCTGCTGCTTCCTGTTGGCTGGCATGTCTAACATGTTTAGAATGAAGCATGAAAGCATGGAGACTAGTTATGAGATAATGCAGTCTCTGCAAGACATTTTTGACAAACCTTCTAAAAAGGCACGTTATGAAGCCGTTAAGGCTATGATGAATGCCAAAATGAAGGCAGGGGCTTCGGTCAGAGTACATGTTCTCAGGTTGGTTAACTATCTCTATAAGGCTGAGGTGAATGGAGCGGTGATAGATGAAACCACACACGTAGGGATGATTTTGGAACTCTCCCCTGTGTTCCTTTAGTTTAAGAGCAACTATTTCATGAATAAGATGAAATATAACATGATTAAGTTGCTTAATGAGCTGTAAACCTTCGAGTCTATTTCCAAAGAAAAGACTAGAGAAGGTAAGAAGTTGTCGAGGCTTAACAGCTCGAAAGAACAAGAAGAGGAAGAAGAGAACTGAAGGAAGTGGTCAGTCTAAGAATAGAGGACAACCCAAGAGGAACAAGAAGAACAACAACAAAGGAAGCCTAAAGGAAAATATTTCCATTGTGGCGTAGTTGGGCACTAGAAAAGAAACTATAAGAAGTATCTTCAGGAGCTCAAAGAAAAGAAGAACGGTAAATCAGATTTACTCGTTTTAGAAGCTTGTTTACTTGAAGATGATACTCCACCTTGGATAGTTGATTCAAGGGCAACTAATCATGTTTGTTCTTTTTTACAAATGCTTAGTTCTTCGAGGGGACTTGCCGATGGAAACAAACAATGAGAGTGGAAACGGGAGTGGTTGTTTTGGCAAGAGTAGTGAGAGTTGTAAAACTTTATTTTAGAAATAAGTTTTTAAATTTTGAACAATGTTTATTACATTTTTAGTTTTCGTAGAAATTTGATTTCTATTTCTAGGTTGTTTGAACAAATGTTTAATGTTTCTTTTAATGGTAATTGTGCTAATATTTCTAGAAATGATTTGGATATTTGTTCAGCACATCAAGAAAATGGGCTTTACACTTTAAGCCCAAATCACTGCTCAATATCGAAATGTTTAGAGTTAAACAACCAAAACTCAAAAGGCAAAAGGTTTCTTCTGATGATTAAACATACCTATGGCACCTTAGATTAAGTCATGCTAACCTTGATAGGATTAACAGACTAGTACAGAATGGTCTTTTAAGAGAACTAAAAGTTACTTCTATACCAGTTTATGAATTTTGTCTTGAAGGCAAGATGACTAAAAAGGCCTTTCTCTGTAAAATCCAAAAGGGCCAAGGAACCACTTGACCTGATACATTCAGACGTCTGTGGTCCGTTGAATGTACAAGCATGTGGTCGTTACGAATACTTCGTCACATTTATTGACAATTATTCTAGGTATGGATACATGTACCTAAAACAAAGGAAATCTGAAACTTTTAGAAAGTTTAAAGAATTCCAAGTGGAAGATGAAAAGCAATTAGGAAGGTCGGTGAAGACTCTTCAATTTGATCGAAGAGGTGAATACCTTGATACTGAGTTCAAGGATTATCTGATAGAACATGGTATTCTATTACAACTCACCACACCTAGAACACCACAATAGAATGGTGTTGCCGAGAGAAGAAATCAGACATTGCTTGATATAGTGAGATCCATGCTCAGCTACTCATTATTACCCACATCATTCTAGGGATATGCGCTACAAATAGTAGTATATCTTCTAAACATGGTTCCATCTAAGACTATTCCAAAAACACCCTTAGAGTTATGGAATGGTTGTAAACCTAGTATACGACATATCCATATATAGGGGTATCTAGCACATGTGTTGAAAAGAAAGATTGGGAAGCTGGAGCCACGTTCTGAAGTATGCTTGGTTGTAGGATACCCAAAGGGAATGAGGCAAGGTTTATTTTATAGTCCACAAGAAAATAAGGTATTTGAGTTGACAAATGCTACTTATCTTGGGAATGATTAAATGACAAATTATAAACCCCGTAGCAAAGTTGTACTTGAAGAGTTACTTGTTAGAAAAATAGTACGTAGCGGAAATTAAAAATTTTTATACCAAAGTATTTTCCAAAACCCACAAGTTTGACACGCCATATGCATAAATTAACCAGATCTTACTAACCTTGTTTGCTGAAGAGCTCCTACAATCGATGAAGAGAAGAATGTTTTTAGAAGAGCCTTAACCAACTAGTCTTCTTTGCTATTCTCTATCCACGATTGGAGTGCATGTGGGCAGACATCGTATAGCTCTTCCTTAGTGACTCTCTTTCCAACCAATTGAGGAAACCAGGACTAAGGTTCATGATTTATGAATGATAGCTTTCAAGGAGTTTCAGAGACTCACATATTGGAGTGCTCACTCTTAATTCCTCAACTGATTTAAATAACTTATGAGTCTCACTTCCTATTTATAGAGGTTGGATCTAGGGTTAATCATTATCAGATAAGGCCTCAAAATTTGAGTTTGAATCAGTTTTAGAGTCTGATCCGCACAATTAGATTCTGCTTCAAATTACCGCATTCGACTGCGCTGTCGCTGATCCGAGTTCAAATTTAATTTGAACTCTACAGGTTAATCTGATAGATACTATCTCAACCAATTAGATAATTCCTATCTCATTAGTTCTGGATATCTTTAATAGAGCCTCAATTTTAATTCAAAAAACCAAATAGAGAAGTTATTTGATTAAAATTGTCTTATCTAGATAAACCCATACAAATAAGATATTATCCACAATAATTCAACACATTTATCTTGAATTAATTGACCAAATTAATTCAACGATGAACCAACATGTTTATCTTGAATTAATTACAAAATTAATTCAACTGATAAATTAACATGAATTATTGAATCCAATTTACTCAAATTTTAGTCAATCTAATAATTTGACATAAGTCACCAATTTATTGGAAAAGCACGTCATATCATTATAGGATTTATTATGAGCTAGCAAATGGGACTTGATGGACCTATATAGTTCAAGCTCCCGATAATTATAAAACCCAATATCTCAGATATACATTTCATAATGATCAACTCTAATGCTACTCCACTAAAACCTTAGAGCTGCACTCTGGAACCATATACAATTAAGAAGAATGAATAGCTAAGTCTTCATGACATGTCATAATGTATTGTATCCCTATAAGATTATCCATAATCGACTTAAGGATAAATTCTGTCTTACCTTCCCGATTATTCTTCTCTTACGTTCCATTATCTCGCCACTGGAAAACTTACCATCCAAAGACAGTATATCATTTGGTTACACTTATGTATTCAAATGGTTGAATGCTCTAGTTTTTCAATTACAAGATAATGCATATAAGAGATATCAACGACTCCTAAAGAGGAGCTATAGATTTCATATATATGAATAACAAGTCCATACTATCATGAGTCATGTCTCCAACGTTTGAGTATGCATACCATCATAAAATATGGATGCCACCCTTTGGTACATTAAAAGGCATAAGTCAAGACAACGGGCTCATTATTCATCTCAAGATTAAGATACAACACATATGGTTGTCTAAAGTGAATTAATTTGTCGAGACAAAATTATTAATCTAAATCAATTACACTTTATATCCCGATCCAATACATCGTCACCTATGACAATGCACCAATGTTTCTATTTGCGGAGTCCACCTTTGATGGCCAAGACAAACCACCTTTCGTTAGGAATATAGACAACATAACAATCTTTGCTTGAATAAAGCACCCAACTTTTTTCCCTCAATTGTAGATTTTATAGTTTAGACCGTCACCTTTAGAATCATGTCTTTCGCATAATCTGTCCATCATATGCCTAATTCTAAAGGCTTAAACTGACAGTCTTAGACTTTTGTTTGCTTATCATACATTCAACAAATATGAATGTAAGGGGGAAAACAATTGGTATATCAATAAATAAACTCTTTATTGATAAAAATGTCTCCAAAAAATAATTTGGTATATGAATAAATAAACTCTTTATTAATAAAAATGTCTCCAAAAAACATATTACATTTTTACTCCTTAGGGCATACATGTCTAACATTACTTTCTGATTAATCATTGTTGAAGGACAAATGAGGAGACCACATCTCCGGATCAGGATGTTATACCACGTCGACGTAGTGGAAGGATTGTGAGACAACCTGCTTGCTACAAGAAAATTGGAGAAGCACATGTTACTATCTCTGATAATGGTGAGGATGATCCATTGACATACCATCATGTAATGGAAGATTCGAACAAAGAGAAATAGCTAAAGGCTATAAACCTTGAAATGGAGACTATGTACTCCAATTCAGTCTGAGAACTTGTAGATCTACCTGAAGGGATAAAACCCATAGGGTGCAAATGGATCTACAAGAAGAAAAAAAGAGTAAATGGGAAAATTGAGACTTTCAAAGCTTGGTTTATGGCAAAGAGTTATATCCAAAAGAAGAGAGTTGATTATGAAGAAAGTTTCTCACCCGTAGCTATGCTTAAGTCCATTTGGATTCTTTTATCCATTGCTACATGTCTTGATTACGAGATATGGCAAATGGATGTCAAGCCTACCTTTTTGAATGTCTATCTTGAAGGAAGCATCTATATGGTGCAACTAGAAGGGTTTATGGTCAAAGGTCAAGAACAAAAAATTTGCAAGTTGCAAAGGTCCATTTATGAACTTAAGCAAGTATCAAGATCTTGGAACTTGAGATTTGATGAGGCGATCAAGTCTTATAGTTTCGATCAAAATGTTGATGAACCTTGTGTATACAAGTAAATCAAAGATAAGAAGGTGGTCATCTTAGTTCTTTATATGGATGATATCCTACTCATTAGGAATGATGTAGGGATATTATCTAAAAAGAAATGGCATGCTAACCAATTCCAAATGAAAGATTTGGGAAAGGCAAGTTATGTTCTTGGAATCCAACCCATAAGAGATCGCAAAGAATAAACTGTTAGCACTGTCTTAGGTATTGTATGTCAATAAGGTCCTTATCAAATATTCGATCCAAAATTTCAACCCAGGATTAGATCTTTGGGTGGTGGTTAAACACTTTCTCAAGTATCTTAGGAGAATGAGAAAATATATGCCGGTATACTTTGGTGAGAATTTGATTCCTACTAAATACATTGATTCTGATTTTCAATTAGATAAGGACGTTGCCTGCTAAGAGTTTGGAGGCACATTTGGAAAGCTTAGGTCCAATAGACATGTCTCACATGCATTAGGAAAAGTGGGAGATTGTTGGGATTGGTGCCCTATAAGCATCGACATTGTACATATTGTTAATAAATAAATAAAGTGATATTTATAATTAGTTTAGTTGCTTATATGTATTACGAATACTTTAATAAATATCAAGGAAATTTCATGATTATTTATGTGACTATAAATTAAGCATATAAGTGTTATATGCTTATGGATATTATAGATAATAATCTAAATAGTCCATAATAATTAATTAAAATTTAGGATCTTTAACTAAATATTACAAGTACAGTCCAATCTCATTTAGAATGAAATAGTCTTATCCAAGCTATTATGTAGAGACATTAAATTGGAGGTACTTTATATAATAAGATTATATAAGACTGAACCAAATAAATTATGAAACTCTAATAATCGTCCATTACAAATAGAACATTCAAATTTTATTACTATGATCATCATATATATAACAGTCTTAATTTTGAGTATTTATTAGACTCTTGTTTTGACATTATGTTTTTTGACTTGCAAGGTAAGATTTGTATAAATACAGATCATAACTTAACATCTTGGAACCATAATGGAATAAATGACTAGGAATAATATTATATAGATATGGAATCCATTCCATCTCTATGAAAGTTAGAAAAATAGTCCTCTTGAGTGATGATTTAAGATTTAAACAATAGAATACTCAATCATAATAAGATTATGAATTAACTATTTATTAGAGAATTATTGAAACTTAAGGATAAAGAAATAATAAGATAGATGAACGGAAATTGAACCTAGCTCTTATTATGAGCTATTTATGGAGGACTGACTTATATATAATGATTATATTAATGGACTACTAGCTAATTCTCTTTGAGTAATTTTCACTATAATCTCAAGAGTTCAGTCTCAGATATTTTGTAGAGTAACATTGAAACTAATAAATTTAGCACATTAATTAAAGAGTGTGATTAATTATCAAATTTATTGGATCTTGGGTTATAGGTCCACAAGTTCCCAATGCTACCTCTATAACACTGTATTAGATTTAATGCATAGAATAAATTATACATATTTAATTTAAAATTAATTAATTTAGAATTAATTATTTCATACTTGAGATATTAATGTGACACAAAAAAATATTCTCTGTGACAAATAATCTATTATGATAAATGTTGTCACATTTGATTGAGCATTAGTTAATTAATTAATTAATTATATTTAATTACTAAGATTAATTAAATATGTTTTAAATTAATTAATTGAAATATATTTGAATAATAAGATTATTTAAATATAATTTTAATTTTGTTTGTGACACATGTGTGGTAGGACCACATTCTGTCTTTTCCAACATGAACACAAAATTAAATTATTAATTAATTCAAAATCTATTCGTAAATAAATTTGATTTTTTTTTGAATTTAAATATATATATAAAATTTTATTATATTATATATAAATATGTTTATACGAAAATCAGTTAACGTAATCTTATATTATATATTTATATATATATACACACGAAAATGTTAATGTAATTTACGTAAACTTATATATATATAATATATATATATATTTATATATAAACATAAAAATATATATTATACATATATATATATTAAATTTAAAGAATCACAGCGTGATTCCTTTTCTTTTTATAAAAATAAAAAAGATAAGGAACATAGAGTATATCCCTTCCTCATATATCTGATATGGTGGTTATTTGATTCATCTACTAAAAGTTTAGTGGATGGTTATTTCAAATTTAAAAATAAATTAAAATTAATTAAGAATAACTAACTACTTAGATATAAAAAGATAAAGATAATAAGATAGAGATAACGGTTACTCATTATTGATCTTTTTACATAACCTTTATAGAATACTCAAAAAGAAAAATAGAGAGTTCTTTCTCTAAAAAAAAAGGTATGCCATTTTATGTATTGAGTACATAATAGATCTAAAAAAGCATAAGGTTAATCCATTTTTGCTGTTTGATGCTCACTCATCTTTCCATTGGTATAGAGGCTTGGCTTGGAAGATTGTGGTGTCAAAAAGAAAAGCTAGAATACCCTCATAGGTCTTCAAGAGGTTTGTAAAAATTCTCAAAGCTTTTTATAATTAATTAAAATTATATAGATATTTTTGATGAACAAAGTTTTTCAAAAAATTTTTGTTTGTCAACAATCTGTTCCTTCTTCTATGTTTCATATTGAATTCCAACGTGTTCTCCCTATAAGCATGTAAAACAAGAAAGCCAAGGCAAAAACACTGGTTGCAACCATCAGAACCCAGCTCTTTGTTGACCCAAAATGGGGAGGTGGCGGGGAAAGGGCAGCGCATTTGAATGGAACACAACCGTCAAACTCAGGAAATTCCTGCCAAGAGTCTTGAACCAGTTGAATGACGTAAAGTTTCGATGTCAAAGAGGTTGACAACTAGATAGCCCTGGCTGCTGCCCATAAATTGCTTCCGAGACGTCCTGATGGATATATCTTGCAATGCCAGCTGCAGTAGTACCACTACTTGGGAAACGACACGTCGCAAGACTGATCATGAGTATTATTCTTCCTCTCCATTTTCGTGTTGTGGTGAAGAGCTAGGGAGTGTAAACATCGTGTTACTAGGTTGAATGCAGCAGAGGTATCCTCTGAAATAACACTACATAACATGGCCTCCAAGTTCTGTATATAGCTTTTTATTGGTTTTCTAATTTTATGCTTTAAATTTTTATGTAATTAAAAATCCATAACTTGTATTTTTTTATTTTGGTAGTAGTGAACCACACCCTCGATTTTTGGAGCCCACCACGTGAGACACGAGCCCTTTATATTTGACTAATTTGGAGCCGACCATGGAGAGATCCGAAGGCGGCAAGAGTCTCCCAACACTGAGAGCTGCATTCACAAGGACTCGAACTCGAGTCGTTTGCTTAAGCAAAGAGTCTCCCAACACTGAGAGCTGCATTCACAAGGACTCGAACTCGAGTCGTTTGCTTAAGCAGAACAAGCCCCTGCCAACTGAACTAGACAAGTGTTGGTTCCATAACTTGCATTTTAATATGTATTTATACGTCATCCATATTGTATACAAAATTCATATCTTTTATTGGTCAAAAATTTATTTTTTACTATGAAAATACCTAAACGTCTTTCATATTTTTTTTTATTTTGAATTTTTTCTTTTGTTTTTTTTTGTTTTTTTTATCCTCATTCCTTTTTCCTAAGAGCGTTTAGGAATTTTTTGTAGTCAAAATTAACCGTGAAAAGAGAAAAAGCAAGAACTGAACGAATTTGATATATAATACTTTAATAAAATATTGAGAGTATAATAAGGTTTTAAATCTTTTTCTTTGACTCATTTTTTTTCTTTCACTTGGACCCCAAGAGTTGTAGGATTTTTCACTTGTGAAACACGCATGCGCTTGTCAACGATCAATCTAATATAAATGCTAGCAAGAATCATTCATCAAATTTTTAAACATTGAATAATGTGATAACAGATTTGTTGAAATATAATTAGTAAATGACGTTTTAGTTAGTTATGCATATTCTAATTAATCAATCAAATGCTTAAGTGACCAATCTAGATTTAAGCTAGGGTGTCTTGATATGTTGGTCAGTCTTAGGATCACTTCTTCTCTGTCAAGCACAAGTCCCGAATAGTCGGTCCGATTAGAGAGTTAACGTAATGTTTGAATCAAAACATTTGATTTTTTTAACAGTTTTGTTATAATAATTTCTTCTAAAGTATTTCAAATATTAATATAATACTTTCACATCAAACTAGTAATTTAAATTAACATTCTAAACGTTTACTTAACATTTTAAATGAGAGAGATAACATTAGAAATGGGGAACAAAGGAGTGAGAAGCATATTAAATACGAGTTAACATTTTACAATGGGATAAAAATTTAATGGGTGGATACAGAGGAAGAGACAACTAAGTTTGACACAGGATCAAAGTTTATGAAGTGATCCACAGATTCCATAATTATTAATTCTTTTTTCTGTTTTTTTTTTTTTTTCTTGGGCAACAAGTCCCTAAGACGAAAGCTTCTTAATACATTTCATTTTATGCAAAATACATAATTTAATCTGGAATTGCTACAGCTAAAATAGGCGTGGAAAATTGTACTTGACCCAAATAATTAACAGGGAAAAAAAACTACCGGTGCGGCTGTACCAAAATTGTTCATAACGTGACAATTTTTTGGTCCATGACCTACGGGTCATACTTTTTTTTATTAGTTTACAATTAAAAAAAAAAAACAAAATAGCCAATCCGGTTCCCTGCCTTTACCTAAGAGTTAAAAAAAAAAAAATTATACATGGCTCAATTAGAAAATTAGCGTAATTGTTTTTTTTTCCTTTTTGAAAAACATAATTTGCTTTTACCAATCATCCATTCAAACACAAAGCATCGCTTTTCTCAAAAAAAAAAAAAAAAAAAAAAAAAAAAAAAGGAAGACCAGAGCATTGCCATGTATTTTTGAGAGTAAATTACACTATTACATACTGACGAGACTGCACAAGTGTATATTTTTTAAGACTAAAATTATTCATTTACTCTTTTATTTCTTATTAAATCCTCTAATTAATAGCATTTTAATGTTAAACAATATTTTAGTGTCTTAGTATGAAAATATGTTCAATTATGTATTTTTTAGTATGTTTTGATGTTCAAGAATATTTTCAAAAATTTTTAGAAATATTTTTTAGTATAAAATATTTGTTTAATTTAAAATTAGTTAAAACCGTAAAAATAATATATTGTGATTTTATTTTTAGTTCTAATGTATTGTAAAATTTGTTTTTAGTTTGTAAATATATTCTTATATGTTTTTTGAATTTTTTAAAAATATTTTCGAATCTTAAATATTAGATCTATGTAAAATTGTTAAGGCTTGAAATTTTAAAAGTTTATTATTATTTGTAGTGTGCTTTGTATGTTTTAATGTAAAATAAATATTTTTAAATATTATTTGTAAAATAATTAATTTTGTTTTAGTTTTCTATTTCTAGATTTGAAATATGAAGTAAAAATAGGGTAAAACGGTGTCAAAATAGTCAAAATCGGACAAAAATGCTTAAAAATCAAAAGAAATTCAAATTTGAATAAAGGAGGACAAATGGCAAGCTCATAGCCATCGAATCAGCCACCGACAGATCCAAACAGTACATTTGAGGCTAGGAACCAGGACGTGAGCCATCCACGAGGGTTTAATTAAAAACCATCATATAAATACTCCCTTACACGATGGTTTTTCATAGAAATCAATTTGTAAGGTTCAAGGAAACCATTTTTTTTACGATGGTTTTGTTTTAAAAGAAAAAACCATCATATAATGACGACATTTCACATTGGCTTTCTTGGAAAACCATCATGATAGAATGGTGCCAACTGAACCCAATTAGTTCATAAATAGATGTTCTATGATGGTAAAAAAAGGTCGTAAAAACTCAAGATGGTACCATGATGAGGTTTTCGCAATAGTGTTTTAACCGTCGTGAATGTTTTTCATGATGGTTTAAAGCCATCGTGCTCAGTTTGTAGTAGTGGAATTAGATGACAGTTCCGATGACCGTCGTCTAATGATTAGATGATGGTTTTTTTTTCTTGCATGTACTAGTGATACTATAATCTCGTGTTCCATTCTGGTAAGTTCTCTAGACTCCATTTGCTTATTATATATTTCACTTACATTATTATAGATTTTCATATAGAATTTCAATACTCATAAATATATAGACATCTATGTGCTTTTTCTTTAATAGCTAAAAGAGACTCTTTAGAAGTTAGATCATGGAAGAATTGTCTAGTTTTGAAGGCAATACCATTTCCGAATTCCAAATTTCTCCTAAGTGACATTTTCTGGTCTATGAATCAAAGTTGCCTATGTAGTTCAAATGTCACGTAGTTAATCGATAAGCCTACAAGACTCTGCCTTTTCTCTTGTAGCCAAAACCAAATCGAAAAATACCACAAATATTCTAAGAAACTACTTTAACATCCACAACAGAAGACCGATTTGACAATACCTCTATCAGAAAGCACAAAGGAAAAAAAATTTATATTTATGGTCCTGATGATCAAAATGCAGCCCGGTACCTACTTTCATGCATGCCTTAATTTCTTATTATTTCTAGTCATGGGATGGACATCTCCAGTTACTACGTTTTATTTTGTACAAAATGCAAAAGTACTTCCATCTTAAGTGGCTTTACCATATTTAATCAGGATTGTACCACTACAGGCGTAGGCCTGCTGCGTGCACAATGGCGGATGTTGGTGATATGCAGATTCTTTTCAGTCTTTTCACATGACTTGAGTTGTTGCAACTATGATCTGAGTTGAAGATTTTCTATCAAGCACTACATTGTTTTTGATCAACTGTAAATATGGTGTTTTACATATGTTATTGTTATTGCGAGGCCACTGTATATTTATGTTAGTGCATGTTGTTGTACACTTGTATGCTTGATAGAGGGAATTATAAATCACTGCGTTTGCTTGGTTAAGACTTGCATCGTGAACTAATTTGAAGCTTTTTCTTTTTTTTTTTTTTTTGAGAACTTCAGACGTCGGCTGTTTGATAGGTGATGTCTAAAACCTTATTAGACATTGCTCATTTAGACGATGTCTAAAGATAGTTTAAACAACGTCTGAAAAAGCGATGTCTAAAAAGGTAATTTTTTCAGGCGATGTCGCCTTAGTAACTTATTCTACTACCAAGTTTGAAAGTGTCAATCCGGAAGGGATATGAGGTTGCTAATCCTATTCTTAAAATCCAAAATTTACATGAAATATAGATCTCACTCACTTTTCAGGATAAAAGAAAGTAAACATGAGATTGATTTCTAGTAAACAGGAGATTGATTTCTATTTCCCCCGTTTTCATAAATGAAATGCATAAAAGTAATTCCTTCATAATTTGAAAGAAAAGAGCAGGCCAATATATAGAAGTGGAAAGGACGGGATATGTGAATCTTGCGTTACAAGCAGCAACACCGATAAAACAACAGAACAAAGGCAACATCTTTTAATTAAAGTCTCCATTATTTGCATCCAAATGGTAACATTCGAATTAAGGAAGACAGAATAATTTGGCGAATAATAATAGTTAAATCACAATTGATTTTTAAGGTAAGTAAAAGTCAGGGGCTGAAAGATATGAGAAGCTTCCTTCTCTATGACCTCCAACTGCCACCCAAAAAGGAGCATGTACACCACCCAGTCTCCATTGCCGGCGGGGCTTGGCATCGGCATCACGTAGCCGCAATCGCCACCCCACGGAAAATGGTACGACCCAAAAAACGGCCTACCCCACCCGAAATCCACCTCCGAGACAGGGAACCGCTGCCCGGACGACACCACAAAAGAAGGCCCCTCTTCCCTCCTATAAGTGTAAATCCTCGTCATTCCGGGCACCGGACGGAGCGCCTCCACCCAGTCTATAAGCCCAAAGAAATGCTCTTTCCTCGCCACTTCTTCGAGACATCCGTGGACTTCTCCGGCTACTCGGCTCAGTGGCTCTTCGACAAGGTCACCTACTTTCTTACCAAGAAAAGCAATGGACAGGACGTTGCCAAAGTAGGCACTCATGTTAATTCCTTTGTCCCCGTCAGTTAACGCTTTTCGTCCATCGACAACGATTCCGATTCTGCAGGGCTTTTCGAAGTCAGCAATCGAAGAGCATTTCGCTACGGTCTTCCACAAGAACGCGCTGAATGATTGAAGCTTTGTTCTCTTGCAGGTGTCGGAGCTGGCAAGAGCCTGGAGACGGTCGAGTTGTTCGGCTTTGACGTAGTAAATGCGGCTTATTAAGCCATCAGCTGGTGGAGAAGGGTCTTTCGGAGGCGGTGGGAGGGAGGTGACAGCAATGTACATGTCGTCACATGAGGAGTCGACGCAGCCTGGGCGGCGAGGGTTGAGAAGAGACCGCCGGAAGGATGGGAGATATGTGAGGGGCTTGGATTGAGCCGATTCGGCCCATGAGACTAGAAACATGTTGGCCGAGTATGCGTCGGTGACTCGGTGGTCGAATGTGCAGGCCACCACTAGGCCACCACACTTGAGCTCCGTTGCCTGTTGAGGATATCAAAGAAACGACAACAAATGAATCAAAAAACAGGAAAGAGAGACTAGAAACATGGTACTCTATAAGTGTAATGTTTTAATAAACTTAAGATACAATATCGATGTGTAATAATAACCCTAATAATAATCAAGAGAGTATTTTGCATTTAAGTAATATACATATTTATGTGACCGGATGTGGTTATTTCTAAAATTAAAGTGACACAATACTTTCAGTTGAAGGGCCAACATCGTTGATGACGTCCCTAAGAAAAGGTCCGGTGCCAATCATATCGTGTCATGATTTTAATATAGAATTAGTTTGGGAATATTTTTCTTCACCGTAATTTATTAGACTCTATTAGATATTAAAATCCTGTACGAGTCCTAATTTTTTTTTTTTTTTAACATAAACATATACAAGTCGTACTCTGTCGCTCCTGTTTGTTTTTCTGAGTTTTGCTCACTACTATATATATATATATATATATCACAGGTGCACCGTTCTTGCTTTTCTTTTTTGTTATATTGAATAAATAATACGTGTTGCTCACTAAAATATATATATATATATGTAAATATATAAATATATATATATATATATATATATATCACAGGTGCACCGTTCTTGCTTTTCTTTTTTGTTATATTGAATAAATAATACGTGTTGCTCACAAACATACACATCCACCAATACACAGGTAATTTATCATGCCAGTAGTCAATACTATACACTGCTCAAGCAAACAGTTATAGATTATATTAAATCTCTTAATTATAAACTGATTATGTATTTATCTTAAAGAAAGATAATCAGTATATTAAATCAACTATATAGATAATTATTACTTTTATTTTTCTTCTCTGTATATCGCTTTTTAGCTTCTTATTTTAGGACAATAAAAATTTGAAAAGTAAAAAGGAAGAGAAAATTAAGTACCAAAAAAAAAAAAAAAGATTCCGACTGATATGCAAGCGAGTTCTTTACATCCACTTTGTATGACTATTATTTGTCGTCTCTTTTTTTTTTTTGTGGTTTTTCTATTCTCGCCAAATATGTATGCCCAATTTTTTAGCGAGGACGTCTGTAACTTGTTACTTATCCTACTTTCTCGATATTTCCAATTTTGACGATCTCGGCAAAAGGGGGGAAAAACTTCGTTCATTATATATAGGGACCAACTGTGAAAAAAAATATGAGAATATAAAATCTAATTGGTATTGTTTGTTCAAATAATTCAACTATACTAAGTCAAAGAAAAATTTTAAAATTATGACGTCGTGAGTCCCTTCCAATATACTCTTTCTCTAATAAATACTCTCTTTTTGGATTGTCCAATTAATATTTGTTTTAAAGGGCCACGCCTCACATTGGGCACGGACCTCCTCAATTAATAAATAGAAACCCAAAATTGATCTGGCTGGACATGGTTTTTATTTTTATGATACGCAATGGCTGTGAAGCAAACAAGTGTTAGGTAATCAGAGTTCGTTTAGAAACATAGGTTCGAACTAAAAGATTTTGGTTTAAATTAATACAGTATTTTTTTATTTTAATCTTTAGTTTAAACTACACTATCAAACAGCTACTTAATCGTTTAAATAAAAAATTCCATGTTAAACCCTCCTGATTGGTTAAGTTATGACATATTGAACCCTTTAGTCATGTTCCCCAGTTTTTCCAGCTGCACAACATCACAAACGTTTTTATCCTTTGTTCCGTGAAGGAGAAGTCTCTAGTATCAATATACTGTGTTTTTAGACCCTCCGGTACTATTGCATCTAGAGTCTGTTACATATGTATTGTTAGATTACCAATTCTCTTTAGAAGGTGGAATTATGTAACAAAACTAGGGTAGTCAGGGCCTACTATTCCTATATAGTATTTTACATATTCTTCCAAAAGGTACTTAAGCCGTTAGGTAAAGGGCCACCAATAATTTTATATTCTTGTGTATATATAATCACAATTCAAACAGTAAAAAAACTCTTCATTTTGTTTCGCAGATCTGAAAAATCAGTAAAAGAACTGCATACCATAATTTGAACTTGTAGCGATTTAATTAACAAATGTTCATTCATCTACGTGGAATTTGAAAAACAAGTATGAGTGCATATATTTGAGACAATACTGTTCTCAACGCTTCTACAATTTATCTCTCACGCGGTTGTATGAGCATAAAACACATAAATCACACATGGAATCTTTTGTTTTTGTTTTTGTTTTTTTTTAAAAGTCTATAATTTGGCAAGAAATACTTTTGATAGCTTCAAAACATGATATAATTTAAGATGTTTAATAATCTAACAATAGAATCTCCCGTACAAAAATGTATGTGTGTGTGTGTGTGTTTTTTTTTTTGGGAATATTTACGCTACATATTGTTCTATTGGTGGAAACTATTGTTTTATTTTTGAATAAACTTTTCAATGGTCTAATATATAAGTATCATAGAAATTTATAATGCATAATATAGATCTACTCTTGTTTATAAGATCAATCTATTAAAAAATTAATCCAATAACTAAAACATTAGTTTATGTCGTTGGCTAAAAAGACCATTGTTTTATATTTACTTAGAAATTTCCATAATAAATCATTGAGGAAATGCTTGATCATGTTAAAATAAATATGTAAAAAAATAATAATAATAACCAACATGCAAATCTGATAAGTATATGTGTGTGTCTGTATAACTAATGAAAGTTTTGGAGTCCAAAATATCTTTTACGTATAGGCACTTTTTCCTTTTGCAAAAGTATATTCTCCAATTTCACTATTCCAATGAAATTTAAAAACAAACTGACCTGCACAGCCATAACGCCACGCTTCTTCTTGGGTACCAGTTTTCCTTCAACGCTTTCATCAGGATAATAGAAGTTGAGATCTTTAAGCTTAACGTCTGCAAAAGCTTCTACAAAGTCAACCCCACGGTTATTGCACAGAATCTCAGGCTCTCCAACGGAGTTCTGGACCACCTCGCCGGCAAAGGCATAGAAGGTCACCAGAGCTTGGGCCACGGCCTTCTTCAGAACCCCAACCATGTTGGAGTAGGACCCGAAGGCCGTGTCCAGTGGTGCCACTTCCTCAGGGCCGGACGCAGGCGGCTTCTTGTAGCAGAAGAAGACGCCGAAGTCGAGTGGTGGCAGGAGGAGGTCGAGGTTAGACATCGGCAGCCAATGCTCTTGCAGTGGCAGCACAGGCGCCACCACCTCTTCCTTTCTCAATGTCACTTTGAATTGTCCAGCTTGATCTTGTCCCAAAACCATCTTTATCAGTTTTCTGCTCTTTCTGTACGACGATTGTAGGGGACTATTTTGTGTGTTTATGTGGTTTTTTGCTGAGAAACCAAGATAGTAGTCGGTTATTAATTCAAGCCACGAGCGACACTTACTGCCCCAAGCAAATTATAGACCAGTTACGTATTAGATCTATACATCTAGTAGGTGCGATGGCAATTAATGTCATGTCACATGCATATTAAGAAAGCTAAATATTTGTTGGGTGTACTCGTACGTTTTTAAGTTTTCCAATAAATTTTGTTACGTTATTGCAGGGAATAAGACAAAGAAGTTGGATAGAGAATCTTCGTCCCTAACACATTGAAACTAATAGTTGTTTTAATTTGTTGAATTGGTGAAGCTAGTTTTAAGTATTATGAACAATAATATGATTTTTAAATGAAACTAGCAGATTTGAGCTTCAATAATACGTGAATTTTATATATGTATATATCCCAAGTATATTGATATTTATCCTCCACAATCCTGAGAACGAACGTCCAACTAAATTTATCAATCAAAATATAAAAATGAGTTGTTAGGGTAACCTTACATGTTTTGTTGACTTCTTTTTGCTGCAGGTTTTTGAGCTGATTATTGCGAATTGGTGCTTAAATTTTAAATCGTGTGAATCTAATTTTTTGTATAGCAGGTTAGTTCGAATTTTGAGTGATTAATGTGGCGTTCGGTATTTATAGGTTCTCACCTGCTCCCAATTTGAACAAGTTTGGCAAAGTAAGGGTTTGTTTAGTACGCAGGTTTAAAATTGTGTAGTTTTGAACTTTATAGTTAGGACTAGTAGTTTCACTACTACAGACTGCGAATTTCACGACGGTCACAACGGTTAAAAAACCGACGTGAAAACTTCAGTCGTAGTACAAAATGGAGTTTTCACAACGGTCTTTTACCGTCGTGGAATAGCAAAATTGGCACGAAGAGGCATCATGGTTGTGCTTCTTGCACAAAAACTGTCGTGGAAAATAAAGCTTCCACGATGGTTTTTATAACCATCGTGGAAGATCTAGCTTCCACGACGGTTTTTCCCAAAAAGGGTCGTCGAAGCATGACCTGCCACAACGTTTTTGTGTAAAACAGTCATGAAAGCTTATGCTTCCACGACAGTCTTTATGAAAATCGTTGTGGAAAATTAGTATTGCCAAAAAAAATTTCCAAATTTTTTTTATTTCCCACAAGATGACTAGTCCCATGTGTTTTCCATTACAACAAGGCCTTTATTGCATACAAAAATTGATGTATATTGAAATTACAAGGTATTTACAAGATCATTTACATTTGAGCTATTCTGAGCAATTGTGTATCTACTATCTCTATCTATCTATCTAAAAATTACATACCTATTTACAAATTGTACTCACTCTAATCTAACTTCATGTATATCTGTTGGTATATAAAAATATTTTCTTCCCAGGGCATGTACACCACTTGTAATTATATCTCGCATGAAACGTAAAATAAAACAACCACATTCTATGTTTCTTTGTTGTCTTGGACACTTACATTTAAAATATAGTGTTCTGTTTGGTCGGTTTGTGACACCGCTTCCTGCTTGAAACTTCCAATCATTAAGTACCCTAACAATGTGTAATGTTTAAATGAATTAATAGACGATACAATTACATGGAACTCAAAACAGTTAATTTTATAAGAGAACATTAATATTTACAATCTCGTAACTAATATGAAATCCTCACATAGTGGGTGTTTGAGGGGATCAAACCAATTCAATTACACAATTTCATATATTCACAATATTCACATATTTCACATATTCACAAGTTTACAATTTCATGAACACAATTTCACATATTCACATAATTTCACATATTCACATCTTTGCATATTCACAAATTCACAATTTCAATTACACAATTTCAAATATTCACAAAATTCACATATTACACAAATTCACATCTTCACAAGTTTACAATTTCAACTACACAATTTCACATATTCACATAATTTCATATATTTCACATATTCACATCTTCGCATATTCAAAAGTTTACAATTTCAATTATATAATTTCACATATTTACAAGTTTACAATTTCACGAACACAATTTCACATATTCACATAATTTCACATATTTTATGTATTCACATCTTCGCATATTCATAAGTTCACAATTTTAATTACACAATTCACAAGTTTACAATTTCACAAACAAAATTTCACATATTTCACACATTCACATCTTCGCATATTCACAAGTTCACAATTTCAATTACACAATTTCACATATTTACATATTACACATATTCACATCTTCACATATTCACAAGTTTACAATTTCAATTATACAATTTCACATATTATAATTTCATATATTTTACATATTCACATCTTCGCATATTCACAAGTTCACAATTTTAATTACACAATTTTACATATTCACAATATTCACATATTTCACATATTCACAAGTTTACAATTTCAATTACATAATTTCACATATTCACATAATTGCACATATTATACATATTCACATAATTTCACATATTACACATATTCACAATTTTACAATTTCGATTACATAATTTTACATATTACATATATTCACATATACACAATTTCACATATTCATATAATTTCACATATTCACAAAACAAATAAAATTTGTGGGGGCAGGGTGGAGGGTGGGTGGGGTGAGGGGGGCCAAGGGTAGGGGGTGGGTGGGGTGAGGGTGGGGCTAGGGGGCCGAGGATGGCGCAGGGTGGGGCGGAGTAGGGCGACGGGGAGAGGGTGGGTGGGGCGGGGTGGAGGGGGGTGGGTGGTGGGTGGGGCAAGGGGGCGAGGGGGGGCAAGGGTGGGGCTGGGGGTGGGGCTGTGGTGGGTGGGGAGAGGGTAGGGGCGAGGGCGAGCGGGGCAAGGGGCGAGGGTGGGGCAGGGGGGGTGGGTGGGGCTAAGGGTTGAGGGTGGGTGGGGGGTGGGTGGGGTGAGGGGGGTGAGGGTGGGTGGGGGAGGGCCAAGGTGGGGGAGGTGGGGAGGGGGAGGAGGAGAGAAAGAGGGAGGAGGAGCTTACCGGTGGCGAGGAGGTGACGGTGGCAAAGGCAACAGCGGCAGAGACAGATCTTGAGAGAGAAAGGGATTTTAGAGAGAGAAAGAGGGATTTTTGAGAGATAGAGAGGGAGCACTTTTAAAAAGAGAGGGAGGCCGATTCAAAATGGGGAGGTAGGCACGCGTTTCAAAATTTTTAAGGGGAAAAATGAAGCTTCCATGGCGGTTTATGCATAAACCGTCGTGGAAGACCTTCCACGATGGTTTATTTATAAACCGTCATGGAAGCTATTTTATAGCATTAAAAATGCTGTAAAAAAGACAACAGCCTTTCATGATGATTTATTTATAAATCATTGTGGAAGTTATTTCACAGCATTATAAATGCTATCAGAAAGGCAACAACCTTCCATGAATGTTTATTTATAAATAGTTGTGGAAGCTATTTTACAGCATTATAAATGCTATAAAAAAGACAACAACCTTCCTCGACGGTTTATTTATAAACCGTCATGGAAGCTATTTTACAGCATTATTCTAACAGCAGCCTTCCATAATGATTTATTTACAAATCGTTGTGGAAGCTATGTTATAGCATTATAAATGTTATAAGATAGCAGCCTTCCATGACAGTTTATAAATAAATCGTCGTTGAACCTTCCATGACTTTTGACAAAATCTAAGAACTTTTCCACACCATTCACATACTCTCTAGACAATCGAAAATCCCACATCCATTTCCTATCCATTTTGCAAGTCCTAAATCAAAATAATAAATAGCAAATATTCAATTAAAATTAATTTCACAAATTATATACATACCCACCTACATATATTCTAATCATAAAACAAAAGCATCAACCATCATAAAACAAATTACACATATACATTATAAAATTAATAATCATATCCATGATCTACAATACAATAATCACGGAATAAACAACAAAATCAATAACTATTTATCAATTTTGGAGTAATTATACAACAAAATCAGCAACAATTTATTAATTTCTAACAAAAACTTATAATTTGGAATGAGATTAAGGAGTGTGGAGGTGGAGAGGGATGGCGGCAGCCGATTCAGAGGGGTCTGTGTTCGTATTCGAGAAGTGAGTTTCTAAATTGTGTTTGAAAGTTGAGGTGAGAAAAAGGTGTCTTAAGGGAGTTACCATGACGGTTTTTTTAAAAAACCATCGTGGAATGGCCGCGAGATACCATGATGGCTTTTTAAAAAGCCATCGTGGTAGGTAAAGCATACCACGATGGTTTTTTAAAAAACTGTCGTGGTAGCTCCCGACCATTCCATGATGGTTTTCGTCTTCGCGGGCATAACTCGTCTTGTTTTTTTCCCTACCACGATGACTTTTGGGAAACGGTCGTTAAATGAAGGTCGTATAATAAAAAATTTGTTGTAGTGTTTTAAAACTATGTGGTTTAAATGGTGGTTCTAAATTGGCATTTGGAATGTATAGGTTTAAAATGAGAATTAAACATCACATCAAAAAAATGATGTTTGGAAAACTATGGTTTTGTGAAGAAAAAATGACAACGAGAAGAATTTTATTATAAAGTGTTGGAGAAATAGTACGCAGTGGAATTTTAAAAATTTTATATCAGGATATTTTTCAAAACACAAGTTTGACATACTATATGCATAAATTAACCAGATCTTACTAACCTCTGTGTGCTGAAAACTACTGCAATCAGTGAAGAAAAGTAACGTTCTAGAAGGACCTCAACCAACTGGCCTTCTTTGCTATTCTCTATCCACTATCAGAGTGAGTGTGGGCTCACACGTACAGCTCTTCCTCCAGGTGACTCTCCTTCCAACCAATTGAGAGAACCCAAGCTAGTGTTCGTGATTTGTAAACAAGAGCTCTCAAGGAGTTTTCAGATTCTCAGCAGTTGAGTATCACTTTTAATCTCTCAATTGATCTGAATAACTTATAAGACTCATTCCCTATTTATAGAGGTTGGGTCTAGGGTCAGTCCTTATTAGATAAGGTCTCAAAAATTCAAATCAGAATCAAATTCGGATTAATACTGATGAAATTTATGTGAAAACACGTGATTTTTTTCCACGCATAGGCAGACCGATCTGTCTAATAGGCAGGCCGAACTTGAGGATCGGTATGTCGAACTGCCGACAAAAAAATCTCAGCAAATCTTTTATTTTCCACCTGAAAATAAATGAATTCCTAATAATTCTACAAGTTTATCTTGGTTTAATTTATTCAAAATTAAATCAACTGATAAACAAATAAGAATTATTCGATCCCAATAATTCAACAAGTTTCTCTTAAATTAATTTTGTCACAAAATTAATTCAACCGATAAACAGACCTGAATTATTTGATTATTTCGAATTTCAACCAATCTAATAAATTTGACATAAGTCACCAATTATTGGAAAAGTACGCCGTATCGTTATAGGATGTTGTGAGCTAGCAAAGGGGACCAAATGGACCTATATAGTTCAAGTTCCCGATAATTATGAAACCCAATATCCTAAATATACATTTCATAATTATCAACTCCAACGCTACTCCACTAAAAGCTTGGAGCTGCACTCTGGAACTATATAAAATTACAAAGCCTGTATAGCTAAGTCTCCATAACATATCATAGTGTATCGTATCCTTATAGGATTATCCATAATCGACTTAAGGACAAGTTTTGTCTTACCTTCTCGATTATTTTTATCTTATGTTCCACTATCTCACCATTGAAAAACTTACCATCTAAAGACAGTATACCATTCGGTTTCACCTATGTATCTAAATGGTTGAGTGCTTCAGTTTTTCAATTATAGGATAACGCATATAAGAGGATATCACCACTCCTAAAGAGGAGCTATGGATTCTATATCTATGAATAATAGGTCTACACACTATCAAGAGTCATGCCTCTAACGTACCAGCATGCATACTGTTGGGGGAAATCTTCACAATGAGAAAACCGTCTGAAGTTCATACCCTCTTTAAACCGAGCACCCGAACAGGTTGATTGAAAAGTCCAATCTGACCAGGATCTATCCGACCAGGGTCTGTCCAACCAGGATAGGATTTGTCCGACCAGGGTCTGTCTGACCAGGGTCTGTCCGACCAGGATCTGTTCGACCAGGACAGGATCCGTCCAACCAAGGACCCGTCTGACCAGGATCCTTTCGAGCAGGATCTATCTGACTTACCCAAAGACCACCACGTGGCACCATCTCGACCCTACGTTGGGCAATCCTCTTTCTTCGGATATCGTGACGCATGTCGCTAGACACCTAGGTTACGGACCAAACCGGTCCATACCTGGATCTAAGCTAAACTCTATAAATAGCAGCATTAACTCCACCACAAAGGTATAGGCATCCTTCCCTTGCCTACTCTACCTCTCCCTTAGCTCTTCTCGGTCAAAACACTGACTTAAGCATCGAAGTGCCATCGGCAGGCACCAAACCGGTGTCCCCTTACTCCAAGGCCTTCTCTCCTGTTGCAAATCCGACTAAACTAGGCTGAGCTAGGCAGAATAGAAGACAAAACAAGGAACCCGACCACTGTGCATCCCCGCACGCGGTGTTGTGCCAAACTCAAGCATCAACAATTGGCGATAGAAGGAAGGCCACACGCCTTTTTAGCAACCTCAGTTCTTCCCCCCAGACATTCCCTAGACGACCAACCGAGACCCATGGTCTAGGACAAAGAGTCTGACCAGGTCCGAGAAGGTTATGGCCAACCAGAGAGGCTAGGTCCAGGATGAAGAGTCCAACCAGGCTACGACCAAGACCCAAGGTCCAAGATGAAGAGCCCGACCAGGTCCGAGAAGGTTACGGCCGACAAGAGAGGCCAGGTGCAGGCTACGGTCGACCAGGTCTAGGAAGAAGAGTCCAACTAGGCTACAACCGAGACCCAAGGTTCAGGACGAAGAGTCCGACTAGGTCCGAGAAGGTTACGACCGACCAAAGAGGCCAGGTCTAGGCTACAGCCGACCAGGTTCGGGACGAAGAGTCCAAGCAGACTACGACCAACGGAGACCTAGGTCAAAGACAAAGAGTCCGACCAGGTCCAAGAAGGTCATGGCCGACTAGAGAAGAACAGGTCCAGGCTATAGCCGACCAGGTCTAGGACGAATAGTCCAAGAAGGCTACGACCAAAGAAGACCTAAAGTCCAGGACGAAGAGCCTGACCAGGTCAAAGAAGGTGACAACAGACCAGAAAAGACTAGGTCCAGACTACGGCCGACTAGGTCCAGGATTAAGAGTTCAACCATGCTACGACCTAGACCCAAGGTCTAAGACGAAGAGTCCGACCAGGTCCGAGAAGGTTACGGCTGACTATAGAGGCTAGGTCTAGGCTACAGTCGACCAGGTCTAGGCTACGGCCGACCAGGTCTAGGACGAAGAGTCCAGCCAAGCTACGACTGAGACCCAAGGTCCAAGATGAACAGTCCGACCCAGTCCGAGAAGGTTATGGCCAACCAAAGAGGCCAGGTCCAGGCTACAGGCAACCAGGTCTAGGATGAAGAGTCCAACCAGGCTACGACCGAGACCCAAGGTCTAGGATGAAGAGTTCGACAAGGTCTAAGAAGGTTACGGCAAACCAGAGAGGCCAGGTCCAAGCTACGGCTGACCAGGTCTAGGACGAAGAGTCCAACCAGGCTATAAACGAGACCCAAGGTCTAGGACGAAGAGTCCAACCAGGTTCGAAAAGGTTACGACCGACCAAAGAGGCCAGGACCAGGCTACAGCCGATCAGGTCCAGGACAAAGAGTCCAAGCAAACTACAACCAACGGAGACCTAGGTCCAAGAAAAAGAGTCCGACCAGGTCCAAGAAGGTTATGGCCGACCAGAGAAGACCAGGTCCAGGCTACGGCCGACCAGGTCCAAGACGAAGAGTCCAAGAAGGCTACGAAGACCAGGTCCAGGCTACGGCCGACCAGGTCCAGGACGAAGAGTCCAAGAAGGCTACGACCAACGAAGACCTAAGGTCCAAGACGAAGAGTCCAACCAGGTCCAAGAAGGTTACGGCTGACCAAAAATGACCCGGTCCAAGCTAGGGCCGACCAGGTATGGGACGAAGAGTCCAACCAGGCTACGACCTAGACCCAAGGTCCAGGACAAAGAGTCCGACCAGGTCAGAGAAGGTTACGGTCAACCAGAGAGGCTAGGTCCAGGCTACGGCAAACCAGGTCTAGGACGAAGAGTCCAACTAGGCTACGACCGATACCTAAGGTCCAGGACGAAGACTCTGACCTGGTTCGAGAAGGTTACGGCCAACCAGAGAGGCTAGGTCCAGGCTACGCCCGACCAGGTCCAGGACGAAGAGTCCAACCAGGCTACGACCGAGACCCATGGTCCAGGAAGAATTGTCCTACCAGGTCCAAGAAGGTTACGGCTGACTATAGAGGCCAAGTCTAGACTATGGCTGACTAGGTCCAGGACGAAGAGTCCAACCAAGCTGTGACCAAGACCCATGGTCTAGGACAAAGAGTCTGACCAGGGCCAAAAAGGTTACGGCTGACCAGAAAGGCCAAGTCCAGGCTACGACTGACCAGGTCTAGGACAAAGAGTCTAACCAGGCTTTGACCGAGACCCAAGCTCTAGGATAAAGAGTCTGACTAGGTCCGAGAAGGTTATAGCCGACCAGAAAGGCCAGGTCTAGGCTACGGTCGACCAGGTCCAGGACAAAGAGTCTAAGAAGGCTACGACTGAGACCCATGGTCTAGGATGAAGAGTCCGACTAGGTCCGAGAAGGTTACGGCCGACCAGAGAGGCTAGGTCTAGGCTACGGCCGACCAGGTCCAATATGAAGAGTTTAACCAGGCTACGACCGAGACCCAAGGTCCAGGATGAAGACTCCGACCAGGACCGAGAAGGTTACGGCCAACCAGAGAGGCCAAGTTCAGGCTACGGCCGACTAGGCCCAAGACGAAGAGTCTAAGCAAGCTACGACCAAGACCCATAGTCTAGGATGAAGAGTCCTACCAAGTCCGAGAAGGTTACGGCCGACCAGAGAGGCCAGGTCCAGGCTACGGTAGGCCAGGTCCAGGATGAAGAGTCCAACCAGGCTACAACCGAGACCTATAGTCCAGGACGAAGAGTCCGACCAGGTCCGAGAAAGTTACAGCCGATCAGAGAGGCTAGACCGACTAGGTTTGGGACGAAGAGTCCAACCAGGCTACGACCGAGACCCATGGTCTAGGACGAAGAGTCCAACTAGGTCCAAAAAGGTTACGGCCGACCAAAGAGGCTAGGTCTAGGCTACAGCCAACCTGGTCTAGGACAAAGAGTCCAAGCAGAGTACAACCAACAGAGACCTAGGTCGAAGACAAAGAGTCCGACGAAGTCCAAGAAGGTTATGGCTGACCAGAGAAGACCAGGTCCAGGCTACGGCTGACCAGGTCTAGGACGAAGAGTCCAAGAAGGCTACGACCAACAAAGACCTAAGGTCTAGGATAAAGAGTCCGACCAGGTCCAAGAAGGTTACGGTCGACCAAAAAAGACCAGGTCCAGGCTACAACCGACCAGGTCCAAGATGAAGAGTCCAGGAAGGATACGGTCACAAAAATTATTTCCCAACCACATCAAGACTTCGGTGCTGATGACCTCCATCACTAAAGCCTTAGGGGGCTACTGTTGGGGAAAATCTTCATGATGAGAAAACCGTCTGAAGTTTATACCCTCTTTAATCCGAACACCCAAACAGGTTGGTTGAAAAATCTAATCCGACCATGATCTGTCCAACCAGGGTCTATCCGACCAGGACAGAATCTATCCGACCAGGGTCTATCTGACTAGGATCTGTCCGACTAGGATTTGTCCAACCAGGACATGATTCGTCGAACTAGGGACCCATTCGACCAGGATAGGATCTGTCCGACTAGGATCCGTCCTAGCAGGATCTGTTTGACTTACCCAAAGACCACCACGTGGCACCATCTCGACCCTCTGTTGGGCAGTCCTCCTTCTCTAGAGATCGTGACATGTGTCGTTGGACACCTGGGTTACGGACCAAGCCGGTCCATACCTAGATCCAAGCTAAACTCTATAAATAGGAGCATCAACTCCACCACAAAGGTACAGGCATTCTTCCCTTGCCTACTCTGCCTCTCCCTTAGGTCTTCTAGGTCAGAACACTGACTTGAGCGTCGAAGTGCCCTTGCAGGCACCAAATCAGTGTCCCCTTACTCTGAGGTATTCTTTCCTCTTGTAGATTCAAACAGATTAGGCCGAGCCATGCAGAACAGAAGACAGAACCGGGAACCCAACCACTGTACGTCCCCACTCGCAGTGTTATGCCGAACTTAGGCATCAACACATACCACTATTAAAAATGTGGGTGTCACCCTTTGGTATATCAAAAGACACAAGTCAAGACAACGACCCACTATTCATCTCAAGATTAAGATACAACGCAAATGATTGTCTAAAGTGAATCGATTTGCTAAGAAAGAATTATTAATCCAAATCAATTTACTTTATGTCCCAATCCAACACATCGTCACCTATGACAAAGTGACAATGTTTCTATTCACGGAGTTCACCTCCGATGGCCAAGACAAACCATCTCATAAATGGATCAGCTAAATTGTTCTCTGATGCGATTTTGCACACCGTGACATGCCCACCCTCGATGAAGTCCTTTATCATATGATACTTTCGATCAATATGCTTACTCTTCTTGTAAAATCTTGGTTCCTTAGCATTAGCTACCACCGCACTATTATCACAGTACAATGATACCGCTTTATCCATATTAGGAACAACTCAAGATCCACAAGGAACTTACGGAGCCATACTGCTTCTTTTGAAGCATCACTAGCTGCCACATACTCGGCCTCCATCATTGAATCCAAAGTGCAATCTTGCTTCACACTTCTCCAATTGATGGCACCGTAGCCTAGAGTAAACACAAAACCCAAAGTCGATTTGCTAGAATCTAGACAGGATTGAAAATCCGAGTCAGTATATCGGAGAGGAGTTAAGTCCTCACCCGAATACACAAGCATGTACCCTTGAGTCCTTCTTAGGTACTTGAAAATATGCTTAACCGTAACTTAGTGGTTGGGTCCTGGATCCATCTAAAATTGACTTACAATCCCGACCCCATAATAAATATCCAGTCGTGTGCAAAACATAGCATACGTGAGACCACGCATTGCCAAAGCATAAGGCACTTTCTTCATGTATTCTCTTTCTTCATCAGACTTTGGTGAGTCTTTCTTAGAAAGAGTAATTCCAGACCTAGATGGTTGCCCACCTTTCTTAGAATCCTGCATTGCAAACCTCCTGAGAATTTTATCTATGTAGCCAGCCTATGACAAAGCTATCATTTTGTTCTTCCTATCCCGAAAGATCTAGATACTGAGAACAAAATTAGCCTCATCCAAGTCCTTCATGTCAAACTGTTTGGTCAACCATAATTTGATCGATGACAATGCCCAATGTCATTGCCAATAAGCAGAATGTCATCTACATAGAGCAGTAGAAAAACTACCTTCGGGAAGATCCATAAGCTCCAAGACCTAATTAGTCTCCATAGACTTCATCTCTGTGTTCATGGCCTCTGTCCAGAGATTCGAATCAAAATCCTCCATAACCTCTACGTAAGTAAAAGGATCCTTGTCATGTTCATCTGGTTCAGCCAAGAAGGCCTCACCATTGAACATATACCTTTCAGGTTGATGCCTGATCCTCCCACTACGCTGAAGCCCCTTAGGTTGTTGTTCAGGTTCGTTTGGTTTTTCTACACTGATCAGAATGGTTTCATTTGGAATCTCTGGAGTGATTAGATCACTCCTTAACTCCTTAAGCATCACTTTCCTTTGAGGCTTAAAGTCGGCCATGTAACTCTCCTCAAGGAAAGTTGCATTAGTTGAAACCACAACTTTATTTTCCTTTGGGTTATAGAAATAACCCCCTTTAGTCCCTTTTTGATATCCTACAAACACGTAAATTTCTAAACGTACTTCCAACTTATTTGCATCCTTAAACAGGACATGAGCCATACATGCCCATATGCGAATATGGTTTAAGGATGTCTTCTTGCCCATCCACAACTCGTGAGGAGTTCTAGGGACCGATTTTGAAGGCACATTGTTCAAAAGATAACATGCGGTTTGTAGTGTATATCCCTAAAGGGATAAAGGCAATGATGAATAACTCATCATGGACTTTACCATGTCGAATAAAGTCTTATTCCTTCTCTCCGCTATGCCATTCTGCTGCGGAGTGCTTGGCACAGTCAAATGGGATAAAATGCCATTCTCTAATAAGTGTCCTAAGAACTCATCAGAAAGGTATTCTCCACCTCGATCGGATTAAAGTGCCTTTATCGGTCTATCCAATTTCTTTTTTACTTCAGCCTGAAACTCCTTGAACTTGTCAAAAGTTTCACTTTTGTGGTGCATCAGGTACACATACCCATACCTTGAGTAATCGTCAATAAAAGTGACAAAGTACTCACACCCTTCTCGTGCCCAGATGTTCATTGGTCCGTAAACATCACTATACACAAGTTCTAGAACCCCTTTGGCTCTGTTGCCTTTAGACCCGAATGGTCTTCTGGTCATTTTACCCTCCAAACAAGATTCACATTGAGGTATAGATTCCACCTTTAAGTGACTTAGAGGTCTATCCCTTACCAGTCTTTGAATCCTATTTACGTTAATATGACCAATGCGCAAATACCAAAGATAAGTCTTATTAGAGTGAGAAGTTTTAAATCTTTTAGAGTTATTATCATTCATCTCAACATTAAGTAGTAAGTCCATCTTAGCCTTGATATATAAAATATAGATTATTTTGTATCCATCCATAACAGAAAAAAGATTTATTTTTACGAATCACCACTTTATCATTAAAAGAAACCAAGTAGGAGTCTTTAAATAAACAAGCTACAAAAATTAAATTCCTTTTAAATTTAGGAACATAAAAACAATCTCGCAAAATTAAATTCCTATAACTATCAAAATAAAGATAGACATCTCCCATTGCTTCTGCTAAGACCAAGGATCCATCATCCATCTGAAGCGTGAAGTCTTCATGTAGTAGACTTCTTGTTTCTCCCTGTAGAGAAACACAAACATGATTAGTTGCACCGAAATCTATGACCCAAATGTCACTAGATTCCTCAACCAAATAAGTTTCTAAATACAGAAGATCATACCTACCTCCTTTGGAAAGGAAGTCCTTGCAATGCTTCTTTATGTGCCCAACCTTCCCGCATAAGAAGCATTTAAGCTTCTTCGGGTTTTTCTTCTTCTTCTTCTTCTTGCTCTTGTTGTTAGCAGGAATAAAAAACTTCTCATTTTTGGCCCGTTGTCTCTTTCCAATCCTAGAGTTAGGATTGGTACTAGAAGCAGCTACCAAATTAGCCTCTCAACCAATAGGAGACTCCCTGATCAGTAGTTTGAACTCTTGTAACTATTTCATTAATTTTGTCAAGGTCATATCCCGCCTATTGCTTAAATTAGATGTAGCTCTAAATGGAATAAATTCCTTTGATGAAGTCTCAAAGACCATAGTCATCTGAGTTTCAGCATCAATGTCGGCTCCATTGGTTTAAGCCTCAGTGAGGTAACCCATGACCAACATCATATGCTCCTTTACAAATGTCCCCGGTCTCTGCTTACAGTTCAAGAGTTTTTGAAGCGCCCCTTGCCGCTTTGTTATGGCCTAGCCTCCAAACACGTCTTCTAGATTATCCAAGATCTACTTAGCAGTCTCATAATCCTCATGTTGAGTCTACAACACGTTATTTATGCTAGCCATAACATAGCAGTGGGCCTGATCGTTTATATCTTTCCAGCGATCGTACGCTTGGAATTGCTCATTGGTGGAATCTTTCGTAGGCTCGGGAGGACAAGGGGTTGTCAGCACAAATTTCAGTTTCTCAAAGGAGAGGACGATATCCATGTTCCGTTTCTAATCATTATAATTCTCTCCAGTTAATAGATTTTGTTAAGTATCGAAGATAAAGCGATTTTAGACATTTTAAATCTACAATAAAGAATCATATACCGAACATAAGCAAACATATCATAATTTAGTAACATAACACAATTATGTAAAAAAACATACAAATGTGTTTATGTGTCAAAACCTTGAAAATATCACAACCTTACAACGATAATTCCTAACTCATAATTTAACAAGCTCCTAGGGGAGTCATGCCAAACTCAATTAGAAACATGGATCCCCTCCTAATTAATAGATGCCATCTAGGACCCGTATGATCCAGCATATATTAATAATCGTTTCTTTGGCCATTAATTTTATTAACAGAGCTCCTAGGGGAGGTTAATAATAAAATTAACATGAGTGTATAACCATCATTTCAATATTTTATCCATGATTTACAATCACCACCTAGGGGTGTACAACCATAAATCATGCTAAAATACCTTATCCTTTTTGAGATCCAATCTAGTACATGATAGAAATCCCTTCCTAGGGGTCAGGACCACCATGTTCTTCCTATGGAACAACGATAGAGGCCTTAGGTCCTCTCTTCAAAAACTTTCTCCCACTCAATCTTTTGAAATCAAGGTTTTATTTTAAAAGACATGCATGAACAATTTTAATATGAGCGGCACTCCCTATTCTATGTGTCATGTTATCAATTACACATGGCAAATCATATTATAATGCAAACAAGCAAAACAATCAAGCAAAGCTAAATAACCGTAATATTATAGTTCCACCCTAGAGAATAGAAAATAAAGATTACAAGAGAATAATCAAAATATTTTATCGACTCTTCATCTTTGAATCTCCAAGCTGTATCCTTCTTCATGTAATGCCCATCTTCAAGGCTTCAATCCTGCATAGATCGAATGATTCATATTTTTGGTCATATCCAAATTTAATGTTTCTTAGAATTGTCCCAAAAATAAAATTAAAACTGGATTGAAAAACTACACCTTTTTTGGAGAAATTTCTAGCTCCTTGTCGGCAAGCCGATCTGGGTGATCGGCCTGCCGATCATGACCCACCACCCTGCCGATCTTTTCAGGCTGGCCTGCTGATACATGACAAATCGGCCTACCAATCTTAAAGTTTGGCCTACCGCCAGAGCCACCTGATTTCTACCCCATTGATGGCTTGCCTAACCTCACGTCTGGCCTGCCGATCTGCGACCATCGGCCTAACAAACTGAAGGGTTCGGCATGTCAACTGAGCAGAAATCATCCTTTCCAGAAAATATAATTTTTAATGCAATTTAGTAATTTTATTTTCAACAATTCAAAAACATAAAATCAGAGACTCAGGAAATACCTGGGAGCGTCATCACCCATCTTCTAGATCTGCCTTCTAGATCTGTCTTCTTTGAATGATTATTTAATTACAAAATTCTTACAAATTTAAAATTAAATAATAACTCCTAGACAAAGATGATAGTCCACCATCTAATACTTGAAAAACCAAGATATACATTCTAACCTCTAAGGAACCATAACCAGTATATATTAATTAATTAACAAATAATTAAATAATAATTTAATCAACCATAATTAATTAATAAGCATTCACCATATAAACCATGACAACATATAAAATATATAAAAACCTAGAGTGTCAACTCTCTATAAAATTAAATTCAAGTATAGGAGAGATTAAGATCACAAAAATTCATACACATAGCATGATCACAAACTCATAAATTTATGTAAAAACCATGGCTCTGATACCAATTGTTGAAAAAATAGTACGCAGTGGAATTTTAAAAATTTTATATAAGAGTATTTTTCAAAACACAAGTTTGACAAACTATATGCACGATCGGAGTAAGTGTGGGCTCACACGTATAGCTCTTCCTCCAGGTGACTCTCCTTCCAACCAATTGAAAGAACCCAAAGCTAGTGTTCTTGATTTGTGAACAAGAGCTCTTAGGGAGTTTTCAAATTCTCACCAGTTAAGTATCACTCTTAATCTCTCAATTGATCTAAATAATTTATGAGACTCACTCCGTATTGATAAAGGTTAGGCCTAGGGTCAGTCCTTATCAAATAAGGTCTCAAAAATTTGAATTAGAATCAACTTTGGATTAATATTTGATGAAATTTGTGTGAAAACGCGTGATTTTTTTTCACACATACGTAGGCCAATCTGTCTAATAGGCAAGCTGAACTTGAGGATCAACATGCCAAACTGCCGACAAAAAAATCTCAATGAATCTTTTATTTTTCACCTAAGATTCTGCAGGTTAAAGTCTTAGTTTTAATTCAAATAACCCAATAGAGAAGTTATCTAATTAAAACAACTTTATCTAGATAATCTCTAGGAAAATAAATGAATTCCTAATAATTCTACAAGTTTATCTTGATTTAATTTATTCAAAATTAAATCAACTGATAAACAGACAAGAATTATCCGATTCCAATAATTCAACAAGTTTATCTTAAATTAATTTTGACACAAAATTAATTCAACCGATAAACAGACATGAATTATTTGATTCTTTCAAATTTCAACCAATCTAATAAATCTGACATAAGTCACCAATTATTGGAAAAGTACGCCGTATCATTACAGGATGTTGTGAGCTAGCAAAGGGGACCAAATGGACATATATAGTTTAAGCTCCTGATAATTATAAAACCCAATATCCCAGATATACATTTCATAATTATCAACTCCAACGCTACTCCACTAAAAGCTTGGAGCTACACTCTCGAACTATATAGAATTACAAAGCCCGTATAGCTAAGTCTTCATGACATATTATAGTGTATCGTATCCCTATAGGATTATCCAGAACCGGCTTAAGGACAAGTTCTCTCTTACTTTCCCCATTATTTTTATCTTACGTTCCATTATCTCACCATTGGAAAACTTACCATCCAAAAACAGTATACCATTAGGCTACACCTATGTATCCAAATGGTTGAGCATTCCAGTTTTTTAATTACAGGATAATACATATTAGAGGATATCACTACTCCTAAAGAGGAGCTATGGATTTCATATATATGAATAATAGGTCTACGCTATCAAGAGTCATGCCTCCAATGTACAAGCATGCATACCACTATTAAAAATGTGGGTGTCACCCTTTGGTATATCAAAAGATACAAGTCAAGGCAACGGGCCCACTATTCATCTCAGGATTAAGATACAATACAAATGATCGCCTAAAGTGAATCGATTTGCCAAGACAGAATTATTAATCCTAATCAATTCACTTTATATCCTGATCCAACACATCGTCACCTATGACAATGTGCCAATGTTTATATTCATGGAGTCCACCTCTGATGGCCAAGAGATACTGTCTCCCAAATAGGGATATAGATAACATAACAATCTTTACATGAATAAAGCGCCCAACTTTATTCCCTCAGTGCCCAACTTTATTCCCTCGATTGCAGATTTTATGTTTTAGACCGTCACCTTAAGAATCATGTCTTCCACATAATTTGTCCATCATATGCCTAATTCTTAAAGGTTTAGACCGATAGTTTCAGACTATTATTTGCTTAACATACATTTAACAAATATGAATGTAAAGAGGACAAGATTTGGTATATTAACAATAAATGAATTCTTTATTGATAAAAAATGTCTCCAAAAACATATTACATTTTTACTCCTTACGGCATACATGTCTAACATAAAGCGATATTTATTTAGTCTATCAGGTCTTACAAGTGTTATCAAAATAGGACACTAAATCAACAAAGAAATCTCAAGATAAAGACCGCATAGGCAAATATAGAGAAAAAGGTTCTAGTGTCAAGCCACTTCTCTTGGATAACATCAACTATGCCTATTAGAAGGCATGAAAGTAGAAATTCCTAAGCATCAGTCATGAAAATGTCTAGAGAACTGTTGAACTCACTAGTCGCCACCAACAACAAAAGTTGATGGAGTTACTAAACTCAAAGACACGAAAGGCTAGTCGTCAATGGAGTGGGATTTAGCTACTTAGAATGCGAAAGGTCTAAACGTCATATTTAATGTCATTGATGCTAACAAGTTCAAGCTTATCTCTACATGTCGCTACAACAAATTCGAGATTATACGACTCTTAGTTAACGACTGTTTCTCAAAAATTGTCATGATAAAGGGAAAAAATGTGGGGATTTATGCCCGCAAAGACGAAAACCATCATGTCATGGATGACGTCTACCATGATGGTTTTTTAAAAACCATCAATGTAAGCCTTACAATGATAGTTTTTTAAAAAACCATCGTGGTAAATGCCCGGCATACCACGGCGGTTTTTTTTTTTTTTCAAAAACCATCATCGTGGCTTACTTAAAATCCCTTTTTCCACCTCAACAATTAGACATAAGTCAAAAACTCACCTTTCAAATACAACACAAACCCATCCAAAACAGCTACCGTCGTCGACTCTCCGCCTCCACACTCCATAATCTCATTCCAAATTGTAAATTTTTGTTAGAAATTAATAAATTGTTTTTTATTTTGTTGTTTAATTAATCCAAAATTGATAAATTATTGTTGATTTTGTTGTTTAATCCGTGATTGTTGTATTATGGATCATGGGTATGATTTATTTGTTTTATAATAGGTATGTGTAATTTGTTTTATGATTGATGAATGTTTTTGTTTTATGATTAGAATACATATGGTGGGTGCGTATATAATTGGTGAATTTAATTTGAATTGAATATTTGGTATTTATTATTTCAATTTAGGACTTGCGAAATGGATGGAAAATGGATGTGAGATTTTCGATTGTCTAGAGAATATGTGAATGGTATGGAAGAGTTTTTGGATTTTGCCAGAAGTCATGCCAATGGTGATAAAATTTGGTGTCCTTATGTTCAATCTATAAATGCATCCAATTCTACTTGTTAGAGGACATTTATTTCGGAATGGAATTATAAGTAGTTATCAACGTGGCATTTTCATGGCGAGTTTATTTCAATCCAACTTTAGCAAGTAAAGAAAAGGAAGCTATAATGGAGGATAATATGAATGATCACGACAATATGGTTGACATGGTCAATGATTTGGAAGAACACTTCTTACACCGTCTGGATTTATTTGAGGCAATGATGAATGATGCCGAGACACCCGTGTATGAGGGGTGTACCAATTTCACCAAATTGTCTGCTTTAGTTGGATTATGGAATTTGAAAGCGTCGGGTGGGTGGTCAAATTCTAGTTTCACAAAGCTTTTGAAATTTTTAGGAAGGCTTCTACCAGAGGGTAATAAATTACCAACTAGTATGTATGAGGCTAAGAAGACTTTGAGCACTTTGGGAATGGAGTATGAGAAAATTCATGCTTGTGAAAATGATTGTGTTCTTTATAGGAATGAGTATGAGGACGAGAATTATTGTCCGGTTTGTCAACAAGCAAGGTGGAAGAAAGGAAAGGAGCCAAAAGATGGTAAGAATGGAGTGCCAAAGAAAGTGTTATGGTACATTCCACCGGTACCACGTTTGAGGCATTTATTCAGAAACCCAGAACATGCCAAGAATTTGACATGGCATCATGACAAATGGGTCAATGATGGTATGCTTAGACATCTAGCGGATTCATCACAATGGAAGACTTTTAAAATCGATCATCCTAAATTTAGTGCAGATTTAAGAAACGTACATTTCGCTTTGTTGATGGATAGAATGAACTCACATGGTAACATGAGTAGTAGGCATAACACTTGGCCCGTAATACTTGTTAACTACAATCTTTCTCCAAAGATGTGCATGAAGCGAAAGTTTCTAATGTTGCCTTTATTGATTTTAGGTCCTCAACAACTAGGCAATGACATTGATGTATACTTGGTACTCTTAATCGATGACCTAAAAAACTTGTAGGAAAATGGAGTCGAAGTTAGAGATGCTTACCGAGAGGAGACGTTCACACTCTGTGCAATGTTGATATGGACAATTAACGCTTCCCCGCATATGGCAATTTATTTGGTTATTCGGTGAAGAGTGCTATTGGTTGTCCTTTTGTATAACAAAAATGTCTCACAAATGGTTAAAGAATGGTAAGAAAACTATTTTTCTTGGTCATAGAAGATGGTTGCCAAGAGAACATCATTACAGCAAACAAAAGAAAGCCTTTGATGGCAACAACGAAGAAAGAGACCCTCCTCGTGCTTTGATGGGTGAACAAATATTTGAAATGGTAAAAGATATAAGAGTGGTATTCAGGAAGAGAAAGCAAGGTAAGGACAAGCCGTGATTGACGGACCATGGAAAAAAAAAAGATCTATCTTTTTTGATCTTCTATACTAGAAGACACTTTTTGTTTGTCATTGCTTGGACGTTATACATATTGAGAAAAATGTTTGTGAATCAATAGTCGGCACGTTGTTTGACGTTCTAGGCAATACTAAGGATGGTGAAAAAGCACGGTTGGATCTCATGAAAAAAAAGATTAGGCCTAATTTGTTTCTTGAGAAAAAAGGAAACTATACTTACTTACCTCCGACAAAGCACATATTATCAAAAGGGGGAAAGAGAAAGCTTTGTGAATGGCTTGCTTCCTTGAAACTACTAGACAGGTATTCTTTGAACTTTAAAAAGTTGGTGTCGGTGAAGGATTTGAAACTTATTGGCATGAAAACACATGATTGTCATGTGTTGATATAGCAATTACTACCATTTGTATTGTGGGGATTTCTAACAAAGGAAGTGAGATTTACAATTATCAAGTTGTGCTCGTTCTTCAATTCAATATGCTCGAAGGTAATTGATCCACTTATGCTAGATTCATTACAATCAAAGTTGGTACAAAACTTATGCATGCTTGAGAAGTATTTTCCATTGGCATTTTTTGACATCATGATTCATCTAACGATGCACTTAGTATGTAAAGTTAAGTTATGCGGACCAGTGTATTTGAGATGGATGTACCCATTTGAAAGATATATGAAGGTTTTGAAGGACTATATGAATAATCAAAATAGGTAGGAGGGATGTGTTGTAGAAAGTTACATAGTTGGAGAATCGGTTGAATTTTGCTCTAAGTACTTGTCTAATGCTGAAGCAATTGGGGTGCCAAAGACTATAAACATTGAGGCTAGGGGACTATCCACTAGCAATCCTTCCTTAGTAAATTGATAGGAGTGGGAGCAAGCTTGTCTTTATGTCTTGCACAATGCTAATGAAGTGGAGCCTTTCATTGAGGTGCACATGAATGAACCTTTTGGTTGTGGATTAAAGCACACATCTATGGTAAGTGCTCCACATCACAAGATGGAGGCATGTCACAAGACTTGAAGAACCTAGCTCGAGGACTGTCGTCGGTAGTTACAAGGTATACATCCTACTCCATAAATGGTTACACTTTCTGCACTCGTGAAAGAGATAAGAAGCATCCTATCCAAAATAGCAGTATGGCTCTCTGTGCTGAGGCTATACATATTGCCTCCGCTAAGGACAAGAATCCGATATATGGGACCATGAACTACTTTGGTTTCATTGAAGATATTTGGGAACTTGGGGGATAGTGCATAGCACTTTTTAAGTGCAAGTGGGCCGACAATAACTATGTTAAGCACAATAATGACAGCATCACAGTGGTAGACCTTAGAAGATTAGGATACAAGAATGATCCCTTCATTATGGCATCACAAGCAATCCAAGTTTTTTGTACTATGGATCCCCAAGACATGGAATTGTCTCTAGTCGTCCCAATGAAGCCAAAAGTAGTTATCGACGGTAAAGAAGTTGCCAAGGATTGCACAAACATCCCTTTATTCACAAAGGGATTGCCACTGATTGAAGAGATAGATGATTTTGAAGATGATGTTTTGCACTTGCTACGTGAAAATGTGGAATGGATATGTATTGAGGAACCAATGAAAAAACAAGAGAAAAAATGTTAATTTATTTATAACATATATATATATATATATTTCCTTGTTTAGTTTTTCACTTTTTCTTAAGGGTTTTGGATCTCTATTTATAGCTATATTTGTGATGAAAACAGGGAAAAGTAAACATTCTGGGCCATTAGATGCTTAACATAAGGGCTGGCCACCCTGGGCAGAAGAGAAAAATATATGTATATGGTAATTTGGACCTTTTTTTTATGACGGTTTTCTGAAGAAACCATTGTAAAAAAATATTCCATGATGATTTCTGTAGAAACTGTCGTGAAAAGGTAGCGAACCTTACATGATAGTTTTCTTCAAAACCATCATATAAGCTTTACCTTACACAATGGTTTTTAATGAAACCATTGTGTAAAGTGAGACCTTACACGACAGTTTTTTATGCCTTTAAATTTTTGAAAATCGTGCGCTATGATTTTATTTGACTTCGATCCTCTCTCTCTAAAAGCTCTCTCTCTCCATTCATTGCTTCATTGTCGTCGCTTTGCCACCGTCGTGCCTCTGTCATCGCTCTGCCACCGGTAAGTCCTCTGACTCTCTCTCCTTTTCCCCTTCCCCTCTGTCTTTCCTCTTCCCGCTCCCCCTGCCCCCCTTCTCTGCCATTTCCCCCCATCCCCTCCTCCCCCACTCACCCCTTCCCCCTCCCCTCTCTCTCCTCTCTTCTTCCTCCACCCCACCCAGCCCACCACCCCGCCCCTTCTCCCTCCCCTCTCTCTCCTCTTCCCCCTCCCCCCCTACCCCCTCCTCCGCCATTTCCCCCTATCCCCCTCTGCCCCCACCCGCCCCTTCCCCCTCCCCTCTCTCTCTCCGCTTCCCCCTCCCCCTACCCCACCCGCCCTCTACCCCGCCCCTTCCACCTCCCTTTTCTCTCTCTTCTCTTCACCCTCTCCTCTTTCCCCCTCCCCCCACCACCCTGCCCACCCTTCCACCCCACTTGCCCACCCCCCCCGGGTACCCTGTCGACCCCGCCACCATGCCCACCCCTCCACCCTACACCCAACCCTACCCCACCCCCACCCCCAGCCCCACCCCACGCCCACCCCGCCCTGCCCCACCCCCTACCCCGCACCTACCACCCCTTCCCCGTCCTCAAATTTTATTTTGTTGTTTTTAATTATGACATTGTATAATCCCTTCATTATGTGAATATGCAAAATTTAAGCAATATGTGCAATATATTAATATGTGTATTAATTTGTGAAATTATGTGAATATGTGAAAATGTGTAATTGAAATTGTAAAATTGTGAATATATATAATTGAAATTGTGAAATTGTGAATATGTCAACATGTAAAGTTGTGATATAATTTAATTGTAAATTACGTGAATATGTGAAATTTAAGCAATATGTGTAATATGTTATGCTTGTATAATCAGGTAAGGACCTAACTCCTCTAGGATATACTGATTCAGATTTCTAATCCTATCTGGATTCTAGGAGATTGACTTCGGGTATTGTGTTTACTTTGGGCAGTGGTGCCTTCAGTTGGAGAAGTGTGAAGCAAGATTACACTTTAGATTCAACAATGGAGGACAAGTATGTGGCAGCTAGTGATGCTTCGAAAGAAGTAGTGTGGCTCTACAAGTTTCTTAGGGATCTTGAGGTAGTTCCTGGTATGGATAAAGCGGTATCACTATACTATGATAACAGTGTGGCAGTAGCTAATGCTAAGGAACCAAGATTTCATAAAAAGACCAAGCATATTGATCAGAAGTATCATGTGAATAAGGACTTCATCGAGGGCAGGCATGTCACGGTATGCAAAATTGCGTCAAATCATAGTTTAGCTGATCCATTCACAAAGACACTTACTAGGAGAGTCTTCAAGAGGCATGTGTAAGCTATGGGGATGTGAGATTTGTCATATTTACTCAGTTAGTGCAAGTGGGAGATTGTTAGATGTGTATGCCCTAAGGAGTAAAAGTGTAATATGTTTTTGGAGACATTTTTATCAATAAAAAATTTATTTATTATTTATATACCAAATCTTGTTCTCTTTATATTCATATTTGTTGAATGTATGTTAAAAAAAATAGTCTAAGACTGTCGGTCTTTAAGAATTGGGCATATGATGGACAGATTATACAAAAGACACGATTCTTAAGGTGACGGTCCGAATCATAAGATCCACAATCGATGGAATAAAGTAAGCATTTAATTCATGCAAAGATTATTATATTGTCTATATCCCTATTAGGAGATGGTTTGTCTTTACCATTGGAGGTGGACTCTGTGAATAAAAACATTGGCACATTGTCATAGGTGATGATGTGTTGGATCAGGACAAAAAGTGAATTGATTTGGATCAATAATTCTGTCTTAGCAAATTGATTCACTTTAGACAATCATTTGTATTGTATCTTAATCCTGAGATGAATAGTGAGCCCGTTGTCTTGACTTATGTCTTTTGATGTACCAAAAGGTGACATCCACATTTTATAGTGGTACGCATGCCGGTACATTAGAGGCATGACTCTTGATAGTGTAGACCTGTTATTCATAGATATGGAATCCATAGCTCCTCTTTAGGAGTAGTGATATCCTCTTATATGCGTTATTCTGTAATTGGAAAACTGGAGCGCTCAACCATTTAGATACATAGGTGTAACCGAATGGTATACCGTCTTTGGATGGTAAGTTTTTTGATGGTGAGAAAATAGAACGTAAGATAAAAATAATCGGGAAGGTAAGACAGAGCTTGTCCTTAAGCCGATTATAGATAATCCTATGGGGATACAATACATTATGATATGTCATGGAGACTTAGCTATACGGGCTTTGTAATTCTATATAGTTCGAGAGTGTAGCTCCAAATTTTTAGTGAAGTAGCGTTGGAGTTGATAATTATGAAGAATATATATGGGATATTGGGTTTCATAATTATCAGGAGCTTGAACTATATAGGTCCATTTGGTCCTTTTTGCTAGCTCAAAAAAATCCTATAACGATATAGCATATTTTTCTAATAATTGGTGACTTATGTCAGATTTATCAGATTGACTGAGATTCAGTAAAATCAAATAATTCATGTTTGTTTATTTGTTGAATTAATTTTGTGATAAAATTAGTTCAAGATAAACTTGTTAAATTATCGGAATCAAATAATTCATGTCTATTTATTGGATGGATTAATTTTGAATAAATTAATTCAAGATAAACTTGTTGAATTATCAAGAATATTTATTTTTCTAGAGATTATCTAGATATGACTGTTTTAATCAAATAACTTTTCTATTGGGTTATTTGAATTAAAACTGAGGCTCTATCCCAAGAATATCGGGTGGAAAATAAAGATTTGCAGGGATCTTTTATCAAAGGTTTGACAGGCCGATCTTTAAGTTTGGCCTGCCGATTGAGGAGGTTCGGCAGGCCACTTTGCTAGTTTGGCCTGCCGACCGGTGATAAAAGGATCATGTGTTTCCACATAGATTTGATTAGATATTGTTTCTAATTTGATTTTGATTCAAATATTTGCGGCATCATCTAATAACAATTGACTCCTGGGCCCAACCTCTATAAAAAGGGAGTGAGTCTCGTTATTATTTAGATTAGTTGAGAGATTAAGAGTGAGACTCTGCCGGTGAGACTCTAGAAACTCCCTGAGAGCTATTGTTCACAAATCACGAACTGTAGCTTTGGGTTCTCTCAATTGGTTGGAAGGAGAATCACCTGGTGGAAAAGCTAAACGATGTGAGCCCACACTCACTCCAATCAAGGATAGAGAATAGCAAAGAAAGCTAGTTGGTTAAAGTCCTTCTAGAAAGTTACTTCTTTTCATTGATTGTAGAAGCTTTTTGGCACACACAAAAGGTTAGTAAGATCTAGTTAATTTATGCATATTGCATGTTAAACTTCAATTTTTGAAAATACTCTAATATAAAAATTTTAAAATTTCGCTGCGTGCTATTTTTCTAACACGTTTTTCTCTACACTGATTACAAGAGCTCTTCAGCATACAAAGGTTAGTAAGATTTGATTAATTTATGTATATAGCATGTCAAACTTGTATTTTGAAAAATAATCTGATTTAAAATTTTTGAAATTCTGCTACATACTTGTTTTCCAACAGATGCTCAATTTACGAATTATACTACTTGACAACAATAACATACACATGTGTTTGCGAAATTCGTATCAAGCTTTTGGTGCTATTGTTAGGGATTGATTTTAATATTAATATCATTACTAAGAACTCTAACTTTACTTTGAATAAATTCTAACTTTGCTTTGAATTTATTCTTTGTCTATAGCTATTCTTGTTTTCTTTCTTCAGGCATTTTCTTAGGTATATGAGATAAGTTGAAAGTACTAACTTGTTTCCTTGGGATTCAGAAATTGAGTGCACTTGTCACTGGAGTTGAAAAGAGAAAATAGAGGCTACTAGACGGTTACAAGAAATTATGGATGACGTTGGAAGTGTAGACAATGGAATCAATTAGCAAGAAGCTAGGAATAACCAACAACAAGCTGGGAACAATCGAGCATTACGAGGGCAACAAGCTAGGGGTTGTCAAATAGGAGTTCTAAATGATGATCCAAATGCCTATATTGCCAACTTTCTCGACATTTGTGACACCTTAAAGAACAATGGTGTTTTTGATAATGCCATTAGACTAAGATTGTTTCCGTTCTCACTTCACAACAAATCTAAGAGTTGGCTAAATTCTCTACCGTCGAAAATCATCACTACTTGGGATGCCTTAGCCCAAAAGTTCCTAACGAAGTTCTTCGTTCTGGTTTGGACTTCGGTAGTGGTCTCTCTACTTTTTTGTTCTGAACTCTGGTTCATTCTACCACCTGTTTGCATCATTTATTTTTCTCTTCTAAGTCTATCCACCCCTTCACTGGATATAGGGCCTCTTAAATTGTCTACAATTAGTTTGAGCATATACTATTCTTGAATAGTAATTTGTGTAATAATCCTGTCTTTAACACTTGTCTTTGCCTCTTTAATAGGTTTGGCTTAAGGATAAATTCTATTTTACCTTCCCAATTATATTTATCTTAAGTTTTATTATCTCGCTATTGGAATTCTTAATATTCATAATCAATACGAATAGTATAACATTCGTTTACACGTGTGTATCTAAATGGTTGAGTGCTCTAGTTTTCAATTAGAAGAAAATGCCTATAAGAGAATATTGTTGACTCTATAAAAGAGCCATGGATTCCATATCTATGAATAATGAGTCTACGTCATGCAAGAGTTATGTCTCTAACATACTAGTATTCATGCCTTTATATGATTCAAGATATTACCCTTTGATACATTAAAAGACACAAGTTATGAACATGAACCCATTGATTCATTTCAGGATTAAGATGTAACACATATGATTGTCTAAAGTGAATTGATTTATTCAAATAGAATTATTAATTGAACCAACTCATCTTTAGTCATGATCTAATATATAGTCACTAATGACAAGATACTAACGTCTCTACTCATGGAGTCCCACTCTAATAACTAAGACAAGTCATTTCCCATTAGGGATGTGGACAACATAACAATCTTAATATAAATAAAGTGCCTAACTTTATATCCTTGATTGTGAACTTTTTGTATTTAGACTATTACCTTAAGATTCATGTTTATAATCTATCCATCATATGCATGATCTTAAAGGTTTAAATTGATAATCTCAGACTTTTGTTTACTTATCATACATTCAACATAAATGAACATAATCACTACAAGAAAAACTATATTTAACGACATATTATTTACGACATATAGTTTTTGAATGTCGTTGAAAAGTACATACACATCTCCAACAAACATGTCATTAATGACATTTGAAACAATAATTAACTACATCTATATAGACGTCGTATTAAAGGTCTCCTTTTAATGACAATAGTTTAGTATCGTTAAACTATTTAACGACAAGTAGGAGATGTCATCAAAGTCTTGGAGATTCTACGACACCCTTTATAGATGACATCTTAACCAATATCGTCTATAAAGGGTATCATAGAATCTCCAAGGCTTGATGACATCTCCTACTTGTTGTTAAATAATTTAACAACACTAAACTATTGTTGTTAAAAGGAGACCTTTAATACAACATCTGTATAGATATTGTTAATTATTGTTTTAAATATCGTTAACGACATCTTCGTTGGAGATGTCATTGTATGTACTTTACAACGACATTTAAAATCTACATGTCGTAAATAATATGTCATTAAAAGTAGTTTTTGTTGTAGTGAAGAGAATATGTTTGATGTATGAAATAAATAATAAACTTTTTATGGATTAAATGTCTTGAAAACAAGTACGTCATTTAATTCTTAGAGCACTTAGTCTAACAGTATTATCATCATGCACAAAACGCCTGATCTTACGGTGTGTGGTGATGATTAACCTGAAAAATATAGTTCAAAATTATTTAAACTAAAACAATTAAGTTTTTATGTTTGAAATTTGAAACAAGATCAACTGTGCAAAATCCCTGCAGAAACTTATAGAAAACTATTGAAACAAATTGAATTAATTTGGATCTAGACTCAACTATGTGCAAAATGAATCTGACAAAATTCAAATTATATATTATCTAGAAATCCTTACATCCACGTTGAATTAAATTCAACTCCAGCAAGCAAATTTGGATCATACCTAAATTTAAGCACCACATAACCCAAACAAATTAATCACTCAAAATTCAAACTAACTTACCATACAAAAAACAAGATTCATAAAAAAATGATGGTTTTTTTATAAAAACTATCGTTAAAAGTCTTGAAAATTATTTCCTCCCTTAAATAACATTTTCTCCAATACTATTGACAAATAACATTTTCCCAAAGTGTAAAATATAAAAATCCTCATCATAATCTTCATCAGCATGCAAATGACGCAAATACTCCAAATTTGAAAGTATAAATATTAATTAATACAAAATTCTTGAATACAAATAAAAACTCGTATATAATTCTAATATTAATTAATAAAATTCTTGATAGTGGTGGCCGTGGACATAATGATAAGGATCACAGCAGCAACAACGGTCATGGTTGTAGAGGTCAAGTTGGAGGTGGTGGTAGCCGTTGAGGGAGTTAGGAAAAGAGAAATGGAATATTAGAGAGGAAACCTTCAAGGTTTGGGAGTAGGGGAACTCGAGAGAGAGTGAAGAAGTGAAGGAGAAAGACTAATTTAGACAAAGAGTAGGATTTGAGAGAAAGCTTAGAGATTGAAGATTAGAAAATAATGAAGATAGAAGAAAAGGCTCAAAAAAATTTGAAAATTTGTGAAAGAGAAGAATTAGCGAAAAAGTCCATTTTTTTTGAAATTTTTGACATTCAAGGATTATTTCTGTATTTTGAAATGCAAAAATTCTCTATTGCCTTTTCGTTGCAGATATTACTACAATAATTTTTTGAAAATTGTGATCTAATGTACACGTACAGATTTCCAAAATTCAAAAATTCCTTGTTGCCTTTTTGTTTTTAGGATATTTTTCTCATTTTCAATGGTTTTGATACCTTTTTTTTTTTTTTGAACCCACCTACAACAAAAATATTTTTGAAAACATCCCTCAAAAAGACCCAAAAATGAAAATAAAAAACTTGTTTTTTTATAATTTTCTATCTTCTCTCTCACACCCTTAATCTGTCTCTCCTCTCAACAATTGTCCCCAACTGCCTCTCAACCTAGAAATCTGACGCCTCTGGCATCCGACATACATCGCTGAAGAACGCTGAAGGACATCATCGATCATTATTAGATCTCAATACCGCCACCACGGCAATCGTGACCTCCTCGCCTATGTCAGAGTTCGTCCCATCTTCATCGATCGCTGGCCAAGCAACCCACCCATCAATCACGACCTACCCCTACTGACCTAGCTATCGAAGTCCCTCACCATCATTGGATTGCAATGGATGTGCGATCTCAATCACAGAGGGGCCGTTGGTGGCTTAAGGGGGAGAGATTCCGTCAAATCTGTCAGTGCCAACTTCCTTAAATTCACGAATATGAACATAAGGGTTTTCACTTTCTAATCTAAAAAAGGTTGGCACATAAATAACTTGAGAAATTTAATTATAAGAATTTTTGAGTGCACTACAAAGTTAGCAGCATACCGAGAAGCACTCTAGCATATATTAGATCCTTAATTACCAATTAATTTAAAATCAGAGCTTCACAAGTAGCAATTTCGATAAGAAATGCTACGCGAACTTAGACAGTGATATTGTCAAAAACTATGTCATTAACGAGTCTAGATACTAAAAAAAGTCAAGCATAGATTTTTATTAAGTCTAGAATAAATTTACGAGTGTCCTCACCTTTGAAACTGATGAACACATCGTACTTGTATGAATAATTCGGGATGGAAGAAGAAGAAACAACAACAGCCATAGTCATAGATACTAGTGCTATTACTCTTTTGATTACGAGAGACTTTTCTCTTTGGGTAAGTTTTTAATATGAGAGAAAGAGTTGACGCGTGTTGATAAAGTCGGGAAAAACAAAATAAATGATAAGGTAAATGTATATAAAAATAAATAATAATAATAATAATAATAATAATAATAATAATAATAAAGACTTATGGAGATAATCATACTGTTTGGAAGTCAATGATGAACACAACATCAATATGAATAGAGTAAATGTACACTATTTTTTGGTTCTTTATTTATTTTTAGGTTTTAAGCTTGGAAAGTAAAAAGAAATTGTCAGGAAAAGAGAAGATGCACCTAACCTGTAAAGCTTAGTTTTTTTTTTAATTTAAATAGACCCTCAAAGATAGTTGTTGACAGCAGAATAAGTGTACACAATTCTTCTTGTTCTTTATTTATTTTTATTTTTTTTAGCTCGGAAAGTGAGAAGAAATTGTGAGGAAAAAAGAAGACACACCTAACCTGTAAAGCTTAGTGTTTTTTTTTTTAATGGACTCTTATAGATAGTTGTTGATAGCGGAGTAAATGGACACTATTCTTCTTGTTCTTTATTTATTTTATTTTTTAGCTCGGAAAGTGAGAAGTGATTGTGAGGAAAAGAGAAGATACACCTAACCTGTAAAGATTGGCTTTTTTTTTTTTTTAAATGGACACTTAAAGATAGTTGTTGACAGCTTAATTATTGTGCATTTTGTTAGTTTGATTCTTAAACCAATAACAAAATTAGTGTTGATTGATCTCTCTCTCTTTTAATTAATGTTACAAAGGGAACGATATGTACAGATGGTTATTTGATGGCAAGAATAACATATTATAAAGCCAGTTGAGAAACCAAGTGCTAACATTGGATCGAGGCCTTAAAGAATAAAGCCAGCTTTTGGTTTTATATTTCAAAGAGAAAGGAAAAAAATTTCAATTATATGGAATCGGTAATGTCAGGGTAGTTGTAAAAAGTGGCAACAACTTTCTTAAATTCACGAATATGAACATAAGGGTTTTCACTTTCTAATCTAAAAAAGGTTGGCGCATAAATAACTTGAGAAATTTAATTACATGAATTTCTGAGTGCAATACGAAGTAAGCAGTATACCGAGAAGTACTCTAACACGTATTAGATCCTTAATTGTCAATTAATTTAAAATCAGAGCTGCCGGGCAGCAATTTCGATAAGAAATGCTACGCGAACTTGAAAAATGAAACTGTGAAAAACTATATCATTACCGAATCTAGATACTAAAAAAAGTCAAGTATAGATTTTTATTAAGCCTAGAATAAATTTACGAGTGTCATCACCTTTGACACTGATAAACACATCGTACTTGTATGAATAATTCGGGATGGAAGAAGAAGAAACAACAACAGCCATAGTCATAGATACTAGTGCTATTACTCTTTTGATTACGAGAGACTTTTCTTTTTGGGTAAGTTTTTAATATGAGAGAAAGAGTTGACGCGTGTTGATAAAGTCGGGAAAAACAAAATAAATGATAAGGTCAGGCTCAGTATTACGAGTATTATATAAACACTTGAGCTCCAAGACAAAAAAAATGTTGTTAAGCATGTGCTTTGTATATTTCAAAAGGCAATTTCCTTGAAGGAAGATGTAAGAAGCAAGAAGTATATAAAAATAAATAATAATAATAATAATAATAATAATAATAATAATAATAAAAGACTTATGGAGATAATCATACCGTTTGGAAGTCAATGATGAACACAACACCAATATGAATAGAGTAAATGTATACTATTTTTCTGGTTCTTTATTTATTTTTAGGTTTTAAGCTTGGAAAGTAAAAATAAATTGTCAGGAAAAGAGAAGATGCACCTAACCTGTAAAGCTTAGTTTTTTTTTTTTAATTTAAATAGACCCTCAAAGATAGTTGTTGACAGCAGAATAAGTGTACACAATTCTTCTTGTTCTTTATTTATTTTTATTTTTTAGCTCGGAAAGTGAGAAGAAATTGTGAGGAAAAAAGAAGATACACCTAACCTGTAAAGCTTAGTGTTTTTTTTAATGGACTCTTATAGATAGTTGTTGATAGCGGAGTAAATGGACACTATTCTTCTTGTTCTTTATTCATTTTATTTTTTAGCTCAGAAAGTGAGAAGTGATTGTGAGGAAAAGAGAAGATACACCTAACCTGTAAAGCTTAGTTTCTTTTTTTTGTTAATGGACCCTTAAAGATAGTTCTTGACAGCAGAGTAAATGTACACTATTCTTCTCGTTCTTTATTTATTTTTATTTTTTAAGCTCATAAAGTGAGAAGAAATTGTAAGGAAAAGAGAAGATACACCTAACCTGTAAAGATTGGTTTTTTTTTAAATGGACACTTAAAGATAGTTGTTGACAGCTTAATTATTGTGCATTTTGTTAGTTTGATTCTTAAACCAATAACAAAATTAGTGTTGATTGATCTCTCTCTCTTTTAATTAATGTTACAAAGGGAATGATATGTACAGATGGTTATTTGATGGCAAGAATAACATATTATAAAGCTAGTTGAGAAACCAAGTGCTAACAATGGATCGAGGTTTTAAAGAATAAAGCCAGCTTTTGGCTTTATATTTTAGAGAGAAAGGAAAAAAAATTTCAATTATATGGAATCGGTAATGTCAGGGTAGTTGTAAAAAGTGGCAACAACTTCCTTAAATTCACGAATATGAACATAAGGGTTTTCACTTTCTAATCTGAAAAAGGTTGGCACATAAATAACTTGAGAAATTTAATTACATGAATTTCTAAGTGCAATACAAAGTTAGCAGTATACTGAGAAGTACTCTAACACGTATTAGATCCTTAATTGCCAATTAATTTAAAATCAGAGATGCCGGGCAACAATTTCGGTAAGAAAGCTACGCGAACTTGGCAAATGACACTGTCAAAAACTATGTCATTATAGAGTCTAGATACTAAAAAAAGTTAAGTATAGATTTTTATTAAGCCTAGAATAAATTTAAAAACTCAACACAATCAAAATCGGTACGCAATTAAACTTATATCAATATCAGTTCATGCTGTGGTTGGTGTGTCATTGTATTTGAAAAATTGGAGGAGACTTGTTAGATATTAAAACCTTCTATAAATTAAGTTAGTCATTAATGACAGTATAAGGATTTATCTATTTAGTAAAAAGCTTGTAAGAAAAGGCAAGGTACAAATAGTAACCCATGAATCATGTTTTACATAATAATGATTGTCCTTGTTGCTTCTTTGAGTCACAAAACCCACCCACCATATGAGAGAATGGCACCACAATTAGTCAGAACTAAGCCAATTTTTAATTCAACTAAGTCACTTAGAAGCTTAATTAATCATGAGTTAGATGGAGCAGTTAGATTAAACAATGGTCTATAAATACTTGGACTATCAAAAGACCCCACTTTTGTCTCTTTCCTTTTCTCATGTTGCCTCCCAACACTGACGACCCTCAAAGGAATTCCCAAAGAATTTTTCTTCACCAGTTCACCAAGGAAACTTTTGTTCTATATCTTGAACAAGAAAAAATGGTTTTGTTCTAAGCAAAAACTCTCAAATGTTTCATCACAAAGATTATAAATCAAGCAAGAAAAGTAGAGGATCTAGCAAGGTATAAAAGAAGGGAAAAAAAGGAGGATTTAGAGTATTTGGATTAAGGTAATTGCTATACTTTTCTTCTCATTTTCCTAGCTAGGAAAAGAAAGTATTTTTACTTAGATAGCCTTGGTATAGAGACCCAACAAAGTTAGATTTTTATATTGTTAAGGTTGTGTTTTAGTGTTTGAAATAAGAAGAGGGAAAGGAGAAATTAGTGGCATTAGAACATGTTGGACATGTTTGCCCTCAGGAGTAAAAATGTAACATATGTTTAGAGACATTTTTATCAATATAGAATTTATTTATTATTTATATACCAAATCTTGTCCTATTTATGTTCATATTTGTTAAATATATGTTAAGCAAATAAAAGTCTAAGATTGTCATTCTAAACCTTTAAGAATTGAGCATATGACGGACAGATTATGTAGAAGACACGATTCTTAAGCTGACAGTCTAAATCGTAAGATCCGCAATCAAGGGAATAAAGTTGGGCGTTTTATTCATGCAATGATTGTTATGTTGTCTATATCTACATTTTAATAGTGGTATGCATGCCGGTACGTTGGAGGCATGACTCTTGATAGCATAGACCTATTATTTATAGATATGGAATCCATAGCTTTTCTTTAGGAACAGTTGATATCCTCTTATATGCGTTATACTGTAATTGAAAAACTAGAGATCTTAACCATTTGGATACATAGGTGTAACTGAATGGTAAATTGTCTTTGGATGGTGAGATAATGGAACGTAAGAGAAAAATAATCGAGAAGGTAAGACATAATTTGTCCTTAAGCCGATTATGGATAATACTATAGGAATACGATACATTATGATATGTCATGGAGACTTAGCTATACGGGCTTCGTAATTCTATATAGTTTGAAAGTGCAGCTCCAAGCTTTTAGTGGAGTAACGTTGGAGTTGATAATTACAAAATGTATATCTAGGATATTGGGTTTCATAATTATCGGGAGCTTGAACTATATAGGTCTATTTGGTCCCCTTTGCAAGCTCACAAAAAATCTTGTAACGATACGGCGTGTTTTTCCAATAATTGGTGACTTATGTCAGATTTATTAGATTGACTAAAATTCAGTAAATCAGATAATTCATGTTTGTTTATCGGTTGAATTAATTTTGTGATAAAATTGATTCAAGATAAACTTGTTGAATTATCGAGATAAGATAATTCATATTTTTTTATCGGTTGGATTAATTTTGAATTAATTCAAAATAAACTTGTTGAATTATCAAGAATATTTATTTTCCTAGAGATTATCTAGATATGACTGTTTTAATCAAATAACTTCTCTATTAGGTTATTTGAATTAAAACTAAAGCTCTATCCCAAGAATCTCGAATGGAAAATAAAGATTTGCAGGGTTCTTTTATCAAAGGTTCGGTAGGCAAATCTTTAGTTTAGCTTGTTGATTAAGGAGGTTCGATAGGCCGATCTGCCTATTAGGCCTACCGATCTGCCAGTTCGGCCTGCTGATCAGGCGATAAAAGGATCACATGTTTTCATGCAGATTTTATCATATATTGATTATGATTTGATTCTTATTCAAATTTTTAAGGCTTTATCTAATAAGGACTGACTCCTGGGCCCAACCTCTATAACAGGAGAGTGAGTCTCATTATTATTTAGATCAGTTGAGAAATCTAAAGTGAGACTTTGTCAGTAAGACTCTGAAACCCCCTGGAGAGCTATAATTCACAAATCACAAGTTATAGCTTTAGGTATTTCTCAATTGGTTGGAAAGAGAGTCACCTGATGGAAAAGTTGAACGATGTGAGCCCACACTCACTCCGATCGTGGATAAAGAATAAAAAATAAGGCCAGTTGGTTTAGGTCCTTCTGGAACATTATTTCTCTTCATTGATTGCAGTAGCTTTTTGGCATATACAAGGTTAGTAAGATCTAGTCAATTTATGCATATAGCGTGTCAAACTTGTGTTTTTTAAAAATACTCTGATATAAAAAAATTTAAAAATTATGCGTATACTATGTTTTCAACAATTGGTATCAGAGCTATAGTTTTTACATAAATTTACAAGTTTATGATTATACTATATGAATAAATTTTGTGATCTTGATCTCTCCTATGCTTGGATTTAATTTTTAAAGAGTTGGCACTCTAGGGTTTCTATATATTTTTATGTTATCATGGATTATATGGTGAATGTTTATTAATTAATTATGGTTGATTTATGTAACACCCGTCGATTTTAATGTAACGGATTATGTCATATTAGTGACGATGTTAAGTATTTTTCCTTATTTATTTATGATATTATTGTCAATGACGATTTTTATTTTAAGTGTTATGACAGGTGACGGTCACGTGGAATCAATATGCTCAAGTGTTCTAGTGTTCATGTCATTTATGTACTATGTTTGATTTTTTTTATTAATGTTTTAAATATGATAGTTCGGCAGGCCGAATTGGCCTCACGAAAAGGCAGGCCGATGAATATAATCAGCAGGTCGGACCACATGCCTTCGGTAGGCCGACCTATGCAGTCGGCAGGCCAAAGGCTGCTGACGAGCAATTAGCAGAAATCTCACCCAAATTTGTGAGATTGATGATGATAATAATTGGATATTGATTGTTGAATGATTGGCACGTTTTAGGATTAATTTTCTCATTTTGGGTAATAAAACATTTGACCTTTGATTAATTGGAATTAATTGATGAAGTTTCATCCTTTGAAAAGGTAAAATGTGGTATGAGAATCATATCAAATTGACTTTTCCCCAATTTTCTCTCCATATCCACATGAATTGCCTCAATTTTAATCACGAAATTTCTGACATAATAGAGAGTATTGACCCCTTTTCATTATCCTCATTCACGTTATTTTTTTTTCTCTCTATTACGCTCACACTCTCTCTATTGTTCTTAGACGTTTTCTGCCTCTCTCTTTCTCGTCTTCACGATTTTCTTCTTTGTCACACTCTCTATTTTCCTTGTTATTATTTGTATGAAATATTGAAATTTCATTGGGGATTAATTCAAGGAGGTTGAGAAGAAAATTGTTAAAGGTAAGAACTCATTTTTTTCGGTATTTCTGAAATGTATATCTCTTCTTCATCCGAATGCCATAACTTCGTCTAGGTAATTTCTTTTCCTCTAAAATTTTAATATGTTGTTCATGGATGTGTTATGTGATGTTTCTCCAAATTTCATATTAATTAGATTTTTCTATGATAAGTTATGAATTTTCTTCTCTCTGTCACTCACAGTAAATTATTGCTGTTTGGACATGTTGCACAAATATATGGGTTTTGATCATAATGCAAATGATTGTTATTTTACACGAAATTTGGCAAATATGTTTATGTATATGTTAAGTTATGGACTGGAAAGTTTGGTGATGGTTTGATGAATATTTAATTAGTTATTGAATTTTCATTAAGACTAGGTTATCAGCCTGTTCTTTTAGTAAAATTGTTGGACTTTTTGTTGTGTGATGTTTTGTATGTTTAAATGATATTATTTGGTGTTGAGATATTTTTGTGGTACTGTAATGTATGTTAATAAGTTGTTAGTAAGAATTTTAGAGTTTAAATAAATTTGTTTTGATTATTTGAAAATGATGAACTCGTGTAACTTGCTGCTTAATCTGATGGAAGTTGTTTTGTTACTATTTTTCATGCACATTTTGGACTGTTTAGAATTTATTTAAAGGTGATTTTTGGATATGTTGAAGTTCTTGGTGTTTATTATATGTACTATTTTTGTGGAATTATTTTTAGATGTAAATAATTCATTATGTGAACATTAGTAGGTACTGCTCGTTGCTTTGTATTGCTGGCAGATTTTGTGACATAAATTGTGACTTGTTTTAATTGTCTAATGTAATTTTTATGACCAATGAAAAATCATGATAATATGTTTATGTATTATTTTGGTTCCTGCCAAGTTTGGTGCCTAAATTATCTATGAATGTTGAGTTATTGATTTTAGAATTCATGGAGGTCAGAAAATGTTTGTGTTGATAGTTTTGTTCTAATGTTTTATGGTTAATGAAACATGTTATAAATTTATGTTTCAAGAGATGTATGTATGTTGTGATGAATAATTCTTTGAATTAAATGTTAATTGTTATTTTAAATGAACGTATGACATGAACACACTAAGGGTGAGCACATCGAGACCGCGGCGACGTCACCTACAAATTAAGGTTAAGTAAGCAATACAAGTAAGTACATTCTCACCTGCAACATGATACGTTTTATAAAGGTTTGAAATTATGTTCATGATGGTATCTATGGTAATTTTATGATGATTTCATTCTTTATATATATTCGATGAAAGATTTGATGTTCCAAAGTTATGTATGTATGATGATGCGTATTTCAAAGCATGAAAGTTTATATATCTATATATGTACCACATAAATAAGTGTTGCACACCAATGTTATATTATGATACGTTATGATGTCATGTTTGGCTTATGATTAGCTACCCTTCTTCTCTCTGACGGCACACCTACAATGATGAATATGGTGCAACACTTGGGCCCTTAAGATAAATTGAATTAAGTTTTAATATGGACAAAGTAATGAAAGATATGTTCCTTATGAAATTAAGCCTAGAGCACTATTATGATGATGATAATGGTGATGTTCATAAAATGTTTTAAGTTGTGAGATATAAATGTACTTACTAAGCATTAGCTTATTAAATTTTATATCATGTTACAGATAAGGGTAAGAAGATAATGGAGTAGGAGGAGGACAAGGAAAGGCGTATGAGCTAAGTAAGATGGATTGAAAATGGAAGACACCAAGAAAAGAAGTTTTAAAATTTATGAAGCATGTTATATTTTTATTTTATTTCTTTTTGAGTATGTTTGACTTCCGCACTTTAAGGAATTGGAACTTGTTTATTGGTAATTTTTGATTTTTGACAGTCGGTCGGCCTGCCGAACATTGTTGGTCGGCCTGTCGAACTTAGGGATTTTTAAAAAACATGTTTTGCAAAGCCTCGGGTGGCCTGCCGATGGATGATCTTCGGCCTGCCGGATGAGTTCGGCCTGCCAAAGTCTGAAGTTTGGCCTGCCGAACTATGTAAGCAGATTTTGAACTAAGTGTTTTTTTTTAATTTAATATCTAGTGTGATAAACTATTAAATAATGTTTATATTTGGGTAATATATTTTATATTGATTAAAAAAATGTATGCATAGATCTTGGGGTATGTTTTCAAATTATGTTTTGTACAAATAGTTTATCTTAAAATAAAGGTATTAATGAATGAATGTAATGACATCTGTGATATCTGTAAGGGGGGTGTTACAATTTAATTATTATCTAATTATTTCTTAATTGATTGATTTACACCGGGTATGGTTCCTTAGAGGTTAGAATGTGTATCTAGGTTTTTTTATGTTATTAGATGACGGACTATCATCTCCGTCTAAGAATTATTCTAAATTTATAAGAATTTTGTAATTAAATAATCATTCAGAGAAGACAGATCTAGAAGATGGATGATGGCGTTCTCAGGTATTTCCTAAGTCTCTAATTTAATGTTTTAAAATTGTTGAAAATAAAATTGATAAATTGCATCAAAATTATATTTTCTAGAAAGGGGTGTTCTCTGCTCGATCAGCATGCCGAACCCTCCAGTTCAGCAGGCCAAAGGTTGTAGGATCGGCAGGTCAGACTTCGGGTTTGGCAGGCCATTCGCAGGATAGAAATCAGATGGCTCTAGTGGTAGGCCAAACTCCAAGTTCGACAGGCTGATTTGTCATGATCAGCAAGCCGATTTTCAAGATCGACAAGCCAGTAGGTCATGATCGCAGGCCGATCACATAAATCGGCTTGCTGGCAAGGAGCTAGAAATTTTTTCAAAAAATGTGCAGTTTTTAATGTAGTTTTAATTTTATTTTTGGGACAATTCTGAGAAACATTAAAATTTAGATATGACTGAAAACATGGAGTGTTTAATCTATGTTGGATTGAAGACTTGAAGATGGGCATTATATGAAGAAGGGAACAGCTTGAGGATTCAAGGATGACGGATCGATAATATGTTTTGATTATTTTCTTGTAATCTTTATTTTCTAGTCTCTAAGGTGGAACCATAATATTATGGTTATTTATTGTTATTTTGCTTGTAACTTTGCTTGATTGCCTTGCTTGTCTGCATTATAATATGATTTGCCATGTAAATTGATACATGCCATATAGAATAGGGAGTGCCGTTCAATTAAAAATTGTTCATGTATGTTTTTAAAATAAAACCTTGATTTCAAAAGAATGAATGCGAGAAGGTTTTGAAAGAGAGGACCTAAGGCCTCCATAATTGGTACATGGTAGCACATGGTGGTTTTGACTCCAAGGAAGGGACTCATCATGTACCGGGTTAGATATCCGAGAGGATAAGGTATTTTAGCATGATTTAGGGTTGCACACCCCTAGGTGGTGATTGTAAATCATGGATAAAATATTGAAATGATGGTTATACACTCATGTTAATTTTATTATTAACCTCCCCTAGGAGCTCTGTTAATAAAATTAATGGCCAAAGAAACGATTATTAATATATGCTAGATCATACGGGTCCATATATTAATTAGGAGGGAATCAATGTTCCTGAATGGATTTGGCATGACTCCCCTAAGAGCTTGTTGAATTCTGAGTTAGGAATTATCATTGTAAGGTTGTGATATTTTCAAGGTTTTGACACATAAACACATTTGTATGTTTTTACATGATTGTTATCTTACTAAATTATTATGTTATGTTTACTTATGTTTGGTATACGATTCTTTATTGTAGATTAAAAATGTCTAAAAGTGCTTTATCATCGATACTTGACAAAAACCAATTAACCAGTGAGAATTATAATGATTAGAAACAGAACCTAGACATCTTCCTGTACTTTGAGAAACTGAAATTTGTGTTGACAACCCCTTGTCCTCCCGAGCCTATGGGAGATTCCATTAACGATCAAATCCAAGCATATGATCATTGGAAAGATGCTAATAATCAAGCCCGTTGCTATGTTATGGCCAGTATGAACAACTTGCTACAGGCTTAACATGAGGATTATGAGACTGCTAAACAGATCTTGGATAATCTGGAAGACATGTTTGGAGGCCAATCCCTAACAAAGCGGCAAGGGGCGCTTCAAAAACTCTTGAATTGTAAACAGAGACCGGGGGTGTCTGTAAAAGAGCACGTGATATTGGTCATGGGTTACCTCGCTGAGGCATAAACCAATGAAGCCGACATCGATGCTGAAACTCATATGGCTATGGTCTTTGAGACTTTGTCTAAAGAGTTTATCTCATTTAGAGCTACTTTTAATTTAAGCAATAGACTAGATATGACCTTAACATAGTTGATGAAATAGTAACAGGAGTTCAAACTATTGATCAGGGAATCTCTTGTGGATGGGGAGGCCAACATGGCAGCTACTTTTGGTTCCAATCCCAAGCGTAGGAATGGAAAGAAATAATAAGCCAAGAATAGGAAGTCTTCTATTCTTACTAACAACAAGAGCAAGAAGAAGAAGAAGAATCCGAAAAAGCTAAAGTGCTTCTTCTACGGGAAGGTCAGGCACATCAAGAAGAAGTACAAAGACTTCCTTTCCCGAAGAGGTAGGTGTGATCTTCTGTGTTTAGAAACTTGTTTGGTTGAGAAATCTAGTGACATTTGGTTCATATATTCTAGTGCAACTAATCATGTTTGTGTTTCTCTACAAGGGTTCAAAGAAACGAGAAGTCTGCTCCGTGAAGACTTTATGCTTTAGATGGACGATGAATCCTTGGTCTTAGCTGAACCAATGGGAGACATCCATCTGTATTTTGATAATTATAGGAATTTAATTTTGTGAGATTGTTTTTATGTTCCTAAATTTAAGAGGAATTTAATTTATGTATTTTTTTTATTTAAAGACTCCTATTTGGTTTCTTTTAATAATAAAGGGTGATTCGTAAAAACAAATCTTTTATCTGTTCTAGATGGATGCAAAATAATCTATATTTTATCAAACCTATGATGGACTTACTGCTTAATGCTGAGATAAATGATAATAACTTTAAAAGACTTAAAACTTCTCACTCTAATAAGACTTATCTTTGGCATTTACACCTTGGTCATATTATCCTGAATTCGATTCAAAGGTTGGTAAGGGATAGACCTTTGAGTCACTTAAAGGTGAAATCAATACCACAATGTGAATTTTGTTTGGAGGGTAAAATGACCAAAAATACCATTTGAGTCTAAAGGCAATACAGCTAAAGGGGTTCTAGAACTTTTGCATAGCAATGTTTGTGGACCGATGAACATCTGGGCACGAGGAGGGTATGACTATTTCGTTACTTTTATTGACGATTACTCAAGGTATGGGTATGTGTACCTAATGTACCACAAAAACAAAACTTTTGACAAGTTTAGGGAGTTCAAGCTGAAGTGGAAAAGCAATTGAGTAGACCCATAAAGGCACTTCAATCCGATCAAGGTGGTGAATATCTTTCTAATGAGTTCTTAGGACACTAATTAGAGAATATGATTTTATCCTATTTGACTGCACTGGGCACTCCGTAGTAGAATGGCATAGTAGAGAGAAGAAATAGGACTTTATTGGATATGGTTAGGTCTATGATGAGTTATTCATCATAGCTTTTATCCTTTTGGATATGCACCACAAACCACATGTTATCTTTTGAACAACTTGCCTTCAAAATCAGTCCCTAAAACTCCTCATGAGTTGTGGACGGGCAAGAAGACAACCTTAAACCATATTCGTATAATGGGATGTCTGGCTTATGTTTTGTTTAGGGATACGAATAAGTTGAAAGCACATTCAAAAGTTTGTGTGTTTGTAGGATATCCAAAATAGACTAAGGGGGGTTATTTTTATAACCCAATGGAAAATAAAGTCATGGTTTCAACTTATGCAACTTCCCTTGAGGAGAGTTATATGGATGACTTTAAGCCTCAAAGCAAAGTGGTGCTTGAGGAGTTAAGGATCCAATCACTCTGAGGGTTTCGGTAGAAACCACTCTAATCGGTGTAGAAAAACCAAATGAATCTAAACAACAACCTAAGGGGCTTCGGTGTAGTGGGAGGATCGGATGTCAATCCGAGAGGTATATGTTCACTAATAAGGCCTTATTGGCAGAACCGGATGAACATGATAGGGATCCTTATACTTACGCAGAGCCTATGGAGGATGTTGATTCGAAACTCTAGACAAAGGCCACGAACACAGAGATGAAGTCTATGGAGACTAATTAGGTCTAGGAGCTTGTGGATCTTCCCACGAGGGTAAAACCCATAGGGTGTAAGTGGATCTACAAGAGAACAAGAAGAGTGGATGAAAAAGTCGAAATCTTTAAGGCTAGACTGGTAGCTAAGGGATACACACAAAATGAAGGAATTGATTACGAGGAAACCTTTTCGCCTACAGCCATGCTTAAGTCTATTCGGATTCTCTTGTCCATAGTTACCGTCCTCGGCTACGAGATTTGGTAGATGGATGTCAAAACGGCTTTTTTAAATGGCTATCTTGATGAGTCCATTTATATGGAACAACCAGAAGGGTTCAAGGCTAAGGGTCAGAAGGGTAAGGTTTGTAAGCTGCTAAAGTCAATTTATGGACTTAAGTAGGCTTCTCGTTCTTGGAACATAAGATTTGATCAAGCGATCAAGACTTATGGGTTCTCACAAAATGTGAATGAGCATTGTGTTTACAAATACATTAAGGATGGGAAGGTAGTTTTTCTACTGCTCTATGTAGATGACATTCTATTAATTACCAATGACGTTAGGGCATTGTCATTGGCCAAATTATGGTTGACCAAGCAGTTTGACATGAAGGACTTGGGTGAGGCTAATTTTGTTCTCGGTGTCTAGATTTTTCAGGATAGGAAGAACAAAATGATAGCTTTGTCCCGGACGGGCTATATAGACAAGATTCTCAGGAGGTTTGCAATGCAGGATTCCAAGAAAGGTAGGCAACCATCTAGGTTTAGAATTACTCTTTCTAAAAAAGACTCTCCAAAGTCTGAGGAAGAAAAAGAATACATGGAGAAGGTGCCTTATGTTTTGACAGTGAGTAGTCTCATGTATGCCATGCTTTGCACACGACCGGATATTTGCTATGCAGTCGAAATTATGAGTCGATTTCAAGCGGATCGAGGACAAAATCACTAGGTTGTGGTAAAACATATTTTCAAGTACCTAAGAAGTACTCGAGGGTATATGCTTATGTATTCAAGTGAGGACTTAACTCCTCTAGGATACACTGATTTAGATTTCCAATCTTGTCTGGATTCTAGGAGATTGACTTTGGGTTTTGTGTTTACTCTAGGTGGCGGTACCATCAGTTGGAGAAATGTGAAGCAAGATTGTACTTTGTATTCCATGTGCCTCTGCAAGTTTCTTGGGGATCTTGAGGTTGTTCCTGCCATGGAAAAAGCAGTGTCACTGTACTGTGATAATAGTGCAACAGTAGCTAATGCTAAGGAACCAAGATTTCACAAGAAAAGCAAGCATATTGATTGAAAGCATCATGTGATAGAGGACTTCGCAGAAGGCGAGCATGCCGTTGTGTACAAAATCACGTCAGAGGACAATTTAGCTGATCCATTCATAAAGACACTTACTGGGAGAGTCTTTGAAGGCATGTAGAAGCTATGGGGATGCGAGATATGGCAAATTTACTCACTTAGTGCCAGTGGGAGATTGTTGGATATGTGTGCACTAAGGAGTAAAAATGTAACATGTTTCTAGAGACATTTTTATCAATAAAGAATTTATTTATTATTTATATACGAAATCTTGTCCTCTTTATGTTCATATTGGTTGAATGTATGTTAAACAAACAAAGCCTGAGACTGTCATTCTAAACCTTTAAGAATTGGGCATTTGATGGACAGATTATATGGAAGACACGATTCTTAAGGCGACGGTCTAAATCATAAGATCCGCAATCGAGAGAATAAAGTTAGGTGCTTTTTTCATGCAAAGATTGTTATGTTGTCTATATCCCTAATGGGAGATAGTTTGTCTTGACCATCGGAGGTGGACTCCATAAATAGAAACATTGCACATTGTCATAGGTGATTACGTGTTGGATCGGGACATAAAGTGAATTGATTTGGATTAATAATTCTGTCTCGACAAATCGATTCACTTTAGCCAATCATATATGTTGTATCCTAATCCTGAGATGAATAGTGGGCCCGTTGTCTTGACTTGTGTCTTTTAATGTACCAAAGGATGACATCACATTTTAATAGTGGTATGCATACAGGTACGTTGGAGGCATGACTCTTGATAGCGTAGACCTATTGTTCATAGATATAGAATCCATAGCTCCTCTTTAGGAGTAGTTGATATCCTCTTATATACGTTATCCTGTAATTGAAAAACTGGGCGCTCAACCATTTAGATACATAGAAGTAACCGAATGGTATATTGTCTTTGGATGGTAAGTTTTTCATTGATGAGATAATAGAACTTAAGAGAAAAATAATCAGGAAGGTAAGACAGAACTTGTCCTTAACCGATTTTGGATAATCCTATGGGGATACAATAAATTATGATATGTCATGGAGACTTAGCTATACGAGCTTTGTAATTCTACATAGTTCGAGAGTGTAGCTCTAAGCTTTTAGTGGAGTAGCGTTGGAGTTGATAATTATGAAATGTATATCTGGGATATTGAGTTTCATAATTATTGAGAGCTTGAACTATATAGGTCCATTTGGTCCCATTTGCTAGCTCACAAAAAATCCCGTAACGATACGGCATGTTTTTTCAATACTTGGTGACTTATGTCAGATTCATTACATTGGTTGAAATTTAGTAAAATTATATAATTCATGTTTGCTTATTGGTTGAATTAATTTTAAAACTGATTCAAGATAAACTTGTTGAATTATCAGGATCAGATAATTCATGTCTGTTTATCGGTTGGATCAATTTTGAATTAATTCAAGATAAACTTGTTGAATTATCAGGAATATTTATTTTCCTAGAGATTATCTAGATATGACTGTTTTAATCAGATAACTTCGCTATTGGGTTATTTGAATTAAAATTGAGGCTCTATCTCAAGAATCTAGAAGGTTCAGTAGGCCAATTTTTAAGTTCGGCTTGTCGATTGAGGAGGTTCGGTAGGCAAATCGGCTAGTTCTGCCTGCCGACCGAGCGATAAAAGGATCATGCGTTTTCAAGTAGATTTTATTTGATATTAATTCTGATTTAATTCTAATTCAAATTTTTTAGGCCTTATCTGATAAGGACTAACTCTTGGACCCAACCTCTATAAAAGGGGAGTGAGCCTTATTATTATTTAGATTAGTTGAGAAATCTAGAGTGAGACTCTGTCAGTGAAACTTTGAAACTCCCTAGAGAGCTATCATTCACAAACCACAAATTATAGCTTTGGGTATTTCTCAATTGGTTGGAAGGAGAGTCACCTGGTGGAAAAGCTGAACGACGTGAGTCCACACTCACTCTGATCGTGGATAGAGAATAGCAAGGATGGCCAGTTGGTTGAGGTCCTTTTGGAACGTTACTTCACTTCATTGATTGTGGTAGCTTTTCGGCATATATAAGGTTAGTAAGATCTAGTCAATTTATGCATATACCATGTCAAACTTGTGTTTTTTAGAAAATACTTTGATATAAAAAATTTTAAAATTCCGCTGTGTACTATTTTTCTAACAGATCATGTATCAAGAAGTTGTCATCAACGGTAAGGATTCTAAACTTTTTTCTTAAATTTTTTAAGGTTAAAGTTTACAATTTTATGCGTGATTTGATGATTGGGCAAGGAAATGATTTGTAATAATTATTTATGTGTTTGTTAGTTTAGTTTATTTATGTATATAATGTAATAAGTTACTAGTTCCATGATAGGTTTATGTTTTGCAAGTTTTGGTTTGTGGAAAAAAAATTTCACAAACTTGGAGCACTTGAACGGAGGTCTTAGAGTGGGTTTTTAAAACTTTTTCGAACATGAAACTTTTTAGTTTTTGACATTTTGAACAAAACCTTGTGACTAAGTGAAAATGCAGTTTTGACTCTAAATAGACTTTCCAAGACAGTCCCAAAAATTGCACCAATGCAGTCCCAAAACCACTCAATTGCAATTTGTGAAAAACTATCAAAAACAGTTTTGGAATGTTGTTATTGTTTTGGCATTTTCAGACTATTCTAGATCAGAATTTCATGGTTCACCAAACATGAAAGTTTTAGATTTTGATGAGATGAGCAACTTTTATGAAGAAACTTTTCCCAAAATCTGCCTCTAAAATATAGTTATGGATAGATTTTCAAAGCTATCCAAAAATTGTATTTTTGGGCTGAAAACAATTTTCAAGTTTCGAGTCGTTTCAAGATTGAGTTGCAATTTTTGCTGAATATGTTTTAGTTTTCAAAAAAATGAAAAACTTTTGTGAATAAATTTTTGTAAAAATCTGCCTTTGAAATGGACTTTAATTGGGATTTAAAAAAGAAGTTAAGACTTTTTAATCGGTAAAGTTTGCAAGTTTAACCAGGAAATAAATAGGCCAAAGACGGTAATTGAGACTTCAAAATGAGCATAAAAAATCATTTAATCACATCTTTGAAACAAATTATTTTTATGGAGAAAACCTTTAAAAGAAAAATTGCCTTTAACATATAATTTCATGATAAGTTTTTAAAACTAATAAAAAAAAGTACCTTCTAGTACCAGTTTTTATAAACAAGGATCACATGACTATAGAATCCTATTTTTTATTAAACTAAGAAATTAACGTGATCTTGATAGATTATATAAGCCAAAATATAGTGGGTTATTTTATAGAACGATTTTTATTTGAAACATTAAGTTATACGAATGAGATTTTTTAAGGATAAACTTTAATAGTTTTCAATTGACACTAAAACAGCTATCCTAAAAACCCGATATGCTGGAGTCCTAGTAACACAATGCTAGGCATGGGCCCAATGCCCATTTTAATCTAAAAGGCCCCGTGGATCATAGTTTCAACAATATAGTGTATATGACGTCATAAAATCATTTTGGGGTTAATAGGCTTTGAACCAATTACGAACCTATTAAATACATTTAGAATATGGCTATTTAGAACTTAGTTTAAAAATCATGAATTTAGGAAATGTCTAATCTAGTGGACTGAGTCCCTATAGATTTAGTGACAATAGATAATTAATTAATTAAATTAATTATTTATCAACTTTAATATAAGCTAACAACAATTAAGGAAAATAATTAGATATTATAAGGATTTAATAAAATAATTATCCTTGTAATAGAAATAGTGATTTTTATGATCATTTGATAAAAAGAATTTTGAATCTAATAGAATGATCATATTCTTACGATTATGCTAAAATTAAAACATAGCATAAAATAGGTTATCTTATACACTCTTAATAAGTGTTTTATACAAAACCGTTAGGATAAGGAATTTCAAGCAAACAGAAAAACCTATTACAAGAAAAAAAAAAGTAAGTAGAAATCTCGCCAATAATATGGGTAGTTTAAAATAAATATTTTTTTAAAAGTAGAAAGCATGTTTAAATTTTAGTCATAGTATGCTATGTCATGTCATATTGCATGCTCACTAAATTGATTAATGAAATGTTTTGCAAGCTATTATTCGTACTTGTTGAGCATGTAATGACTACAAAAATTCAAAAAAATTAATAATTATAATTAATTGAGGATTTTTCTATAAATACTTAGCTAAGTACTTGAGAAAATGCAAGTGTAGAATTTATTAACACACAAATTTAAAGATCTTAATAGCTATAAGGCCTTAATAAATAATGTTATGAATGTACAAATTTATGTGCTTTATCTATGAAACATGTAACACATGTATGCTATGATAGTACACCTAAATAATTAAAAATAATTATTTAATGTGCTAAATTAAAAGTTTGTGATTTAATAATTACAGGTATGAGCCCAAGTAGCGACAGTTATATGAATCTCACCAAGAATATCTAAATTGAGATTATATGATAAAAAGAAATTTTTGACTCTATATGGTTATACATAATTCCTATACAAAGCCAGTTCAGGTCAACGTGTAATCAATAACTCAATACCATGATTAAGAAATGGTAAGCCTAAAATCTATATATGCAAAATTGATCTCGATTTTTATGAGATCACAACGCATGGCGAGGATTTTCTAAGTCGCAAGGATTAGTAGAATTTAGGAATTAACGATGTCTTTTAAGTGCACAGTAAATTACCTACAAGTGTAAATAACCATGTGAAATTTATAATAATAGTAAATTGTTAATATTATTATTATTATTATTATTATTATTATAAAAGAACATTAATGGAGTCAAGACTTTAAGAAAATGCAATGTCACAAATGGATTACATTCAAATCCATAATGCAATTAAGGAAAGTTTAAAAACATCCATAGATTGGATGTGTACTGATAAGTGACTTTTACAAAAAAATAGTTTAGGTTATATCCGTAAAGCACAAAATCATATCAAGTTTAGAATCTAAATTAAATTGACTTTCAAATAGTCAATTTAATTTAAAAAATCTTTACAAACTATGTTATCATTTTTATAATGGAATTAGAAGTTTTTAACTTGAAAACTTTTAATGAAAAAAAATATATATATTTTAACTAACATTTAAAGTTTTAGATTTTACAAAAAACATTATTTTTATCAAAGCTCTAAATACATAATATTATTTTTTTTTTCAGAAAAATAAGTAAATGTAGTGTTTATGGCTAATCACTAGTTTTGAAGATAAATATATTAAAGTTTACTGTTTCAAAATAAAATCACGAAATCCATACGAAATGGATAAAGTTAGGAAAATGAATTTTAAGAGAATATAAAGATATTAGTAAGACTATAATGCTACAAGAGAATTAGAATTTACTATAATTATTTTTAAAGGACAAGAATATTACATTTCTAAAAAGTATAGCTATGTTTGTAGAAATTTTAAGTTTACGGATCAAATTTGATCAATCCAACGTGGCACAGAATTAGAATGTGTGGACCACAAAATTGTCTATAAATACATGAAAACAAAAGAAAAATTCTAGCCAGTCACAATAAGCCCATTCCCTCTCTTTACTTTCTCTCTCCTCTCAAACTCAGTTAAAGAATCTGGCCTTTGTTTTTGACACCTCCCACACTATTAGAAAGATCTTGATGAGCTGAGTCTAATGGTGTGTCGTGTTGCCCATAACACCATCAGAGGAAGTAAAACGGGCTAGTCAAAGTGGCAAGAAAACCCAAAACCTTTCGACGACATATCTTTGTCGTCTGGGATCCGATTGATGTGATTCTTGTTCCTACACGATCATCATGATGAGAGAAACAAGACCCACCCATGGTTACACCTTAACAGTCACCAGAGAGCTCCACTATCTACCAACATTGCCGTAGCTATGCCAGCTTCTATCCTGCCACCTCTGGTGATGGTGATCGACAACTCCTAGCCCAAAAGAGTCAGAAGGAGATGGCGACCAAGACCCTCAACCAATTATGCCTTAGCACCGCTATCGGTCAGAGATTGAAGATGCCCATCGTTGTTACCATGAGGAACTCTATCGCACCATATCTAGTGACGATGAGTCAAATTGGCTACACCAAAGTCTTAAGAACAGCACGATGAAGGCTTCCTAGCCTTCAATTGTAAGCAATGACCATCGATTGATGGAGATTGAGGGCCATCATCGTGCGCCGCTACAGTGATCTCAGAGCCATCATTACACGCCATGTTGAGGCATGCCATTGGGGGCAAAATGCTCAGAAACGAGTGGGTAGCAAAAGCCCTTGGCCAATTTTGGTCCACAACCGTCGGAGAATCTAGATCAGAGCTCTTCCATTTCTACCGACAATAGACTTCATGATCTAGGTAGTTAGAGGCAGAAATTGGTGAAATTGACACTACTATTAGACTCAGAGGGGTTGATTTAGGAGGGGTAGGTCTGAGCTTGGCTGCCAACGGAGCCCGATCGACGCCAGTCAATGTTGGTCAACCACCAGTCAATGGCTGGTCAATGGCAACATTGGGATTTTAAGATCCAGACCTCCGATCGATGATCCAAGACTACCTTTTAACTCGTTTCAATGCTCCGAATGTGATAGTGTCCTCTATTTAAGCTAATTCCACTCCATTAAAAATTGTTCGCTACCGACTGCGTGTAGATTAATGAGACTTAGATTGCAGTGATGGAACCTAGAATGTTGTTTTCAGCAATTATGAATCTCCATGAAGCATTCCTAGCCATTCACAGTTGCTCAAGGACCACTATCGAGGATGCTTCATAGACTTGGAATACAACCAGATACAGTTGGACCATTCAACTCGAGTCCAGGTAAGTAGAAATATCACCTATAGTATGAACAGCCTTAAAATAAATTGCATTATATGTTTTCATAAAAATTTATGAAAATGCATAATCAGTGATCTGTCACACTATGTTATGAGATGATGTTTTCTCATGTTCTGATATTATTATTTATTATGTTTATGCCATACCATGTCATGTATGTTGTGATTATGTCATGATCAATATGTGATATGTGCAATATCTAAATCATATTGTTTAATCACCTTCAAGTTATGCATGATTATGATTAATGGTTTATGATTTACGTAATTGTGATGCTATGTAGTGATAAGGCATATTGCCTACACACAATGAGATAAGTGAAACTTATAAGACAAGTTAAGGGTGTCGTACTAACCTCTCGACCCACTGGGAGGCTTAAATATAAGTTATGATCTTGGTGTTGTTAGGGACCTCGTGAACCCTAACTTTCCAAGAATCGCACGCAACTAGTCCGACCAATCAAGCCTATAGCAATAAGACAAGTTATAGCATAAAAAATTAAGCATAAAACAAGTTGATAAGCAAGCATAAAATGTTCACGTATATTTTTATTAAAATGATTTTTAATTATGTTTTACGAGACTAATTTTTTACTTGCTGAGCGAAAGCTTATTTAAGTATGTTCATGTTGTAGGTAAGAAAACCTATCAGTGGCGCTTTACAGGCAGTGGTGAACGGTAGGCGAATGGTGAAGATAGGAATGGATACTACTCATGTAATTTGAAATATTTTTGTATTTTTAGCTTACTAATTTATGCATGTTTTTATTTTACAAAAATCATGTACATATAAATAAGTAAATAAATTATGTAATTATGTCTTAAAAATCGAAATTGTGATTACGCAACCTTGGTCAATAGAATTTTAATGTCTTAAAAATGTTGCAATAGATAATGCAGCAAATGCTTAAAATTTTAAGTAAGAAAATTACAAGATTATTTGGAATTAAAATGATTATTGAAGTTTTACGTTAAATTAAGAAATGAATTTTATGAACATCTTTTTATGAATTTGTTATTATGAAAGTCTAGATGATTATGCTTTGAGAAATTATTATGTTGGACTTAAGCGATCAAGTTATAAGTAATTATTATTATGACAAGTTTGAAAAGGATTAACTTTTAAGAAATCAATATGTTGTTTTTAAGATACTAAATTTATAAGTAAAATATATAAATAATTTTTGAGGAAGTTTTAAAGAGTATTTAATATGATTTTATTCTATCATTTAATTTAGATTTGTTTTTAAATTAGCTATATTTAAATTAGGGAATTTTTTAAGGGAAGTAATTCTTAAATAATTATCTTTATATTTAAAAGAAAAGTTTTAAATAATTTTCATTATTTTATGTTTTGAGAGTTTAATGTTATGAGGTATGCAAAGGATTAAGTTTTTAGAAATTATGATTATATTAAAACGTAATGATTATTATTACTTTATTACCATGTTTAAGAAATTAATATAACTATTATATTTATGGAATTAAGTTTTAAGAAATGATTATTATTTTTTTAAGATTATATGTTAAGAATTCATTTTCAAGATTTCATTAAAAAAAAATTATTCCAAAATTTCAATACTTTGAGGTGTGCAAAGGATTAAGTTTTTAGAAATTATGATTATGTTAAAACATAATGATTATTATTACGTTATTTTTACATTTAAGAAATTAAAATGACTATTATATTTACGGAATTAAGTTTTGAGAAATGATTATTATTTCTTTTAAGATTATATGTTAAGAATTCATTTTCAAGATTTCATTAAGAAAAAAAATTTATTCCAAAATTTCAATACTTTATGATTAAATATGTTTAAGTTTACAATTATGTTTAAGTTAAGTAACGGCCACGTAGGTGGGTCATTATAGTTGGTATCAGAGCCAGTGTCTTGCCATCCTACTTCACATCATCATGCGCCTGCTTCGCCACTGTCCAAATAAGTAATGTTAATTAAATGTTAAGTTAAGTTACGTTAAATGATAGATGCTGATTTTTCGTATAACAGTAATCAAGTTATCGACATGCAAGCACGATTTTAGATGTCTTCTCAAGGTCCAACGCCAAGCCTAGCCATTAAGATGCCTCAAATCACAGGAAGCGGTATTGGGTGCTAACTTCTTAAGCAAGCAAGACAACTCCTAGAATCACATGAATACTAGAACTGACACTTCAAAATGATTGACACTCAGAGTACAAATATAGGTGATAATATTTGGAGTTATAGCGACATACAAGTTCGATTGACTAGTCAACAGAGGATCTAGAGATTCCACAAAAACTCTTTTAGGTTTAAAAAATGATTAATAAATCTCAGTAATTTTAATGTAACGTTTTCAACTATTATATTAAAAAAAATTAATTAAAATAATAACAAAATAGTCATTTTCTAAACTTCTTTCCTCTCTTCCTCAAGACTTGCTTTTTATTTTTATTTTATTCTTTCATCCCTTTTTATCAATAAGGATGCTACAAGTGAGGCAACTCCACCTCGAAAAGAAACGAAGCCACAAATTCTTCACAGCTTAATTGCTAACCCATGGCCAAAGCCGCCCCTCATATAACATACAAGCAAATCTTCACCAAAAGCCGAATCTATAGGTGAATGGACAACACCCTACACTTTGCCATGAGAGCAAAGGAAGTCACAATTAGGATACGCATTGGACATAAGAATGAAATCTTCTTTAAAGAATTATCACAAAGGCGATGATGTCAAGACACTTCTCTGAAGCACGAACAAGCATTTTGTCAGAAAGATTTCCCAGCTTGGACCATTAATGAGGACATCAATATCTGACTCAGAGATGATGTAAAAGAATAGATAAGCATAGTACCACGACGGGGTTAGTTGTGTGACATGTCATATGACTAAGCAAGTATACATATAGTGTAAGAAGTAAGATTTATGTATGAATGATAGAAGGTCCTGATAGGAAGAACTTTATGTTATATGACCTGTTGGAGGCGAGTAAAGTCTCGATCTCAAAAACGGTCGATGATATGCAATAATTGCTAACCAAAAAAAAAAGTTTAGCAATTTCATGATATGAAAGCATGATTGATATATGTATGAATTTTATGAACTATGATTGTTGTATATATTATAAATACAATATGACTTATAAGTATGATATGAAATAGTTGCTAACAAAAGAAAAATGTTTAGCAACTCTATGATGTGAAAGTATGAACAACATGCATATGTATAATAAGTATATGAATGACATGTATATGTATGAGATGTTTATGAATGTTATGTGTATGTATGTTGTGAATATAAATGTTATGATTGACGTTTGTTATCTGGATTATAAACACGATATAGCTTATAATTACCACAAAATGCAAAATAAACATGTACGATAAAGTCCATAAGAAACCCATTATGGACATAACCTCCTAGATTAGAATAAAAGGATAGATTCTATAGAACCAGATCTCGATAAGGTTAAATACACAGATCCTTATAAGAAATTAGAATGTAAGTAGAAAGTTTAAGATATGAGAGAAGAACTTCCTGGAGGTCACAGACTGTCTATGGGTGGTTACTTGTAAACTAGTATCCGACCAAACAGACCCACTATAGTGATCTCGGGATGAGATAATAAGTGGTGTACTAATAATCAATGATGCACATTGATGATACATATTGGTGTCTATTAATGATTTATTTTTGTAGGAAAAAAAGCAATTCCCTAATTTTCAAAAAAAAAAATCAATCATTTTTCTAAGTTTAGAAACGTTCAGCCATTAATTTAAAAAATTGGTAAAAAATAGGCTCTCTCTTTTTCCCTCTCTCTCTATTACCCCTAAAATTTTATATGTTTTACTAAAAACAATATAAAATACTACTCCTTGACCTTTACAAATATTTGTATTTTGTAAATTCTCTACTAACAATATATATTTTTTCAAATATGTCCTTATTTAAATATCATTTTCTTCTTCATTTGTACACCCTTGTTAGCTTTCTATTTGAATTATAACATTGGAAGGAAACGCATGCTTTTACTAAAGCGTGTATTTTGAGAGATTTTCTTTTTTAAATTTTATATTCAAATACTATTATCTCATATATACTCGAAATTTTATATGGACTTGTTTCTTAGATTTGTCTAACGTTTCTTTTTTTTCTTGTACTTTTTTATTTTGCCCCTAAAATTTCTATATATATTTTTCTAGTAATCCACTAAAATATTATTTTGTTGAATATGTATTTTGGCATCATCTAATTTTCTAACCCAATATTTCTAAATGTGCCTCATGAAATTAATTTTTTTGTAAATAATATGATCTATTGAAATATCTTTGATACTCCTAAGTTTCTTTTTAATCCTATATTCAATACTTGTCATAAAGTCGGGGTAATTTTCAAATTTTATACTCCTGATTTTAATCATGTTAACAACAACAACAACAATTATAATTATAAAAATAGAGAATACTTGAACTCCATACCAAAGCTGCTTAAGATGGTTGTATGGCATTTCAAGCTCAAAAAGAAATTCTGGTCTAAATTTTATAGGCAAAGTTTTCAAGGGGTAGTTGCACTAGTTGAGATATCTAAGTGAATTAGGAAGATGACGAAGACCATGATGAAGGTATACTAATCTGCACTTCTTCTTATTCTTGTGATAAAGAGAGTAAATTTTGAGCAATCTTAAATTAGACATCGCTACAAAAGCTGTAGGTGCTAAGTATAGATCTTCATCAATCTTAAACATGTCTAAGAATATTCCTTCAATACTTTTGGTACCCTAAAATCATGAAGAAAATTTATACATATGAGCAATCAAAATAGAAAAAAAAATCCCTAAAAACTAACACACATCTAATACATACTTAATGGCAATGATTCTTATCACCAATTAATAATGTTTTGATTTCAGAAAATAAAAACTTTTTTTAATTTTAAGGAATGAAAAAAGACTTGCAAATGTATCCAACAACTTACTTTATTATTTTCCAAGACTTGAAAGACCTCTTTAGCAATCCATAACTGACTACGTTCACCATCCTCATTATGAGATTCTTGGCGAACAATTTCCCATCCCATCTCTTATATCAAATCATGCACTTGGAGCTTGCCATCTTTTATAGTTATGAGGGATTTTTCAATGAGAACATTAATCCCTATGTGAGACTCGCTACCTAATATTCCCTCTACAAAATCTCTACCCTCGCCTTTAAAAAAAATGCAATATCAAGGAAAATAGACTTCTGTAAATGATCTAGAGCATCGTAACTTATTCTCAACACTTCCTGAATACTTTCATTAGGAGCTCTTTTCAGTTCACTCAATGCACTTTCCCATTCTTCTTTGGTCCTAGAATGAAGGTGGGAACCCAAAACTTGAAGAGCTAATGGATTGCCTTTTGCATAATCAAGTACTCTCTCTACTAGATCTGTATAATCTATTATAGGTGAATCTCTTTTGAAGGCTTTTAGATAAAAGAAACTATGTGCTTCATTAGAATCTAATGCATCAACCTCATAGATCTTATCATAAGCTTTTCTCTGAAGCAATTTCTTATCTCTGCTCGTTATAATGATTCGACTTCCAAGACCAAACCGACCTTTTTCTCTTTGAAAAACATCAAGTGAAACATCATTTTCACCAACTAAACATTCTAGTTAATTGAACTTGTCGACATTATCAAGGACCACAAGAACCTTTTTATGACAAAGCTGAACGTCTTTGATGGAACTGTCCATATCTATACTTTTACGCTTCAATAATTTGCAAAACATTTTTTTCATCAAATTGTCCAGACCGTATTTACATACATTTTCCTTCACATTTGTGAAAAAGCAACTTTCAAATTCATACTAGAATCGCTTGTACAAGGCTTAAGCAAGGGTTGTTTTTCCTATTCCACCCATGCCCCAAATGCCTACAATTCGAACATCTAGGGAGCCAACACATAGCAATGTTTCTATTTTCTCAAGACGTTTGCTTATTCCAACTAAACCTTGAAAACCATCAGCAATGTTACTTGATGGAGTACTATATAATCTCACTAGAACTGCTTTGACGATCATCTTGACAAATTTAAATTCGGATCTACCAAAAAAAAGTAGTTAGACAAGTAGGCAGCTTCATTAAAGTAACCATTGATTCTTGAGTTCAAATCCTATTCTTGTAATTTAGTCGTGTTACATATATCATAGAATTAAGCATTTTCTTCTTTGGAAAATTTTAAAAAGTATCCTCTATATTTACTGTTTTTAGCACTGTTGCCTCATAAATTTACCACACAATGTTTACAATTTATTCTCTGAACTTTTAATTTTTAGCAAGTTGCATCCTAAACTAAGAAATATATAGCAAATACCCCTACTCATAGCAATATTAGTTTTTTGACTAAAAATTTTATGAGATATTTAAGTCCACTACCAGTTTATTAAATAGTAGATTGACTCTTGCTATTTGCAATAACAATTTTACACTATATGCGACATTCAAGAATTAATATAAGAGTAAAATTATAAAAAAAGTAGCTTGTGACTTTTTTCAAAGAGTTTTTTTCTATGTGGCACATTTCAATCCAAAGTCCAAAAAGGTGACTTATCCGTAAAACCCCCAATTTTTATGTGATATTGACATGACGGTGTGCAGTGGTGTGGAATGATGCTCTTGAGTCTATCACCCATGAATCAAAAGAACTATCAACTGACAAGATCAAGGCATCCTGTTGCTCTTTAGTGGTGGCGTTAGCTGCGTCGTTAGTCTTGTCTTCATTCTTCCTTGAAGCCCTGCAGTTCTTTTTCAAGTGGCCAGTCTTCCCACAGTTCCAACACTCCATTGTCATGCTGTTCATTGACTTGCTTCTCCCATTCCTCGACTTGCCTCTCCTGCCATTATCCCTGTTGGATTGCCTGTCAAGTTTCCTGCCCCTATTATCAACATTAAGGGCCGAGTTCGACGAAAAGGCTTCACTTGAGTCCTTCCTATGAATTTCTTTCGCCAGAATAGAGTTTCTGACATCAAAAAACTTCAATTTTGCACTCTCAAGAGAATTCGTAATGGCCACCCTCATGGGTTCCCAGCTATTCGGTAATGAGGCCAAGAGGATTAGGGCGTTGATCTCACCATCAAATTTAATCTCTACCGAGACCAATTGGTTCAGGACGGTGTTGAAACTGTTTAGGTGCTCTACCACCGAGGCACCTTCAGGCATCTTTAAATTAAAAAGCTTCTTCATGAGATGTACCTTGTTATTGGCTGAGGGCTTCTCATACATCTCTGAGAGAGCTCTCATCATCCCTGCTGTAGTAGTCTCCTTCGCAACGTTGTGGGCAACGTTCTTTGACAAGATCAAACGGATCACACCGAGCACCTGTCTATCAAGGAGATTCCACTCCTCATCCTTCATGCCTTCGGGCTTATTACCCAAGGGCAAGTGTAGTTTCTTGCTACATAGGTAGTCTTCAACTTGCATCCTCCAATAGGAAAAATCTGAACCATCAAATTTGGTGATACCGGCTGCCATACCTTCTTCTCCAGTCATCGTTCTTGATGAAAACCTCCGCTCAGATATCAGTTGTTGGGGAATTTGACAACTCCTAATTCCAAGGATCGCAAGAACGAACAATCATAGAAAATAAATAGGAGAAAAGAAGAAAGAAGAGACACCAAATTTTATACAGGTTCGTCCAAAATTGAGACTACGTCCTATTTCTGTAGCTTGTAGATTCCACTATGATGAAGAAGACTACAGATTACAAGAGCAGTTTCTCATACACTCACAAACTGTACTTACCAAAACTCTCTTCTATCTAACATCCTGTGGGAATTTTTCTCTCTCAAGGATGGAGCTCTCAAGAATTTTGCCTCTCACAAAATTATGCCACTCACAGTTTTCACACACACACAACCCTAGCCACCTTGTGTCTATTTATAGCTAAAGGAGGAGAAAAATAGCAACTAATGGGAAACCCTAGCAGTTTCTCATTTTTAGAGCCTTTGAATCTGACTCTGACTAAAAAAACATCGCGCAACATAGCGCGTCAACGCCGCGGCGCTTGAAATGAGGGTTGCGGCGCCCCCTGCAGCACCTAGGCGCTCTTCTCTTGGCGCCTAGGCGCCATCCACACAACGCCTCGACGTAAGGCTCCTAGCACCTAGGCGCTCTCCTCTTGGCACCTAGGCGCCCTTGTCTCAGCGCCTAGGCGCTCTTGTCCCAGTCCCTAGGCGCCCGTGTCCCAGCGCCGCGGCGCTCTCCTGGTAGACCCGCGACGCTTGCTCCCTGCCTTGCGTGGACTGTATTTCTCCATTTTTCTTCCTTTTGCTGGGTTGTCGACTTGATTTGGCTCCACATCTGCAACACTAAGTGGATTGACATCTCATCATGTTGACTATTCACCGCATGAATGCAGTATTACATAGTTTTGTTGTTTCTTTTGTTCCTCGATTCTTAGCATATTCTATGGGGCTTGTGGACAATTATGTCTTCTTTTTGTAATTTTTTAAGAAATGCTTTTCTTTCTTATTTAATTATATGTATTTATTTACAAATTAATTGGGTGTTGGTCATGGAACTCATAGTTTGAATTCAAGTATAGTATCTGAGAGTTTTTATTCTCAAACAACTTATAAATTAGAATTAGAATGGTTAGTTAGGTGGACCCCATAAATATAAGAAATGAGGAAAATGCTCAAAAAGATAGAGAGAGAGAGGAAAATGCTCGGAAACAATGACTCGGTCGGCTGGGAATATTTCAATGGAACAACTTGTCATGGAAACTGTCCTCAATTCAACAATAGAACCGGTGATTCTTTTATTGACCAACAAAAGATAAAATAATAAGATTGAATCTATTATTTTTTTCCTCGATGTAAAAATGTTATGTAGGGACAAAAGAAGGAAAAGACGAAGGGGAAACAGCAACAACCATACTATTAGTTAATTTGGAATAAAATAAGTAAAGTTTTCTTTATAGTAATTTGAACCGATTTAATATAGGAGATGAAAAATGATGAATATTGACAAGATCGGTCTATGTAAACATAGTTTAAACAAATATTTGGTTGAAAAAGTTTTGTTATACAGAAATTGTGGCAGAACATGAAGAGATTTGTGGAATGGAAACTTTTTATTCAATTAAAAGTGATAAGTACAATGCACATTCCAGATTTTATAGACTTATGCTTCCTTAATACTAGGAATGGAAAAAAAGAACCTAATATCCAATAATCTAGGTCCTACCTATATTTAAAAATTATATTACCAAACTAATTCTAAACAATAAAACTAAGATCATTGAACTCCTAAAAATTTGCATAGCAATTAGGCATAATAATATTTAGAATTCTACACTCTCCCTTAAGCTGGGCTATAGATATTAATCATGCCCAGCTTAGACATCATGTCTTCAAATGTTGGTCTAGGCAAGGTCTTTGTCAAAGTATTTGCTGTTTGCATGTTTGTAAGAGTATAAGTTAACTTGATGTTTCTGTTTTCCACTTTCTCTTTGGTAAAGTGACGATTGAACTCAACATGTTTGGTTAGATCATGGTGGACTGGAATCTTTGCACTCTTTTGGCTGCCTGATTATCATACAGTAGTTCCATCTCCTTTTCAGTCAAAATTCTTAGTTTCTTCTAGTAGTCGCTTCAACCAAAAGACTTCACATATAGCGTGAGCCATTGCCCTTAGTTCAGTCTCGGCACTGCTTTGAGCAACCATGGACTGTTTCTTACGCCTCCATGTGACCAGATTACCCCACACATAAAGCAGTAACCTGACATGGATCTTCGGTCTAAAAAAGATCTCGCCCAATCTACATCCGAGTACACTTCAATATTCTTCATAGAACCTTTCTCCACGTACAGACCTTTGCCTAGAGTTTTCTTCAAGTATCTAAGGATTCGATACACAGCTTCCATGAGTTCTTCAGTGGGCTTGTTCATAAACTGGCTTACAACCTTAACTGGGAATGCTATATCTGGACGAATATGTAAAAGATAGATAAGTTTATCTGCCAATCTTTGATATCTACCGTTATCAACTAGGGCTGTAACGACCCCACTTACATGGCCGTTATTTAACTTAAATATAATTGTAAACTTAACATACTTTAACATAAAGTACTGAAATTGTGGAATAATTTTTTTTTTTTAAATGTATTCTTGTTATTGAATCCTTAACATAAAACATAAAAGGAAATAATCATTGTTTCTGAAAACTTAATTTCGTAAATCTAACATAATAACATTAATTTTTCCAACGTGATAATAACGTAATAATAATTATTACATTTTAACATAATCATACTTTCTTAAAAAAAAAAACATAATCTTTTACATATCTCATAACATTTATCTCTTAAAACATAACCATAATAATTTTTTTGAACCTTTTACTTTAAACATAAGGATAATTATTTAAAAACTATTACCTTTAAAACATTTCTTAATTTAAATAAAACTGTTTCAAAAACAATTTTAAATTAAATGTTAAAATAAAATCCCATTTTAAATGCTCTTTAAAACTTTCTTAAAAATTATTTATAGATTTTACTTATAATTTAATATGTTAAAAATAACATTTTGGTTTCTCAAAAATTAACCTTTTCAAAACTTATCGTAATAATAATTTCTTATCTCATTCACTTAAATCCAACATAATAATTTCTCAATGCATAATCATCTAAACTTTCATAATAATAAATTCATAAAAACATATTCATAAAATTCATTTCTTAATTTAAAGTAAAAATCCAATAATAATTTTTAATTCTAAATAAACTTATAATTTTCTTACTTAAGAATTTCGTGCATTTGTTGCATTGTCTTTTACAACATTTTAAATTTTAAAATTCTCTAGGCCAAGATTGTATAATCACAATCTTGGTTTTTAAGACATAATTATGTAGTTTATTTACTTATTCATACGTATATAATTTTCGTAAAGTAAAAACATACATAATTTTGTGAAATAAAAACATGCATAAATTTGTAAAATAATAATGCGGAAAGATATATTGCATGTGTGGTATCCATTTCTATTTTCACCATTCCTCTGCCGCTCACCACTGCTCATCAAGTGTTGTTGACAGGTTTTCTTACCTACAGCATGAACATACTTAAATGAGCTTTCGCTTAACAAGTAGGAAATTAGTCTCGCAAAATATAATTAAAAATCATTTTATTATTTAAGCTATAACTTGTCTTATTACTTTGGGTCTGAGTGATCATACCAATTGCTCGCGATTCTTGGGAAGTTAGGCTTTGCGAGGTCTCCAACGGCACTAAGATCATAACTTGCATTTAAGCCTTCTTGTGGGTCGAGAGGTTGATATGACACCCTTAACTTGTTTTATAAGTTCCACTTATCTTATTATGTGTATGCAGTATGACTTATCACTACATAGCTTCACAATTACGTAAATCATAAATCGTAAATCATAAACTATAACAACCCTACCTACATGGCCGTTACTTAACTTAAACATGTTTGTAAACTTAAACTTAAATTATCATAAAGTATAGAAATTTCAAAATATTTTTTTTAAACGAAATCTTGATGATAAAGAATTCTTAACATATAACCTTGAAAGAATATTAATCATTTCTTAAAACTTAATTTCATAAATCTAATATAATAACATTAATTTTTCAAACATGATAATAATGTAATAATAATCACTACTTTTGAACATAATCATAATTTATAAAAACTTAATCTTTTGCATACCTCATAACCATAATCTCTTAAAACATAAAATAATGAAGATTCTTTAAAACTTTTCTTTTGAACATAAAGATAATTTTTTAAGAATTACTTCTTTTAAAACATTCCTTAATTTAAATATAACTAATTCAAAAACAATTCTAAATTAAACGATGGAATAAAATCATATTAAATGCTCTTTAAAACTTCCTTAAAAATTATTTATATATTTTACTTATAATTTAATATCTTAAAAAACATATTGATTTCTTAAAAATTAACCTTTTAAAACAAAACAAAACAAAACATAGTTTCTTATAACTTAAACTTTTAAGTTTAAGATATTAATTTTTTCAAGATTTTCTTTTAACCTTTCATGGTAAATTAATAAAACTTATTCGTTAAAATCCTTACTTAATTTAACGTAAAACTCATGTGACATTTCTTAATTTAACGTAAAACTCCAATAATCTTTTTAAATTCCAAATAATCTTATAATTTTCTTACTTTAAAATTTCATGCATTTGTTGCATTGTCTATTGCAACTTTATTTTTCTTTTTTCTTTAATTTGATTTATAATTTGACCTTTTTGTCCCTAGTTAAAAAAAGAAATCAGAATAAACCCTAATCTCTATATTTTTTTTGCCTCTCTCTCATCTTCCCCCTCCCTCCTCTCTCTTTGCCTTTGCCCATCTCTCTTCTTCTCTCTTTGTCTCTACTCGTCTCTCTCCTCTCTTTTTGCCTATGCCTGTCTCTCTCCTTTCCCTAAGCTACTAAAAAAAAACTGGATTATATTTTCTCTCCTAACCCTCTTCTTCTTCTTTTTCTTTTTCTAACTATGAATCTAGTTTTCTTCTCTAGCATGGACTAACTGTCACTAAGGAGATTGAAATCCTAGAGATCCTTCAAAGATTGACTCTGACTCAAGCATACTGACTCTTATGCTGCTTGGACCTCCTTTGATTAAAGTCCTAAAGATCCTTCAAAGATCGACACTGACTCAAGCCACCGACTTTGGCTCTGGCACCCCTCTCTTATTCAACCAAGATCATCAACCATTGGAGGCCTTCTTCATGACCATCACAGCACTGGCGATTGAAGCAGGTCGATGACAAAGTCAGATCAATGACAAAGCTAGATCGGGGCTACACAATGATAGAGTTTGCAATCTTTGAGTGTTTTTGTCTTCAAAGTCTTCCATTGGTTTGTAGTCCCTTGTCGATTCTCATTGAAGTTGTTCAGCCTCAAGTTCATCAAGTTCCTCAAGTTCCTCCCCTGCTAAGCCACTCCCCTAGAAACTTTTAGATCCATTTGCAATAAATAGCCTTATTAAGTTTCTATGGTAGATATCTCTTTCTCTTGCAAAGCAACCACCTTGTTTGATTGTCGGACATTCAATGGGAAGGTAATACTTCGTTTGTTTGTTTGTTTCTTTGCTCTTTTAATTTTATTTTGAGTGTTCTTATTTCAAACTTGTCGTTCTCTCATCTGCTTATTGGTTGAGAGTTTAAACATAAAACTTTTGAATGACATGTGATCTAATTCGTAAAAGTAAAAATCTTGAATACATTTGACTACTTTTGGGGGTCTAATTGGTCTATTCCTTGTTTTTCCAATGTTACTTGTTTGAAAATTTTTGCTCTTCTTTTAAGCAATTATTCGTATTTCACAGTTTTAAACCTCCCAATATGAGGCAGTTATGCAATTTATTTAAGGAATGGTATCACGACTGAGCAAAGACCTCTCATTTACAATTGTGAAAGGAGATGACTTTTTTTTTTGTATTTTGAAATTAGTTCATGACTATGGTGATTTATTTTTCAAATGTTTGCTTTGCAGGGGCATTTTGTGGTATTCTTTTTATAACCCTCTTTTTTTAACTTTTGTGCATTTGTTGTTGTGAATTCCAATATGTAATTTTTGTGTTCTTTTTACTGTAATTTTTTTGTTTTTTTTAGTGATGTTTCTTTTAGTAATTTGATTTTTATGACAAATTAGAAATAATCTGGTTGATTCTACTTTTGAACCAGATGCGTTCCAAGACAGAATCTAGCAGGTTCTGAAATAGAATTAATAGGTTTCAAGATGAAACATGGTAGGTTCTACGACAAAACCTGAGGCACCTAGCAGGTTTTAGGATGGATCTTGATGGGTTTAGCGTTGGAAACCTGTCTTGAAACCTACTAGGTTACAATCTGGCACCCCACGCAGGTGACCGAAGGTAGTTGGCATTTCTATATTTCAAGGAAAAGATGTTGGAATATAGTAGGTTCTAACTTTGGAACTTATCAGGTTACAATCTAGCACCCCACGTCATTGATTGGAGATGGTTGGAATTTTTTTGTTTCAAAGAAAATATGTTAGAATCTAGTAAGCACCAACTTTAAAACGTACTAGGTTACAATCTAACACCTCTCACTGACAATCAAAGGCAATTGGCATTTCTTTGTTTTAAAGGAAATACATCATAATTTGGTTAGAACCTACTAGGTTTTAATCCAGCACCTTGTATTGATGACCGGAGGCAGTTGGTGCTTTTTTTTTTAAAAGAAAATATGTTGATACATGGTAGATTCTAGTTTTGCAACCTACCAAGTTACGCGGCGGCACCGGCAACACATGAGACAGTGAGAATGGATGGTATTTTGGACTTTTAATAAATAACCTTTTTTAAATAAAGAAAAAAAGATAACTTGGACTTTTAATAAATCACCTTTTTCTTTTCTAAGGGATAGTTTTGAAAAGAGTTTTTTAGGAGAGTAATTTTGAAAAGGTAATCCTTGAAGAGGGCCTTTTCCTTGTAAGTTGCTCTTTTATCAAATAAGGCATGCTAATTGTTTGACTTCTCATCTAAGAAATTAAAGGCATGTTGGTGGGGATGGAGCAAAAAAATTAGTGAGGAGGGATGGGGCATGGCTAAATTAATAAGATGAGCGGAATAAAAAGAGAAATAATCTTATTCTTTCCAACGGCAATTACTCTATAATTCTCAAGCACCAAAGGATGGTACATAAGATTTCTCTAAGATGACATTTATCCGATAAGTTTTGAATTAACTAAATTATCGCATTAGGATTCTAAATTAATAATTATTCACTCCATGTGTAATTAATTAATTTGAAAGTAAAAAAAACATGATGTCTTTATAAACCATTTCATAACAATATTTGTGGATGTATATTTATATCCGTTGCTCATTAAATTAGTATCATACTAATTTTATTATTTGGAAATATTTAGTTTGAAGTACAAAATTTTTGTGGATTTATTGTCACATATGCATAAGCGGTGCGGCCATGGCGCCTCTCGATGCGTTGGTGGGCCTCATTTTAAATGGGGTTTATAGGCGTGTTTGGTGGTGTTGTGTCTAGCGTACGTAATTGGCGTATTAGTGGTGTTTGGGTTGAGCGTGTTGGCAGGCTCCTTGCTTGGGCAACGAACCGTTGACACTTCACCCTGTTTCAATTTGCGCCAAGAGCAAATAATATGTGTCATTGGGTGTAACCCTTGGTTCCTGTGTTGCCTACCAGTGTGGAAATGTGGAACAATTTGGATAAACTGTCGTGAAAAAATTTAACGACGATTAAAAAACCGTCGTGAAAACTTCTGTTGTGATACAACATGATGTTTTCATGACAATTTTTTACCGTCATGTAATAGAAGAATTGACCGAGAAGGAAATGTATGGAGAGATTTTTCACGATGGTTTCATCAAAAACCGTCGTGGAAACCCACAAAACCATTGTGGAACCCCAGGTTTCTACGACGGTTTTTGACAAAACCATCGTGGAACCAAAGGTTTCCATGACGTTGCTTTTTTTAATTCCTTCATGTGCACCTCAATGAAAGGCTCCACTTCATTAGCATTGTGCAAGACATAAAGACAAGCTTGCTCCCACTCCTCTCGATTTACTGATGAAGGATTGCCCGTAGATAGCCCCCTAGCCTCAATGTTTATAGTCTTTGGCACCCCAATTATGTCTGCATAAGATAGGTACTCGGAGCAAAATTTAACCAATTCCTTAGCTATGTAACTTTCTACAATACATCCCTCCGGCCTATTTCGATTATTCACATAGCCTTTCAAAACCAAGCCTTCATTTATCTTTCAAATGGGTACATCCATCTCAAATACACCGGTCCGTATAACTTAACTTCACGTACTAAGTGCAACGTTAAATGAATCAGATGTCAAAAAATGCAAGTGGAAAATACTTTTCAAGTATGCATAAGGTTTGCATCAACTCCGATTGCAATGAATATAGTACAAGTGGATCAATGACCTTCGAGCATATTGATTGAAGAACGAGCACAACTTGAAAATTGCAAATCTCACATCCTTTGTTAGAATTCCCCGCAAAGCAAGTGGTAGTAATTGCTACATCAACACGTGACAATCGTGTGTTTTCATGCCAATAAGTTCAAATCCTTCACCGACACTAACTTTTTAAAGTTTAAAGAATACCTGTCCGGCACTTTTAATGAAGCAAGCCATTCACAGAGCTTTCTCTTTTCTGCTCTGGATAACATGTGCTTTGTCGGAGGTAAGTAAGTATTGTTCCCTCTTTTCTCAGGAAACAAATTAGGCCTAATCTCTATTTCCATAAGATCCAACCGAGCTTTTTCACCATCCTTAGTCTTGCTTGGAATCTCAAGCAACGCGCCGACTACGGATTCACAAACGTTTTTCCCAATATGCATAACATCCAAGCCATGACAAACAAAAAGTGTCTTCCAGCAGGGAAGATCAAAGAAGATTGATCTTTTTTTCCATGGTCCATCATTTGGCGGCTCGTCCTTACTTTGCTTTCTCTTACTGAATATGACTCTTATATCTTTTACCATTTCAAATATTTGTTCACCTGTCAGAGGACGAGGAGGGTCTCTTTCTTTGTTGTTGCCATCAAAGGCTTTCTTTTGTTTGCAGTAGCGATGATCTCTTAGCAACCACCTTCTATGACCAAGAAAAACGGTTTTCTTTCCATTCTTTAACTGTTTGTAAGACGTTTCCGTCATGCAAATAGGACAACCAATAGAACTCTTTACCGAATAACTAGATAAATTGCCATATGCGGGGAAGTCGTTAATTGTCCATATCAACATCGCACGGAGTGTGAACGTCTCTTCTCGATAAGCATCTCTAGCTTCAACTCCATTTTCATACAACTTTTTTAGGTCGTCGATGTGGGTTCATTCCATCTGTCGACAAAGCGAAATGTATGTTTCTTGGATCCGCACTAAAGTTGGGATGATCGGCTTCAAAAGTCTTCCATTATGGTGAATCCACTACGTGTCTAAGCATACCATCATCCACCTGTTTGTCATGATGCCATGTCAAATTCTTGGCATGTTCTGGGTTTTTGAATAAACGCCTCAAACGTGGTACCAGTGGAATGTACCATAACACTTTCTTTGGCACTCCGTTCTTGTCGTCTTTTGGCTCCTTTCCTTTCTTCCACCTTGCTTGTTGACAAACTGGAGAATAATTCTCGTCCTCATACTCATGCCTATAGAGAACACAATCATTTTCACAAGCATGAATTTTCTCATAATCCATTCCCAAAGTGCTCAAAGTCTTCTTAGCCTCATACATACTAGTCGGTAATTTATTACCCTCTAGTAGAACCTTCCTAAAAATTCCAACAGCTTTGTGAAACTAGACTTTGACCACCCACCCAACGCGTTCAAATTCCATAATCCAACTACAACAGACAATTTAGTGAAATTGGTACCCCCCTCATACATGAGTGTCTCTGCATCATTCATCATTGTCTCAAATAAATCCAGACGGTGCACAAAGTGTTCTTCTAAATCATTGACCATGTCAACCATATTGTTTTGATCCTCCATATTATCCTCCACAATAGCTTGCTTTTCTTTACTTAGTAAAGTTGGATTGAAATTAGACTCACCATGAAAACGCCACATTTGATAACTATTTATAATTCTATTTCGAAATAAATGTCCTCTAACAATTGGAACTAAATGCAATCTATGGTTTCTACATTAAACACAAGGACACTAAATTTTATCACCATTGGCAAAATCCAAGAACTCTTCCACACCATTCACATACTCTCTAGACAATCGAAAATCCCACATCCATTTCCTATCCATTTTGCAATTCCTAAATAGAAATAATAAATAGCAAATATTCAATTAAAATTAATTTCACTTTTCATATATATACCCACATATATATATTAATAACTCATAAAACATCATAAAACAAGTTACACATACTCATTATAAAACAAAGAAATCATACCCATGATCCACAATACAAATTTCAAGGAATAAACAACAAAATCAACAACTATTTATCAATTTCGGATTAATTATACAACACAATTAGCAACAATTTATCAATTTCTAACAAAAACTTACAATTTGGGCTGAGATTAAGGAGTGTGAAGGCAGAGAGACACGGCGGCAGCTGATTCGGACAGGTCTGTGTTTGTATTTGTAAAGTGTGTTTTTGAATTGTATCTGAATGTCGAGGTAGAACAAATGTGTTTTAAGTATGCTATCACGACAGTTTTATTAAAAAACCGTCATGGAATACGCCAAATAGATACCACGATGGTTTTTTGAAAACTATCGTGGTACCTAATATATTCCACGATGGTTTTTTGAAAAACCGTCATGGAATATAAGAACTATCACTACGGTTTTTCAAAAAACCGTCGTGGTAGCTTACTTTTTCCACGACGGTTTTTCAGAAAACCGTCGTGGTAGCTCAGGCCCCATCCCACAACGGTCTTCATTTTCGCTGGTGTAACTCGTCACATTTTTTTGACCTTACCACAATAGTTTTTCAGAAACGGTCGTCAAATAAAAGTAATGTAATCAATAATTTCTTGCAGTGATTTGACTATTTACAGGGATAATGCTGTGAAAATTGGACCATTTAATTAACTCATGGGGTAGTCCACACTTGTTTGAAAATTGAAAAAAAAAAAAACTTTTTATTCACAAATGCACATGTAATATATTTACGTATTCCACATTAGATGGCATTTTCATCTTCAGTTGCCACATTTATGGATGACTTCTGCAAAATCGTCAAAAATTCCCATGTTGTGCTCGTGTAAAGCTTCATGTGTCTGTTAGACGACATTTGAAGACCCATTATGAAATGTAATGGAGATTCAAAGACTCCCTACACGTTTTTAACGTTCATCAAATCTTTTAACAACGATTTCTAGACTTCACCTAATCTAATATTTCTGCTAGAGAGCACTGATTTTTTTTTTCTTTGCAATACTTTCCTTTTAAAAATGCTATTATTTTTTAAAGGGTTATTTATCTTTTGATATATAGTGTTTAGGTTTATTCAAAAATTATATATTTGATTTTTCTATCTAATCAAATTTATACCTCACATTAGATTTAACACATAAATTTATAGGTTTCTTGGTTAACGCTTAACTTAGACTTAAAAAATACCCAAAAAGCCTCAAATAAAAAAGAAAAAACTTTAAAAATTAAAAAAAATAAATTTAAACTAAGGATTTTAATATAAAAAATGTCTAAAATACTTTCATATATGCTATGTGCTTTTGTTATTTTTCTTATTTTTTAAAGCTTTGCTTTTAATTTTACTTAAATATAATTTGGTCAAAATCAATTATTAACCGAGACAAAATATAATTTGTATATTAAATCTAATCCGAAGGCTGTACATATTGGATGAAATAATAAGGTAATAATGTTTCAACAAGCTTCAAGGTATAAAAAAAATTAAGACTCTTTTTTAAAAGTATGGCGTAAGAAGCGATATTTCCAAAAGTTCCCTCTTTTCATGCACATCGATTTTTTTTTGGATCAGCTACCGGTAATGAACATGCTTTGCTCGCGTTACACGAGGAGAGTAACTTTGGTTTCAATATTTTGGGTCTTCACTTAGTTATTACAGATTAGTAAGACTAGCACAACTCTTTCTTTTTTTTTTTCTTCAGGGAAAAAAAAAAGTCAAGTACTATATATACTACTTTTATGTTTTTTAATGTCTTGTTAGGTTAGAAGAAGAAAAGTACATTGAACTTAGCTAAAACGTCAAGTCATAGAAGACTAAGATATACATCAACCGATTGCAGACTTCGAAGAAAAAAACAAATGCACAAAACTATAAGGTAGTTGTTAGATACTGTCGGTGTATGATGTCAAATAGACAATGATAATATTGTACTTAAAATTTTTGTTGAAGATTACCGTTTCCCTCTCTTTTTTATTTGTGCAGTTTCTACGAAAACTACCCAAAAAAAAAAAAGTATTACGTCATTGTTATTGGGAGCTGACACTTGGTTATCTCTTGGGACATTAGGCTGGGGAAAAGTCCTCGAGGACGCATTTTTTTAAAGGTTATTAGCATCCATTGACTATACTAAAAGCCTAAAACTGCCTGCGTGATCGAGTCATTTGAACAAAAATTAAAAGACGATGACAATTAACGATTATGAGTAATGAAAGCGACAAAAAGAAAACAAATACATGAAAGCAATTTAGTAAACAAATAGTTTACAAGATGTAGATTAGATGAAACAAAAACGACGTGAAAGCAATTTAGTAAACAAATAGTTTACAAGATGTAGATTAGATGAAACAAATACGACGATGACATCCTAGAAAGCATCATCTAATGTGTAGTTAAATAGGTGGCACTATGGGCCCGTTTGGTAGTGTTTTCAAAATGGTTTTTGTTTTGGGTAAAAATTAAAAATGAAAACATTTTGAGAAATGTATTAGGACTATTTTTGAAATTGTGTTTAGTTAATTTTTGAGTATTTTACTAAAATTGTTTCGAGTAATTTTTTGAAATTGTGTTGGATAATTTTTTGGCCCTAAACTCTCTCGCTCAGCCCTCACCCTCAACAACCCACCCCACCCTTGACGGCATTGTAACGGCCGCACCTTCGATGGCCCCTCAATAGTTGCCACTTTTTACAACTACCATGACATTACCGATTCAATATAATTGAAATTTTTTTTCCTTTCTCTTTGAAATATAAAGCCAAAAAATTGCTTTACTCTTTAAGACCCCGATCCATTGTTAGCACTTGGATTCTCAACTGGCTTTATAATATGTTATTCTTGCCATCAAATAAACATCTGTACATATTGTTCCCTTTGTAACATTAATTAAAAGAGAGAGAGATCAATCAACACTAATTTTGTTATTCGTTTAAGAATTAAACTAACAAAATGCACAATAATTAAGCTGTCAACAACTATCTTTAAGTGTCCATTAAAAAAAAAAAACCAATCTTTACAGGTTAGGTGTATCTTCTCTTTTTCTTACAATTGCTTCTCACTTTCTGAGCTTAAAAATAACAATAAATAAAGAACGAGAAGAATAGTGTACATTTACTCCGCTGTCAACAACTATCTTTAAGGGTCCATTAAAAAAAAAGAAACTAAGCTTTACAGGTTAGGTTTATCTTCTCTTTTCCTCACAATCACTTCTCACTTTCCGAGCTAAAAAAAAATGAATAAAGAACAAGAAGAATAGTGTACATTTACTCCGCTATCAACAACTATCTTTAAGAGTCCATTAAAAAAAAAAACACTAAGCTTTACAGGTTAGGTGTATCTTCTTTTTTCCTCATAATTTCTTCTCACTTTCTAAGCTAAAAAAATAAAAATAAATGAAGAACAAGAAGAATTGTGTACACTTATTCTGCTGTCAACAAATATCTTTAAGGGTCCATTTAAATTAAAAAAAAAAACTAAACTTTACAAGTTAGGTGTATTTTCTCTTTTTCTCACAATTTCTTCTTACTTTTCAAGCTAAAAAAATAAAAATAAATAAAAAATCAGAAGAATAATGTACATTTACTCTATTCATATTGGTGTTGTGTTCATCATTGACTTCCAAACGGCATGATTATCTCCATAAGTCTTTATTATTATTATTATTATTATTATTTATTTTTATATACTTCTTGCTTCTTCCATCTGCCTTCGAGCAAATTGCCTTTTGAAATATACAAAGCACATGCTTAACAACATTTTTTTTTTGTCTTGGAGCTCAATTGTTTATATAATACTCGTAATACTGAGCCTGACCTTATCATTTATTTTGTTTTTCTCGACTTTATCAACACGCGTCAACTCTCTCTCATATTAAAAACTTACCCAAAAAGAAAAGTCTCTCGTAATCAAAAGAGTAATAGCACTAGTATCTATGACTATGGCTGTTGTTGTTTCTTCTTCTTCTATCCCAAATTATTCATACAATTACGATGTGTTCATCAGTTTCAGTGGTGAGGACACTTGTAAATTTATTTTAGCCCTAATAAAATTCTATACTTAACTCTTTTTAGTATTTAGATTTTGTAATGACATAGTTTTTGATAGTGTTATTTTCCAAGTTCGTGTAGCATTTCTTACCAAAATTGCTACCCAGCAGCTCTAATTTTAAATTAATTAGCAATTAAGGATCTAATACGTGTTAGAGTACTTACCGGTATACTGCTAACTTTGTATTGCACTTAGAAATTCATGTAATTAAATTTCTCAAGTTATTTATGTGCCAACCTTTTTCAGATTAGAAAGTGAAAATCTTTATGTTCATATTTGTGAATTTAAGGAAGTTGTTGCCACTTTTTACAACTACCCTGACTTTACCGATTCTATATAATTGAATTTTTTTTTCCTTCTTCTCTGAAATATAAAGCCAAAAGCTGGCTTTATTCTTTAAGACCTCGATCCATTGTTCGCACTTGGTTTCTCAACTGGCTTTATAATTTGTTATTCTTGCCATCAAATAACCATCTGTACATATCGTTCCCTTTGTAACATTAATTAACAGAGAGAGAGATCAATCAACACTAATTTTGTTATTGGTTTAAGAATTAAACTAACAAAATGCACAATAATTAAGCTGTCAACAACTATCTTTAAGTGTCCATTTAAAAAAAACAAATTAATCTTTACAGGTTACGTGTATCTTCTCTTTTTCTTACAATTTCTTCTCACTTTCTGAGCTTAAAAAATAAAAATAAATAAAGAACGAGAATAATAGTGTACATTTACTCCACTGTCAACAACTATCTTTAAGAGTCCATTAAAAAAAAAGAAACTAAGCTTCACAGGCTAGGTGTATCTTCTCTTTTCCTCACAATCACTTCTCACTTTCCGAGCTAAAAAAATAAAAATGAATAAAGAACAAGAAGAATAGTGTACATTTACTCCGCTATCAACAACTATCTTTAAGAGTCCATTAAAAAAAACACTAAGCTTTACAGGTTAGGTGTATCTTCTTTTTTCCTCATAATTTTTTCTCACTTTTCGAGCTAAAAAAATAAAAATAAATAAAGAACAAGAAGAATTGTGTACACTTATTCTGCCGTCAACAACTATCTTTGAGGGCTCATTTAAATTAAAAAAAAAAACTAAACTTTACAGGTTAAATGTATCTTCTCTTTTTCTAACAATTTTTTCTTATTTTTTAAGCTAAAAAAATAAAAATAAATAAAGAACCAGAAGAATAATGTACATTTACTTTATTCATATTGGCATTGTATTCATCATTGACTTTCAAACGGTATGATTATCTCCATAAGTCTTTTTTATTATTATTATTATTTATTTTTATATACTTCTTGCTTCTTCCATCTGCCTTTTGAGGAAATTGCCTTTTGACATATACAAAGCACATGCTTAACAACTTTTTTTTGTCTTGTAGCTCAATTGTTTATATAATACTCGTAATACTGAGCCTGACCTTATCATTTATTTTGTTTTTGCCGACTTTGTCAACACGCGTCAACTCTTTCTCTCATATTAAAAACTTACCCAGAAAGAAAAGTCTCTCATAATCAAAAGAGTAATAGCACTAGTATCTATGACTATGGCTGTTGTTGTTTCTTCTTCTTCTATCCCGAATTATTCATACAAGTACGATGTGTTCATCAGTTTCAGAGGTGAGGACACTCGTAATAATTTTACCAGTTTTCTTTACGATGCCTTATGCGAGAATCAAATTGAGACCTACATTGATGAGGAAAATCTCAAGAAAGGAGAAAGAATTTCAGAGCTATTGACAGCAATAGAGGAATCACGCCTTTCACTGATCGTCTTCTCCAAGGATTACGCTGCTTCCAGATGGTGTTTAGATGAATTGGTGAAAATACTCGAATGCAAGAAGAGAGGGCAGATTGTCATACCTATCTTTTATCATGTCGATCCATCACATATAAGACACCAAAGGGAAAGCTATGGAGATGCTTTTCTTCAACATCAAAAACGTTATCACATAAACAAAGTGGAAGAGTGGAGGAATGCTTTGAAAGAAGCAGCTGATCTGTCTGGGTTTCATTTGCAGCAAGATCATCTGTAAGTGGCAGATTTTATATATATATATATTATATCATAATCATGCCTACTGAATAAGAGGGTATACTATAAAAAACACCCAGCCGAAACCTATAAAGATTTTTCTTCGTTGCTTTATTTCTATTGTTACTCACTGATATCAAACCAAAGATCATGCGATCTCAATTAGGATCTAGATTATTTGTAAAAAAAATATTCAACGGTATTCATGTATTTGGAGTTTTTTAAAAAAATCATACATCGTATTTTAGACCTAGCATATTTTTATTTTCATATTTTATATTTATACACAATTTTTACGTTTTCTCACCAACAATCAATTTTTACCACAATCAAACCTTAAAAAAGGATGGGAAATAATAAAAAATATAAAATATTCTAAAAAAAGTGAAGGATATTTAGTTTTTTTTTTTTTAATGATCAAAACCATCCTTTGACTGGAGAAGACAAGGATTAACAAGAATCAAAAGTCAAATTTTTTGAAACCAATAATTGTTCCACTTGCATCATTTTCTGTAGACTGTTCGTCATGATACATCAATATTGATTTAGATAAGAATATCTATTCCATAAAATAATAATATACTATGAATATGTACTTATCTGAAAGAGAGAGAGAGAGAGAAGAATTCTAAACGTTAAATTTTCTCGTGTCAACCAGATAGATATATATATATATATATATATATATTGCTAAAATCGTGTCATCCATATATAATACATAATAATTAATACCATAATTTTATACCCAAAAAAAAAGAAAGAAAGAAAGAAAGAAAAGCTAATTAGTAGCAAACTAAGCACATAATAGAAAAGAAAAACCGCACAAAATTAGGCTAATTAAATCCCTAAGCTAGCCAACCATACAATCACACACACCTGGCGTATTGACTTTTTACGTCACGATCGTGAACATGTTGTGCTATGGAAATCTAAAAACTCACACCATTCAATCACATAGACAAAGTGATATTCGTATTCTTTTAACCTTTAATCTTGATTAATTCTTTTAACCTTTAAGTTTGTGTCTTGATAGATGCAGCTCGACCAAATTACAAATCTACAAGCATTAGGATTTGAACTAATTTTTAAGAAAAAATCTAAGCTAGTTGCTACTTTAATGAATCTGCCTCCTGTTTGTTTGTTTTTGTTTTTATTTTTATTTTTTTCGCTTCACTAAACAACTGTTTTCTTTTTATTTATGATAGTTCCGAAGCCAAATTTGTCAAGAAGATTGTCGAAGATGTTTTAGAGAGATTATACAATTTCCAGTCAAGAAATGTTGTTGATGATTTTCAAGGTTTAGTTGGAATAAGCAAACGTCTTGAGAAAATAGAATCACTGCTATGTGTTGGCTCCCAAGATGTTCGCATTGTAGGCATTTGGGGCATGGGTGGTATAGGAAAGACAACCCTTGCTCAAGCCTTGTACAATCGATTCTTTTCTGAGTTCGAAAGTTGCTTTCTTTCAAATGTGGAGGAAGCCGTATGTAAACACGGACTGGACAGTTTGATGGAAAAAATGTTTTGCAAATTGCTGAAGCGTGGAAGTGTAGAGATGGACAGTTCCTTCAAAGATGATCAGCTTCGTCGTAGAAAGGTTCTTGTGGTCCTCGATAATGTCTACAAGTTAAAACAACTAGAATGTTTACTTGGTGAAAATGATGTTTCACTTGATGTTTTCCAAAGAGAGAAAGGTCGGTTTGGTCCTGGAAGTAGAATCATTATAACTAGCAGAGATAAGAAATTGCTTCAGAGAAAAGCTTATGATAAGATCTATGAGGTTGATGCATTAGATTCTAATGAAGCACATAGTCTCTTTTATCTGAAAGCCTTCAAAAGAGATTCACCTGTAACAGATTATACAGATCTAGTAGAGAGAGTACTTGACTATGCAAAAGGCAATCCATTAGCTCTTGAAGTTTTGGGTTCCTACCTTCATTCTAGGACCAAAAAAGAATGGGAAAGTGCATTGAGTGAACTAAAAAGAGCTCCTAATGAAAGTATTCAAGAAGTGTTGAGAATAAGTTACGATGCTCTAGATCATTTAAAGAAGTCTGTTTTCCTTGATATTGCGTGTTTTTTTAAAGGCGAGGGTAGAGATTTTGTAGAGGGAATATTAGGTAGTGAGTCTCACATAGGGATTAATGTTCTCATTGAAAAATCCCTCATAACTATAAAAGATGGTAGGCTCCAGGTGCATGATTTGATACAAGAGATGGGATGGGAAATTGTTCGCCAAGAATCTCATAATGAGGATGGTGAATGTAGTCGGTTATGGATTGCTAAAGAGGTCTTTCAAGTCTTGGAAAATAATAAAGTAAGTTGTTGGATACATTTGCAAGTCTTTTTTTTCCTTAAAATTAAAAAAGTTTAATTTTCTAAAATCAAAACATTATTAATTGGTGATAAGAATCATTGCCATTAAGTATGTATTAGATGTGTGTTAGTTTTTAGGGATTTTTTTTTTCTCTTTTGATTGCTCATATGTATAAATTTTCTTCATGATTTCAGGGTACCAAAAGTATTGAAGGAATATTCTTAAACATGTCTAAGATTGATGAAGATCTATGCTTAGCACCTACAGTTTTTGAAGCGATGTCTAATTTGAGATTGCTCAAAATTTACCCTGTTCATCACAAGAAGAAGAAGTGCAGATTAGTATTACTTCATCAAGGTCTTCGTCATCTTCCTAATTCACTTAGATATCTCAACTGGTGCAACTACCCCTTGAAATCTTTGCCTATAAAATTTAGACCAGAATCTCTTGTTGAACTTGAAATGCCATACAGCCATCTTAAGCAACTTTGGGACGGAGTTCAGGTATTCTCTATTTTTATAATTATAATTGTTGTTGTTGTTGTTAATATGATTAAATCAGGAGTATAAATTTCAAAAATTGCCCTGACTTTATGACAAGTATTGAATATAGGATTAAAAAGAAACTTAGGAGTATCAAAGATATTTCAATAGATCATATTATTAACAAAAAATTTAATTTCATGAGGCACATTTAGAAATATTGGGTTAGAAAAATAGATGATGCCAAAATACATATTGAACAAAATAACATTTTAGAGGATTATGAGAAAAATATATATTGAAATTTTAGGGACAAAATAAAAAAGAAAAAGAAAAGAAAAAAGAAACCTTAGACAAATCTAAGAAACAAGTCCATATAATAGTATTTGAATATAAAATTAAAAAAGGTAAATCTCTCAAAATACACGTTTTAGTAAAAGCATGCGTTTCCTTCCAATATTATAATTCAAATAGAAAGCTAACTAAGGTGTACAAATGAAGAAGAAAATGATATTTAAATAAGGACATATTTGAAAAATATATATTGTTAGTAGAAAATTTACAAAATGCAAATATTTGTAAAGGTCAAAAAGTAGTATTTTATAGTGTTTTAAGTAAAACATATAAAATTTTAGGGGTAATAGAGAGAGAGGGAAAAAGAGAGCCTATTTCTTACCAATTTTTTAAATTAATGGCCGAATGCTTCTAAAATTAGAGAAATGATTGATTTTTTTTTTGAAAATTAGGGAATTGCTTTTTTTCCTACAAAAATAAATCATTAATAGACACCAATATGTATCATTGATGTGCATCATTGATTATTAGTATACCACTTATTAATTATAATTTAGGACTGGTAAATGCTTATCATCCACAAACCAGTAAATTATTAAGTAAATAAACTACTAAGTTAATTCGTAATAAACTACAAATTAGCACATCATTAATGTAAATAACAGAAACTTCAAAAAAGGGATTTCCATGATTGTCAAAAACTTGGGCAACTTATTTAATAAAAAAAAAAAGCTTACAAGGGTCATTTACCCCTAAATCCCATTATAAGGTTAATAACAAAAAGTTAAAACAAAAGAGAAAAAAAGAAACCACCAAAGTTTAAAAAAGCTTGACCCATTTTTGAATAATTTCTACGTAACTCTCAATAGATAGATAGGTTGTTAATCGTATATTCCTTTTTTATTAATTTTACAAAGCTCTTTTTTTATTATGTTGTTTTTGGTTTCTATATGGTGTAAATATACTAGACAAGAAATTTAAGCCTTTTTTTTTTTTTTCTTGTTACAGCCTCTTGGAAATCTAAAACATATTGATTTCAGTTAGTCTGAGCAACTGGTTAAAATCCCAGATCTCTCTCATGCATCAAGACTTGAGAGTATCTATCTTAGTCATTGTACAAGTCTAGTAGAGATTCCACCGCTAAATTTTCAAAACTTTGGCAGGCTCAAGTCTATGGATCGAAAACTAATTTATGATAAAAGAGCTCTTGGATCTCTTAACCTCTCTTTCTGCACTAATCTGAAAATTCTTCCGGAGATATCTGGGAATATCAGAATTTTGGACTCAAACTGGACTGGAATTAAAGAATTACCCTCATCAATTAGGTCCCATGATAACCTTTTTTATTTATCTCTTTGCGGCTGCAAAAACTTGGAAAATTTCCCAGAGCTTCCAAGGAATGTAGAAATATTAAAATTGGCACGGACATCAATACGTGAGATTCCTGCGACATCAATTGATTGTCTTCATAGGGTCAAGAAGATTTGGATGTTTGGTTGCAAAAGGCTTGAGAGTTTACCATCCAACTTTTGTAAGATGAAAGCTCTTACGGAACTTAACCTCCGTGGTTGCTCTAACTTGAAACATTTCCCACAAATCTTGGAGCCTATGGAAAATTTACGTTCTCTTTTTCTACTTGAAACGGGGATCCGAGAACTTCCCTCAACTATTGAAAATATAATGGGGCTTCAAGTTCTCAACGTGTATGGGTGCAGAAATCTTGAGACCATCCCAGAGTCCCTCAGCAAATTAAGTCGTCTTGAATTTCTTTCTCTTGATTTGAGCCTTGTCGGTTTCCCGAGCATGATACTTGATTTTCGCTTTTTACAAAAACTGAGTTTGAATAACTGCCGTATATTTGAAGTGCCTTCTTGGATTGGTGATTTATCCTCTTTGACTGATATTAATCTTAAAGGAAACATGTTCAGCAGTATACCATCAAGTATAAAGAAACTTTCTAAGCTTACGTGTCTTGATATAAGCCATTGTCAAAACCTTCTATCTATTCCAGAAGTTCCAGCTTCCGTACAAGCACTTCACGCAATCGGATGCACATCAATGGAGACGGTATTGACTAGCAGTGTATGGCCTATACTCACTCTAGGGTATAATTGGAGCTATGTTTGGGGCATGGACTTTGAATTTTTGTTCTGCGAGTGCTTGAAGTTGGAACAGAATTCATGTAATGAAGTGGCGATGGTTTTCTTGTGTAAACTTATTGGTACTGCAGTAATTCGCAAACTAAATGATGAGCAAAAGGTATAAAAATATACAACTTTTAATACATATTGTTGAAGTAAATTTTGTGGTTTTTTTTTAAACGCTTCTATCTGGTTCATGTTACAGGAACTCGAGAACTATTCAATAAAAGCTTGCTACCCGGGAAAGAAAATTCCAAAGTGGATGCGCCATCAATCGGAGGGGTCGTCATTGATGGCTCCACGGATAGGAAGACAGTGGGACACGTTGATCTCTGGTTTTGTCATAGCTCCAACTTCTTTGGTTTTGTCACGTGCGTTGTTCTTTCATTTGAGGATCTCTACTGGTCTAAGAAATTAGACGACGTTAATGCCCCTATATTACGTTGTGAATTACATATGAAAACAAAATATGGTCGAAGCTACAACTGTGGTTCTTCTGATTGGAACTTGTACAAATCAGAATTTTGTAGAGAAGATGGGCAAGAAGAAGGAGAAATGCTTAGATCGGATCACGTGTTCATGTGGCATGAAATCTACCGTGGCTCCCTTAAGAAGTATGACGACTATGTTGATGCAGTAGAAATGTCATTCGTCTTCTTTTGTCAAGAAATTGAAGATAAGACAGAACATGAATGTTCTTTTAAATACCAAGTGAAAGGGTGTGGGGTCCACATGTTATATATTGAAGAAGAAGTCATCAATGAATTCGACATGAGCATCCAGCAATACGTGGAATACATGGTAGAAGCAGAGGAACGTGACATCAGCATCATCCAATACATGGAAGCAGAAAATATGGAGGCTTTTTCAGAAGATTTGCCAACAACCCATGATTTTTCCGACATGGGAGCATTCTTATATGACATTGGATCAAGTGCTTTTGCTCCGTGGACATCTAACAACCAGATCAAAGGTGGTTTCGGAGGCTCAAAAAGTCATCTGTACATAACAAAACGTAACAAGTGTGCTTGCAGTTATTTCGATATACTAGTTTTTTTCCCTCCTATTACATCTTTTACCTATAAGATAAACTGAGAACTATTTTTAAGAACGTAAATCAACTTTGATGCAGATGCACCTGAGCAAGTCAACAATCTCTCTGACTCAGAATCTTCCCCCAGATTCTACGATCCTTTCAGCACAGAAGTGCCACTTGATGACGAAAGCAACTCCGCTGGCCCATCCCAGGGATGTGATCAACCAAAGTCTAAAAGGCCCAGGCTTGGAGATTCAAGGTTCCTTTATTTTCTCTCAACATATGTTTTGCCTTTCATTCATTTAGCAGACATTTTAAAATTATATTTGTCATTCCTTATTTTGTTAAAATTTGATGCCAAACATCTGTTGGTAGGAGTAGGACCCTTTTTTTTGCTCTTATTCAGACATGCATGGTAATTTATTGGTACCGCTTCTATTATAAGCTGCCAATAAATCTCCCTACATGCATAAATTTGAGATTTATCTTTTCCAGGGGTGGCCCGGCATTTGGAGGCCCAGGTTTTGGTCCTTGAAATGAAGGATCGTTCGGTTACTAGTATGGTCTGTTTTCTTGCTCACTTAATCAGACCCGTACCTTATTTTTGTAAAACCATGAGGCATCCAATGACTCCGCCAAACTTGGGTCCATCATCCACTTCTATTTGTAATGTTTTCTCCCTCTGCAGGGTTAATTGTTTATGAACTAAATTTCGGTGAAGATCATCTTACAGCACATTTAATATTTAATGTATTTCTCTATTAGTATTGCTCGTCTTATTGGGGAAAAAAGAGAAAAAGAAAAAGAAAAAGAAAACCAGCCCTTATAGAATACACATACATACATATAAATGACCTTTTTTTTTTAAGATATAAGTCTTGGGGATCATATCATGATCTACTAGTACTTTCATTCTCTCTAACTCTAATTTAAAGAAACTTTGATGCTGTCTTCTCTGGTTGCAAACTAGTTTTTGGTTGGGGAATGCATATTGGCAATAAAAATGGGATATGCTTTTTATATATCTTCGCAATAGCTTATAATTTTGCAATAAAAACCACGATAAAATCAGCCAAAATATTAACAGATAAAGTTAGAGAATGTTGCAATTATTAAATTGCACTTTCCTCGTCATTTTGCAATTTTGATGGCGAAGAAGTGTAGTGGTCAAAAACCAGTATGTATGAAATGCAGCATTAACCTCATTGAGATCGAGGACATTGCTTATCCACATACCTATGCGTTCCAAAGAATGTGGTAGGACAATTAGGTTTCCTTTTTCTTTTTGTCATGGTAACTTTCCTAATTAACTTCAATTAGGTGCTATTGAAATAAAAGCTAATTGAGAGAAAACTAACAAGTTTAATGATCATAAAAAGATGACATGACGACATTGCGGCTAATTTAAAATTAATGCAAAAATAATTCAGATTTAAATAACCCAAATCTTGTGAAGCCGAGGGATGACCTTGAAAATTAATAAAAATAAAATCACCTCCTCACGAGGACTTAAAATTCATAACTATTTAAAATAAGAGTACAATTTTTCTCCACAATAAATACAAATATTGAAAACCATATCAGGACAAGCCGCTTAATACAACAAGAACAAATGCATAAATACCAACAATGATTGGCTTACACTTTCAAACATGTAGATCATGAAAATGTCATTTTTTTATTTGGTGCACTAATAAATCCACTATTTGCACTTCTTAATTTTTGGGGCGTTATAAATGCACGCTTAAAATAAATATAAAAACATAAAGAAAGTCTTCAAAGTCTTGCTGGAGGACTAGGCTGGTCTTACAAGTGTCACATATGAATGAAAAAAGGTAACACTCAAATTTTTTTAATGTAATCTAGAAAAAATTGGAGGGTGGAGGACAATTGCACCCACATTTCCTAAAGCATTCGCTCACCCCACTTCCTCACTTTTTCCTTTGTCGCTTTCTACGCACAAAGGGGGAAAAAAAGAAGAAAAAAAAGAGAAGGAATCGAAGAGTAAAAAAAGAAGTGTGTAGTTCTCCCATTCACATGGTGATACAAAAGTATGCATGATGTGATGTCACTGTCTTACTCGTCACATTCTTCTTTTTACCTTCCAAGAATTTTCCTTCAAATTACAAAGTAAATGTCTTAACCACTTGGCCATCGATTTCAACTTTTTAAACTATTCTTATATTCCTGACAATGTTCATAATCTCTCTTTAATCTCTATACTCATTACATTCCAAAGACAATTGCCTCTTAGAGCCTGTGACAATGGCTGTTGCTTCTTCTTCTTCTTCTTCTTCTGTGCCGAATTATTCATACAAGTACGACATCTTCCTCAGTTTTAGAGGTGAGGACACTCGTAAAAATTTTATTAGTCATCTTTATACATCTGTCACGTCTCGATATCCGAGAGATGACATGGGGAATAAATTAATTTAATTAAGTAAGTTTTTTCTCCTAATTTATGGTATTAATTAATTACTGAAAGGTAACAAATTTAAAACCTTTTTGGCGATTGTTAAAATAATAAAACAGACAAGAGGACAATAAAATAAAACAAAATAAAGGAAAAGGAATACGTGTCGGGTCTCACCGAGCCGACAACTTGTGCACACAAATAGTATCGACAATAATTAAATCTACAACCACAGTCCAATGAGAAAAGGGAAATTAAAATAATAAATGCCCTGATTAAATGATACAAATAACCTACTTGGGGTCTTCTACTACTCGCAAGTCTGATCAATGGACTCTCCATTGGTTCCAAACTAAATTCCACCTGGAGAGGAAGGGTTTGAAAACAAATAAAAAGTAAGCGAATGGCTCAGCAGGACTAGGTTTAAAAAAAACAAGTAATATAAATGTAAAATTTATCATTCAAGGAAAATATTTAAAAAATAGAATTAAATAAATAAATCCACTTAAATTATCCTTACCAAAATCAGTTCGTCTAGAAAATATCTTATTATCTTTATTGGGCAAACCATAATTATCACCACCATAGTAGCTTAGCTGGGTTTTGGGACTTGCCCCTAAGGTCGCACTCTACATGACCAGATCTCTGAGTATGGCATCATGCCCATTTATTCATTTCTATAGTTATTAAAATCTCATTTTACAGAGTGCATTCATTTACATTTATTATGTGGTTCATTATGAATATCATTTCGTCCAATAGTTTATGAAAGCAACTGATAAAAATCTTTTTCAATCATTTGTTGAAAATATTTTAAAAGAATTCCTTTTGAGGCCAAAATCGTTTAAAAACATGGCTGCCAAGGGAAAGGGGTAGAAGTCCTACCTCAATACCCAACACCACATCTCAGCACCGTAGTCCTGCTCCACTATACGTTAGCTCCACGAAACCATGAACAACCTTAAAATATAAACTAAGTTCATCAATATCTAACTTAAGATATTCTATGTTGCTAAGCTATCACATGGTGTTCTAGTGTGTCATTTATGTCTGTAAAATTATATTATAAGGTTAAATCTCAATTTGGGTTTAAAATAGCAAAAACGGGTGAAAAAGGACAAATTTTTGTGAAGCCCAATCAGCCTGCCAATTTCTCTGGTCTGGCCTGCCGAACTGCACAGTTCGGCCTGCCAACCATTTGGGTTCGGCCTACAAAACCCACAAAAAGTCTGGCCTGTCGAACTCATGAATCTGGCCTACCGGACTCGAAAAATCTGGAAAGTTCTAGACTCGAGCTTCCTCCTCCCCAAGCTTAAATCTTCATTTCCAACTTGTTTTCTCAATTTTCAAGCATACAAAACATGCATACATAATAGAAAAACATAGTAGTATGCTTTTAAACTAATTTAAACAAGATTTGCATAGAAAATTTTAAAGAAATCCAAAAATGAGAAAAATGGGAAAAAATAGAAAAACTTAATTTAAATCTGTTTTTCATCAAACCAAGCCTGGATTCTAGATGTTTTCTATAACTTAGGTTCTAGGTTTCCTAAGCTCACAAAATTTGAATTGGGACATTTATGGAAATCCCAAAACAAAATTTAAAAGTTTTAGAGGAATGAATCTGACCTCGAATTGGACATTTTTGAGGAAAATTTGGAGCTTGAATCCTCGTTCCTTAGCTTCAATCAAGCAAGAGGAAGATTTGGAATTGGAATTCTTGAATCAAAATTTGAGAGAGAAAGGAGAGAGAGAGTGGCAGCATGAAAGAAGGAGAGGGAGACGAGAAAGAGAGAGTGAACTGAGAGTGAGTGAGGGGAAGAGAGAGTGAGAGAACGAAATAAATAAAGAAGCAGTGTGTGGGTGGTTTTACTGTGTGGAAACCATGTGCCACCCACCATTTTGCAAAAGAGGTGTACTTTGGCATTTAACAAATTGTTTTATTTTAAAATTTAAAATAGCATATAAAAATAATTAAAAGTGATTGAAAAAAATTGTAAGTAAAATTAACTTGGAAATATTACAAAATAGTTAAATTAAGTTCTAATTACATTATGGCACACTAATACACCATTTTACACTCTAACAACACTTGATTAAATTTGGGGTGTTACAATTCTCCATCCCTAAAAGAAATTTCATCCTCGAAATTACAATCAACTTAGAAACAAAATAAGTGCATATACAACTCTTGTGTAGTTGATTCTAACTCCCAAGTGGCTTCATCAACCTCGTGATGTTGTCACATGACTTTCACTAATGGTATGTCGCGACGTCATAAGTTGATCACTTTTCAATTGATAATCTGGACCAGCACCTCCTCGTATGTCGTGTCCTCCTGGATTTGGACATCATAGAATCAGACTATCTTGCTCTGCTCGGGCGGACACCTCCAAAGCATTGACATGTGAAATACGTCATGAACATGAGAGAGCTCAGAAGGAAGATTGAGCCAATAGGCGACCACACTAACGTGTTGAGTAGTCTCAAACGACCCAACGTACCTTGGTGTGAGTTTCTCACTTGCACCGAAACGCGTGATACCTTTATGTGGTGAAACTTTCAAGAGTACAAAATCCCCTGTGTTAAACTCCAAGGGTCGGCATCGTCTATCAGCATAACTCTTATATCTGCTCTAAGCCACTCTTAATCGATCTCGAATTACGGTGACCTTCTCGTTGTTGTCATGGATCTCATCTGACCCACAAACAATTTGATCTTTTGGTTCTGCTCAACATACCGATGACCGACACAATCGTCCATATAGCGCTTTGAACGGTGCCATGCCAATGCTCGCTTGATAGCTATTGTTGTACCCAAACTCTACCAGATGCAGATACTTCTTCTAGTTCCCGTCGAAGTCTAACACATATACATGTAGCATGTCATCAAGGATCTGAATGACCTGCTCAGATTGCTCGTCGGTTTGAGGATGAAATGTTATGTTGAAGTTCAAGTCCATGCCCAAGGCTTCCTAAAAGCTCCTTTAGTATTTAGCATTAAATCGGGTGTCTCTATTGGATGTGATGGACAAGGGAGCTCCATGCAACCGTACTATATTATGTAGATATAGCTCCTCAAGAACTCTCTTTAAACATGTAGACCTGAAAGGGATGAAATACGCTGATTTTGTTAACCTGTCAATAATGACCAAAATTACATCATGTCTTTGTTCCGTCTTTAGCAAACCGGTGAGAAAGTCCATCGTGATGTGCTCCTATTTCCATCCTAGAATAGGAAGTGGCTGAAGATAACCTGCTAACTTCTGGTGCTTGGCTTTCACCTAGAGACAAGTCGCACACTTGGCTACGTACTCTCAAACATCCTTCTTCATGCCTCTCCACCAGTATTGCCTCTTCAGATCACGGTACATCTTCGTGCTCCCTGGATGAATGGCGAATTGAGATTGTGGGCTTCATCCATTACGGCTTTTGTCACTTCTGCGATTGCTAGAATTGCCAAACGCTCTCTGAAGTACAACAATTCATCCGCATGTATCCTCCATTCCTCAAATTGCTCTCCATTTTGAATTCACGTCTAGATTCCCTGTAGGTGTTGGTCTTGCCACTGATTCTCTTTCACCATTTGAACAAGAGTTGAGGTTGTCTCCATATGATACATCGAAACTTTATCGTAGTCTTCATAGTACTGTAGCCCGTATGCACTTTTGTTGCATCTCTTTTCCAGTCTTTAAGAGCCAAGAAAGTGAGAATCCCTAAAGACTTTCTATTGAGTGCATCTACGACTACGTTAGCTTTCTCGGAATGGTACTGCAGCGTAAAATCATAATCTTCCATGTATTCCATCCACCTTCACTGCCTTAAGTTCAGATCCCTCTAAGTGAATAGATACTTGAAACTTTTATGGTCGGAGAAAACCTAAAATGTTGCCCCGTATAGATAGCATCTCTCAATCTTCAATGCATAAATCCCCGCTGCGAGCCCTAAGTCATGAGTGGGATAGTTTTGCTCAAGAGGCCTTAGCTGTCTCGATCCATACACCACCATGCGTTCATGTTGCATCAACATGCACCCAAGTCCACGTCTTGAAGCATCTATGTAAACTTCATATGGCTCATCACTATTCGAAATAATCAACACTGGAGCTATAGTCAACCGATTCTTTAACTCTTGGAAGGCGAACTCGCATTCTTCATCCCATTAGAATCTTACATTCTTCCTAATCAGTCTTATCAACGGAACCGCTATCTTCAAGAAGTCCTTTACAAATTTCTTGTAGAATCCTACAAGTCCTAAGAAACTAGAGATATCTACTACATTCCTCAGTCATTCCTACTCCACTATGGCTTCTACCTTAGAAGGATCCACTAAAATGCCTTGCTCGAAGATGATATGTCCCAAAAACTTAACTTCAATTAGCCAAAATTCGTACTTTTCCTTTTTGGCATATAGTTGGTGCTCCTGCAAAGTCTAAAGCACGATCCTCAAATGTTCTTCATGCTCCTCCCAAGTCTTAGAATAGATCAAGATGTCATCAATAAACACGATCACAAACTGATCCAAATAAGACCTAAAAATCCTGTTCATCAGGTCCATGAAAGCTATAGAGTCTTTGTCAACCCAAATGGCATCACCAGAAACTTGAAGTGTCCATACCGGGTCCTAAAGGCTGTCTTGGGGATGTCTTCTTCCTTAATCCTGGGTTGATGGTACCTCGAATGCAAATCTATCTTCAAGAAGTAGTGCAAACCTCCTAATTGATCGAACAACTCATCGATCCTAAGCAGTGGATAGTTGTTCTTTGCGGTGACCCGATTTAGCTGCCGGTTATCTATGCACAACCTAAGGGTTCGATCATGCTTTTTAGCAAAAAAAATCGGTGCATCCCACGGTGATGTACTGTTTCGAATATGCCCTTTATCATCAAGCTCCTGAAGTTGCTTTCTCAATTCTTTCATTTCTACCGGTGTCATCTGATACAATGCTATGGAAATCAAGGTGGTTCCCGGGAGCAACTCAATACCAAACTCAATTTCTTGATGCGGTGGTAATCTCGGTAACTCGTTAGGGAAAACATCTTCAAATTCATCAACCACTGGTAATGCTACATTCCTTATTGATGCACTAGACTCTCCTTCTAGGTTCATGAGGAAGGCAAATGAAGCTAGATTCTTTCGTCCTTTGAGACATGTCTTTTATGAGATGCTTACCCATGATTTTTCCGACGTGGGTGCATTCTTATATGACATTGGATCAAGTGCTTGTGCTCCGTGGACATCTAACAACCAGATCAAAGGTGGTTTCGGAGGCTCAAAAAGTCCTCTGTACATAACACAACGTAACTAGTGTCCTCTTTTACCTATAAGATAAGCTGAGAACTATTTTTAAGAACGTAAATCAACTTTGATGCAGATGCACCTGTGCAAGTCAACAATCTCTCTGACTCAGAATCTTCCCCCAGATTCTACGATCCTTTCAGCACAGAAGTGCCACTTGATGACGAAAGCAACTCCTCTGGCCCATCCCAGGGATGTGATCAACCAAAGTCTAAAAGGCCCAGGCGTGGAGATTCAAGGTTCCTTTATTTTCTCTCAACATATGTTTTGCCTTTCATTCATTTAGCAGACATTTTAAAATTATATTTGTCATTCCTTATTTTGTTAAAATTTGATGCCAAACATCTGTTGGTAGGAGTAGGACACTTTTTTTTGCTCTTATTCAGACATGCATGCTAATTTATTGGTACCGCTTCTATTATAAGCTGCCAATATATCTCCCTACATGCTAAATTTGAGATTTATCTTTTCCAGGGGTGGCCCAGCATTTGGAGGGCCAGGTTTTGGTCCTTGAAATCAAGGATTGTTTGGTTACTAGTATGGTCTGTTTTCTTGCTCACTTAACCAGACCCATACCTTATTTTGGTGAACCCATGAGGCATCCAATGACTCCGCCAAACTTGGGTCCATCATCCACTTCTATTAGTAACGTTTTCTCCCTCTGTAGGTTAATTGTTTATGAACTAAATTTCGGTGAAGATCATCTTACAGCACATTTAATATATTAATGTATTTCTCTATTAGTATTGCTCCTCTTATTGGAAAAAAGAGAGAAAGAAAAAGAAAAAGAAAACCAGCCCTTGTAGAATGCACATACATACATATAAATTACCTTTTTTTTTTTTTAAGATATAAGTCTTGGGGATCATATCATGATCTACTAGTACTTTCATTCTCTCTAACTCTAATTTAAAGAAACTTTGATGCTGTCTTCTCTGGTTGCAAACTAGTTTTTGGTTGGGGAATGCATATTGGCAATAAAAATGGGATATGCTTTTTATATATCTTCGCAATAGCTTATAATTTTGCAATAAAAACCACGATAAAATCAGCCAAAATATTAACAGATAAAGTTAGAGAATGTTGCAATTATTAAATTGCACTTTCCTCGTCATTTTGCAATTTTGATGGCGAAAAAGTGTAGTGGTCAAAAACCAGTATGTATGAAATGCAGCATTAACCTCATTGAGATCGAGGACATTGCTTATCCACATACCTATGCGTTCCAAAGAATGTGGTAGGACAATTAGGTTTCCTTTTTCTTTTTGTCATGGTAACTTTCCTAATTAACTTCAATTAGGTACTATTGAAATAAAAGCTAATTGAGAGAAAACTAACAAGTTTAATGATCATAAAAAGATGACATGACGACATTGCGGCTAATTTAAAATTAATGCAAAAATAATTCAGATTTAAATAGCCCAAATCTTGTGAAGCCGAGGGATGACCTTGAAAATTAATAAAAATAAAATCACCTCCTCACGAGGACTTAAAATTCATAACTAGTTAAAATAAGAGTACAATTTTCTCCACAATAAATACAAATATTGAAAACCATATCAGGACAAGCCGCTTAATACAACAAGAACAAATGCATAAATACCAACAACGATTGGCTTACACTTTCAAACATGTAGATCATGAAAATGTCATTTTTTTAATTGGTGCACTAATAAATCCACTATTTGCACTTCTTAATTTTTGGGGCGTTATAAATGCACGCTTAAAATAAATATAAAAACATAAAGAAAGTCTTCAAAGTCTTGCTGCAGGACTAGGCTGGTCTTACAAGTGTCACATATAAATGAAAAAAGGTAACACTTAAATTTTTTTAATGTAATCTTAGAAAAATTGGAAGGTGGAGGACAATTGCACCCACATTTCCTAAAGCATTCGCTCACCCCACTTCACCACTTTTTCCTTTGTCACTTTCTACGCACAAAGGGGAAAAAAAAAAAAAAAAAAGAAGGAATCGAAGAGGAAAAAAAGAAATGTGTAGTTCTCCCATTCACACGGTGATACAAAAGTATGCATGATGTGATGTCACTCTCTTACTCGTCATATTCTTCTTTTTACCTTCCAAGAATTTTCCTTCAAATTACAAAGTAAATGTCTTAACCACTTGGCCATCGATTTCAACTTTTTAAACTATTCTTATATTCCTGACATTAATGTTCATAATCTCTCTTTAATCTCTATACTCATTACATTCCAAAGACAATTGCCTCTTAGAGCCTGTGACAATGGCTGTTGCTTCTTCTTCTTCTTCTTCTTCTGTGCCGAATTATTCATACAAGTACGACATCTTCCTCAGTTTTAGAGGTGAGGACACTCGTAAAAATTTTATTAGTCATCTTTATACATCTGTCACGTCTCGATATCCGAGAGATGACATGGGGAATAAATTAATTTAATTAAGTAAGTTTTTTCTCCTAATTTATGGTATTAATTAATTACTGAAAGGTAACAAATTTAAAACCTTTTTGGCGATTGTTAAAATAATAAAACAGACAAGAGGACAATAAAATAAAACAAAATAAAGGAAAAGGAATACGTGTCGGGTCTCACCGAGCCGACAACTTGTGCACACAAATAGTATCGACAATAATTAAATCTACAACCACAGTCCAATGAGAAAAGGGAAATTAAAATAATAAATGCCCTGATTAAATGATACAAATAACCTACTTGGGGTCTTCTACTACTCGCAAGTCTGATCAATGGACTCTCCATTGGTTCCAAACTAAATTCCACCTGGAGAGGAAGGGTTTGAAAATAAATAAAAAGTAAGCGAATGGCTCAGCAAGGACTAGGTTTTAAAAAAAAACAAGTAATATAAATGTAAAATTTATCATTCAAGGAAAATATTTAAAAAATAGAATTAAATAAATAAATCCACTTAAATTATCCTTACCAAAATCAGTTCGTCTAGAAAATATCTTATTATCTTTATTGGGCAAACCATAATTATCACCACCATAGTAGCTTAGCTGGGTTTTGGGACTTGCCCCTAAGGTCGCACTCTACATGACCAGATCTCTGAGTATGGCATCATGCCCATTTATTCATTTCTATAGTTATTAAAATCTCATTTTACAGAGTGCATTCATTTACATTTATTATGTGGTTCATTATGAATATCATTTCGTCCAATAGTTTATGAAAGCAACTGATAAAAATCTTTTTCAATCATTTGTTGAAAATATTTTAAAAGAATTCATTTTGAGGCCAAAATCGTTTAAAAACATGGCTGCCAAGGGAAAGGGGTAGAAGTCCTACCTCAATACCCAACACCACATCTCAGCACCGTAGTCCTGCTCCACTATACGTTAGCTCCACGAAACCATGAACAACCTTAAAATATAAACTAAGTTCATCAATATCTAACTTAAGATATTATATGTTGCTAAGCTATCACATGCTGTTCTAGTGTGTCATTTATGTCTGTAAAATTATATTATAAGGTTAAATCTCAATTTGGGTTTAAAATAGGAAAAACATGTGAAAAAAGAAAAATTTTTGTGAAGCCCAATCGGCCTGCCAATTTCTCTAGTCTGGCCTACCGAACTGCACAGTTTGGCCTGCCAACCATTTGGGTTCGGCCTACCAAACCCACAAAAAGTCTGGCCTGTCGAACTCATGTATCTGGCCTACCGAACTCAAAAAATCTGGAAAGTTCTAGACTCGAGCTTCCTCCTCCCCGAGCTTAAATCTTCATTTCCAACTTGTTTTCTCAATTTTCAAGCATACAAACATGCATACATAATAGAAAAACATAGTAGTATGCTTTTAAACTAATTTAAACAAGATTTGCATAGAAAATTTTAAAGAAATCCAAAAATGAGAAAAATGGGAAAAAATAGAAAAACTTGATTTAAATCCGTTTTTCATCAAACCAAGCCTAGATTCTAGATGTTTTCTATAACTTAGGTTCTAGGTTTCCTAAGCTCACAAAATTTGAGTTGGGACATTTATGGAAATCTCAAATCAAAATTTAAAAGTTTTAGAGGAATGAATATGACCTTGAATTGGACAGTTTTGAGGAAAATTTGGAGCTTGAATCCTCGTTCCTTAGCTTCAATCAAGCAAGAGGAAGATTTGGGATTGGAATTCTTGAATCAAAATTTGAGAGAGAAAGGAGAGAGAGAGTGGCAGCATGAAAGAAGGAGAGGGAGACGAGAAAGAGAGAGTGAACTGAGAAGGAGTGAGGGGAAGAGAGAGTGAGAGAAGGAAATAAATAAGGAGGGAGTGTGTGGGTGGTTTTGCTGTATCGAAACCATGTGCCACCCACCATTTTGCAAAAGAGGTGTACTTTGGCATTTAACAAATTGTTTTATTTTAAAATTTAAAATAGCATATAAAAATTATTAAAAGTGATTGAAAAAAATTGTAAGTAAAATTAACTTGGAAATATTACAAAATAGTTAAATTAAGTTCTAATAACATTATGGCACACTAATACACCATTTTACACTCTAACAACACTTGATTAAATTTGGGGTGTTACAACTCTCCACCCCTAAAAGAAATTTCATCCTCAAAATTACAATCAACTTAGAAACAAAATAAGTGCGGATACAACTCCTGCGTAGTTGATTCTAACTCCCAAGTGGCTTCATCAACCTCGTGATGCTGTCACATGACTTTCACTAATGGTATGTCGCGACGTCATAAGTTGATCACTTTTCAATTGATAGTCTGGACCAGCACCTCCTCGTATGTCGTGTCCTCCTGGATTTGGACATCATAGAATTAGACTATCTTGCTTTGCTCGGATGGACACCTCCAAAGCATTGACATGTGAAATACGTCATGAACATGAGAGAGCTCAGAAGAAAGATCGAGCCAATAGGCGACCACACTAACGTGTTGAGTAATCTCAAACGACCCAACGTACCTTGGTGCAAGTTTCTCACTTGCACTGAAACGCGTGATACCTTTATGTGGTAAAACTTTCAAGAGTACAAAATCCCCTGTGTTAAACTCCAAGGGTCGGCATCGTCCATCAGCATAACTCTTCTATCTGTTCTAAGCCACTCTTAACTGATCTCGAATTACGGTGACCTTCTCGTTGTTGTCACGGATCTCATCTGACCCATAGACAATCTGATCTTTTGGTTCTGCTCAACAAACCGATGACCGACACGGTCGTCCATATAGCACTTTGAACGGTGCCATGCCAATGCTCGCTTGATAGCTATTGTTGTACCCAAACTCTACCAGATGTAGATACTTCTTCTAGTTCCCGTCGAAGTCTAACACATATACATGTAACATGTCCTCAAGGATCTGAATGACCTGCTTAGATTGCTCGTCGGTTTGAGGATGAAATGTTATGCTGAAGTTCAAGTCCATGCCCAAGGCTTCCTGAAAGCTCCTTTAGTATTTAGTGTTAAATCGGGTGTCTCTATTGGATGTGATGGACAAGGGAGCTCCATGCAACCGTACTATATTATGTTGATATAGCTCCTCGAGAACTCTCTTTAAACATGTAGACCTGAAAGGGATGAAATGCGTTGATTTTGTTAACCTGTCAATAACGACCAAAATTACATCATGTCTTTGTTCCGTCTTTGGTAAACCGGTGAGAAAGTCCATCGTGATGTGCTCTTATTTCCATCCTAGAATAGGAAGTGGCTGAAGATAACCTGCTAGCTTCTGGTGCTTGGCTTTCCCTGGAGACAAGTTGCACACTTGGCTACGTACTCTCAAGCGTCCTTCTTCATGCCTCTCCACCAGTATTGCCTCTTCAGATCACGGTACATCTTCGTGCTCCCTGGATGAATGGCGAATTGAGATTGTGGGCTTCATCCATTACGGCTTTTGTCACTTCTGCGATTGCTAGAATTGCCAAACGCTCTCTGAAGTACAACAATTCATCCGCATGTATCCTCCATTCCTCAAATTGCTCTCCATTTTGAATTCACATCTAGATTCCCTGTAGGTGTTGGTCTCGCCACTGATTCTCTTTCATAATTTGAACAAGAGTTGAGGTTGTCTCCATATGATACACCGAAACTTCGTCGTAGTCTTCACAGTACTGTAGCCCGTACGCACTTTTGTTGCATCTCTTTTCCAGTCTTTAAGAGCCAAGAAAGTAAGAATCCCTAAAGACTTTCTATTGAGTGCATCTACGACTACGTTAGCTTTCTCGGAATTGTACTGCAGTGCAAAATCATAATCTTCCATGTATTCCATCCACCTTCACTGCCTCAAGTTCAGATCCCTCTAAGTGAATAGATACTTGAAACTCTTATGGTTGGAGAAAACCTAAAATGTTGCCCCGTATAGATAGCATCTCTAAATATTCAATGCATAAATCCTCGCTGCGAGCCCTAAGTCATGAGTGGGATAGTTTTACTCAAGAGGCCTTAGATGTCTTGATCCATACACCACCATGCGTTCATGTTGTATCAACATGCAGCCAAGTCCGCGTCTTGAAGCATCTATGTAAACTTCGTATAGCTCATCACTATTCGGAATAATCAACACCGGAGCTATAGTCAACTGATTCTTTAACTCTTGGAAGGCGAACTCGCATTCTTCATCCCATTAGAATCTTACATTTTTCCTAATCAGTCTTATCAACGGAATCGCTATCTTCAAGAAGTCCTTTACAAATTTCTTGTAGAATCCTGCAAGTCCTAAGAAACTGGAGATATCTACTACATTCCTTAGTCGTTCCTACTCCACTATGGCTTCTACCTTAGAAGGATCCACTAAAATGCCTTGCTCGAAGATGATATGTCCCAAAAACTCAACTTCAGTTGGCCAAAATTCGTACTTTTCCTTTTTGGCATATAGTTGGTGCTCCTGCAAAGTCTGAAGCATGATCCTCAAATGTTCTTCATGCTCCTCCCAAGTCTTAGAATAGATCAAGATGTCATCAATAAAAATGATCACAAACTGATCCAAATAAGACCTAAAAATCCTATTCATCAGGTCCATGAAAGCTACCAGAGTCTTTGTCAACCCAAATGGCATCACCAGAAACTTGAAGTGTCCATACCGGGTCCTAAAGGCTATCTTGGGGATGTCTTCTTCCTTAATCCTGGGCTGATGGTACCTCGAATGCAAATCTATCTTCAAGAAGTAGCGCAAACCTCTTAATTGATCGAACAACTCATCGATCCTAAGCAGTGGATAGTTGTTCTTCGCGGTGACCCGATTTAGCTGCCGGTTATCTATGCACAACCTGAGGGTTCGATCATGCTTTTTAGCAAAAAAAATTGGTGCACCCCACGGTGATGTACTGTTTCGAATATACCCTTTATCATCAAGCTCCTGAAGTTACTTTCTCAATTCTTTTATTTCTACCGGTGCCATCCGATACAATGCTATGGAAATCAAGGTGGTTCCCGGGAGCAACTCAATACCAAACTCAATTTCTTGATGCGGTGGTAATCTCGGTAACTCGTTAAGGAAAACATCTTTAAATTCATCAACCACTGGTAATGCTACATTCCTTATTGATGCACTAGACTCTCCTTCTAGGTTCATGAGGAAGGAAAATCAAGCTAGATTCTTTCGCCCTTCGAGACATGTCTTTATGAGATGCTTACTCATTATTCGATCATTACCACCCTAGTAGGTTATCGTCGTTCCCCTATCAAACACTAAGGTCACTCTCCTAAGCTGATAGTCTACAATTGTGCTATACTTGGACAACCAGTCCATTCCTAGGATTACATCATATGAGCTCATGGGGATTACAATCAAATCACTCATTAGAGTCTCACCACAATCATTATTTTACAAGATTTACATATACAATTTATGCACACCAGCCCCAAAGGTGAGGTAATAATCAAAGGCTCATCAAATTCCTCTACTTCTAATCTCAAAGCATGTACAAAGGAACTCAAAATGGGAGCATGAGTGGCACCAGTATGGAATAAAACATGTGCTAAAGATTATGAAACTAAAACCATACTATCGATGACTATGTTACTGGTTTGAGCGTCTGAGCTTCTTAAGGTCATGTTGTGAACTTGGGCTGGAGCTTTCCCTTTTCCTTTGCCAATACTACTAGGTCCTGGGTTAGTCGGCTAATACTGTTGTGGTGGAGGAGACTACACGCTAACAGTACTTGGCGCTCAATACTATGGGATGTTATGCTGAAAGTTCTACAATTGGTATCCTTGCACTGGGTGTGGCAGTTGCTAAGGAGTAAACTGATGGAACTACAGCTGAGGGAATTGCTAAGGTGGAGGCAAGAACTGAGGTTGAGGCTGATGACTTGCACCTTCTTCGGTCTAAAGTCCTAGGCGAGCATTCCTAATTGGGTAGTTTCTCTTGATGTGTCTCGACTATTGGTAATAATGGCAATGGAAGTTGTAGGGGTTGTTGCGCTCGTTGCTTGAGGAACTGCTACTCCCACTAGCGTTAACTTGCTAATTCTTTACCTGAGATTGGCGATTGCTACCTCTCCTGTTGCTCCTCTAAGGTCCTCCAATTGTCCTTGCCAGGTTCTCACAGTAGTATGCATAATCATTTCCACAAATATGACTGATGACACGAGATCACCAAAATTTCAGAGTCGAAGAGCGACCACCTACTGTCGAAGCCTTAAGCTTTTCTTGAAACTTAATACACTTCTCACGCTCTAATGCCATAGCGGACAGAGCAAACCTGGCTAACTCATTAAACTTTGCCTCGTATCTCGAATCGACATATCACCCTACTCCAATATGTAAAATTTAGCAGCCTTCTAATCTCTACATCCTTGCAGGAAGTAACGCTCATAAAATAGCTCCTTGAACCTATCCCAGCTAATATTCTCGTTGTTCTGTAGACGTTTAGCTTGTTTCAACCAAGTATTGGCACCACCTTCAAGTTTACAAGCTGCAAACTCCACTCGATACTCCACTGGCACACCAAGGGTATCCAAATGCTTTACCACCGAGTCTAACCAATATTTAGCCACTTATAGGTCCCTATTTCCATCGAAGGTCGAAACGGATGCATGTCGGAACTGTAACACTCGCCAATTTTTATGTAACGAAATATGTCATATTAGTGATGATGTTATGAATTTCTGTAATGATATGTGTTATGATATATGATATAATGGTGCTAACCATTTTATTTCTTTAAGTGTGATGATAGGTGACGGACACGTAGAATCGATGCAGTCAAACTGTTCATGTCAATTATGTTGTATGTTGTATGTTATATGATAATTCTTGCCATAATTAATGTTTTGATAAACTTTAATATGTAAGGCAGTTCGGCAGGCCGAATTAACCCCCACTAAATGGCAGGCCAATGGAGTTCATTGGCAGGCCAGACTCCATGTCTTCGGCAAGCCGAACTGTGTAGTCGGCAGGCCAAAGATGGCTGACGAGCAATCAACAGCAATCTCTCCAAAATTTGTGATTCAGATAATTACGATGATTGGCTATGATTGGATGATGATTTGTGATTGATTGGCTTTTTTTTGGATTGATTACGTTAATTTTGGTAAAGAAATCATTGACTTTTGATTGATTTGAATTAGTTGATATGGTTTCTCATTTTGTAAAGGTAAACATGGTAAGCAAGAGTAAAAATTGTTGACTCTCCCTAATTTCCCTCCACTTTCCACATGAAGTTTGCCTCAAATTAATCAGAAAATTTCTGAAATTAAAGAGAGATCATCTCTTCCCTTTTTCATCATTTTCATCTTTCACATAAACACTCTCTTCTCTCTCATGTTTTCTCTCTCACTCTCTCTCTTTTCCTCACGTTTTCTCCTTCTTCTCTCCCTCAATTCTCCTGTTAACATTTGAATAAAAATCTTGAATTTTCTTTGGGTAAATTCAAAGGAAGATAGAAGAAAATTTGTTTAAGGTAAGAATTCATTGTTTTCGGTATTTCTAAAATATATATCTCTTCTTCATCCGACTGCCATAACTTTGTCTAGGTATTTTCTTTTGCTTTGAAATTTTAATATGTTGTTCATGTATGTATTATGTGATGTTCCTCCAAATTTCAAGTTAATTGGATTTTTCTGAGATAAGTTATGAAATTTCTTCTCTCTATCACTCACAGTAAAACATTGTTGTTTGGTTGTGTTGCACATAAATATGGGTTTTGTTCATAACGAAATGAATGTTATTTTGCACTAAATTTGGCAAATATGTTTATGTATATGTCAATGTATGAATTGGAAAGTCTCATGATAATATGATATATATAATTCATGAGTTATGAAATTTTTATAGAAGCCAGGTTTTATAGACTGTTTTATCGGTAAATTGTTGAACTTTTATTGTGTAGTGTTTTTGTGCAATTAAATAATTTTATTTAGTGACAAGAATTTTTGTGGCTCTATAAATTTATGTTAATAAGTTGTCTTATGAATTTTAGGGTCATCAGAATTTTATTTTAATTATGGGAATATGATGGTTGCATATAACTCACTGCATGAATTGATTATGGTTGTTTTGTCTTTGAATTCAAACACACATTTTGGATTGTATGGAATTTATTTAAAGGTGATTTTTTGGATATGTTAAAGTTTTACATGTCTATTATATTTGTTAATTTTCATAGATTTTTCTATGGTATGAAAATGTGATATATGGACTTGAGTTTAGAGTTGTTCACTGAATTGTTATTGCTGGCCGTTTTGGAAGTGTGAGTTATATGACTTGGTTTAAATTGCCAAATGAAATTTTTATGATAAATGAAAAATCATTGTAATATGTGTATATATTATCTTTGTTCCTGCCAAATTTGGTGCTCTAATTGAGTATGAATGTAAAATTATTAGTTTTGAATCCATGGAGGTCGGTAATGTGTGTACGATGTTTTATGGCAATGGGTGATATGTTGTGTGATAATTTGTTAAAAATATATGTTAATTGTTTATTTTTTTTATGAATGAATGACATGAACACTATATGAAGTAAGCACATCAAGACCGCGGTGTCATCACCAACAATTCGATTTAAGATTAAGTAAGCTACACAAGTAAGTGCATTCTCACCTGCAACATGATATGTTTTATAAGGTTTGAAATTATGTTCATAATGATATTTATTCTATGATGGATTTTATGATGGTTTCATTTAAAGATTTCTTATGAAATATTTTTAAGTTCATAAAGTTATGCATGTATGATGATGACGTATTTCAAAGTACGAAAGTTTATAAATGTATATATATGTATCACCTAAATAAGTGTTGCACACCAATGTTATGTTATGATATGTTATGATGTCATATTTGGTTTAAGATTAGCTACCCTTCTCCTCTCATGATGGCGCGCCTACGATGATGTTTATGGTGCAACACTTGGGCCCTTAAGATAAAATGGAATAAGTTTTAATATGGTCAAAGTAATGAAAGATATGTTCCTTATGAATTTTGTGCCTAGTGCACTATTATGATGATGATGATGATGACGATGATGTTCCTAAAATATTTTAAGTTGTGAGATATGAAATGTACTTATTAAGCATTAGCTTATTCAATTTTATATCATGTTGCAGATAAGGGTAAGAAGGTCATGGACTCAGTGGAGGGTAAGGAAAGGCGTGTGAGCTAAGCAAGATAAATTGTAATCGAAAGAACGCCAAAGAAGGAAGTTTTAATGATATAAACTATGTTTTATAATTTGAACATGTTATTTATTAAGTTTAAAGAATTCATGAACTATGTTTTATTATTTTAACTTATATTTTTATTTAGCATTTTTGCCTTCCGCAATTTGAAGTATCGAATCTCGTTTTAAATTTAATTTTTTAAAATTTTTCCTAGTCTCGGTCGGCCTGCCGACCATTACTGGTCAGACTGTCAACATATGGATCGGCCTGCCGATCTTATCAATTTGAAATCTTGTTCTTGCAGAGCCTTGGGAGGCCTGCCGATGTTTGATCATCTGCCTGCCGATCCAGTTCGGCCTGCCGAACCATAAATGAAGATATTCTTTAAGAAGTTTTAAAAAGTTAATTTGTTATACTATGGTATTGGTAAACTATTTAAAGGGTATTTATGATTAAGTTGTAAAACAAAAAAATATATGCATGGATCCTTGGATATGTCTTCAAACATTCTTTTATTCAAATAGTTTATTTTAAATAATGGTTAAATGAATGAATGTAACGACATCTGTGATGTCCGTAAGAGGGTGTTACAGGAACTCCTTAAAAGACGCATGCCGACAACTTGCCTTAGAATCCTTTGATCTTGCCCTCACTACCATCTGCCAAAAAGCAGCAAGCATCACCCCCATCATGCTTTCCTCATTTCTCGAGTACGCGTCAACAGCAAATGACCGACGTCTAGGTACCATTCTCTTACTTCTAAAAACAAAATTGGACTGTCAGTGGCAAATCATTGTCATACCTATGTGTGTACAATTCCCAAGGTTCATAACCTAGGGCTTTGATACCATTCTGTCACGCCTCAAAATTTGAGAGGTGACGTGACAAGTTAATTAATTTAATCAAGTAAGTTTTAGTTAAAATATACCAATTTATGGTATTAATTAATTATTAAAATATAATAAATTTAAAACCTTTTTGTTGTTTTTTAAAATAATAAAACAGACAAGAGGAAAATAAAATAAAATAAAGGAAAAGAAATACATTTTGGGTCCCATCGAGCCCACAATTTATGCACACATAGTATCGACAAAAATTAAATCTACAACCACATTCCAATGAGAAAAGGGAAATTAAAATAATAAATGCCCTGATTAAATAATACAAATAACCTACTTAGGATCTTCTACTATGTAGCGCCCCCTTACTGACGTTACAGATGTCGTTACATACACTCCTTACACACTATTATTTTAAGATAAACCATTTGAACAAAACTTAATTGGAAACATAATTAAGAAATCATATCCAGGATCGATGCATGCATTTTTTTTTTACAACATTGAATAATTTAATCCATAATAATAATAATAATAATAATAATAATAATAATTAACTTAATCATAAACATTCTTTAATTAGTTAAACATTCTAAATAATAAAATCATAATTTTAAAAGAAACATCTGAACATTTTAAAACAATCAGCTCTCACTGTTCGACAGGCTGAACTTGAGACTCTGACAGGCCGAACTTGATCTGCAGGTTGAAAAATATCCATCGACAGGCCGCCTGAGGCTCTGCAAAAACAGGGTTTTAATCTTTTGCTAGATTTGGCAGGCCAACCATCAATGTTCAACAGGCCGATCATCAATGTTCGGCAGGTTGACCGACTAAGAAAAAATAGAAAATTATTTTTTTTAAAACGAGAATCAATACTTCAATATGTGAAAGAGCATATACTTAAAATGATAAGATAAAATAATAAAACATAGTTCATGAATTCTTTAAAACTTATCAAATAAATAGGTTCAAATTATAAAACTTGATTTAATCATTAAAAACTTTCTTCCTTGGCATTCTTCCGATTACAATTCATCTTGCTTAGCTCACACGCCTTTCCATGCCCTCCGCCTAGTCCATAACCTTCTTACTCTTGTCTGCAACATGATATAAAACTGGATAAGCTAATGCTTAGTAAGTACATTATTATCTCACAACTTATAACATTTTATGTAGATCATCATCATCATCATAATAGTGCACTAGGCACATTTTCATAGGAACATATCTTTCATTACATTGTCCATATTAAAACTTAATTCAGTTTATCTTAAGGGCCTAAGTGTTACACCATAATCATCATCGTAGGCGCGCCGTCATGAGAGGAGAAAGGTAGCTAATCTTAAACCAAACATGACATCATAACATAACAAAAACATGGGTATGCAACACTTATTTAGGTGATACATATATAGAGACAATAATATATACTTCTATACTTTAGAAAACATCATCATCAAAACATGCGTAAACTTTAAACATCAACTTTTAAAATAATAACATCATGAATAACCATCATGGAAATCATTATAAAACCATCATAAACATAGATTTCATACTTTTCATAAATCATATCATGTTGCAGGTGAGAATGTATTTACCTTTTTAGCTAGCCTACTTAACCTTAATTTTGTAGGTGATGACGCCGTGGTTTCGATGTGCTCACTTCATATTGTGTTCATGTCATACATTCATTAAAAAAAATGACAATTAACTTATATTTTCAATGAATTAATCACCACAACATAACATCCATTACCATATATCATCTCTTGAAACATAGATTATAACATATTTCATTTAACATTTAAAACAAGTCATAATTTCATGACATAAAAATCTGCCAATCAACACAAAACAATGAGCAACACAATAAACGGGCTCATTTAACATATTATTAAAACTATAGAAAATCCACAAAAATTAACACATATAAAAGACACATCAAACTATGACATAGCCAAAAATTACCTTTAAATAAATTCCATAGAATCCAAAACGTATGTTTGAATTCAGAGACAAAACAACCATAAACAATTCTAGCAGTGAGTTATATGCAATCATCATATTCCAATAATTTAAAATAAAATTATTATGGCCCTAAAATTCAAATGAAAACTTTTTAACATATAGTTACAGTACCACATAAATTCTTGTCCCCAAATAAAATTATTTAGTCACACAAAAACATCACAAAGCAAGGAGTCCAACAATTTACTGACAAAGCAGTCTCATAACCTAGTCTTAATAAACATTCCATATCACATAAAATATTCATCAAATCATTGCCAAACTTTCTAGTCCATAACATGACATATACATGAACATATTTGCAAAATTTCGTAAAAAATCAAAGCACAGTTTCCCCTTGAACTAAAAGCCACATTTTGTGCAACATAAATAAACAGCAACATTTCACTATGAGGGGCAGAGAAAAGAAAATTCATATCTTAATGTAAAAATATCAAAATAATATGAAACTTGGAGGAACATTACATAACACATATATGAACATCATACTAAAATTTTAGAGCAAACTAAAATTCCTAGACAAAGTTATGGCTGTTGGATTAAGGAGAAGAAATTCATTTCAGAAATACCAAAAAAGAGTTCTTACCTTAAACAAATTTCTTCTCAAACTCCTTTGAATTCAACCAAAGAAATTTCAATATTTCTTACAAATAATTAGTAGGGAAATTTGAGAGGGAGACAAGGAAGAAAACGTGAAGAGGAGAGAGAGTGAGAGAGAGAGGAAACGTCTAAGAAAAATAAAGAGAGAGAGAACAAAATTATCGTGAAAAGGAAAAATGAGAGTAACGTACATGAGGATGCTTGTATTTTCCATTATTATCAAAAAAAATTCTAATTAAAAGTTAGCTAATTGGCATGGAGAAAGGAGAGGGTTGGGGGAAAGTCAAATTGATTAGCTTCACTTACCATATTTGCCCTCTAAAAATAGGAAACCATTTAAAACAATTCCAATCAATCAAAAGTCAATTATTTTATTTCCTTAAATGAGAAAATTAATCCTAAAATATGCCAATCAATCACATTAAACCATCCAATCATCGTAATTATCTCAGTCACAAATTTGGAGAGACTTTTGCTGACTACTCGATAGCTGTCATCGGCCTGCCGATTCCACTAAGTCTGGCCTGCCAATGATTTCCATCGGCCTACCGATGATTTCTATTAGCCTGCCGATGCTTGAGGGATAATTCGGCCAGTCGAACTTGAAGGTTTGGCCTGCCGAACTATCCTTACATACTAGAATACATCATAGCATTTAAATCATTAATGGATCATCATAAAACATACAATATAAATAACATGAACACTTGAGCACATCAATTCAATATGATCGTCACCTGTCATAACACTTAGAATAAAATGGTTAGTAGCATTATATCATAAATCATTAGAATTACTTAACGTCATCTCTAAAATAACATAATCCGTTACATAAAATAGGCGGGTGTTACATACTACTCGCGAGTCCAATCAATGGACTCTCCATCGGTCCCAAACTGAATTCCACCTAGAGAGGAAGGGTTTGAAACAAATAAAAAGTAAGCAAATGGCTCAGCAGGACTAGGTTTTAAAAAAAACAAGTAATATAAATGTAAAATTTATCATTCAAGGAAAATATTTAGAAAATAGAAATAAATAAATAAATCCACTTAAATTATCCTTACCAAAATTAGTTCATCTAGAAAATATCTTATTATCTTTTTTGGGAAAACCATAATTATCACCAATCTTTCAGGACCTGCCCTTAAGGTCGCACTCTGCATGACCCGATCTTTGAGTATGGCATCATGCCCATCTATGCATTTCTATAGTTATTAAAATCTCATTTTACCAAGTGTATTCATTTACATTCATTATGCGGTTCATTATGAATATCATTTCATCCAACAGTTTATGAAAACAACTGATAAAAACCTTTTTAATCATTCATTGAAAGTATTTTGAAAGAATTCTTTTTGAGGCCAAAATTGTTTAAAAACATGGTTGCCAAAGAAAAGGGGACAGAAGTCCTACCTCAATACTTGGCATTGCAACTCAGCACCTCAGTCCTGCTTCACTATACGTTAGCTCCATGGAACCATGAGCAACCTTAACTATAAACGAAGTTCCTCAATATCTAACCTAAGATATTCTATATTGCTAAGCTATCACATGGTGTTCTAGTGTACCATTTATGTTTGTAAAATCATATTATAAGGTTAAAATCTCAAATTGGGTTTAGAATAAGAAAAACGAGTGAAAAATGACAAATTTTCATGAAGCCCGGTCAGCCTAGTGGTTTCCCTGGTCCGGCCTACTGGCCATCTGGGTCTGGCCGACCAAACCTGCTATGAGTCCGGCCTGCCAAATTGGAAAGATTTGGAAAGTTCCAGACTCGAGCTTCGGCCTCCCCAAGCTCAAATCTTCATTTTCAACCTCTTTTCTCAATTCCTAGGCATACAAAACATTTATACATGATGAAAAAATATAGTAGAACACTTTTAAACTAATTTAAATAAGATTTGCATATAAAATTTTAAAGAAATCCGAAAATGAGAAAAATGGAAAAAAATAGAAAAACTTGATTTAAATCTGTTTTTCATCAAACCAAGCCTAGATTCAAGATATTTTGAGCTTCTATGACTTAGGTTTTAGGTTTTAGGTTTCCTAAGCTCACAAAACTTGAGTTGGGACATTTATGGAAATCTGAAAACAAAATTTCAAAGTTTTAGAGGAATGAATCTAACCTTGAATTGGACATTTTTGAGGAAGATTTGGAGCTTGAATCCTCGTTCCTTAGCTTCAATCAAGCAGGAGGAAGACTTGGGCTTAGAGTTCTTGAATTAAAATTTGAGAGAGAAAGGAGAGAGAGAGTGACAACGTGAAAAAGGGGGAGGAAGGCGAGAGAGAGAGTGAGCTGAGAGTGAGTAAGGGGAAGAGAGATTAAGAGAAGGAAATAAAGAGGGAGTGTGTGGGTGGTTTTATTGTGTGGAAACTGTGTGCCACCCATGGTTTTGCAAAAGAGGTGTACTTTGGCATTTGACAAATTGTTTTGTTTCAAAATTCAAAATAATATATAAAAATAATTAAAAGTGATTGAAAATAACTGTAAGTAAAATTAAATTAGAAATATTACAAATTAGTTAAATTAAGTTCTAATTACTTTATGGCATATTAATATACCATTTTCACTCTAATAACGCTTGATTGAATTCGAGGTGTTATAGTATTACGCCGGAATTCAATCCAGACCTATATAGATGAGAAAAGCCTTGAGAGAGGAGAGGAAATTTCACCTGCTCTCTTGACGGCAATTGAGGAATCAGAACTTTCTCTTGTCATCTTCTCAAAGGATTATGATTTTTCAAGATGGTGCTTAGAAGAATTAGTGCACATACTAAAATGCAAGAAGGAAAGAGGGCATTTTGTTTTACCTATCTTTTATCATGTCGATCCATCATATATAAGAAACCAAAGGGGAAGTTATGGTGCAGCTTTTGATGCACATCAAAAAAGTTTTATGCATGACAAAAGCAAAGTGGAAAAGTGGAGGAATGCATTGAAAGGAGCCGTTGATCTATCTGGCTTTCATTTGCAACAAGATGAGTAAGTGGTAGTGTTATATACGTATATATATTTCTATTAATATTCCACTGTTAATTAAATGAGTAAGATCATGCCGGCTCCATGGATCTATACTCGGAAAAACTACGCCACGATTATTTTACGTTGTTGATCTATTTTTTTTCCTTGTTATGAAGAGGGTAAATTTCAACAATTTTACTATAATTAATATTTTATTTTTTTGATAAAAAAAGGTATGGCAAGGTGGCTACCTAACATACTCCCCTACGTAACCCTTTATTGAAGGCCCCACAGGTGAGGAAGCCTATTACCCTGGTCATAGGGTGAATATCGGATAGGTTGAGTGCGTTTTTTAAAATTTTTAACTAACTTAATCAAGTTTCAGTGGATTAATTTTAAATTTAACCTACCAAATCAACTAAAAATTTAAAATCAACTCTCCTAATGAAATTTAGGTTCATTGGCAGGTTGAGCGAGTTGAACAATATAAGAAAAAAAATAATTTTAACAATTTAACGGTAAAAGTACATGGAGGTGTGGCCTCATACACTTTAAATTGATGACTAGCCTGATAGGAAACAAGCCTAACAATATATGTTTGGTTTTGTTTTTGAAATATTTTTTTCTTATTTTCAAAAGTATAAAAAGTAAAAATGATTCTAAAAACATGTTTGGTTAAAATTTTGTGGAAAATAAAAATGAAATTTTTTGCAAAAAGAGCCAAAATTTCTTCAGGTTTTGAAAATAAAAAAAAGAAGAAGTTGTTTTTAAAATTTTCTCAACTCTCCACAATGATTCTCTCTCATTCCCTCGATCTCGACCTAGAGACCGGTGACCCTAGAGAGCCATCCTCACTCAAGTAGCCCACCCCAATTCATCACCGGAGCGACCCAGCCTAGCATATCCTACCGCTATGGTCATCTAAGCAGTCCCCGGCTGCTATGATCGCCACTTGAGTTTGCCCAGCCCTGATCCACCACCAGATCTTGTCATTACCTAGCAATTAAAGTTTGCCCGAGCATGCTAACCAGTGGCTTGTTCATCCTACCATGCAATCTCTTTGTCGCCCAACTATTAGACGTTGTTGGAGGGTGATCTTTACTGTTGACATTTGGGCCCGATCTCCACTGTTGGGGCTGGGTTGTCGGAGCATTGGGGGCCGTCGGTGGCGTGTTAGGGAGCAACTGGGCATTGGATGGTGGGGGGCTGAGCAAAGGAAGATGAACTAATCCCCCTGATTTTTTATTCCAATTAATTTTATTAATTAGCATTATATTAATTAATTAGTATTATTAAAATTAATTTGGTTTTGTGATATTAATAATTTTTTATTCAAAATGTTTTGTTCTTAAAATCATACCACACATATACAACCACACACAATTTTAAAAACTATTTTAGTGCATTTTTCAAAACATTTTTATTTTTAGATTTTTTCAAAAACAAAAACTAAAATAAAAAAGATTACCAAATGGCCCCCAAAAAGTAACCTAGCCAGCACTAAGTCCACCATGGTACTCTATAATTGCCACTAGGCCATCATACTCAATGGTACTATAATTAGTACAAAGATTATAGGATAACAACACTCAAATATCAGCACTTAATGGTCCCACAATAATAGGATTAGAGCTAAACTAATAAAACTACTGCAATCTACCAACTATCGTTTGTTTGCTTTCTTTCCCCTTAACTAATTGCCACTTTCCTTTTTATTTGTATGCATATGTATGCGACAGGTATGAATACGAATTCGTTGAGAAGATTGAAAAGAAAGTCATTGAAAAATTAGATACCACCTCGTCAAGTATTGTAGCAGATGATTCTCATAATCTAGTTGCGATAAGTAAACGCCTTGAGGAAATGGAATCGTTACTTTGTATTGGCTCTCCAACTGTTCGCATTGTCGGCGCCTGTGGCATGTGCGGTATAGGAAAAACAACTCTAGTCGAAACCTTGTACAAGCTAGTCTCTCATAAATTTGATAGTTGTTTTTTCACAAACGTGAAGGAGAAGGCAAGTATACATGATCTAAAGAGTTTAAAGGAAAAGCTGTTTTTGCAAATTACAGAATTGTGTGAATGTAAATATGGAAAGTTCCTTTAAAGATGTCCAACTACAACGTAAAAAGGTGCTTCTTGTTCTTGATGATGTCAATGAGGTCAAACAATTAGAATATTTAGTTGAAGAGGGTTGTTTTGGTATTGGAAGTAGAATAGTTATAACAAGTGGAGACAAGAAGTTACTTTTATGCAGAGCTGATGAGATATATGAAGGTGATCCATTAGATTCTAATGAAGCTCGTAGACTCTTTTACCTAAAAGCCTTTAAACGAGTCTCTTCTACGAGTACAGACTATGCATATCTAGCAAAGAGAATGGTAGATTATGCTAGAGGCAATCCATTGGCTATTAAAGTTTTGGGTTCTCATCTTTATTCTAGGAGCAGAGAAGAATGGAAAAGCACTTTGAGCAACCTGGAAAAATTAGGTCCCGATGAAACGGATCGGAAAGTGTTGAAAATATACAGAGAAGTCTATATTTCTAGATATTGCGTGTTTTTTTAAAGTGGGGGATAGCCATGTTATAGAGGGAATATTAGATGAAGCTTCTCTAATAAGGATTAATGTTCTCATTGAAAGATCCCTCGTAACTATTTTTGAAAATCATAAGCTTTGGATGCATGATTTGATACAAGAGATAGGATGGGAAATTGTTTGTCAAGAGCTTAGTACACATAGTCGGTTGTGGAATGTTAAGCTTTGGATGCATGATTGGACACAAAAGATAGGATGGGAACTTGTTCGCCATGAACTTTGTCAAGGGCTTGCTAAAAATAATCGGTTATGAAACGCTCAAGATGTCTTGAATGTCTTAAAAAATAATAAAGTAAGCCATTATATACATTGACTTTTTCTTGGTAAAATTAAAGGACTTGATTTTCCCCAATAAAAACATTAATTGATAAAGGAATTGTATACAGAAAGTATTAGATATATCATAATTTAGGGTTTTTCTCTCATTTTTTCTGCTATTTTTGCTTGTTGATCTGTATATAATTTCTTCATGATGTCAAGGTACACAAAGAATTGAATGAAGATTCTTAGACATGTCTAAAGTTGATGAAAATCTATCCTTATTTCAACCAATGTATAATTTGAGATTGCTCAAAATTTTCAATTCTAACCACAACATTGGCAAAAAGTGCAAAGTATATCTTCATCAAGGTTTGAATCTTCTCTGCCTTCCTTCTTCATTGAGATATCTCAACTGGTGGAACTACCCATCAAAAACTTTGCCATTGAAATTTAAACCAGAATCTATTGTAGAACTTGAAATGCCTTATACTCAACTTACGCAACTGTGGGATGGAGTTCAGATATGCTTTATTATTGTTGTTGTTCTTGTTGTGTTTTTTTTTTTTTTTGGTCGTTATGGAGTTCAACTATTCAAGTATGGGATAGATGATTATTTCTATCAAATTGTATGGAATATCTCTTGTTGATTATGTTGTTGAAGTTATTTTTATTATTATCACAGTGACCAACATGATTATTATTGTTAATTTTCTTTATTTTTGTTTTCACTTAATAAGTGACTTATGTTAAGCTATGTTATTTTCTATTTCGGCCTCTTGGAAACTTAAAACATATTGATTTGAGTTACTCTTTGCATTGAAATCCCATATCTCTTTCCCGCTTCAAAACTTGAGAGCATCAAACTTTACGGTTGTATAAGTTTAGTTAAAGTTCCACCACTAAATTTTCCAATTTTCGATGGGCTCAAATCTATGGATCAAAACTACAGCAACAAAAAAGCACTTGGATCTCTTGACCTCTCTTGCTGCACTAATTTGAAAATTCTTTCTGAGATATCTGGGAATATTAGAATATTACGCTTAATCACAACCGGGGTAAAAGAACTACCCTCGTCAATGAGGTCACCGGAAAACCTTTTTCTTTGGATCTCTGTGATTGTAAAAACCAGGAAATTTTTTCAAAGCTTCCAAGGAATGTAGAGTTATTGGACTTGTCCTGCACGACAATACAAGAAATGCCAACAACATCAATTGGGTATGTCCACGGAGTCAAATCTATCAACATGCGTTATTGCCGAAGGCTTGAGAGTTTACCATCCAACTTTTCTAGGTTGAAAGTATTGCAGATGTGGAGTCAAATCAAGTCGACACCCCAACGAAAAGGAAGAAAAAGGGAGAAAAGCAATCCTCGAAAGGCAGAGAGCAAGCGCCGCGGCTCTGACAGAAGAGCGCCGCGTCGCTGGGACGAGGGCGCCTAGGCGTCGGGACAAGGGCGCCTAGGTGCCAAGTGGTGAACGCCTAGGTGCCAGGTGTGCGGCGCCTAGGCGCTGCAGGGGGCGCCACAATGCTCGTTTCGAGCGCCGCGGTGCTGACGCGCTGTGATGCGCGATGTTTTTTAAGTCACAGTCGGATTCAAAGGCCCTAAAAACGAGAAACTACTAGGGTTTCTCATTAGTTGCTATTTTCTCCTTCTTTGGCTATAAATAGACACAAGGTGGCTAGGGTTGGGTGTGTGTGTGAAATTATGTGTGAAAATTGTGAGTGGCATAATTTTGTGAGAGGCAAAATTCTTAAGAGCTTCATCCTTGAGAGAGAAAAATTCCCACAGGGTGTTAGATAGAAGAGAGTTTTGGTAAGCACAATTTGTGAGTGTGTGAGAAACTGTTCTTGTAATCTTTAATCTCCTTCATCATAGTGGAATCTGCAAGCGGCAGAAATAGGACGTAATCTCAATTTTGGACGAACCTGTATAAAAATTTGGTGTCTCTTTTCTTCTTTTCTCCTATTTATTTTCTGCAATTGTTCGTTCTTGCGATCCTTGGAATTAGGAGTCACCTAATTCCCCAACAATTGGTATCAGAGACAGGTTTTGATCAAGAACGATGACTGGAGAAGAAGGTATGGCAGCCAGCACCACCAAATTTGATGATTTAGATTTTGCCTATTGGAGGATGCAAGTTGAAGACTATCTCTACAGCAGAAACTACACTTGCCCTTAGGTAATAAGCCCGAAGGCATGAAGGATGAGGAGTGGAATCTCCTTGATAGACAGGTGCTCAGTGTGATCCGTTTGACCTATCAAAGAACGTTGCCCACAATGTTGCGAAGGAGACTACTACAGCAGGGACGATGAAGGCTCTGTCAGATATGTATGAGAAGCCCTCAGCCAATAACAAGGTACATCTCATGAAGAAGCTTTTTAATTTAAAGATGCTTGAAGGTGCCTCAGTTGTAGAGCATCTGAACAGTTTCAACACCATCCTGAACCAATTGGTCTCGGTAGAGATTAAATTCGATGATGAGATCAATACCCTAATCCTCTTGGCCTCGTTACCGAATAGCTGGGAACCCATGAGGGTGGCCATTACAAATTCACTTGAGAATGTCAAACTGAAGTTTGTTGATGTCAGAAACTCCATTCTGGCGGAAGAAGTTCGCAGGAAGGACTCAGGAGAAGCCTCTTCGTCGAACTCGGCCCTTAATGTTGATAATAGGGGCAAGAAACTTGACAGGCAATACAACAAGGATAATGGCAGGAGAGGCAAGTCGAGGAATGGGAGAAGCAAGTCTAGGAACGGTAGGACTATGGAGTGTTGGAACTGTAGGAAGACTGGCCACTTGAATAAGAACTGCAGGGCTACAAGGAAGAATGAAGACAAGACTAATGGCGCAGCTAACGCCGCCACTGAAGAGCAACAGGATGCCTTAATCTTGTCAGTTGACATTTCTTTTGATTCGTGGGTGATAGACTCAGGAGCATCATTCCACACCACTGCACACCGCATGTCTTAGAGAATTATGTTGCCAGAAATCATGGTAAGGTTTATCTCGCTGATGGAGAACCTTTGGATATTGTTGGCATTGGAGATGTCAGTTTAAAAATGCCTAATGGGTCTGTGTGGAAGATTCATAAGGTGAGACATGTTCCCAAACTAATGCGCAACTTGATTTCGGTGGGCCAACTGGATGATGAAGGACATAAAGTGACCTTCAATTGTGGAGGTTGGAAAGTCACGAAAGGAGCGATGGTTATTGCTCGGGGACGCAAGGCTGGAACTCTCTACATGAACTCTAGCTGCAGAAATACCATAGCAGTTGTTGATTCTGCTGCCAATGCCGAGCTATGGCATTATAGGCTCGGTTACATGAGTGAGAAGGGTATAAAGGTGCTTCACTGCAAAGGAAAACTGCTGGGTTTGAAAACTGTTGATCATAGTTTGTGTGAAGCCTGCATCTTTGGTAAACAGAAGAGAGTTAGTTTCTCAAAGATGGGTAGAGAGCCTAAGTCCAGGAAATTGGAGCTAGTTTACACTGATGTGTGGGGGCCTACGCCGGTGACTTCCCTTGGTGGCGTAAACTACTATGTGACATTCATAGATGACTCAAGCAGGAAGGTATGGGTTTACTTTCTGAAAAACAAATCTGATGTCTTTGATGCTTTCAAGAGATGGAAAGCCATGGTTGAGAACGAGACAGATTTGAAGGTGAAGTGCTTGCAGTCTAACAATGGGGGAGAGTATTTAGATGAAGATTTCAGGCGGTACTGTGTTGAGAATGGGATAAAGATAAGGAAGACCATTCCAGGGAAACCACAACAGAATGGGGTAGCTGAGAGGATGAACAGGACTTTAAACGAGCGTGCTAGAAGCATGAGGTTGCATGCAGGGCTACCAAAGATGTTTTGGGCTGAGGCGATTAATACAGCCGCTCATCTGATTAACAGAAGTCCATCCACACCGCTAAAGTTCAAGCTACCGGAAGAAGCCTGGAGCCATAAAAAGGTGGATCTCTCTTACTTGAGAGTATTTGGTTGTGTTTCCTATGTTCACATTGATTCTGCTTCTAGAAGTAAACTTGATGCCAAGTCAAAGAAGTGTTTTCTGGTTGGCTATGGTGGACTTGAGTTTGGTTATCATCTCTAGGATGACCAAAGCCAGAAGATTATTAGGAGCAAGGATGTGATCTTCAATGAAGGTGTTCTGTACAAAGACAAAGACAGCACTGACTCCAGGGGTTCAAGTTCTGAAGACAAAAAGCCTGAGGTGATTCCATTGAAGGATCTTCCTAAAGTGGAGGTGCAAAATCCAGAGGTTGAAGACCAGGAAAACATGGCTCCAGAAGAAAACCAGAAGACTCCTGCCACACCAGTCAGGAGGTCTAGCAGGACCATTAGACCACTGCAGAAATACTCCATAACTCTACATTACATCTTATTGACCGACAGAGGTGAGCCAGAGAGCTATGATGAAGCCGTGGAGGCTGGAGATTTGGTCAAGTGGGAGTTAACCATGAGGGACGAGATGGATTCCTTAATGCCCAATCGGACATAGAAACTGGCAAAGTTACCACAAGGCAAAAAGGCCTTGCACAATAAGTGGGTATACCGGGTAAAAGATAAAAGTGATGGCAGCAAACGGTATAAGGCAAAGTGGGTGGTAAAAGAATCCAGAGATATGCTCACCAAGATGGTTCCGATCGAAAAACTGAAGTTGTGTGCAACTTCAGTTGGACTTCTCCATGAGGCGTGAGAAGTCGTTGCCACGGCAGTGGGAGACACGGTGATTGATTAGTCTCCAAATGGAAGATTGTTGCAGATGTGGAGCCAAATCAAGTCGACACCCTAGCAAAAAGGAAGAAAAAGGGAGAAAAGCAGTCCTCAGAAGGCAGAGAGCCAGCGCCGCGGCTCTGACAGAAGAGCGTCGTGGCGCTGGGACGAGGGCGCCTAGGCGCCAAGTGAAGAGCGCCTAGGCACCGGGACAAGGGCACCTAGGTGCCAAGTGGTGAGCGCCTAGGTGCCAAGAGCTTCACGTCGAGGCGTCATGTGAATGGCGCCAGGTGTGTGGCGACTAGGCGCTGCAGGGGGCGCCGTGGCGCTCGAAAAGCACCGCGGCGTTGACGTGCTGTGATGCGCGATGTTTTTTAAGTCAGAGTCGGATTCAAAGGCCCTAAAAATGGGAAACTACTAGGGTTTCACATTAGTTGCTATTTTTCTCCTTCTTTGGCTATAAATAGACACAAGGTGGCTAGGGTTGGGTGTGTATGTGAAATTGTGTGTGAAAATTGTGAGTGGCATAATTTTGTGAGAGGCAAAATTCTTGAGAGCTTCATCCTTGAGAGAGAAAAATTTTCACAGGGTGTTAGATAGAAGAGAGTTTTGGTAAGCACAATTTGTGAGTGTGTGACAAACTGCTCTTGTAATCTATAATCTCTTTCATCATAGTGGAATCTGCAAGCGGCAGAAATAGGACGTAGTCTCAATTTTGGACGAACCTGTATAAAAATTTGGTGTCTCTTTTCTTCTTTTCTCCTATTTATTTTCTGCAATTGTTTGTTCTTGCGATCCTTGGAATTAGGAGTCGCTTAATTTCCCAACAGAAAGCTCTTAAAGAACTTGACCTTCATAGTTGCTCAAACTTGAAACACTTTCCAGAAATCTTGTAGCCTATGGAAAATCTAGGCTTTCTTTGTCTAGATGAAACAGGGATCCAAGAGTTACCCTCATCATTTACAAATATAATTGGTCTTCGTAAGCTATCAATAAGACATTGCAGAAATTTTAAGACCATCCCAAGATGCCTCAGTAGATTAACCTGTCGTACTAGTCTCTCCCTCTTTGGCTGTTGGAAACTTGAAATTTTCCGAGATGAGTTACTTGGTTTGCACTCTTTAGAATAAGTGGATTTGAGTTATTGTAATATATCTGAAATCCCTGACTGGATCTGCTGGTTACCCTCATTGACAAAACTACATCTAAAAGGAAAAATGTTTGCTAGTATACCTTCAACCATAGAATCACTTCATCGGCTATTTTGCCTTGATACAAGTCATTGCAGGAACCTACAATATTTGCCAAAACTTCCATGGTCCATAAGACAACTTAATGCAAACGGATGCCTGTCAATGGAGACACTGATAACTTCTGGGCCTACACTTTTATAGTATTTTGTCCATTATCCTTTGAAAAATGTAGAATTTTTCTTTTGTGAGTGCTTGAAACTAGGCCAGAGTGAATGTAAAGTATTGTAGGTGGATATCTTGTGTAGAGCTATTCGTACTATAATGAAACCCAGAGTAAAGGTTGAGTATGAGGTATGTCATTATTTCTCTCTCAGTTTATATTGTTGAAAGAAAATTTTGTACGAATTTTACGATCCTCTAATCTATTCCATGTTACAGAGCATATTTATGGTTCCTACAATCAAAGTTTGCTATCCGGGAAACAGGATTCCAAAGTGGATGAGGCACCAATTTGAGGGGTCTTCAACAACAACTATCAAGCTTTCACTAAATTGGGATAGCAGCAACATTTTTGGTTTTGTTGCATGCGTCGTTCTTTCATTTGAGGGTCTATATTGGCTGCCTGAGAGTTTCAGAGATAAAGAATTGGTTATTTATTGTGTATTACATATGAAAACAAAACATGGCCAAAGCCACAACTGTGGTACTTTTCGTTTGGTTTTGGACAAAACATCATTAGTCGTGAGGACAGGAAAGAAATTAATGAAGACATTCTTAGATCTGATCACGTCTTCATTTGGTATGAGTGCTATAAAAGCTCTCTTAAGGATTGTCATGCAGTAGAGATGTCATTCGACTTCCTCTGTGCAGAATCGCTTTCCTTACATCATGGGTGTTCTTTTAAATACAAAGTGAAAAGGTGCGGGATCCACATGTTTTATGTTGAAAACGAACAGGTCATGATCGAGGTATTCAAAAATGTGAGCTCCGAGAAGTTCTACGAATATGCATCAGAAGCAGCGAATGGACTTTAAATCAACATCTTCTCATATTATAAACCATGAGTCAAAGATTCTAAGGACATTAAGGCAATGGAACAGGGCAACAAGGCATGCTTGCAAGATCCACCAACTTTTATGATTTTTTAAGCATGATAGCATCCTCATTTGATGTTGGATCAAGTGCATTCGATCCGTGGTTGTCAGACAGCAGAATCAAATGCTCAAACCTCGACTCTAACATTGTATTCTCCTTGTTGACTGATTCTGAATCGTGTCCACAGGAAGTTGGTATTGCTTTTGGCTACCCCAAAAATTCTTTGCAATACATAACATCATTGTGACACCCGTTATTCTCTTAACGGGTATCAAGGTAATTAAATTAATTATTATTATGCCAATTAAAATTTGTTTCATTTAAAATCTATTTCATAATATTTATTTCTACCTATTTTTAAATCTCTTAAAATTTCCTATACCTATTTAGTGTATTTTCCGAAATGCTTTTAGAACTTCTAATTAATTACAAAAATGTTATTTGGCATTATATGAGCTAAAGTCTCTGGAGGAGACTCATTCTCACCCACTCACTCAATCATTATCACCTACTTCCTCAATCATTCTCTCTACCTTCTTTTTAGATCAATCTTTACTCTCCCCTACCGCCTTTCTCTTTCTTCTCTCATGTTTCTCTTCCTTCCTCTGCGTCTCTTTTCTCTTCTTCATTTCTTCTTCCATGGTGGGACAAGCAGAGAAGACCAAAGGAAGAGCTCAAATATTCTTCATGAATTTCAATTTATTTTCTCATAAATCATCACGAAACAAAGATCAAGGATTTTGACAACCAAAATCACGATCTTCTTCAAGCTTGAGGCAAGGTTTTTTAAGCTAAAAAAAAAACTTTGATTTAACTTTGTGTTTTTAGCATGAGATTTATGAGAAATGTGTTCTTGATGTTTTTAGGTAATTATACGACTTTTTAAAGCTTGAATTATATAGATCTTTGTTTAAAATGAGTTTTTAAGCTAGTTTTGAAGAATTTTGATTTTTGTTTTGGATTTGTATGTTGAATGTGAAAACTTTGAGAAAAATGATATACATGTGTTTAAGGGTGATATTTCATAGTTTTTATACATTTTCTAGGTCCTAGAAGTTGATAAAAAGGATTGGATTGAGTTTTAAAGTTTGAAACCTTGAAAATAGAATCTAGAATTTCTAGGTATTGTTCTATTGGCAAGTCGATGAACAGCACCGGTAAGCGATGAATAGTATCGACAGCCTGGTAGAGAATCCAAAAATAGTTGTTTTGGTAGGTAGGCTGAAAACAATGGTCAGTAGGCCGATCGAGCGGCCCAAAATCATTTGTTTTTCATCATTTTGTGTTACCAAATGTCCCAAGGATTTTATATAAATGGTTTTGGCACACTAATAAGAATAAATGGTAAATTAGTATGATTATGGATTAGGAATTTAGTTAAAGTATGGTTATTTTATACGTCGTATGATAACAAAGTACTTGGAGTTTACATTATGAGCTTGGTATTGTGAGCTAGAAGTTATCGGTATGGTATTTTCTAAGAGGTAGGGAATATATTACTCATCTTTTGTGAGGTTTTTATGGAATTAAAATTGGTTGTTTTATTGCAAGATATATATGTATGTTGAACTACTATTATATGGGTATCACATATGAGATTGATATGAACTCGTCCTATATTGTACAACGAGGAATATATTGATTTAACATATGTTGTTGTAAATTGAGAAGCATGGCTAAAAATATTAACTCTATAAATAATGGTTGGTTATAGAGAAATGGTAAGACCTGAAGAGGGCGGCGGTTACGTCCTTGGCCACGAATACGCTAAAAGGTAAAATAGGGGGAGGTGATGACGCTCCCTTGGGTCGAAAGTCCCAGAATGCACTGTATAAGAATCGACTTGGTGAGGATCCGGGGCTTGATGTCCCCTCACTGGAACACCTTTGAAATGTTTGGAGGGTGATCAAGCGCGTCCATTTGGGTTTCGTTGAGCTGAGTGGTATAATATTCTAATTACACGATGGATATACATGAGCATAATTGAATCCTAAATTAATATATATATATATATGTATGTATGGAACTTGGTAAGAATGATCATAAGATATCCACCAAAAATGAACATGATAATATTGATGATTAACATTGAGAACAAACTAACCATGCAGGTTTTAATGTGGCAATGATAAAAACCTAAAGGTGAGTAATGTTTTCCCTATTGAGCATTTTGTCACTCATTCCCCTATATTTTCATCTTTTCAGGACTCACGTAGTGTGAGGTGGTGACAAGAAACATAGTTAAGGAAGCCATGTAGCTGTATTACGTTGCAATTACTTCATTTGTTAAAAAATGTACTTTATGATAATGTAAGCATCTTGTGTTACTTTCTAGGACTATATTAAGATTGCGTTGAAGGTTGGAATAATGATGACAATAGTTGTTATTATAAAATATAAGGTGCTACATTAAACTATAGTTTATTTATTTATGTTTTTATTTTGTTTTGAGAGTTTTTATTTAAGTCTTGGGAAAATTTCTTTTGATGTTTATTTATATTTTTTATCTTTATTTTATTTATTAAAAACTGTTAACCTCCACTTTGGTGCGTTACAGAATTTTTGGTATCAAAGCATAGGTTTGGTTAACCTAAGGAGTGTAGCACCACTTTAAATATCAGTTTCTGAGATGGTTTCGAAGTTGAATTTTCAAATGTCATCATTAAAATGGACCTTCAAGTTGATTTATATAGTCTAGGAGGATGTAACATGGAAAGACCCTAGAATGGAAGTATTAATGGTTATGTGGGAATGATAATTATATGGAATGAAATTATACATAGATTGTTTAAGAGAAATTCATATAGATACAAGGATTTAAAAGCCTTTAATCTCATAAGAAATGGTAGGAATGTAAGGCTTAAGTTATTGATCTCAAGGTTTGGCAGGGTTGTGCTAAATACTTCATAATTGATTTATACCTATGTAGTGATTATGCATATACTTGACAGAGTGCATAAGTCTTGGTAAATTTTCTTGGAGGTTTTACTTACTTGAGCAATATGAGATAAGTTAGGAATTCATGGTATTGAATCTTGGGAGAGAAAAACATTAGTCTTTTGGTCTGTTAAGACTGTGTAAAGGCAAAGAATGCCTGAATTTCAAAATTGGAACATTTTGTTGCATACATTGTGTTTAAGTGGAGCCAATGATCTTTATGAATAAATTTAGTGTGAAAATAACCAATAGAAGTTTTCTTAAGTAAATCATAATACTTAAGGCACCAAGGATGATTTTGGACCTTTATAATGAAAGGTTTAACCTTTAGATGCTTAAATGTGAATCTCTCGATCACTTGAGGTTTTTTTATATGAGAAAATTAAAGATTGTATAAGTGGGATTGTAAGAATAATAGATGTCCTTAAGTAGTAGCATCAATGGTCTTGCTCATTGATGTGGTTTATGTTGGAAGATAGAAAGAGTATTGATTTCAAGATTAAGAACATTCAAAACCTCTTGGTAGTGCTAATGGTAGATCTATATTAACAGATACTGAGTATTAAGGATATGATAGGAGGGTTTGTATTGTTCAACACTACAATAAATTTGAGATTATACGACCTTCATTTAACGACCGTTTCTCAAAAACCGCCATGATAATGCAAAAAAAAACGCAGCCAGTTACGCCCTCTAACATGAAAATGGTCATGGTAACCGCAGGAGCTACCACGACGGTTTTTTAAAAAACCGTCGTAGTAGCTTACAGTTACCACAACGGTTTTGTTACCATGACGGTTTTTTAAAAAATTGTCGTGGTATCTCGCTTTTTATCCACTTTTCCACCTCGACAATTGACACAAATCAAAAACTCACCTCTCAAAAATGAACACAGAGCCCTTCGAACAGCTGTCGTCATCCCTCTTTGCCTCCAAACTTCTTAATCTCATTGGAAATTGTAAGTTTTTTGTTAGAAATTGTTAAATTGTTGTTGATTTTGTTGTTTAGTTAATCCAAAATTGGAAAATTGTAGTTGATTTTGTTGTTTATTTTGTGATTATTGTGTTGTGGATTATGGGTTTGATTTATTTGTTTTATAATGGGTATGTGTAATTTCTTTTATAATGGGTGATGCTTTTGTTTAATTTTATGATTAATTGGATCAAATATATATGGTAGGTATATGTATATAATTTGTGAAATTCATTTTAATTGAATATTTGCTATTTATTATTTCAATTTAGGACTTGCAAAATGGATAGGAAATGGATGTGGGATTTTCAATTGTCTAAGGAATATGAGAATGGTGTGGAAGAGTTCTTGGATTTTGCCAAAAGTCATGCTAATGGTGATAACATTCGGTGTCCTTGTGTTCAATGTGGAAACCATAGATTGCATCCAATTCCAACTGTAAGAGGACATTTATTCCAAAATAGAATTATAAGTAGTTATCATACATGGCATTTCCATGGCGAGTCTAATTTTAGTAATCCAACTTTAGAAAGTAAAGGGAAGGAATTTATTGTGTAGGATAATATGGATGATCACGACAATATGGTTGACATGGTCAATGATTTGGAAGAACACTTCGTGTACCGTCTGGATGTATTTGAGACAATGATGAATGATGCCGAGACACCTGTGTACAAGGGGTGTATCAATTTCACCAAATTGTCTACTTTAGTTGGATATGGAATTTGAAAGTGTCGGGTGGGTGGTCAAATTCTAGTTTCACAAAGCTTTTAGAATTTTTAGGAAGGCTTCTACCAGAGGGTAATAAATTACCAACTAGTATGTTTGAGGCTAAGAAGACTTTGACCACCTTGGGAATAGATTATGAGAAAATTCATACTTCTGAAAATGATTGTGTTCTCTATAGGAATAAGTATGAGGATGAGAATTATTGTCCGGTTTGTCAACAAGCAAGGTGGAAGAAAGGAAAGAAGCCAAAAGATGGTAGGAATGGAGTGTCAAAGAAAGTTTTATGGTATATCCCACCAATACCACGTTTGAGGCATTTATTCGAAAACCTAGAACATGCCAAGAATTTGACAGCATCATGACAAACGGGTGGACGATGGTATGCTTAGACACCCGATAGATTCACCACAATGGAAGACTTTTGAAGCCGATCATCCCAACTTTAGTGCGGAACCAAGAAATATACATTTCACTTTGTCGATGGATGGAATGAACTCACATGGTAACATGAGTAGTAGGCATAGTAGTTGGCCCATAATACTTGTTAACTACAATCACCCTCCAAAGATGTGCATGAAGCGAAAGTTTTTAATGTTGTCTTAAGTGATTTCGAGTCCTCACCAACCAGGCAATGACATTGATGTATACTTGGCACCGTTAATCGATGACCTAAAAAACTTGTAGGAAAATGGAGTCAAAGTTAGAGATGCCTATTAAGAAGAGACGTTCACACTCTGTGCAATGTTGATTTGGACAATTAACGACTACCTCGCATATGGCAATTTATCTGGTTACTTGGTAAAGAGTTTTATTGGTTGTCCTGTTTGCATGATAGAAACGTCTCACAAACGGTTGAAGAATGGTAAGAAAACCGTTTTTCTTGGTTATAGAAGATGGTTGCCAAGAGATCATCATTACTGAAAACAAAAGAAGCCTTTGATGGCAACAGCGAAAAAAGAGACCCTCCTCGTCCTTTGACGGGTGAACAAATATTTGAAATGGTACAAGATTACGAGTTGTATTTGGGAAGAAAAAGCGAGGTAAGGATGAGCCGTTGATTGATGGACTATGGAAAAAAAGATCAATCTTTTTTTATCTTCCATACTAGAAGACACGCTTTGTTCGTCAATGCTTGGACATTATGCATATTGAGAAAAACGTTTGTGAATTCATAGTTGGCACATTGCTTGACATTCTGGGCAAGAGTAAGGATGGTGAAAAAGCTCAGTTGGATCTCGTGGAAATAGAGATTAGGCCTAATTTTTTTCCCGAGAAAAGAGGTAACCACACTTACTTACCTCCAGCGAAGCACACGTTATCAAGAGCAGAGAAGAGAAAGCTTTGTGAATGGCTTGCTTTGTTGAAAGTTCCAGATGGGTATTCTTCAAACTTTAAGAAGTTGGTGTCGGTGAAGGATTTGAAACTTATTGGCATGAAAACACACGATTGTCATGTGTTGATGCAACAATTACTACCACTTGCTTTGTAGGGAATTGCAACAATGGATGTGAGATTTGCAATTACCAAGTTGTGTTTGTTCTTCAATTCAATATGCTCCAAGGTAATTGAGCCACTTATGCTAGATTCACTATAATCGGAGTTGGTGCAAACTTTATGCATGCTTGAGAAGTATTTTTTACTGGCATTTTTTGACATCATGATTCATCTAATGATGTACTTAGTACATGAAGTTAAGTTATGCGGACCGGTGTATTTGAGATGGATGTACCCATTTGAAAGATATATGACGGTTTTGAAGGGCTATGTGAAGAATCGAAATAGGCCGGAGGGATGTATTGTAGAAACTTACATAGCTGAGGAATCGGTTGAATTTTGCTCCGAATACCTATCTAATGCAGACGCAATTGGGGTGCCTAAGACTATAAACATTGAGGCTAGGGGACTATCTATTGGCAATCCTTCATTAGTAAATTGAGAGGAGTGGGAGCAAGCATGTCTTTATGTCTTGCACAATGCTAATGAAGTGGAGCATTTCATTAAGGTGCACATGAACGAATTAAAAAAAAAAAAAAGCAAGCCGAAAGAGAGCAAGAAATGAGAAGTGGTTGTAAGGTGAACACAACCAGACCTTTCTGCTGTGGATTATAGCACACATCTATGACAAGTGCTCCACATCACAAGATGTAAGTATGTCACAGGACTTGAAGAACCTAGCTAGAGAACTGTCATCGGTAGTTATAAGGTATACGTCATATTCCATAAATGGTTACACTTTCTACACTCGCGAAAGAGATGAGAAGCATGTTGTCCAAAATAGCGTTGTGACTCTCCATGTTGAGGCTATGCATATTGCCTCCGCCAAGGACAAGAATCCGATATATGGGACAATGAACTACTTTAGTCTCATTGAATATATTTGGGAACTTGATTATGGGGGACTTCACATGGCACTTTTTAAGTGCAAGTGGGCCCGACAACAACTATGTTAAGAAGGATAATGATGGCGTCATGGTGGTTGACTTTAGAAGATTAGGATACAAAAAGGATCCCTTCATTAGGGCATCATAAGCAATCCAAGTTTTTTATATTACAGATCCCCAAGACATGGAGTTGTCTCTAGTTGTCCTAATGAAGCCAAGAATAGTTATCGACGGTGAAGAAGTTGCCGAGGATTGCACAGACATCCCTTCATTCATAAAGGGATTGCCACCTGTTGAAGAGATAGATGATTTTGAAGATGAAGTTTCACACTTGCTTCGTGAAGAGGTGGAATGGATATGTATTGATGAACCAATGCAAAAGAGGAGAAAGAAATGAGCATCTGTAAACCAATTTATGATAATTTGTTTTCAAATATTTCTTTAATTTGTTGCATTTTTCATCTTTTTTTAAGGGCTTTAGGATATCTATTTATAGTTATATTTGTGATGAATATAGAGAAAAAGTATACATTTTGGGCCATTGGATGCTTAACACATGGGTTGGCTACCTTGGGCATAAGAGAAAAACATATGGAAGCGGTAATTACACCAATTTTTCTTGGAAATTAATCTTCCATGACAGTTTACCAAGAAACCGTTGTGGAATATTTTTTACAGCATTTCATTTGTTGTGAAAGGCTTGCATTTTATTGGCTAGAAATTCATCTTCCACGACGATTTACCAAGAAAAGTAAACCGTCATGGAACATTTTTAACAACATTTGATTTGCTGGGAAAGGCTTGCATCCCACGACAGTTTACTAAGAAACCATCGTGCAAGGTCTTTTATCGCATTTAGAGTGCTGTGAAAGGCCCGCCTTCCATGATGGTTTCTCAATAAACCGTTGTGGAAGGCAGAATCTTCCACAACGGTTTACAAAGAAACCGTCGTGGAAGGCAGGCCTTTCACAACATTTTTTGTGCTATCAATAACCTTCCACGATGGTTCCTCAGTAAACCGTCATGGAAGGTTCTATAGCACTAGAAATGCTGTAACACACTTCCATGATGGTTATTGACAAACCGTCATGGAAGGTGTATGAATCATAATTTTTGAAATCCTCCACATGGCAGATTCAACTCCACCTATATAAATTTTGAAAAGCGCGCCTAGATCCCCATTTTGAATAAGCCTCTCTCTCTCTCTAAAAGTGCTCTCTCTCTCTTTAAAAACCCTTTCTCACTCTCAAGATCACTCTTCACTGCTGCTGTAGCCTCCTCGCCCTCGGTAAGCTCTTCTTCCCTCTCTGTCTCCTTTCCCCTGTGCCCCCTCCCTCTCTCTCTCCTCTTCCCCCTTCCCCCCTCACCCCCCACCCCTCCGTCGCCCCACCCACCCCTCACTTAGCCCCCCTCGCGCCCCTTCCCCCCAGCCAGCCCCCCTTCCCTACCCACCCCCCACCCCAACCCCCCTTCCCCACCTCGCCCCCCATCTGTCCCCTTCCCCCCACCCCCCAGCCCCTCACCCAGCCCCCTCTTTCCCCCACCCCCCGGCCCCCCTCCCGCCCCCCTCGTTGCCCCTCTATCGCCCCCTCCCCGCCCCCCCCACTTAGTCCCCCTCCCCCCGCCCACCCAGGCCCCCTTTCCCCCCCGCCTGCCCCCCCCCCCCCCCCCCTACCCTCACCCAGGCGCCCTCTGCCCTCCACCTAGGCCCCCTTTCCCCACCACCCCAACCCCCACCCCCCCCCCCACCCCCCCCCCCGCCCTGGCCCGTAGCCCCACCCTGCCCCACCAATGTGAAATTGTGTAATGTCATTGTAAACTTGTAAAGTTGCGAATATGTGAATATATGAAATTGTGTAATTGAAATTGTAAAGTTGTTAATATGCGAAGATGCAAAATATGTAAACATTGTGAAATTTTGTAATTGAAATTGTAAAGTTGTGAATATATGAAGATGTGAATATGTGAAAGATGTGAATATTGTGAAGATGTGAAATTGTGTAATTGAAATTGTAAACTTGTGAATATGTGAAGATGTGAATATGTGAAATATGTGAATATGTGTAATATGTGAATATTGTGAATATGTGTAATATGTCAACTTATATTATGTGATTTTTAATATGTAATTGTGTAATATATCAATTTAGAATATGTTAATTTTTGACTGTATGATAGTATTTTAATATTACTGTGTCTGTGTAATTTTTTGCTTACTTTGCACAGGTACGATGTCTCCTGATGTCGATAGTGACCGGTATGAAGACGAGTATGAAGAGTGCACTCCATCTTCATCACAATATAGCAAGGGAAAGCAATGCAGTGAGCCATGAAGGTGAATCAAGTTCAATCCACAAATAAACTTTGAGTGAAGGGCTACATTAATGAAAAAAGTTCATCGGATGAGGAAGAAAGGTTTAAGAATTGAAGTGAAATTTGATTCGAAAGGCCAATTGGAAGATGCACCCGGCAATGAATTAAGTAGTTGGATCGGAGTCCTTAGTCGAGAGCATGATCCTATATGGACAAAAGATTGGAGGTCTAAGGATTTGGATAAAGTAAAAGATGTGATTTGAAGAGAGATTTATGAAGCTTTCATTGTCGAGGATTGGTATAGGAAAAGGGATTTGAAGGTTTGTGGCGAATTAGCAAAGAGGTTTAGATCTGACGTCTACATTACCTTTGTATAGCCATACTTTTCCATTCTAAAGGATGATGAAAATATATATAAACGGCCTCCTATGGTAGTACACTACTACCCCTCCATAAATGATGATGATTGGGAAGCTTTTATAAGGTATCGATGTTCCATTGAATTCCAACTGTTATCATCAAATGCAAGAAAAATAAGAGTAGAAAATGAATACTGCTCTATGGTTGGCCGAGTGGGATATAGAGAGCTAGAGCAATCATTGGTACGTTAATAACTTACTCATATTACAAATATCAATTATTCTATCATAAATATGTTACTAATATAGCATTACATAGTTAGCTAAGAAAGGCGTGCTACCAACCCGGGAGGAGTTATGGGTAAAATCATGTTAAGGTCCTAATGGACAGTTTAAAAATCCAAAAGTAGCAAAAATTGAAAACTTGATTGTAAGTTTATTGAACACGAACCATTAATTTGTAATTTAATACCTATTGAAGGATCTTAAGAATAACATGGTCTTGTTGTTATTTTACAAAATGAATACACGATGCAACAAAGTCAAGGGATAGCATCTCACAAAATGTAGCAGATGTGCCAAGTATGACTAAGCTTATTCCCCAAGGATGTGCCAAGTCAAGGAATACACGATGCAACAAAGTCAAGGAATACATGATGTTAAAGATGCAGATGGAGCTTGCAAAACTGCGAGGTCTTATGACTAAGCTCATTCCCCAAGGATGTGCCAAGTCAACGGATGATAGCATCTCACAACGCAATAGCTTCAAGGCTAGTTGTAACCCTCCCAATAATGTAGCAGAAGCTTCAGAAGCTTCAGAAGCTCCAAAAGTCCAATTGTCACCTTCTCGTCAAGAGCCCGAACAAGGTCAAGATTGTAGGCTCTTTGTGGAGGATAGAATTAATGGTGGGTGTGCACTTATTGCGCTTGGGAAGGCATGGATGGAGATTCTTCCAACTGATACAGTTCATGGAAGACATTTAGGGGAAGAAAATGTGCACGTCAGCATCACTACCATTAGAGTTAGAACAGCTGAATTGCCTATTCCAACACTTGAAGCAACAACTGTGGGTGAAGCCGCCAGAAGCTTTGTCTCATGGCCAAAGAGGTTAGTTGAAGTCATCGCATTGACGAAGACGAGTCGAGCACCTAGCCACATTCCACAAGATCTAAGTAGAAAAAAGGCCAAAAAAAGAAAAGCTCTATAAAAGCATGACAATCACAACCTGAGGTAGAACAAGAACAAGAACAACCTGTTGCAAATGAGCCACTGTCTGCTTTTAACTTCGCTTCAGTACCTCAGGAATTTATGCAGTTGGCTCTATATGCACATTCATTCATGCGTGATGGGTCTAAAATTTTGTGCCTGATACCAATAAATGTCACTAGCAATGAATTGCCTATCTATGTGGGGTATGAAGACATTTACTACTTCATCAACTTTGATAAAATCAGAGTGAACTATATCCTGGTATATTTCAGGTAATAACTCCATCCTTAATTCATAAATTTTGAAATATAGGTAGAGTTGTAAGATGCTTTTAAGTAAATGACTATATTGCTTTTTATTATAGTTTTTTGGTGGAATATTGTAAGCTTCAAGGCTTGGCACAAAATTTTGGCTTCCTATCTTCGGCACTTGTTTTAAGTGCTACAATAGACCTATAGAGTGATCATAGAAAGTGCATCATGTCACCCCTCCACCTATTAGCTCAAACACTGAGGGGGAAATTATTCTTTCTGCCATACAATGTTGGACAACATTGGATGTTGGCACTTATTTTGTCATAGGAGGACCAAATATATTGGTTTGATCCCTCGGACACCCACCACATGACAATTTTGTATCAATATTAATGTTCTCTTTTAAAATTAACTGTTTTGAGTCCCACATAATTGTATTGTCTAGTAATCATTTAGACATGACACATTGTTAGGGCGCTTAACGATTGGAAGCTTCAAGCAGGAAGCGGTGTCACAAACCGACTAAACTAAATACTATATTCTAAACGTAAGTGTCCAAGATAACAAGGAAATGTAGAATGTGGTTTTTTTATTCTACGTTTCATGCGAGATATAATTACAAGTAGTATACAAGCCCTAGGAAGAAAAGAATTTTATATACATATGGATATACATGAAGTTAGATTAGAGTGGGTAGAATTTGTAAATAGATATGTAATTTTTAGGTAGAGAGATAGAGATAGTAGATTCACAATTGTGCAAAATAGCTAAAATGTAAATGATCTTGTAAAATACCTTGTAATTTCAATATACATCAATTTTTGTATGCAATCAGGGCCTTGTTGTAATGGATAACATACAGGATTGGCCATCTTGTGAGAAATCAAAAATGTTTGGAAAATTTTTTTGTGGCTTGACCAATTTTCTATGACAGTTTTTCTATAAACCGTCATGGAAGATCTAGGCTTCCACGAGCTTTCACGACGGTTTTTCAATAAACCGTCATGGTTTTCAAGGAAACCGTCGTGGATGCCTACCATCGTGGAGCTTAGCCTACCACGACGGTTTTTCTAGAAACCATCATGGTAGACTAAGCCCCACCACTCCTTTTTTACGCTAGTTTTGCTCTTCCATGACGGTAAAAAACCGTTGTGAAAACTCGATTTTGTACCACGAATGACGTTTTCACGACGATTTTTTAATCGTCGTGGAATTTTTCCATGATGGTTTAAAACCATCATGGAATCCACAGTCTGTAGTAGTGCAATAAGGTTTTGATTAAAGCAAAGTATTTGAGTTACAAGAGGATTTTGTTATTATGAAACGATTTGGGTAACATTTGGGAGAATTTCTGATTTTTATCAAATTAGATTTTGTTATTTATTTTGGTCAATTGTGTTTTAAGCAAGCTTCGAATTGGGCTTAAGATTTGTATAAGTTGGGTTTCAATTTCATGCTTGTTATTTGTTCTAAATGTGTTAAGGCCCGAAACAACCTGACCCATCTCAATTTAGAACATTTGGGCCTTGTCTAAATCTTGAATCAGTTCGATCCACATTGTCTCTCGTATGTGGTCTCTACACGTGTTATCTATGGTGATTCAATCATTGTCTATATATACGTCTACTATGCATATGAGTTCATTTCTCCAAGCTCACTATCTCTCTAAATCTCAAATCCTCTTCCTTCTCTTTAGAACTTCTTCTTTCTTTCTCTACAAGAAGAAGGCATTCCACGATTCTACAACTTATTGTCTCTCCTTTTCCTTTCTATCTACTCTTCTTTCATCTCATCATGGACCCAAAGTACTAACACCTAAGAAAGTATTTCCCATCACTCTCCCAAAAGATTCTCAGAAAGAAATACAAGGCTAGGATCACTCGGTTGTGGATTCTTATGCATTTTGGCATCCTTTGTGATGTGAGAATGTTGATAGAGGGGAAGATCTATCCGAGTGACTTTAATCAAGATGTTAGTTTATCAAGTACGGGTACCAACTGTAGTGCAATGAAAAAAGAGCTCGTGCCATCGCGGTCACTTGTAACAAATGTGGACGATAAAAGTGTAACGAAAAATATATTTCACCTGGATATGTGTCTGTAAATAGAGAGGATAAAATAAGGTTTTGCAGGGATAGACTTTCTAAGGAGAACTTGGATAACCTCCATCCTCCTCTTCAATATCACCCTAGTAGGTATGTTCAAGGTGCTATCTTTAAACTCTGGTCCAAATTACATGCAAAAAGACAACGTCTCAGGAATATGGTATTTCAAGATCCTGTTTGCCAAATCACAAGAAATCTGGGTGGGGAATAAGTCATCATTTTATAAAGGTTGTTTAGTCTTTGTTTGTTTAAAATCGTTTCAGTTGGTGTTCAATAATCTATGCCTTTCTTTTACTTACAATATTTTCTTTTGTGTTCAAAATAATTGTCGTCATTAAATTGATACAGTAAGTGTTAGTGTCTCATTTAATTTATGATTGTCTAAAAAAATGATGATAATATATGTATATATGTAATAAAATATATTATCTTGCTAGAGATATCACATGCGGTACTGTAACATGTTTGAATTTTGAAAACATATCTAGATATTTCGAGATTTGTGTCTCAAATTTCAAAAGTTCTACAGTAGTTGTTGTTTATATTGATTTTCTACATTCGATGTGCATTTATCAAAAGGTTTACAACTGTGTTAGAATTTCTTTTGTCAAACCATTCTCAATTGTCAAAAGTTATATAGTTCGATTCTAAATTTTTTTCAAAAGATGTATCAGGTTTTTTATAACTGTCAATTGCTTTTTCTTACTTTTTTACATGTGCAATATTTTGTTTAAATCTTTGGATTATCTTTCCATTATCTACTCGTCTATCTCTTTAGTCCTTTTGTGTATCCCTCGTCTTTAAAATCTCGTGTAGACCCCAAGTCTAAGTGGAGCAAACATAAAGCAATTACTTATATAAATCAAATATGTCTACCTCCCAATCTACCAAGGAAATAAAGAATGTCTGTGTCTTTTGTGGTTTCAGCCTTGGAAAAAATAAAGTCTATCTAGAAGCTGCAAAACACTTAGGGCAAGCCTTAGCATGCAAGAAGATTAACCTGACCTATGGGGTGGTAGCTTAGGATTAATGGGAAATGTGGCAACAACAGCTAAGTCTGGTGGTGTCGAAGTCTTAGGGATTATTCCTCGACTCCTAGCCAAAGGGAACCTTTGTGGAAAAACAATAGGTAGGGAGAAATGAGTTTTGGACACCCTTGAATGTCATAAAACCATGATTGATAATTCTGATGCTTTTATAGCATTACCCGGTGGTCTAGGTACCCTTGAGAAAATATTCATGATTGCTAGTAGGCAATTATTAGGCTTTCATTCCAAACCCTTGGGACTTTTAAATGTAAATGGTTTTTATGATGATCTTTTAAAATTTTTAGATTATGTTGTGGGAGAAAACTTCATTGTAGAATCGGGGAGACAAATCTTTATTATCGCCTCAACAGTTGAGGAATTATTAGATAAGATGCAAATCATCCATTCGAAGTCTGACACTGTAACGTCCAAGCTTAAATGGGAGAAGGAAAGATGAGAGCGGCTGTTTAATTTGAATATCAGTCTGTAATCTTCTGATTTTATCCATGGTGTGTACGTCCATGTTTCATGAGTCATGAATAACCTATTTCCCTACACTCTATATTTCTTATGATATGTTGTTGTTAAAACCTTTAGATTCATTAACCCTAATGCTGGGATGGTTAATGATACGGAGTACTTGATGCTCTCAAAATGCATCCTATTTAAGGTCTGATATTTTGTTTATGGATATTTTTGTATTATCTAAACATGCATGATGTGGATAGTTGTTATACGGAGTACCTTGTGCTCTCGAAACATATCCGTATCATCTTTGTAATGTGTAGTACTCTGTTAATGTTTTATGGAAGTACCAAAGTCAATTGTGGGGATACTTTGCAGAAAATATTAAGTATGTTATGTGGGTGAAATGTTTGTGTGCCATGAAGAGTTTAATGAAAAATCTGTCAAGTTGGCTATAATTATGAGATTCCCTCTAATATCTCTATTTATAAATTTAATGTATGATTTTGAATAGAAGCGCTTGTGTTATATATTTTACGATTAAGTTTTAGTTTATTAGTTGGAATATGAAATCAAACATCTTTGATTTTTTTTATTCAAAGAGGAAAAGGGAGCTCAAGAATGAAGTATGTAGAATTACTTTGGTAATTACCTTAAATGTAATTATAAATCACAATCCATGGATAGTGAAGGACTGGGAAAAAATGGTATGATGAACATGTGTGCTTTTTTGATAAGATTCCTAAACCATAATGCGGTGTTGTAAATTGAAACCTGTTAGAAATACTCTCGTTAAGGGATTTGTTGTTTAAAGCATGGTTGATGTCCTAAGCAAATGAATGGAAATATGGAAACCTACATTTGGACACAAATAACTGAGGATGCAGAGCCGAAAGCAGAATTATTATGGAATTATGATTTTGTTTACTAGTATTGTTAGATTTGAAATTTCGAGGATGAAATTTCTTTAAGGGGGATAGAGCTATGACACCCGGTATTCTCCTAATGGGTATTATGGTAATTAAATTAATTATTATTGTGCCAATTAAAATTTGTTTCATTTAAAATCTATTTTACAATATTTATTTCTACCTATTTTTAAAATCTCCTAAAATTTTCTATACCTCTTTAGTATATTTACCGAAATGCCTTTGGAACTTCTAATTAGTTACAAAAATGCCATTTGGCATTATTTGAGCTAAAGTCTCCAGAGGAGACTCATTCTCACCTACTCCCCCAAACATTCTCTCTACCTTCTTTTTAGATCAATTTTCACTCTCCCCTGCCCCCTTTCTCTTTCTTTTCTAACGTTTCTCTTCCTTCCTCTGTATCTCTTTTCTCTTCTTCATTTCTTCTTCCACGGTGAGACAAGCAGAGAAGACCAATGGAAGAGCTCAAACATTCTTCATGAATTTCAAGTTATTTTCTCATAAATCATCACAAAACAAAGATCAAGGATTTTTACAACTAAAATCACGATCTTCTTCAAGCTTGAGGTAAGGTTTTCTAAGCTAAAAAAAAAGTTTAATTTAAATTTGTGCTTTTAGCATGAGATTTATGAGAAATGTGTTCTTGATGTTTGTGGGTAATTATACAACTTTTTGAAGCTTGATTTACATAGATCTTTGTTTAAAATGAGTTTTTGAGCTAGTTTTGAAGAGTTTTGATTTTTGTTTTGGATTTGTATGTTGAATATGAAAGCTTTGAGAAAAATGATATTCATGTGTTTAAGGGTGATATTTCATAGTTTTTATACTTTTTCTAGGTCCTGGAAGTTGATAAAAAGGGTTAGATTGAGTTTTAAAGTTTGAAATCTTCAAAATAGAAATCTGAAATTTCTAGGTATTGTTCTGTCGGCAAGCCGATAAACAGTACCGATAGGCCGGTAGAAAATCTAAAAATAGCAGTTTTGGTCGGTAGGCTGGTAGAAAATCCAAAAATAGTAGTTTTGGTCGGTAGGCCGAAAACAATGGTCGGTAGACCGATCAGGCAGTCCAAAATCATTTGTTTTTCATTATTTTGTGTTACCAAATATTCCAAGGATTTCATATAAATGGTTATGGCACACTAAAAAGAATAAATGGTAAATTGGTGTGATTATGGATTAGGAATTTAGTTAAAGTATGGTTATTTTATACGTCGTAAGATAACAAAGTACTTGGAGCTTACGTTGTAAACTTGGTATTGTGAGTTGGAAGTTATCAGCATGGTATTCGCTAAGAGGTAGGGAATCTATTCTCATCTTTTGTGAGGTTTTTATAGAATTAAAATTGGTTATTTTATTGCAAGATATATATATATATTGAACTGCTATTATATGAGTAATGAGACTATAAAAATGTATATTTTCTAAGGATAAATCATTTATTTATGCTTTTATTTCTCATCAAATCCTCTAATTAATAACATTTTTGTGTTAATAGGTATTTTTGTGTCTTAGTATGTAAATGTGTTTAAAAAATGTGTTTTTATGTTTAATAATATTTTCGGTAATTTTTAGAGTCGTTTTGGTGTGTTAAATATGTGTTTAATTTGTGAAGAGTCAAAACCATAAAAATAATAAATGGTTATTTTATTTTGATTTTTAATATATTTGATAGTGTGTTCTAAATTTGTAAATATGTTTTATTATATTTTAGTAATATTTTAAAATATTTTCGAGTATTAAAAATTATATTTGTGTCAAACTGAAAAAGACTGAAAATTTTTAAAGTTTGTAATTATTTTATATGTTTTATTATAAAATAAATATTATTGTAAATATTATATTTAAAAAATAATTAATTTTAGTCTGTTTGTGAATTTTAGATTTGAAATTTGAAAGAAAAATGGAGCAAAACAGAGCAAAAATGGACAAAAGGGACACCAAATGCATGAAAAACAATTAAAATTTTGAATTTTGAAATTGGTGGACATGTGGCGTTATAAGGACTGTTGGATTTGCTGCCAAAAGGATCTCAGCCGTTCGCGTATCACGATGTCAGCATTGTTCTGCTGCTCGTAATAAGTGTGTTCCACGTGTCAGTTTCTAGTTGGCATGTGCACACACGCGCGACAAGTTCCACTCGCGTCAGAAAGGATGCAGGCAGTGTTGGATTTTGTGCAGGCGTCTTCACAAGTGAGTATCTTTCTAGCTGTTGGATCGAATAACGTAGATCGATCTAATGGTCAGAGTTTGTGGGCCAAGTACCCCATCTGGGGCCAATTCTCCTTCGCTTCTTGAGCCTGTTGGATCACCATTTTAACTGCAAAGATTGCACCTGATATGTGCATCTCGCTTTTGAGCCACAGCGGATTACGAACATAAATTCGCACGCTCACAAGCGAATCTCAGTGTGGAAAAAAAGGTGAAGAAACGGATCAACATGATCCGATTTTGAATAGTAAAATAAAATAAAAATAATAAATAAACAAGGCCTTTCAAGGCCTATAAATACCAGGGGCTTCTCCCCCGGTTCTGCGTCCTTTCGGGCCATTTGGCCCTTCTTCTTCTTCCATCCCTTCTTTCTTTTCTTTTCTTGTTTTTATCCCCTTAAGTAAATATAATAAAAAAATGCTTAAATTATTGTAGAGAGTTTAGTGAGACAGAAAGATTATCTTGTATGCATAATATTTTAGTATAAATTTTAATTCTATATCTACTTTGTAATGCTTATATTTTGTGGAATAAATTATATTTTTATTTTTTTAATAATTATTGTTAATGTTGTTATGCTACCAATTTTTACACAAATTCGGTCATGCTTTTTTTATGTAATTTAATTGTATTACATAATTAATATTAATAATACTAAAGTCATGCTCATTTATTAAGTTAAATTTCTGCTGTATTATAGACGTGGGCTGGCAGTAAATGCTTGGTAATTCTTAATTTATTGTCGATAGAGAATGACATAGTGTATTCTTAAACCACTTAATAAAACGAGGTGCTACCGGAATTAACGTAATAATTTATTCCATAAAAATAAATTAATTTTGATTTGTTATTATCTTTTCTATCTTAAAATTATGTTGATTATAATTGTGGTGACAACGGTTATAATTTTCATAATTAGTGCACTTAATCATTAGTGAGATGATTATTTTGTTATTTTTATAGGAAGACCCTTACTGCATTATAGCTTGTTATATTGTCACTCTCGGTTGACTTATAAAAATAGTAAAAGTGCTTGCAATTAACGAGAAAAGATATAATAAATTAAATGCATTAGATAATTATTAAATAGAATTAAAATTCCATACCAGTTGCGAAACATACAAGGGATTCTCAACTCTTCACCTCTTTAATTTTATGTTTCAAATTTTAAATTAAAAAAATCAAAAAAAATATTTCTTTTATTTTAAACTTTTTCAGGAAAAACCGATTGCCTTTTTGAACGGTTATATTTATCAATCTCCTGAGTTACGAACTTTTATCTCCCTATAGATACGACAACTTTTCTATACTACAAACGTCCGCCGTAGAAGAAACACATTTTTGGGCGTTATCAATAAGTATCACATGTGAGACTGATATGAACTCGTCTTGTTTTGTAGGGCGAGGGATATATTGATTTAACATATGTTGTTGTAAATTGAGAAGCATGGTTAATAATATTAACTCTATAAATAATGATTGATTATAAAGGAATGGTAAGATATGAAGAGGGCGGTGACTACGTCCTTAGGCACGAATACCCTAACAGGTAAAATAGGGGGGGAGGTGATGACGCTCCTTTGGGTCGAAAGTCCCAGAACTTACTGCTCAAAAATTGACTTAGTGAGGATCCGAGGCTTCATGTCCCCTCACCGAAACACTCTTGTAATGTTTGGAGGGTGGTCAAGCGCACCCATTTGGGTTTCGTTGAGCTGAGTGGTGTGATATTCTAATTACACTGTGGATATATATGAGCATAATTGAATCCTAAATTAATATATATATATATATATATATATATGGAACTTGGTAAGAATGATCATAAGATATCCACCGAAATTGAATATGATAATATTAATGATTAACATTGAGAACTAACTAACCATGCAGGTGAAACGCCCCCTTACGGACGTCACAGATGCCGTTACATTCATACATTACATACTTATTTATTTTTTAAGATAAACTTTATGTACAAAAATTATTTGAAACTTTAATTGTCAATGTAGTTGAGGAAAACATAACCAGGATCCATACATTTTTTTTTCAACATTCATTAACTTAATCCATACTATTAATAATTCAATTACACAATAAATTGATCATAAACTTCCTTTAATAAAGTAAATATACCAAATAGTAAAATCATAACGTATAAAACATCACATCATTTAAAACTATTTGCTCCCACAGTTCGACAGACCGAATTGGAGATTTCAGCAGGCCAAACATGGTCGGCAAGCCGAAAATCATCAACCGGCAGGCCGATAGAGGCTTTGCAAAAACCGGGTTTAAACATTAATATGATCGGCAGGCCAGAAAAGTGGGATCGACAGGCCGAAGATCACATCGGCATACCAACCAGTAATGGTAGGCAGGCCGTCCGAGACAAAATAGAAACTTTTAGAAAACTTAATTTTAAGACAAATTCATTTTTCTTTCAGAAATGCGGAAGATCAAATTCTTAAAATGATAAAATAAAATATTAAAACATAGTTCTTGTATTCTTTAAAACTTATCATAAAAATATGTTCAAATAATAAACCATAGCTTAAATCATAAAACTTGCATCATTGGCGTTCTTCCAGTTACAAATCATCTTTCTTATGCTCACACGCCTTCCCATGTCCTCCACCTAATCCATGACTTTCTTACCCTTATCTACATCATAATATAAACTTGAATAAGCTAAAGCTTAGTAAGTACATATATTTCTCACAATTTAAAAACATTTCATAAACATCATCATCATCATATCATAATAGTGCATTAAGCATATTTTCATAGAAACATATCTTTCATTACATTGACCATATTAAAACTTATTCCATTTTATCTTAAGGGCCCAAGTGTTGCACCATAATCATCATTGTAGGCGCGCCATCATGAGAGGAGAAGGGTAGCTAATCCTACACCAAACATGACATCATAACATATCATATCATAGCATTGGTGTGTAACACTTATTAGGTGATACATATATACATAACTTTCATGCTTTGAAATTTTCCATAATCAAACATGCATAACATTAAATCATGAAAATCTTTCATAAGAAACCCTTTAAGGAAATCATCATAAAATCATCATAAATATCATCATGAACATAATATCAAACCTTATAAAACATATCATATTATAGGTGAGAATGTACTTACTTTAGAAGCTAGCTTACTTAACCTTACATGTATTGGCGACGACGCAACAGTCTCGATGTGCTCGTTCCTTTGAGTGTTCATGCCATTTATTCATTTAAAGAACAAATAAAATTACTACTCATTTTCATAAAATAAAACATCCATTCCATATAACATCACACATACACTCATCCCTTGTAAACATAATTCATAACATGCATCCATAACCTTAATCATCAAAACTATAAACTCATCATCACATAATACTTCACTGACCTATATGGATTTAAGACTTCAAAACTTAACATTCACACATACTTTAGGCACCATACTTGACAGGGTAAAGTTAATATATAAACATATTACCATGATTTTTCTTTAGTCATAAAAATTACATTAAGTATCTAAAAACAAATCATACATATTAAACATGAAATCTGTCTGCAATAGTAAGGCAGTGAACAACTTTATTCTCAGGTTCGTTTAACACATTCTAATATCATAGAAAAATCTACAAAAATTAACATATATAGTAGACATATAGAACCCTAACATATCCAAAAATTGACTCCAACAAAAATCGGAGTAAGTCAAAACACACATTTGAAAATCAGTAGTAAAACTAACTTAGGTTTGACAGGTAGTGAGTAATCTTTTGAAAACATTTTCTAACAATTAAAACACATATATTTTAAATTTTAAAATTCATTCTAACATCTTACTAACATATATTTCAATATCATAAAATTATTTCATCTTCAATAAAATCATTTAAACATATAAAACATCACATAAAACAAAAGTCCAATATTAACATTGTTAAAACAGTTTCTTGACCTAGTCTCAATAAAAATTTCATAACACATAATTCACTCATCAAAACACTACCAAACTTAGCAGTCCATAACATAACATATGCATGAACATTCTTACCAAATTTTGTAGCAATCAAAGCACATTTACCCCTTGAACAAAAATCACATTTTCATACATCATAACCAAACAACAATATTTTACTATGAGTGGTAGAGGATAGAAAATTCATAACTTATCATAGAAAAATCCAATTAAGGTGAAACTTGGAGAAACATCACAAAACTCATACATGAATAACATATTGAAAATTCAGAGCAAACGGAATTTTGTAGAGGAAGATATAACAGTCGGATGTCAAGAAGGATTTCATTGATACTAGAATGAACTCTTACCTCAAAATGATTCTTCTAAAATTCTTTCGAATTCAACCAACGAAAACTCAATATTTCTTTCAATTATTTGCAGAGAATTTTGAGGGAGAGGAGGAATAGAAAATGTGGAGAAGAGAAGAAGAAGAGAAGAATAAAAGAAACATCTTAGAATGGGACAGAGAGAGAGAAGACGTGAGAGGAAGAGAGAGAGAGAGAGAATTATCATGGATGAGGATAACGTAAAAAAAAAAAAATTCAATACCCTCACTTATGTCAGAAATTTTCTGACTAATCTAAACTAAATTTTTGTGGAGAAAAGAGAGGAAATTGGGAAAGTCAATTAATCATTCATCTCTTACCATATTTTGCCCTCTAAAAAAAATAGGAAACCATTTAAAACAATACCAATCAATGCACAGTCAATGGTTTTCTATCCTTAAATGATAAAATTATTCCATAATTATTTTGATTAATCACATTAAACCACCCAATTAACGTAATTATCTCAACCATAAATTTGGAGAGATTTCTACTGACTATTCGTCAGCTGTCATTGGCCTATCGATTCTTCACTTTGGCCTGCCGATTCCATGAGGTTCAGCCTGTCGATTAATATCATCGGCCTGTCGATACATGAAAGGCTATTCGGCTTGCCGAACTTGAAAGTTTGGCCTACCGAATTATCCTTAAAACATAATACCTCATAGCATTCAAGACATCATTGCATCATAATTAAACATACATTGTAACTAACATGAACACTTGAGCACATCGATTCCATGCGATCGTCACCTATCATAACACTTAGAATAAATAGTTAGTAGCATTAAAATCATAAATCATAACATATATCATAAATTATTAATAAAATTACTTAAACGTTGTTTCTAACTTAACATGATCCGTTACATAAAAATAGGTGGGTGTTACAATTCTCCCCACCTTATAAGAGTTTCGTCCTCGAAACTCAGAATAATTGCGAATACTTAGATCTCATGTCATCTTCACGTTGCCATGTAGCTTCTTCTACTTGACGATTTCGCCATAACACCTTGACCAATGGAATTTCTTTATTCCTCAAGGTCTTGGTTTTCCAATCGAGTATCTCTACTGGCTTTCTTCATAACTTAAGTCTTCTCGTATCTTGATCACTTGTGGCTCAATCACATCCGTAGGGTCTGGAACATACTTCTTAAGCATAGAGACATGAAACACATCGTGCATTGCTGACATTTCTGAAGGCAACTTCAGCTGATAAGCCACCTTGCCTATCTTCTTCATGATTTCATAAGGACCAATGAATCTTGGGCTTAACTTGCTTTTCTTCCCAAACCTCATAACTCCTTTCATCGATGCAACTTTTAAAAACACAAATTCACCCACGGCGAACTCTAAAGGTCTTCTTCTCTTGTCAGCATAACTCTTCTGACGGCTTTGAGTGGTCTCTATTCTTCTTCTTATCAACTTTATCATCTCAGAAGTTTCGTTAACAAAATCAGTTCTTTTAGTATCGACGCTTTCCATCAACTTCTTTTCACCAGTTTCGTGCCAACATATAGGCGACCTACATTTTTGCCCATACAGAGCTTCATAATCCCAATTGTCGCCTGAAAGCTGTTGTTGTAAGAAAACTCTGCTAATGGCAACATTTTACACCAGCTGGTCTTAAAATTGAGAGAACAAGTCCATAGCATATCTTCCAAAATCAAGCTCATCCACTCCGTTTGGCCGTCTGTCTGAGGATGAAAAGTTGTACTAAAATGTAGCCTGGTTCCCATAGCAGTCTGTACACTCTTCCAAAACTTAGATGTGAACCTGCCATCACGATCTGAGATGATTGACTTCGAAATTCCGTGAAGTCGTACAATCTCCTTGACATAGAGTTCCGCTAACCGTTCCATAGAGTAAGTGATCTTGATGGGAATGAAATGCGCCATCTTAGTCAGTCATCCACAACTACCCAAATTGCATCATAACCGTTCATAGTTCTGGGCAAACCAATAATGAAATCCATTGCTATATCCTCCCATTTCCATTCCGGTATCTGGATAGACTACAAATCACCCCTAGGTCTCTGGTGTTGAGCTTTAACTTGTTGACATGTCAAGCATTTCTTCGTATGTAAAACAACATCACGTTTCATTCTAAACCACCAGAAGTTACCCCTTAGATCACTATACATCTTTGTTGCACCTGGATGAATAGAGTAAGGAGTGTCATGAATTTCTGCCAAAATCTTTTTCGTTAAGCTATCAACATTGGGAACACATAAGCGGTCCTTGAGGTACAGAGTTCCGCCATCCGCAATATGAAACTCTTGACATTTTCTTTCTTTCATTTCCTGCTTAATCCTTACAAGACTTACATCTTCATCTTGTTTTCTTTGAATTTGATCATACATCGTCGGAGCAAGAGTGAGTGCTGAGAGCTAACCTGCTATAAGTTCCAAACCGACGTCTAGAATTTCCTTTCTAAAAGGTGGAGACATTGTTTGCATTGATATCAACGTGGCAACTGACTTCCTACTTAGAGCATCAGTCACTCGGTTAGCTTTTCCAGGATGATAAAAGATTTCACAATCATAATCCTTTACCAACTCTAGCCATCTTCGTTGTCTCATGTTCAAGTCTCTTTGCGTGAAGAAGTACTTTAGACTTTGATGGTCAATGAAGATCTTGCATTGGACCCCATATAAATAGTGTCTCCATATCTTCAATGCAAAAACGACTGCTGCTAACTCGAGGTCATAAGTAGGATAGTTCTTTTTGTAATCCTTCAGTTGTCTTGACGCATAGGCAATCACCCTTTCATTTTGCATTAAAATAGCTCCGAGGCCCATCTTTGATGCATCACTATAAATTACGAATCCATCATTTCCTTCCAGAATAGCCAATACTAGAGCTGTCGTTAGCCTCTTCTTCAGTTCTTGAAAACTCTTCTCGCACGCTTCTGTCCATTCATTCTTCTTTCCCTTGCAAGTCAGATTCGTGAGTGGGGCTGCTATCTTGGAGAAGTCTTCTACGAATCTCTGATAATATCCTGCTAGACCCAAGAAGCTCCTTATTTCACTTGCATTCATCGGTTGCTTCCAGTTGAGAACAACCTCTACTTTAGCAGGGTCAACCATAATCCCTTCCTTCGATATAACATGCCCCAAGAAAGACACTTTATCAAGCTAGAACTTGCACTTGGAGAACTTTGCATATAGCTGGTGTCTTCTTAAAGTCTCTAGCACAATCCTTAAGCTCTTCATGTTCTTTTTGATTATTTGAATAGACAAAAATATCATCGATAAATACAACAACAAATTTATCGAGGAAATCCTTGAATATCCGATTCATCAAATCCATGAAGGCCGCAGGTGCATTCGTCAGACCGAAAGGCATAACCAAAAATTCATAGTGACCATACCTCGACCTGAAGGCAGTTTTGGGGATATCTTCTTCTTTAATCTTCAGCTGGTGATAACCTGACCGTAGATCGATCTTTGAAAACATATATGCACCCTTGAGCTGATCAAACAAATCATCGATTCAAGGCAACAGTTACTTGTTCTTGATTGTCACCTTGTTCAGCTCTCTATAGTCGATATAGAGTCTCATAAAGCCATCTTTCTTCTTAACAAATAGAACTGGAGCTCCCCATGGTGAGTAGCTCCGCCTGATGAAGCCTTTGTCAAGTAGCTCCTTTAATTACGTATAAAGCTCTTTTAACTCTACCGGGGCCATTCTATATGGTGCCTTAGAGATCGGGTCAGTGCCTGGAGTGAGCTCAATCTTGAATTTGACTTCTCTTTCAGGTGGTAGACTTGTTAGATCATTAGGAAACACTTCTGCATATTCATGAACTACAGGCACATCTTCAATTCTTATCTTTTCTTCTTGGATTTTGTCTACAATGTTCGCCAGATAGCCCATGCAGCCTATATGGTGCATATTCTCGAATTTGGCTTTTGGCACCATTCTATATGGTGCCTTAGAGATCGGGTCAGTGCCTGGAGCGAGCTCAATCTCGAATTCGGCTTCTCTTTCAGGCGGTAGACTTGTCAGATCGTCAGGAAACACTTCTGCATATTCATGAACTACAGGCACATCTTCAATTCTTATCTTTTCTTCTTAGCTTTTATCTACAATGTTCGTCAGATAGGCCATGCAGCCACTTGCTAATAACTTCCTTGCTTTCATCGTAGATAAAAACATGCTGGGTTTCTTTCTAGACTCGCCAACATACACGAATTTCTGATCACCTTCTGGATGGAAGATCACCTTTCATTTCTGGCATTCAATACAAGCATTGTACTTGCTTAGGAAATCCAATCCTAGAATCATATCGTAGTCATGCATGTCAATCACAATGCAGTCGACGAAAAGTTCCTTATCAGAAATCCATAGGGGTACCATACGCAGACAGTGCATAGATAATATCACTTCCCTGGAGGGTGGTGTCGTAGTGAATCCCTATCTCATAGGCTCTAAACGAACCCTTAATTTCTTAGCAAATGGCATAGATACAAAAGAATGTGTGGCACCCGTATCAAAAAGGACATAAATATCATTAGATAAACTTGATATTTGACCTATGACCACATTTGAGGCTTCAGCAGCCACTTGTTCCTTCGCATGGCATAGATTCGGGCATTCTTTGGTGGGGCTTCAAGTCTCCCTTGACTGATTAGTGGCCCTTCAAGGGAAGCTTGCATCTGATGGAACTGGGCTTGAGGAGGAGCTCTTTGAGGGGCATTGGCATTCATCAGTTTAGGGCAGTTCTTGACAAAATGATCTTCACGCCCACAAATAAAACATTGGTTTGTCCCCAAGCGGCATTCCCCTGGATGTTTCTTTCTACATTTGGCACATGGTTGAAACTGCTTGCTATTGTTGTTAGGCTGACCACCATTGTGCCTCTTGTTGCCTTATCCCTGTTGGTTCTGAGGATTACCCTTCCTCTTGTTGTTTCTCCAATTCTGGTTGTTGTTGTTGCTGCTGTTTTTGTTGTTGTTGTTTCGGTATGGAGGGCGGCTCTGGTTGTTAGCATTATTGGTTGGCTAGCCAGACTGAGGCTGGTTCCTTCTTAGCTTAGACAAGTGGAACTCCGCACGTTGGGCCCTCATAACCACCTGTTCTTGACTTCTGGATGTACTTGCCCCATCAATGATCGTAGCAATTTTTGGCTTAAGGGCTTTGATCAGTCTTCTGACCCTTTCACTTTCATCCATAACCATCCCTAGGCATAGACGGGCTAGCTGGTCAAACTTTGTCACAACATTTGTGACTGACATATCCCCCTGATGCAGTTTCTCGAACTCCTCATAATGCTTCTTTGTAACGTTGATGTGGAAAAACTTCGTGTTAAACTAATGAATGAAATCATCCCATGTCATCTCTTCCACATTCCTCCATGAGTCTTAGAGTGGCCTCAATTGTCTTCAACCATCCTTGAGCGACTGACGGATCGTTTGAACCCTCGAAGTCTGCTGGCTTAACCCTTCTCCATCTGACTAGAAGAGGTTCCTGATAGGCCGCTCTTGGTTCAGCAGCAAGAGCTGGGACTTCATTGACTTGTGGCTGAGGGGAGGAGGAGGCACGTCATTGCCTCGACAGTCGTCATTCTGACCATTGGCCCTTAATTCTGTGATTTCTCTTCTTTGATCCTCAAGTTGCCTCTACAACTCAGCGATCATTGTCATAAGCCTTTTGTTGGTCTGGGTGCATGTTTGCATCCTTCTATGGCCCTCCATTATCAATTTCCTAAAAGAATTAGGAACTTAGAAAGAATCCTCTAATATGAGACAGGTTTTCACTACTAGAACATTAATCATTAAACATCTAAACCTCATTCTTATCCTCATACTTGCGTCAAAACATCTAACTTTAAAACATACTTACTTGGAGGACTTGGATTGACGTGTGGCGATATGAATTATAAATGAAAATTCTCTCTGATACCAAAGCCTGAAATGCCCCCTTACAGACGTCATCGATGTCGTTACATTCATACATTACATACTTATTTATTTTTTAAGATAAACTTTAAGTACAAAACTTATTTAAAACTTTAATTGTAAACATAGTTAAGGAAAATGTAACCAGGATCCATACATTTTTTTTTCAACATTCATTAACTTAATCCATACTATTAATAATTCAATTACACATTAAATTGATCATAAACTTCCTTTAATAAAGTAAATATACCAAATAGTAAAATCATAACTTATAAAACATCACATCATTTAAAACAATTTGCTCCCATAGTTTGGCAGACCGAACTGGAGACTTCGGCAGGCCGAACATGGTCGGTAGACCAAATATTGTCAACCGGCAAGCCGGTAGAGGCTTTGCAAAAATCGGGTTTAAACATTAATATGATCGGCAGGCCAAAAAAGTGGGATCGGTAGGCCGAACATCACATCGGCATACCGACCAGTAATGGTTGGTAGGCCGTCTGAGACAACACATAAACTTTTAGAAAACTTAATTTTAAGATAAATTCATTTTTCTTTCAAAAATACGGAAGATCAAATTCTTAAAATGATAAAATAAAATATTAAAACATAGTTATTGTATTCTTTAAAACTTATCATAAAAATATGTTCAAATAATAAACCATAGCTTAAATCATAAAACTTGCATCATTGGCGTTCTTACGGTTACAATTCATCTTCCTTACGCTCACACGCCTTCCCATGTCCTCCGCCTAATCCAGACTTTCTTACCCTTATCTGCAATATGATATAAACTTGAATAAGCTAAAGCTTAGTAAGTACATATATTTCTCACAATTTAAGAACATTTCATAAACATCATCATCATCATATCATAATAGTGCATTAAGCACATTTTCATAGAAACATATCTTTCATTACATTGACCATATTAAAACTTATTCCATTTTATCTTAAGGGCCCAAGTATTGCACCATAATCATCATTGTAGGCGCGCCGTCATGAGAGGAGAAGGGTAGTTAATCCTAAACCAAATATGACATCATTACATATCATATCATAACATTGGTGTGCAACACCTATTAGGTGATACATATATACATAACTTTCATGCTTTGAAATTTTTCATAATCAAACATGCATAACATTAAATCATGAAAATCTTTCATAAGAAACCCTTTAAGGAAATCATCATAAAATCATCATAAATATCATCAAGAACATAATATCAAACCTTATAAAACATATCATATTGCAGGTGAGAATGTACTTACTTTAGAAGCTAGCTTACTTAACCTTATATGTATTGGTGACGACGCAGCTGTCTCGATGTGCTCGTTCCTTTGAGTGTTCATGCCATTTATTCATTTAAAGATACAAATAAAATTAATACTTATTTTCATAAAATAAAACATCCATTCCATATAACATCACACATACACTCATCTCTTGTAAAAATAATTCATAACATGCATCCATAACCTTAATCATCAAAACTATAAAATCATCATCACATAACACTTCACTCACCTATATGGATTTAAGACTTAAAAACTTAACATTCACACATACTTTAGGCACCATACTTGACAGGGTAAAGTTAATACATAAACATATTACCATGATTTTTCTTTAGTCATAAAAATTACATTAAGTATCGAAAAACAAATCATACATATTAAACATGAAATCTGTCTGCAATAGTAAGGCAGTGAACAACTTTATTCTTAGGTCCGTTTAACACATTCTAATATCATAGAAAAATCTACAAAAATTAACATATACAGTAGACATATAGAACCCTAACATATCCAAAAATTGGCTTCAAAAAAAATCGGAGTAAGTCGAAACACACATTTGAAAATGAATAGTAAAACTAACTTAGGTTTTACAGGCAATGACTAAACTTTTGAAAACATTTTCTAACAATTAAAACACATATATTTTAAATTTAAAATTCATACTAACATCTTAATAACATATATTTCAGTATCATAAAATTATTTCATCATCAATAAAATCATTTAAACATATAAAACATCACATAAAACAAAAGTCCAATATTAACATTGTTAAAACAGTTTCTTGACCTAGTCTCAATAAAAATTTCGTAACACATAATTCACTCATCAAAACATTACCAAACTTAGCAGTCCATAATATAATATATACATGAAAATTCTTGCCAAATTTCGTAGCAATCAAAGCAAGTTTACGCCTTGAACAAAAATCACATTTTCATGCATCATGACCAAACAACAATATTTTACTGTGAGTGGTAGAGGATAGAAAATTCATAACTTATCATAGAAAAATCTAATTAAGGTGAAACTTGGAGAAACATCACAAAACTCATACATGAATAACATATTAAAAATTCAGAGCAAACGGAATTTTGTAGAGGAAGATATAGCAGTCGGATGTCAAGAAGGATTTCATTGATACTAGAATGAACTCTTACCTCAAAATGATTCTTCTCAAATTCTTTCGAATTCAACCAATGAAAACTCAATATTTCTTTCAATTATTTGCAGAGAATTTTGAGGGAGAGGAGGAATAGAAAACGTCGAGAAGAGAAGAAGAAGAGAAGAATAAAAGAAACGTCTCAGAACGGGAGAGAGAGAGAAGACGTGAGAGAAAGCGAGAGAGAGAGAGAATTATCGTGAATGAGGATAACGTAAAAAAAAAATTCAATACCCTCACTTATGTTAGAAATTTTCTGACTAATCTGGACTAAATTTTCGTGGAGAAAAGAGAGGAAATTGGGAAAGTCAATTAATCATTCATCTCTTACCATATTTTACCCTCTAAAAAAAAAATAGGAAACCATTTAAAACAATACCAATCAATGCAAAGTCAATGGTTTTCTTTCCTTAAATGATAAAATTATTCCATAATTATTCCAATTAATCACATTAAACCACCCAATCAATGTAATTATCTCAACCATAAATTTGGAGAGATTTCTGTTGATTGTTTGTCAGCTGTCATCGTCCTGCTGATTCTTCACTTCGGCCTGTCGATTCCATGAGGTTCGGCCTACCGATTAATATCATCGGCCTGCCGATATATGAAAGGCTATTCGGCCTACCGAACTTGAAAGTCCGGCCTGCCGAACTGTCCTTAAAACATAATACCTCATAGCATTCAAGACATCATTGCATCATAATTAAACATACATTGTAACTAACATGAACACTTGAGCACATCGATTCCATGCGATCGTCACCTGTCATAACACTTAGAATAAATAGTTGTAACATTAAAATCATAAATCATAAATTATTAATAAAATTACTTAACGTCGTTACTAACTTAACATGATCCGTTACATAAAAATAGGTGGGTTTTATAGCAGGTTTTAATGTGGCAATGATAAAAACCTAAAGTTGAGTAATGTTTTCCCTACTGAGTATGTTGTCACTCATTCCCCTATATTTTCATCTTTTCAAAACTCACAAAGTATGAGGTGGTGACAAAAAACATAATTGAGGAAGCTATGTAGCTATATTACGTTGGAATTGCTTCATTTGTTAGAGAATGTACTTCATGATAATGCAAGCATCTTGTGTTACTTTATGGGACTATATTAAGATTGTATTGAAAGTTGAAATGATGATGATAACAGTTGTTATTATAAATATAAGGTGCTACATTAAACTATGGTTTATTTGTTTATGTTTTTATTTTGTTTTGAGAGTTTTTATTTAAGTGTTGGGAAAATTTCTTCTGATGTTTATTTATATTTTTTTATCTTTATTTTATTTATTAAAAACTGTTAACCTCCACTTAGGGCCGTTACAATCTTATAATTAGGTTGTTTGGTAAAGGTGCACAAAAGCACATTATAAGGCACCAATGCACATTTGGAAGTATGTTAAGAAGTTAATTTTATTATTATTATTATTTTAAGAAGTTAACTTTATTATTATTATTATTATTATACTTTCAACTTCTACTTCTTCTCTTTTTGGTAAAAGCCAATCTAATTATTTTTTTCTTTTTTGTTTTTTTTTTTTTTTAAAAAAACAATCCCAAGCTGAGTCTAAAACCGTTAACTTTTATGCAGATGCACCTGATCAAGTCAACAACAATCTGTCTTGCTTGGAAGTGCCGCTTGTTGACGACAAAAACCCCGCAGGCCCGTCCCAAGACTCTAGGACGACTCATGAGGAAGCGGTCTTTGTAAACATACCATTGTTGATTAATTCAAATGAAGATCAGACCAAAAATATTATTACCGAAGACGACTCAAATGCTATAATTAACGGGCCCAAACCAAGTGCAACTCAAGCCATCCACTTTGATACAAAAAATTCATTTTTAGAGAGGGTTCAATGTTTTGATTTTTTCCGCTGCTCAAGCTTTCTCTCCCAAATTTCAGGCAAACATACAATTATGAACTTCTCACACTTTATAGCTCTATACTACAGATAGGTTCTCATTTTCTATGAAACACTTGTGGTGATATTTCAAATAATGTGCTTAAATAAAAGAAGGAATAAAATTTTATTAACTAGATATTAATGATGACTCCGATAGTTATATGTGAATAACTTGCCCTTTTCTATGTATCACGCTTGCAGGGTCTTGTTTTTTTTTTTTTTTCTTCTTATATCATTAATTTTATTTCTCAACTCCTTTTTTTTTAATTATTTTTTAGCTATCATGAGCAACTTGCTTCGTTCTCAGATAATAGTCAACTAAAAGTAAAAATTAATGTATGAAATTCTAATTTTATACGAAAATCTTTCATAAATGAACATTAATTGTTATCTCAACTTGTTGATTAATTAGGCAAACGATATTGAGGGAAGTTACCTCAGGGTTATAGTTCTATATATGGATGGCCAAGAAATACACAAGAGAATTGTGTTCTGCTTTTGGTGCTTTTTACTCACTATGTAATATAATCTCCATTTTATATATGAACTTTATCCTACTTGGTGTTAGACTGTAATCTCTGCTTTTGATTTTGCAGAATGGATCCAGGGAAACAGAAGAAATTGAATTTTGAAACATGTTTTTCAGCATTTTCAATAAATATGTTACGGTGAGGATTTCTATGCTTTTGTGTTTTCTTTTTTCTCTTTTGCTTTTCTTTTCTTTTTTTTTTTTGGTGTGCTTTTTTCCTCTTGAGCTTTGTTTGCTAGTTCACATGGATTTATTGGAAATGTTGGCTTACCATTATATGCTACGACAGCTTGATTCTTCTTCTTATTTATTTATTTTTTTTATGAATAAATTCCTCATATTTGAGTGGAGATGAAGTTATATCTATATTTAATATTTTATAGAAATCTTAAGTTATTGGAGTGCTGTATCGTTATATTTCTTCTTGGCATTAACGTTTATCATTATTTTTTGTACGATGCTCATAATGAATTGGCGTGTCATGTTAAAAATTAACTGTGTACTATGGCATGTTGGGAGCAAGGAGACAACATACGGGAACGTGTGCAGCTATGGAATCCCGCTGGTGGAGATGTTTACGGAAAAAAAACGAACGATGACATGTTCAAGGACAGGGTGAGTGTCACGACCCGATCGTCACTTCTCAAATATTTTAAAATATAAAAATATAATTAATGAAATTTGTGTAATTTTTTTTTAAACAATTTAAAACTTTAAAGTAAAAAAAAAATGCTTTGAATTCTTCAAATGAGAATAATTTAATATTATCAATTATGTGGAAATTATGTTGGATTATTAAATGTATAACAATCTTTAAATTTCAACAACAATTCAAATAATTTTTTTTTCAAGCCCCAAGTTTGGAAATTATTTAATTTGCAAACACACGATAATAACATAAAATTATTAAATACACAGGTTGGGCCATATGCACACACGGTCTTGAAGCAGTTACAATCGTGTCCTCACTTAACGTATCGGCTAAAGGCTGCATTTGAAGATTCTGTAACACATAACTTAATAATATGAGTGATAAACTCAATAAGTAAAGCTTTTAGCTCACAATATAACTAATTAAAGTTTTATCATTGCATGAAAGAATTTTTAATAATACAATATTTATCCAGGCCCGGGCTTTATGTGGGCTTTATTATCATTTATTTCTGTGGGCACAATTAGGAAAAACACTCCGATTCACATGGCGATCAAAAGTATGAAAGATGTCACTCTCTCCCTCGTCATATTCTTCTTTCTACCTCGCAAGAATTTTCCTTCAAGTTACAAAGAAACAAAATTAACCACTTGCTCATCGGCTTCAACTTTTTAGACTATACTATTCTTACAAGCCTGACATTAATGGTCATGGCCTCTTTTTCATCTCTTCATAAATATATGGAGATATAAGTTAAGAAAAACTATACTCCTTTTATTCCAATTTAAGACAATTTCCCTGAAAGTATATATGACAATGGCTGTTGCTTCTTATACATTTATGTTTTTTCTACATATTATATAAAGGAAAAATTTGAAAAATATCCTTGAGTATATTTATAATACTGCAAATACACCAAAGATTTTAACTATTCAAAAAAGTATCTCCTTAGTTTTAAAAAACATTTCTTTGACTAGACAAATTTTTAAAATTGTTAACAATACCCTCACTACTTAAACATTAAATATATTTTTTTAAAGAATTGAAACTAAAAAAAAAATTCAAAAACAAAGACAAAAACTTAAAAAGTCTCTCTTGCCCCCTCAATTTCCCAATCTACTTGATTAAACTTATCTTCACCTATGGTTGATGTTGAGGATTTTTTGGTCCTCGGTCGGAGCCTGACAGGTCCCTCGAACGTACTAGTTGGATTGGTACTTGGGAAAAACCTAAGGCCCTCTTATACGAGTGGATCAAAGGTTCAAATCCTAAGGGACGTGCTCCCCCTGCGGGAGGCAAATCCAAGCAGGGGCACCCCGTGCCTCTCCAGCAATACGTTTAAGGGACCCATCAGGCTCCGGCCGAGGACCAAAAAACCCTCAAAAGTTGATATGCTCCAACGTCTAATCTTGCTTCCTACTTTCTAAATTTATTTGTTTGTTTAAAGGTTAAATTTATTTAATTTTTAAATGATTTTACAAATTTTTTGTTAAACTCTATTTCTACTTTGTTTTTAAATTGTTAACCTTTAAGCAATACAATTTCTTTTTAAAACTCAATTCTTATTAGTGAAGGTACTCGTTGACATTTTAAACAATTTGATTGTTTAAAGGGATATTTATTTAATTCTTTTAAAAAACAGAGGGATACTTTCTAACTCTTTTGAAAATATTTAATTAGTTAAAACCTGAGGTATATTTGTAATATTATGTATAAACTAACTGATATTTTTAAAATTTTCGCTTGTATAAAATAGGACACAACTAATATTTTAGAGAAATTCTAAGTTCAACAATCAAAATTCTAAAATAAGGGATACTTGCGGTTCCATCGCTACTACTACATTTCAATTTAATCCCCGACACTGATTTAACTCTAAGTGGTTGTATTCCCACCACAAGCACAGTTATGAACAATGTAAAGCTCTCACATGTTATAATAACAAAAAAAAAATTGCTGCAATGTAAAGCTTTCACATGCTACAGTAAAAGTTATTCTAACCAACGGTTCCTACCACCTTTTCAAGCACCACATAAATCAAAAATCATCTCAGTAAACTAGAGAGCTAATGCCTAAGCGTTCTTCAAAATAAATGAATATGCTACTTCACACATCAATTTTGAAAATCCATTAACCGATTAATGATTAGAAAATCTATATTGTAAAAAGGGCAATTTTGCTCCACTAGTAAGACATGTATACTTTAGCCATCAGATTAATTTTTAAATAGTCTGATAAGAGACTATAAGCAGTACTAGATTGCATGCTGTAAATTTTTAACGTGGACAGTCGCACATTAAACTGTTAAAATCCTAATTTATCGGCTAAAATACCTTGCTCCACTTGTGAACTAAAGTTGAATTCCCCATCATAATTGTTGAATGATTATCATCCCTTCAAAAAAGAATTAAAGATTTTCATCCTAAACTAGACGTGTAAATGTGAGAAGTAAGATACTTTAACCCATACATCAAATCATTGCAGAATCAAAATCTCCACATCAGATGAGATTTTCCTTATTGTTTTACTATTTTTAATGACCCAAAACTCTAAAGGATTGTTTGTTTTGAGTGCTCTTGTTACTCAAGAGACTCAAATTTAGATTTAAGTATCAAGAATCCTTTAGATACGTATTTGTTCTCCCAAAATCCAAATTCTTTGAATATCAAGAATCTAAGTTTTTAGAGTTCTGCTCCCCCTAAACTTGTAATACTCGGATGTCTTTGCTACAGCAAAAACTAAAATCCTCTCTCCTATATTTGAGGAAAAAAAATAATAACTTCTTCATTTGATATCAATTGAGATTATTCTTTTTTCATTATGTTTCTAGTAAAGAGAGGAATAAATTAATATCCATATTGTATATTTTTTAGGACCATTAACATTAAGATTTTATTAGATTTGTTAATAAATCAAAAATATTTTCACCACATCTCCAAACACAAATTTCAATTTCATTTCATACTCAGACTAAAACTTAAATACACATCCAAACACTAATTCGGATAACAATTTAAATCACTAATTCAAATCATACTAACTCAAATTAAATCACTAATTTAAGTTCATTTACCAAATCAACCTAAAAGTATAGCATTAACTTCATAGAGTCTTAAGCCATATTTTTAATAGCACTGAAAGTGTCAGGACAAATTATTTATTTATTCCTTTTTCTCTCTGTGGTAACAACTTTCCACTCTCCTGGCCTACTCTCGTAGAAAGTTTTGGCAGATCTTTGCTACCCAAGTCCTAATTGTATTGAAGTTAATTGGCAACTATTATAAGAAAAATTAACCACTTTAATTGTCAGAGAAATAGTCAAGATCAAAGTGTATTTCAGGGTAAATTATTTAACAGGGGAAATAAAAATAACACTTGCATGTGAATGTAAATAATATTTCTTCACTTTTCCAAGCAATTCATTGCAACCAATTTTTGTCCCTATTTTCAATATTGGTGTGAAAGAGTAAATGAGAGTTTCCCAATCAGTATTATTCTTGTGACCCTTGTAGCTGATCAACTAGTGAGAAGTAGACTCATGAGTTAAACTATAAGATATGTATATTTCACAAATCACAAAAAACTCCAATATTCAACAATTCATTAAACTCCATGGGAATGGATTAACGGTTCCATATAGATCTCACAAGACATACAGGCGAATTAGGGAAGGAAAATTATAAGTAAAAGTAAGGAAAAATACGTGACAATACCTGATATATTTTAGTTGGCTCTTCTTCTTTGTCTATTTATCTCAAAGTTCACGTAAGCATTTTTTATATGTTGCAGCTCCCTAGTGACATCTCTCATGTTCATTCTTTCCTTTGGTGATTCGTTAAGCCCCACGGGAATGGATTAACATGTAGCTTTTGTAGTAATTTTTCCTTTACAATCTCATTAGTTAGTCATGTTGGATCAAAATCCAATTATGGGCCAATATATTAAATAAATGTGAATTAAAGGCTATCAATAAGGTTGCCTAATTAAAAGTGATCAATTTGGGTTTTGGGATTTTAATGCGTCATTAAGTGTGGGCCTCCTATGTGTAGAGACCAAAAGAGAAATTACTAATTTTATGATGGGCTAAATTGGTAATTAAAGATAATTGTTAGGGTTTAGCAATTATATAAAGGGGTTGTGGTCCCCAAGTCAGTACGTACATTATTTTTCTGTTACCCATCTACAGAGAGATTACAGAACATTTTGATAGGGAGAATTTACGTACCAGACTTGGAAGATCCTCAACCAAAAGACTCAAGAATCACATTCAATCTATGGATTAAGGTTAGCTTCCGCATCTTATTAATATTTTTGATGATTTGACATGAACGATCCTGGGTGATGATGGTTTTCATCACAATTTTATTCTAACAAGTGGTATCTAGAGCCTCTTCATGTTGAATCATTGGGAATCAATAATTTTTTATATGTGATTTTCATTAAAAATTCTCAAATTTAACAATCTATGATTCTATAAAATTGTTGAATTTGAGAACAATTATTTTAAAATTTTCGTTGAATTATTCAAAGAAAATGTTATTGTATTCATGTATAGACGTATATATGTGTTTGGAGAATTCAGGTAAAGGTTGAAAGAATCCTTTGGTTGCAATATACGGCATGTCGCCGAAAAGTGAAAAAAAAAAAACGTTTACATATATGAATATATGTTATTCAGGTGTTATTCAGGTTCTCGTTCATTTGGATTTTTTTTTTTCATTTGATGTTAGAAATGGCAGTTTATGCCGAAAAAAAAAAAGAAAGCGCCAGCCGAGAAAGTAAGAAAAATGACGGCTTTGTTGCCGGCGTCGGCCTTGTCTGGCAGTGGCGATTAGGCCACGCCGGTGAAAAAGCGCCAGCCGAAAAAAAAAGGTGAAGTGGCGGCCGTTCGGCCGCCTCCATCATTCTCGCCCAAAGGGATCGAATGACCCCTAGGGCATCTTTAGGGCGGGTCTGGGCTTCGGCCCAGACCTGAGAATTTTTTTTTTTTTTATAGTTGGGCCCGTGACAAGTTATAAGCCCCTAGGTTACCAGTTAACCAAAAAAAAAGGGGGGACAAGTATACACGGGCCCAACTGGGCCCATGACTGGACAAAGGGCAACCATACACGGGCTGGGCCCGTGACCAGTAGGTCCCCAGGGGTTCACCCCTGGGTGACCTGAAAAAAAAAAAAAGAAAGAAGAAGAAGTAAAGGGGGGCTGGTTTAGGATCCGGGTAGGGTTCTCCCGACCCAGTCAATGTTGACCTTGACCAAAGTTTTTTTATTATTTTTTATTTTTTATTTTTGGTACAATTTTAAATTCAAATATTGGTTTTTTATATATATTTTGAGATGAATTAATTGAAGCAACATGTCACCAAAGTGGCCTCTCTTGTGGAAATTAATTTGTTTTGAAATATAAAAGGTTGTGTTTATGTAACTTATGTGAATATTGACCGGCCCAAAGAAAGGCAATATTTGACAGAATTGCATGTACACCTGTGGTGATAAACACGTGATGATTATTCGGTTTTACATGTAAACAATAAATCAGTCCAAAGGAAGATTTATTGTTTGACATGTTCTTATTGTCAGTGTTTGATTACTACACCAAGATATCACTTACAAGTTAATATTTCTGTCCAAAGACTAAATATTAATGGAGTGCCCGATATCTTGAGATGGGTTTACCTTTATTTGGATTTATTATTGTTATTATGGATTATTATGTGAGCTTGTTTTGGTTTTGTTTATTTTGTTCTCTGTTTCAGCTACTAGTTCTGCCTCTAATATTACTGCCAACATCAATTCAATTCCTATGCTGAATGGGAGCAACTTCAAATCATGGCAAGAGAACCTCCTAATAGTTCTCAGAGTCATGGATCTCGACCTTGCGTTAAGGGTTCCTTCTCCCGCACCTCTTACAGATAACAGTTCCTCTGATCAAAAAAAGGACATGGAAAAGTGGGAGAAGTCAAATCGCATGTGTATGATGATCATGAAGAAGGCCATTCTAGAAGCATTCAGGGGCACTATATCGGAAACGATAAAGACAGCCAAAGAGTTCCTTGAGGACATTGAGAAGAGATTTTCCAAAAATAAAAAGGCTGAAACAAGTACACTTTTGGCAAACCTCATCTCAATGTGATACAAAAGTAAGGGGAACATTATGGAGTACATCATGGAGATGTCTCATTTTGCTTCAAAATTAAGAGCACTTAAGCTTGACCTTTCTGAGGACTTGCTAGTGCATTTGGTTCTTATATGTCTTCCTGCACATTTCAGTCAGTTTAAGGTGAGCTACAACTGCCGAAAGGAGACTTGGTCTCTTAATGAGCTCATCTCACATTGTGTGCAAGAAGAGGAAAGGTTGAAGGAAGAAAAGACAGAAAGTGCTCACTTGGCTAATACTTCCAAGGACAAAGGGAAGAAAAGGAAGAAGGATAAGGAAGCTGTAGTTACAGCACCTCAAAAGAAGCAACAAAAGAGACCGGTTGATCCGGAAGGTACGGGTTGTTTCTTCTATGGAGCTGTAGGGCATAAGAAGCATTGCACCAATTATCACGCTTGGCGTGCTAGAAAAGGTATGCTTCTTAATTTGGTTTGTTCTGAGGTTGATTTAACTTCGGTACCTAAACAAACTTGGTGGATGGATTCTGGTGCAACCACTCACATTAGTGTGTCTATGAAGGGATGCCTGAGATGCCGAAAGCCAACTGATGGTGAAAGATACATCTACGTAGGCGATGGCAAGAAAGTTGAAGTTGAAGCAATAGGAAAATTTAGATTATTGTTAAAGACTGGATTTTATTTGGATCTTGATGAAACATTTATTGTATCGTCTTTTAGACGGAATTTGATTTCTATTTCAGCTTTGGACAAATCTGGTTATTCTTGTTCATTTGGAAATGGAAAATTTAGTTTGTTTCATGATTCAAAATTAGTTGGTTCTGGTTCTTTATCAGGTTACGATAATCTTTATTTGCTTGATACAATTGCTTCATTTAATGAATCCTTGCAATTAAGTACACGAGGTATAAAGAGAAAATTAACCAATGAGAATTCAGCTGCGTTATGGCACAAGAGATTAGGTCATATCTCCAGAAGGAGAATAGAGAGATTTGTGTTAGACGAAATTCTCGACCCCTTAGACTTTACAGATTTTGATATTTGTGTTAACTGTATTAAGGGGAAACAAACCAATAAAAGGAGATTTGAGGCCAACACGACTTTGGACGTCTTAGAACTTATACATACAGACATTTGTGGGCCATTCCCTACGGCTTCTTGGAATGGTCAACAATATTTTATAATGTTCATAGACGATTTTTCCAGATATGGCTACATATATCTCATTCATGAAAAGTCACAGTCGGTGGATGTGTTCAAAAATTATAAGGCCGAAGTTGAAAATCAACTCAGCAAAAGGATTAAAAGCGTCAGATCTTTTGTGTTGGGTATACAGATACACCGGGATCGCTCTCGGGGTACTTTAGGATTATCACAAAAGGGCTATATCGAAAAGATTCTTAAGAGATATGGCATGCAGGATTGTAAACCAGGTGATACCCCTATGGCTAAGGGAGACAAGTTTAGTCTCAATCAGTGCCCTAAGAATGATTTAGAGGTTAAGGAAATGCAGAAGATTCCTTATGCGTCAGTAGTAGGGAGTCTAATGTATGCTCAGGTTTGTACGCGTCCTGATATTGCGTACGTTACAGGGATGTTGGGCAGGTACTTAAGCAATCCTGGAAAGGATCACTGGGTAGCAGCCAAACGAGTCTTGAGGTATTTTCAGAGAACAAAGGATTACATGCTCACGTATCGGAGGTCAGAACAGCTTGAGATCATTGGGTATACTGACTCCGATTTTGCTGGATGCCAAGATAGTATGAAATCTACATCGGGCTATGTCTACCTTCTGGCTAGAGATGCTGTCTCTTGGAAGAGTGCTAAACAGTCTCTTATAGCATCTTCTACAATGGCGGCAGAGTTCATAGCGTGCTATGAAGCGTCCAATCATGGAATATGGCTGCAGAATTTCGTCACAGGGCTGCGTATAGTGGACAATATTCAAAGACCACTCAAGATATTTTGTGACAATAAGTCAGCAGTTTTGTATTCCAACAACAACAGGAGCTCGACAAAGTCAAAGCATATAGAGATCAAGTTCCTAGAGGAAAGCGGTATCGTCCCACAGTATACTATGTCGGGTTCGCCCACTATGAATGGTGTTGCTGAAAGACGAAACAGAACGCTTAAGGACATGGTGAGGAGTATGATTTCTCATTCTACCTTACCAGAATCACTCTGGGGAGAAGCACTTAAGACTGCAGCATATATCCTTAACAGGGTTCCAACTAAAGCAACTGCCAAAACCCCTTACGAACTTTGGACGGGCAAGAAGCCTAGTCTAAAGAATTTGCATGTTTGGGGATGTCCAGCTGAGGCAAGGCCTTATAGGCCTAATGAAAAGAAACTGGACTCGAGGACGGTTAGTTGTTATTTTATTGGATACTCTAAAAGATCCAGGGGGTACAAGTTTTATGATCCCACGACCAAATCGATATTTGAGATGGGAAATGCCAGGTTCTTTGAGGAAGTCGAGTTTACGGGGGGAGATATGGTTAGGGACTTTGTCTTTGAAGAGGAATATGTTGATATTCCCACAGCTATTATTGACATTGATCAGGTTTCTACTCCTGACATCGTTCAAGAAGCAGACCCAAATCAAGACAATGTCGAAGAACCTCCCATTCCAGAAATTGTTCCAGAAGAACAAACTCAACCACCTCAAGAACCTATGCCATTAAGGAGATCCACTAGAGAAAGGAGAAGTGCGGTGCCATATGATTACATTGTATTTCTCCAAGAACATGAGTATGACATTGGTATGGTAGAAGATGATCCAATCAACTTTCGTCAAGCCATGGAAAGTTCTAGATCTCAAGAGTGGATTGATGCCATGAATGAAGAGATAAAGTCTATGAAAGACAATGACGTTTGGGATCTTGTCCCATTGCCTGAAGGTGCGAAACCCATTGGTTGCAAATGGATATTTAAGACCAAAAGGGATTCGAAAGGCAATGTGGAGAGGTATAAGGCTCGTCTTGTCGCTAAAGGCTTTACACAGAAAGAAGGCATTGATTATAAAGAGACTTTCTCTCTGGTTTCTTCGAAAGACTCTTTTAGGATTATAATGGCATTAGTGGCACATTTTGATCTTGAGCTTTATCAGATGGATGTTAAGACTACGTTCCTCAATGGTGACATTGATGAAACAATCTATATGGTGCAACCGGAAAACTTTGTGTCAGGAGATGCAAAGAAGATGGTTTGCAAATTAAAGAAATCTATCTATGGGCTCAAGCAAGCTTCTCGTCAATGGTATTACAAATTTCATCAGGTTATCATCTCGTTCGGTTTTGAGATGAATTTGGTCGATGATTGTATATACCATAAGTTCAGTGGGAGTAAGTATATTTCCTAGTTTTATATGTCGATGACATTTTACTTGCCAGTAATACTATAGGCTTATTGCAAGAAACCAAGAGATTTCTATCAAAGAAATTTGAGATGAAGGATCTTGGTGACGCCTCTTTTGTGTTGGGTATACAGATACACCGGGATCGCTCTCGGGGTACTTTAGGATTATCACAAAAGGGCTATATCGAAAAGATTCTTAAGAGATATGGCATACAGGATTGTAAACCAGGTGATACCCCTGTGGCTAAGGGAGACAAGTTTAGTCTCAATCAGTGCCCTAAGAATGATTTTGAGGTTAAGGAAATGCAGAAGATTCCTTATGCGTCAGTAGTAGGGAGTCTAATGTATGCTCAGGTTTGTACGCGTCCGGATATTGCGTACGTTACAGGGATGTTGGGCAGGTACTTAAGCAATCCTGGAAAGGATCACTGGGTAGCAGCCAAACGAGTCTTGAGGTATTTTCAGAGAACAAAGGATTACATGCTCACGTATCGGAGGTCAGAACAGCTTGAGATCATTGGGTATACTGACTTCGATTTTGCTGGATGCCAAGATAGTATGAAATCTACATCGGGCTATGTCTACCTTCTGGCTGGAGGTGTTGTCTCTTAGAAGAGTGCTAAACAGTCTCTTATAGCATCTTCTACAATGGCGGCAGAGTTCATAGCGTGTTATGAGGCGTCCAATCATGGAATATGGCTGCGAAATTTTGTCACAGGGCTGCGTATAGTGGACAGTATTCAAAAACCACTCAAGATATTTTGTGACAATAAGTCAGCAGTTTTGTATTCCAACAACAACAGGAGCTCGACAAAGTCAAAGCATATAGAGATCAAGTTCCTAGTTGTGAAAGAAAGAGTTCAGAGTGGACAGTTGTCTATAGAGCACATCGGCACAAACTCCATGATTGCGGATCCGCTTACTAAAGGATTGCCACCCAAAATGTTTCATGAGCACACTGCTCGTATGGGTGTCATATCATTTCAGGATATTTAGTTTTAGTGGGAGTTTGTAATTTTAAATGCTCTTATGATATAGAAATTTTTTAGTTATTTTAGTTTATGGATATTTTGAGGTTATTTTCTACAGAAATAAAGTTTTCAGTTTATTCACACTCTGATTTTGGTATGGTTTGATCTCAATAAAGTTTTCAGGTGGACCAATTGGAAATAGGCATGTTAAGGTCACATTGCATGAAATTTCCATGCTACACATCCATGCTTGATCTTGTCATTAGTTGTGTTGGTATATGTGATCATTGATGGGTCTAGTTACGACATATGTAACGAAGGTCGCCTTGGTCCTATGTTGATATGGTTAATGGACAAGATTGTTGAGGTGCATAAGGTTTTGATAGCAAAATTCATGAGCTCATAAGGTATAATTCACATTTATAAAGTTTCATATATAGCCCAAGTGGAAGATTGTTGGATCAAAATCCAATTATGGGCCAATATATTAAATAAATGTGAATTAAAGGCTATCAATAAGGTTGCCCAATTAAAAGTGATCAATTTGGGTTTTGGGCTTTTAATGCGTCATTAAGTGTGGGCCTCCTATGTGTAGAGACCAAAAGGGAAATTACTAATTTTATGATGGGCTAAATTGGTAATTAAGGATAATTGCTAGGGTTTAGCAATTATATAAAGGGGTTGTGGTCCCCAAGTCAGTACGTACATTATTTTTCTGTTACCCATCTACAGAGAGATTACAGAGCATTCTGATAGGGAGGATTTACGTACTAGACTTGGAAGATCCTCAACCAAAACACTCAAGAATCACATTCAATCTATGGATTCAGGTTAGCTTTCGCATCTTATTAATATTCATGATGATTTGACATGAACGATCCTGGGTGATGATGGTTTTGATCACAATTTTATTCTAACAAGTCATTCTCTCTCTTTTTTTTTTCTTCTGTGTGAGGTTTTCCTGTCTCACTAATATTTATCCCCTGTGCTAATTAATAGTACAATAGGAGATGAATATCCTTGATATATACAAGTCTATGTTGTTAGCTTTTCATTTGTGCCCAAGCTATGTTGTCCTATTTGAAGTCCCTGAAAGAGTTGGTAATAGAGCATATAGATTGGCATTACCTCCTTCATTATCTAGTGTGCATGATGTCTTCCATGTGTCCATGCTCAAGAAGTACATTCCAAATCCCTCGCATGTTTTAAGTTATAAGGCATTGGAAATAACTTCTAATTTAGCATATGAGGAGAAACCAATACAGATCCTTGATAGAAAAGAGGAGGCGTTGAGGACCAAGAAGATTCAACTAGTTAAGGTTTTGCGGAGGAATGATTCAATAGAAGAAGCTACATGGGAAAGAGAGGAAGAGATGCGGAACAGATATCTAGAACTATTCGATACCTAAAATTTTGAGAACAAAATTTCATAAGGAGGAGAGGATTACAATGCCCAATTAACTCACAATTAGCTAGTAATAAGCGTTTTGCATATCTATGCATTTAACAAACACACATTATTCAATTTCGAGCATAGAAAAAGAATATCTTATGAGCATGAGTACTCATTATCTATAAGACTGAATCATGCATAAACATGCTTATATTCATAAATATGACATTGAATTATTAATATATGTTTTAACATGTTTTAAAAAGGCTCTAGTTGCAGTGAAGAGCTTGGTTTCTTGGTAAGGAAGATTAATATGCTAAACAGTTACGAATTGATTGGAAAGTGTTTTTCCATTTCAACTGCATTCTAAACTGATTGTTTTGCCCACTTATATAACAAATTTGATTGGAATTGAAGGTACACAAAATGGTATAATTTAATTGGTTTGTTGACTAGGTTATAACAAATTGAATTACACTTGTTTGTGCTAGATTTAAGTGGCTAGCTATTAGCTAAATTCACTTTGTCAGCACTCTTTACAAATGTCAAACCTAAGGAAAAGGTGGCAAAAGCACTCAAGCAAGCTCCTTCCTTCTCTTACCTAATTTGGACCAAGTTAAATGAACTAGATTGTTCATTTTTGCCTCTTTCTTTTATAAGCAAGTTGTAAAATGTCCAGCACTTCCCCCCACTTCCTTCTCTCCATTTTTTATGTTCTAAAGCTCACAAAAACATAAACAAGACCATAGAAATTCAAGTTACACAAACTAGCCCCAAGTTTTCACCATTTTGAGCTTGAAAATCAAGTATTTTGATCTCTAATAGACCCCCAACTTCAAATCCTACTAGGTACCCACTATATTTATGTTTCTTATGATGAAATGAAGTTATTTTTTGCTATACATGGTTATAGATGAGGAAAAAAAATAAGCTAGGATAGATTTGAGCTCAAACTAAGCTAATTAAGCTAGCTTCTTTGCAAAATTGATAATCATGTGAAATCTGATTATTTCCTTTATCTCTATTAATCCTAAGTGTTTATTAAGTGATTTTGAATGGTTACAAATAGGTGAGAATTAGTTTGAATGCTATCTCTAAATCTATAGATAGAAGATGCAAAACAAGGTTAAGTGGAAAAATTAAACATGCACCATGCTTAATTCTCATTTATTAGGCTATTTTTATAAGATTAATATACCTCGTTTAATGATATTTGATATTTGGAAATGTTATCTATTTATGGAAGACCTAATTTTGGCTAGCATGAGATAAAATTGTTATGTGCTTGACACAATATAATTTGTAGGAGGAATGAGCTGAAGTGAATGTTTGTTGAGATGATTGAACATTTAATCTCCATGTTTAATCATAGTTTTAGTAATATAGCATGTTCCTTGGCCAAAAGTGTTCATTGTGATAGTTTGATGCTTAGCCTATTTTATATTTGAATTAATGCAAAACCATTGTAATATGGGATTATAACATGATCCAATTAGTTTGTTTATTGAAGAATTGTGTAGTATATGATTTTATAATGCTAGGCCTTTAGCACATCTTATCTTCTAAGAGGACTGATCTTTTCACTCAATGCCAATTGAACTCAGGGTAAGTAGAAACTACTTTTTATTGCATCATAAGAATTATGTCATGTTATGTTTTCAGGTGCATTGATTGGATTGTTGTTGTTTGGAAATGATATAGATTGTTGAAAAGTATTCATGATTCATGGCATTTACATTAGAACATGTGATGTGATTTGAAAAGGAAATGAGGTTTTTAACTAAAGTGGGGGTTTGGTGCTTAATTGGTGGTCGGGTAGGCACAGGATACGAGTGGGACTGGCAGACCCAAAAAAAGGTGGTGAACACTTTAAGGTTGAAAAATGAAGATAAGAAAAGCAACAAAGACTGAGACTGAATACAACAAATGCCTGTGGTCTAAAGAGCAAGATGGAAACCCCGTAATATTATTGTTACATTGGTCAAAATGATGAAAACGTTCCAAAAACCACGGCCTATCATTATTAGTTAAGTACCACCTAAAAGAAGAAAAAATTATTAAAAGAAAATGTCTAATTGCATTTGCATTCAATGTTTATGGTCATGCATTAGTTTCTGCTTATTGAGCTTTTAGCTCATTATAGTTCTTATGATATAGGTAAGGGTGTATAAGATTAGGGGTTGACCAAGTATCCAGAGCTGCCAGATAGAGATTTGTTCATATGCCATGTTTTAGAGCAGCTTTCAAAATGTATCTTGGAACTCTATTTTTGTAAAACTTAGAAGCTCTATTATCGTTTTTGTGAATATACATATGTTACTAACTCTAGATGTGATAGTATAGTTATGTTTATATTACTAAGTTTGAATAATGTATATATTGTAAGTAAAGAAATGAATGAAACAACAGTTTCAAGACTCTTTTATACTGACATGTATATTTTTAGTAAATAACACTTATAATGCAATTGGAAGGTTAATGCTTCTTATCCTAACTAAATAAGCTTTACACAAGCTTATTAGTTAGCTTGAGGGGTATTATATTTGAAAGGGTAACGACCCTACCTATGCGGCTGTTACTTAATTACTTAAACATACATTTACTTAGATAACTTAATTTTGGGGAACATTTTTCTTATAACTGTCTTTTAAAAGTTAACTTTGCTAGTTAATTTCAATTTAAAACTATTTTTACTTTTTGTTGCAATAGAAATAATAACATTAAATAGAGGTTTAATAGTTATCCCAAAATATACCCAGTACTAGAGTCATACAGTTATACAAAATATCAAGAGAGTCATAATTTTCAAAAACTATGTGCAAAAAATAGGCGCGCGGTATCCATTTCTCATGACTTCACTCTAATCATTCGTCGTTTTACTACTGTTTATTAAACATTACTAGCAGGTTGTTTACTTATGATACGAATATACTTGAATGAGCTTTTGCTCTGTAATGACCCTACCTACATGTTTGTTACTTAACCTAACCATAACCGTGAACTTAAACATATTTAATCATAAAGTACTGAAATTTTGGAATTAATTTTTTTTTCATAATGAAATCTTGAAAATGAATTCTTAACATATAATCTTAAAAGAAATAATAATCATTTCTCAAACTTTAACTCCGTAAATATAATAGTCATATTAATTTCTTAAATGTGGTAAAAACGTAGTAATAGTCATTACGTTTTAATATAAACATAATTTCTAAAAACTTAATCCTTTACATACCTCATAACATTAATCTGTTAAAACATAAAATAATGAAAATTATTTAAAACTTTTCTTTTAAACATAAAGATAATTGTTTAAGAATTACTTCCCTTAAAAACATTCCTTAATTTAAATATAACTTTTTAAAAAAAATTCTAAGTTAAATGATGGAATAAAATCATATTAAATGCTCTTTAAAACTTCCTTAAAAATTATTTATATTATTTTACTTATAATTTTAATATCTTAAAAATAACATATTGATTTCTTAAAAGTTAATCCTTTTCAAACTTGTCATAATAATAATTACTTATAACTTGATCACTTAAGTCCAATATAATATTTTCTCAAAGCATAATCATCTGGACTTTCATAATAATAAATTCATAACACATGTTCATAAAATTCATTTCTTAATTTAACGTAAAACTCCAATAATCATTTTAATTCCAAATAATCTTATAATTTTCTTACTTAAAAATTTCATGCATTTGTTGCATTATCTGTTGCAACATTTTTAAGACATAAAAATTCTATACACCAAGGTTGCATAATCACAATCTCAGTTTTTAAGACATAATTACGTAATTTATTTACTTATTTATACGTACATGACTTTCGTAAAATAAAAACATGCATAAATTCATAAACCAAAACTGCAAAGATATTACAAATTGCGTGAGCGGTATCCATTCCCATCTCCACCATTCTCTCGCTGCTCATCATTGCCCATCGAGTGCCATTGATAGGTTGTTTTACCTATAGCATGAACATACTTAAATGAGCTTTCACTTAGCAAGTAGGAAATTAGTCTCGCAAAGCATAATTAAAAATCATTTTAATAAAAATATGCATGAACATTTTATGCTTTCTTATCAACTTGTTTTATGCTTAATTATTTAAGCTATAACTTGTCTTATTACTCTAGGCTCGAGTGGTTGTACTAGTTGCACGCGATTCTTGGAAAGTTAGGGTTCGCGAGGTCCTTAACGACATCAAGATCATAACTTGTATTTAAGCCTCCCCGTGGGTCGAGAGGTTGGTACGACACCCTTAACTTGTCTTATAAGTTTCACTTATCTTATTATGTGTACGCAGCATGACTTTTAACTACATAGAATCACAATTACGTAAATCATAAACCATAAATCATAATCATGCTTAACTTGAAGTTGATAAAACAATATGATTTAAATATTCCATATATCACACATTGATCATGACATAATCACAACATACATGACATGGCATGGCGTAAACGTAATAAATCATAATATGAAAACATCATCTCATAACAAAGTGTGACAGATCATCGATCATGCATTTCATAAATTTTTATGAAAACATATAAAATAATTTATTTTAAAACTATTCATACTATAGGCGATATTTCTACTTACCTGGACTCTGAGCTGAGTGGGTCTAGTTGCATCTTGCTGTGTCTACAGTCTGCAAAGCATCCTCGACAGTGGTCCTTGAGCGACTGTGGATGGCTAGGAATACATCATGGAGATTTATAATTGCTAAAAACATCATTCTGGACTTCATTACTGTAGTTTGAGTCACCTCGACCCACATGCAGTCAATACTAAATGATTTTCAATAGAGTGGAATTAGTTCAAACGGGGGGCACCATCATGTTTAAAACATCAAAATTAGTTGGGTGGTAGTCTTGGATCGTTGATCGGAGATCTAGATAAAAAAAACCTGATGTCGCCGTTGATCGACATTGACGAGTGGTTGACAAGCATTGTCTGGCACCGATTGGGCTCCGTTGGTGGCCAAGTTCAAACCTACCCCTCTAAATTAACCCTTCTTAGTCTAATAGCAGTGTCAATTTCACCAATTTCTGCCTTTAACTACCTAGATCGTGAAGTCCATCGTCAGTAGAAATGGAAAAGCCTCGATCTAGATTCTCCGGCAGTGGTGGACCAAAATTGGTCAAGGGCTTTTGCTACCCACTCATTTTTAAGCATTTTCCTCCAATGGCATGCCGTAACATGGTGTGTAACAATGGCTATGAGATCACCACAACAACGCACAATGGTGGCCCTCGATCCCTATTAATCGACGTTCGTTGCTTGCAATTGAAGGCTAGGAAACCTTCATCGTGGTGTTTTGAAGACTTTGGTGCAGCCAATTTGACTCATCATCACCAAATACGGTGCGATTAAGTTTCCTCACAGCAGCGATGATGGGTGTCTTCAATCTTTGATAGGCGGTGGCGCTAAGGCGCAATTGGTTAAGGGGTCTTGGTTGCCATCTCCTTCTAACACTTTTGGGCTAGAAGGTGTCGATCACCGTCTCTAGAGGCAGAGGGATCAAAGGTGGCACAACAGTGGAAATGGTGGTAGATGGGTGGAACTCTTCGACGACTATTGAGATGCAACCATGGGTGGGTCTTTTTCCTCTACTCGTAGTGGTCATGTAGGAACAAGAATCACATCAATTGGATGTTGGACGACAAAGATATCTCACCAGAAGTTTTGAGTTTTCTTGCCACTTTGACCAACGCATGTGGCTTCCTTCGGTGGTGTTGTGGGCGGCACAACACACCATTGGACACAGCTCTTCGAGATCCTTATGATACTGTGGGAGGTATCAAAAACAGAGGCCGAATTCTTTGACTGAGTTTGAGAAAAGAGAGAGTAGAAAGAGAGGGAATGGGCTTATTGTGATTGGCCAAATTTTTTTTTTTGTTTCCATGTATTTATAGACAATTTTGTCATCTATATAGTCTAATTCTGTGCCGCATTCGATTAATCAAATTCGATCCATAAACTTGAAATTTCTACAAACATAACTGTACTTTTTAGAACTGTAATATTCTTGTTCTTTAAAAATAATTACAATAAATGCCAATTCTTTTACTGTATTATTGTCTTACTAATATCTTTATATTGCTGTAAATTTCATTTTCATAACTTTATCCATATCATATGGATTTCGTGATTTTATTTTAAAATAATAAACTTTGATATATTTTTCTTCAAAACTTGTGATTAGCTATAAACACTACATTTACTTACTTTTCTAAAAATAAAATAATATTATGTATTTAGAATTTTGATAAAAATAATTTTTTGGTAAAATCTAAAACTTTAAAATGTTAGTTAAAATATATATATATATTTTTTCATTAAAAAGTTTCAAGTTAAAAACTTATAATTCCCTTATAAAAATGATAATAAGAAAATATGGGCCCATTAGTCATTTCATGATTAAGACACAACACATATGATTGTCTAAAGTGGATCGATTTGCACAAACAGAATTATTAATCCAAATCAATTCAATTTTATGTCCCGATCCAATACATCGTCACTTATAACAATGCACTAATGTTTCTACACATAGAGTCTCACTCTAATGAGCAATACAAGCCATCTCCTATTAGGGACGTCGACAACATAACAATCTTAGCATGGATAAAACACCTAACTTTATTCCCTCGATTGTGGATCTTATGATTTGGACTATCACCTTTAAGATTAATGTCTTTTGCATAATCTGTCCATCATATACATGATTTTTAAAGGTTTAGACCGATAGTCTCAGACTTTTGCTTGCTTATCATACATTCAACAAATATGAATACAAAGAAGACAACAATTGGTATATGAATAATAAATAAACTCTTTATTGATTAAATGTCTCCAAAAACATATTACAGCAGTTTACTCCTTAGGGCATCATGTCTAATAATCTCCCACTTGCACTAAGTGAGCAAATATGACATATCTCACGTCCCTATAAACTCCACATGCCTCTTGAAAACTTGCAAATTCACACTACTTCTTTCGAAGCATTACTAGCTGCTACATACTTGGTCTCCATCATTGAGTCCGAAGTGCAATCATGCTTGACACGTCTCAAAATAATGGCACCACAACCCAGAGCAAATACAAAACCAGAATTCAATCTTCTCGAATCTAGACAGGATTGAAAATCCAAATCAGTATACCCTAGAGGCGTGAGATCCTCACCCGAATACATAAGCACATACCCACAAGTTCTTCTTAGGTACTTGAAAATATGCTTGACTGCAACCTAGTGGTATGGTCATGGATTCGACTAAAATCGACTTACTATCCCAACTGCATAGCAAATCTAAGGTAGTGTGCAAAGCATAGCATACATAAGATTACCTACTGCCGAAGCATAGGGCACCTTCTTCATGTATTCTCTTTCTTTGTCAGACTTTAGTGAGTTTTTATTAAAAAGAGTAATTCCAAACCTACATGGTTGCCTACCTTTCTTGGAATTCTACATTGTATACTTCTCGAGAATTTTATCTATGTACGAAACTTAGGATAAAGCTACCATTTTGTTCTACCTATACCAAAAAATCTAGATACTGAGAACATAATTAGCTTCACCCAAGTCTTTCATATCAAGCTGCTTGGTCAACATAATTTGACTGATGACAATGCTCCAATGTTATTGCTAATTAACATAATGTCATCTACATAGAGCAATAGAAAAACTACTTTCTCATTCTTAATGTGTTTGTAAACGCATGGTTCATCCATGTCTTGTTCGAACCCATAAGTCCTGATCACTTGATCAAATCTTATGTTCCAAGAATGGGAAGCCTGCTTAAGTCCATAAATTGACTTTAGTAGCTTATAGACCTTACCCTCTTGACCCTTAGCCTTAAACCTGTCTAGCTGCACCATATACATAGACTCATCAAGATAGCCATTTTAAAAGGCCGTTTTGACATCCATCTGTCAAATCTCATAGTTAAGAGTGGCAGTTATGAGTAAGAGAATACGGATAGACTGCATGGCTACAAGCGAAAAGGTTTTCTTATAATCAGTTCCTTCCTTTTGTGTGTATCTCTTATAGGTTTCGACTTTCCCATATGCTCCTCTTTTTGTCTTATAGATCCACTTACAACCTCTAGGTTTTATCCTTTTAGGAAGATCCATAAGTTCCTAGACTTGATTAGTCTCCATCGACTTCATCTCAGTGTTCATAGCTTCTATCTAGAGTTTTAAATCAACATTCTCTATAGCCTCTACATAAATATAAGGATCCCTGCCTTGTTCAACCGATTCAGCCAAATAGGCTTCACCACTAAACATATATCTTTTAGGTTGACGCCCGATCCTCCCACTATGCCGAAGTCCCTTAGGTTGTTGTTCGGTTGATTTTTCTACATTGATTGGATTGGTTTCAACCAAAACCCCCAGAGTGCTGGAAGCACTTGCTAATTCCTCGAGTACCACTTTACTTCAAGGCTTAAAGTCGTTCAGGTAACATTCCTCAATGAACATTTCTATCGTTAAAACCATGACTTTATTTTATTTTGGGTTACAAAAATAACCTCCTTTAGTCCCTTTTGGATATCTTACAAACACACAAACTTCCAACTTGTTCGCTTCCTTATACAGGACATGAGCTGGACATCCCCATATGCGAATATGGTTTAAGGATGTCTTCCTACCCATCTACAACTCATAAGGACTTTTAGAAACCGATTTTGAAGGCATATTGTTCAAAAGATAACATACGGTTTGTAGTGCATATCCCCAAAAGGATAAAGGTAATGTCAAATAACTCATAATGGACCTAACCATGTCTAACAAAGTCCTATTTCTTATCTCAGCCACGCCATTCTACTACTGAGTGCTTGGCGCAATTGAATGGGATAAAATCTCATTCTCTAATAAGTATTCTAAGAACTCATCGGAGAGGTATTCACCACCTTGATGCCTTTTTGAGTTTACCTAATTACTTTTCTGCTTAAACTTGAAACTCCCTAAACTTATCAAAAGTTTCGCTTCTATGATGCATTAGGTAAACATACCCATATCTTGAGTAATCATTAATAAAAGTGACAAAGTATTCATACCTTTCTCGTGCCCTAATGTTCATAGGACTACATATGCATAAGTTCTAGAACCTACCGGCCCTATTGCCCTTAGACCTAAAGGGTCATTTGGTTATTTTGCCCTCCAAACAAGATTTACATTGTGGTATAGATTCCACCTTTAAATGACTTAAAGGTCCGTCCCTTTCCAACCTTTAAATCCTATTCAAGCTAATATGACCTAATCACCAATGCCAAAGATAAGTCTTATTAGAGTGAGAACTCTTAGATATTTTAGAGTTATTATCATTAACCTCAGTGTTAAGCACCATGTCCATCTTAGGTTTGATAAAATATAGATTGTTTTGCATCAATCCATCACAAATAAAAGATTTGTTTTTACGAATCATCACTTTATTATTAAAAGAAACTGAATAAGAATCTTTTTATAAACAAGCTACAGATATTAAATTCTTTTTAAGTTGAGAAGCATAAAATCAATCTTTTAAAACTAAAATCCTTTAATTATCAAAGTAAAGATGGACGTCTCTCGCTGCTTCAGCCAACACTAAGAATCCATCCCCCATCCATAACGTGAAGTCTTCATACAATAGACTTCTCGTTTCTTTGAACCCCTATAGAGAAACATAAACATGATTAGTTGCTCTAGAATCTACGACCAAAGTGTCACTTGATTTCTCAACTAAACAAGTTTCAATAACCAAAAGGTCATACTTTCCTCCTCGAGAAAGGAAGTCCTTGCAATTCTTCTTAATATGCCCAACCTTCCCATTTGCAGGAATAGAAGACTTCCCATTCTTCTTAAAAGCACTTCAGCTATTTTGGGTTCTTCCTTTTCTTCTTCTTATTCTTGCCATTTGCAGGAATAGAAGACTTCCCATTCTTAGCCCTCTACTTCCTTCCATTCCCTAGGTAAGGATTAGAACCAGATGCAGCTGCCAAGTTGGCCTCACCACCCATAGAAGTTTCCCTTATTAGATTTTTGAACTCCTATAACTACTTCATTAGCTCCATCAAGGTCACATCTTGTCTATTGATTAAATTATATGAAGCTCTAAATGGGATAAACTCCTTAGACAGAGTCTTAAAGACTATAGTCATCTATGACTCTGCATCGATATCAACTCCATGGGTTTATGCCTTTGTGAGGTAACCCATGACCAATATCATATGCTCCTTCAAAGGAGTCCCAAGTCTTTGTTTGCAGTTCAAAATTTTTCGAAGAGCCTCTTGCTGTTTTGTTCGGACTTGGCCTTCAAACATGTCTTCTAGATTATCTAAGATCTACTTCGCAGTCTCATAATCTTCATGTTGAGCCTACATCATGTTATTCGTGCAAGACATAACAGGATAGTTGGCTTGATCATTAGCATCTTTTCATCGATCATACACTTAGATTTGTTCATTAATAGATTCCTAGGTAGGTCTAGGAGGACACGGTGTTGTCAACATAAATTTTAGTTTCTCAAATGATAGGACGATATTCAGGTTCCTTTTCCAATCATTGTAATTCTTGCTAGTTAATTGGTTTTTATCAAGTATCAAAGATAAAGCATTTTTAGACATTTTAATCCATAATAAAGAATTATATACCAAATTATAAGCAAACAATCCACAATAGTTTAGTAAGATAACACAAACAAGTAAACAATAATTATGTTTATGTGTCAAAACCTTGAAAAAATCACAACCTTACAATGATAATTCTCAACTCAAAATTCAACAAGCCGCCTAGTGGAGACTTGCCAAATTCAATTAGGAACACACACCCCGTCCGATTAATATATGCCATTTAAGACCCGTCTGATCTAGCATATATTAATAATCATTTTCTTTAGCCATTAATTTGATTATCAGAGCTCATAGAGGAGGTTAATAATAAAATTAATCTTGAGTGTACAATCATCATTTCAAATATTTTATTCATGATTTATAATCATCACCTAAGGGTGTCCCTTTAGAGATCCAACCCAGTGTAATGACCAAGAAAATTCAAGAATTTAATAATGTAATTTACATATTTAAATCAAGGATTTTCTTGAAAATATTATGTATAAATTTCTTGACTAAAGAAATTAGGGAATTAGTAGATGAATATTCAAAATTTTTTTAATAGATTCTATAGTTGAATTAATTAATTATCATAATTCAATAAATGAACTGATATATTCTACCGTTACTAAGGTGAAAGAAATTTATTTATAAATAACTTGAAAATTTTAATTATGAGAATTTTTAGATCCAATACTAAGTTAGCAATGTACCGAGAGACACTCTCATGCAAATTAGAGCCGTAATTGCCAATTTAGTTACAAATAAATCTACATGAATAACTATATCGACAGAAACTATTACACAAACTCGGATAATGACACTATTAAAAACTATGTCATTACTTAGCCCAAATACTGAAAAAGTCAAGTTCACATTTTTATTAAGTCTAAAATAAATTTCTAAACGTAATGCAGTCAAAAATCAATACGCAGTTAAACTTTAATTGATAGCAGTTCATACTATGATTAGCGTGTCATAGAATTTGAAAAAAAAGGAAAAACCTATTAGATAATAAAATTTTCTATCAGCTAAGTTAGTTATTACTGACAGTGTAAAATTTACCTACTTAAGGAAAACTTGCAAGAATAAGCAAAGGACAAGAATTCCTTGATTTAAGCTTCCACCATAATGATAGTCCTCTTTGCAATCAATTAAGCTTAAGTCACGTATGGCACCAATCTTAAAGAATTTAAGCTTAGTTTAGGCCAAAATTAAGCTTCATTAAGCCACTTAGAAACTAATTAATCAAGGATTAGTTGGAGTGGTTAGATTAGGCATTGGCCTATATATATGAAACCATGAAAATTACCCCAACTTTGCTTCATTTTTCTTTTTCTTGTGCTCCCTCTTTCCACCGAGTACCCAAGCCCCCAACTGACAAAAATTTTCCTCATTTTTTTCCTCACCATCGTGCATTCCAAGAGAGATAGAGCCCAAGAAAAAAAAATTCTTTCTCACATCTCCCATCTCTAGCATGTGGCCTCAAGGCTCCTAAGGAAAGATTCTCTTAACTTCCCTTCATCCTCCAGCGTGCATACCAAGTGGTTTCAAGAAGAAAATTTTGTGCTTCCAAACTACTTTCAAAAGACCGAGCAAAGATCAAGCTCACATGAAGCCATTTTCTCAACACTTCACATCATTATACCAACTCAAGATCTACTTCCACTTAGAAGAAGATGACAAACATAGTGGAAATTTTAGAAATTTGGGACTAGGGTAAGATCTATATCTTTTCTTTTTTTCCATTTTCATTAGCAAAGAAAAGAAAATATGTTGCCTAGATAACAATTACGTGATGACCAAAAGAAGCTAGTTTTTTTGCATGATTGAGTTTTTACTTAGTGTGATGCAAGTAGAGGAAAAAGAGTGGTGATAGAAGCCTTAAAACCACCCATCCAAGAATTGTCATCAAGGGTAAGTAATCTAAAATTTCCTTTAAATTTCTTAAGGTTAAAGTTTATAACTTTATGATAGATTTAATCATTGGGAGAGGAAATATGTTGCAATAATTAGTTATGTGTAAATAGTACGGTTTGTGTTTGTATGTGATGTAAAAAGTTAGCCATGACATGTTAGGATTATGTTTTTGCAAATTTTGGTTTGTGGAAAAATTTCCACAAACTTTGAACGCATACACGGAAGCTATGGAGTCATTTTTAAAAACTTTTTTGAACACAAGACTTTTAGTTTTCAATGTTTTGAACAAACTTGTGACTAAGCAAAAAACACAATTTCAACTCCAAATAGGCTTACTGAACAGTTTTTAGGGACTGCCTAAAATAGTCCCAAAAAATAGTCTAAAAACTGCCCCTAAAACTGTTTAAACAAGTTTGTAAAAGTTGAAATTGTTTTGTTATTTTCGGGCTATTTCGAGTCTGAAATTTATATTTCACTGAACACAAAAGTTTTAGATTTCGACAAGACGAACAACTTTTGTGAACAAAATTTTCTCCAAAATTTGCCTCTAAAATACAGTTATGGATAGTTTTCCAAAAACTATATTTTTTCGCAGAAAAATATTTTAAAGTTTCGGGTCGTTTCAACGTCAAATTACAATTTTCACCAAACATAAAAATTTTAGTTGCAGCAAAATGAACTTTTGTGAAGAAAGTTTTGTGAAAATCTTTTTTTTTTTAACTTGGACTTTAATTTGGATATACAAAAAATAATCAAAACTTTTAATTGACTTTAAAACTTTTAATCAAAACTTCAAAAAGAAAATTGTGCTAAGTATGCGATTTTACATAAATTTTCCAAAACTATTATACTAGTACCAGTTTTTACAAACAAAGATCGTGTAACTTTAAAGTTCGATTTTTCACTAGACTAATAAATTACAGTGTTCTAGAGAGGTTATAAAGGCCTGAGATTTAGTGGCATTATTTTATAGAGCAATTTTTATTTAAAGTTTCAAACTAAACGGGTAAGAATTTTAAAGATAAACTTTAATAGTTTAATAACATGATACGATTGAGCTTTAATGCCATGATGCTAGGCACGGCCCAATGCCCATTTCAGTCTAAAACACTATTCTAAACACAATCTATCGGTAGAATTTATATGACGTTATGTTGTCATTTTTGGGCGTACGGGCTTAAAAACAATTACAAGCCCATTAAATGAATTTAAAATAAGCCCAATTAGGATTTAACGTAAGAATCATGAATTTAGGAAATATCCAATTTTTTGGATTAAAGTCTCACAGATTTAACGAGGATAGATAATTAATTAATTATCAACTTGGATATGAACAAATGGCAATTAAGGAAAAGTTTAAATATTATGAGGATTTAGTAAAAATAATCCTTGTAATAGAAATGGTGAAATTCATGATCAATTGATAAAAGAATTTACGATCAAATAGTGTGATGAATTCTTGTGGTTATGCTAAAATCTAAATAGCATAAAATGAATTATTCTTATGCATTCTAAATGGGTGCTTTGTACAGATTTATTTCCATTAAAAAAAAAGGAATTCAGAATCTATAGGAAAGCCTACTTCACTGAAACAGGTAAGTAGGAATCTTGCCTATAATGTGAACAGTTTTAAATAAAACTGTTTTTTCATGATTTCTAAAAAAAAAAATATTGAATGCATGTTCAGTGATATGCCCTTCCATAGTTCTGTCAAGATAGATATATTTATTTAAGATACGATGAGTTGGCATCATGTGAGGTGATGAACAATGTGTGATGTATGTTGTATTAAAATATTTTGTTTACTTGCTTTCAATTAAGCATGCTTGTAGCATTGTTATGTAGAGCCATGCAGAACCTGTCATACAACATACACATAAAATGCAAGTAAAACTAAGCAAGATAAGTTAAGGGTATTGTACCAACCTTTCGACTCACAAGGAGGCTCCATGTTAAAAAAAAAAGGATGGTGTTGTTGGGACTTTGCAAATCCTAATGACCACAATACAAGTTATGATCTCGGTGTTGCTAGGGACTTCACGAACCTTAACTTCCCAATGATCGCGCACAACTAACATGATCACCGGGGCCCAACAATAAGTTAAGATAAAGTTCAAATAATTGAGCATAAAACAAATCAATAAGCAAGCAAAAAATGATCACGCGTTGATTTATCAAATGATCTACAAATTGTTTTGCGAGTTGAACTTCCTGCTTGCTAAGTGAAAGCTCATTTATGTGTATTCATGCTGCATGTAAGGAGCCTATCAACATCACTTGACTGGGCAGTGCCGAGCGGCGGATGAACGATAGAGATGGGTATGGATACCGCTCAAACAAAATTGTATTTCCGCATTATGTTGCCTTCTATAAAATTTAGTACGTATGATAAATTAAGTAATTTTACATAATGAGCCTTAGAGACCAAGGCTAAAGTCATTCAACCTCAGATTTAAAAGAAAGAAAGAAATGGATTCAAGATTTTTTGCAAGAAATATATATATATATATATATATATATATGTAGATGTTGCAATGAAGAATGCAACGAATGCATATAATTTTTCTAATAAGAAATTATAGAAGTAAATGGTATTAGAAATATTTTTAAAATATCATTTTTTAATTAAGAAAGTATTTAAATCAAGAGAAGTATTTAGAAGAATAATTTTTAGAAAAATTTATCATGCTAGTTTTCAAGGATTAATTCTTAATAAGTTATATTACGCTTTAAAATTTATTTTTTTAAAGGGAGAATTATTATGTTTATGTTTTTTTATAAATATTCAGCAAATTTAAGGACCTTATATTAAAATATGTTTAAGTATTAGGATTATGAAATTAAGTAACGGTCATGTTGGTTGAGTCGTTATAGTTAGTCTCACAGTCGATTTCCTGCCATCCTACTCCAAGTCGTCACGTGTTTGCTATGCCACAGTTGAAGTAAGTTAAATTTAGTTTATGCTAATTAGATTATAGTAGCTAATAGGTAATGCCTTTTTGCATAACGACATAGCGAGAAGATCGACATGCTAGCATGGTATAGGACATCTTTCCACGGCCAGACACCGAGCCTAATTGCTATGACACACCAGATTACAAGAAGCTATGCTAGATGTCAACTTCCCAAATAGACAAGACAATACCTAGAACAGCGTGATCGCGTTGATCGACGCTTGGAAATGCTCGACTCAAGGAGCATGAATCCAGCAAGGACATATGGGGCTACATTTGGCGATTCAAAAAAGAATTTCTATCGAAACTTCCCTTTAGGGTAAGCAAGGAATGGAGAAGCAAGATCTTCCTCAAAGGGCTACCACCAAAAATGCTAACGTTAGGACCCTTTCCTTGGAGCACGTTTGAGCACTTTGCTAGAAAAGGCTTCCCAACCAGGCTCATTAACAAAGGTGCCAGTATCCAACTTAGAGGTGACAAAGAAGATTAAATAATTGATGGATCACTACAAGGATAGTAGCATACCACATCAAACAGCCAAGTAGGCCTATATATATTATAAGAAATAGAATGTATGTATGAACAAATGGTAGCTTCCAACAAGAAGAAGTTTATGTTTTGTGACTTGTTGGAGACATGTAAAGTCTTAAAACTAACAACAAACTATGGTATGTAATAATGGTTGATAAAAATGTGTGTTTAACAATTTTATAATGTGAAGGCATGAAGGTTATGATTAATGCTTGTTAATGGTATTATAAATACATTACAGTTTACAAGTATAATGATAGAGACTATAAGCAACCCAATGAGAGCCTGACCCCTTAGGTTACAGTGATAGAAAGAGAAATCTTGCAATATATAAATATAGATACAGAATCTCGATAAGCGTAAGTACATGGATTTCTATAGGGAATCTTGATGCAAATAAAAGTCTAAAGAATAGGAGAAGAACTTCTTGGAGGTCACAGACTGTCTATCAATGGTTTCTTCTAAATTAGTATCCGACCAAATCAAACCTAAAATAATATTTTCAAAACAACATATTCCCTCCAATCATGGTGAGAATAAGTTTCATAGATCAGTTGAATACCATCCTATAGAGGCGAATAACTAGCCGATTGATGTTCAAGTAGTGCTGAACCTTATGAGGCTGAACGATCAAGAGAAGGTCATGTATGCCTCATATGTATTGAAAAATAAAAAATAAAAAGAAGGCCCATCATTGGTGGCAAAGTGTAGAACTAAGGAGAAATGTTAATGAGATGACATGGCAGGACTTTGTCGATGAGTTTCAAGAAATGTACTTTAACATGGATACTATGGTAGCACAGGAAGACGAGTTTAACAACTTTCATCAGGGTAATAAGCAACATGGGTAGTATAGAAATAATAAGAGAAAGGGTAACCACAACCAAGGCAACTAAAAACGCCAGCCTCAGAAGAGAAACCACATTGGGAATAGTAACAACAACAATGTCACTTGTTCTAAGTGTAGAAAGAGGCATTTGGGAGAATATAGAATGGGATTGAATCATTGTTACATTTGTGGCAAGAAGAGACACTATGCTAAACAGTGTTATTCAAACCTTTGGAATCTGTCGGGGCAGAACCAACAGAAAGCCCTAGTAAACCAGCTACATGCAGTCCAAGCTAGGATTGAAGGACCATCAATCTTTTAGGAAAGACTAGAAGCTCTAGAAACACAAGCTTGCATTTATGCCTGCACTAGAAATGATGTAGAAGCTGGGACCTCTACCATGGTGATAGGGAAAATGTTGATGTCGAATTATTGGTTACAAAATGTAACAGTAATTATTTATGAACGAAACTATACGTAAACTTAATAATCATCGATATAAATGATTACGATATTATCCTGGGAATGGATTTATTGGGTACAACATAGTCATCAATTGTCGATGCCATAAGATTACATTCAAGCCTGCAAAGGAGGAATAGTTTACCTATACAGGAACATCACAGAGGCAATCAATGCCTATGATATCGACCATGAAAGCAAGCAAGCTATTGGCTAGCGGATGCCAGGGATACCTAGCCAACCTAGTGGATAAATCCAAGGAGAGTAAATTGGGACCAGAAGGCATTCCAATGGTCAGGAACTTCATAGAAGTTTTTCCAAAGAAATTGCCAAGACTACTGCCAAAATGAGAGATTTCATTCAAGATTGAATTGGTGCTCGGATCAGCACCAATTTCTAATGCGCCCTATCAAATAGCCCCAGTGGAACTCAAAGGCCTACAGGTGCAACTACAAGAACTACTAGACAAGGGTTTCATCCGCCCAAGCTACTCACCATGGGGAGTACTAATCTTGTTCACAAGAAAGAAAGATGGTACACTGAGAATGTGCATCAACTATCAAGAGCTAAACAAAATCACAATCAAGAACAAATACCCGCTACCACGAATCGATGATCTATTCAATCAGCTAAAGGGAGCTACCTATTTCTTAAAAATTGATCTACATTATGGATACCACTAGCTTCAAATCAAGGAAAGTGATGTGTACAAGACAGCTTTTAGAACGCGTTATGGACACTATGAGTTCCTCATGATGCCAATGGGTTTAACCAACGCCCCTCACAACATTCATGGACTTGAAAAATAGAGTGTTCAAAGGCCACCTAGACAAGTTTATCGTCGTTTTCATAGATGATATCCGGACCTACTTTAAGATGAAAGATGAACAGGAGGATCACTTAAAGATTGTATTGTAGATTTTGAAGGAGAATCAGTTGTATACCAAGTTTTCAAAGTGTGAATTTTGGCTAGAAAAAGTACAATTTTTGGGACACGTGGTAACCAAGGAAAGAGTTGTTGTAGATCCAGTGAAAATGGAAGTAGTGAGTTAGTGGCCATCCTAAAAAACAGTGACAAAGATAAGTGGTTTCCTTAGATTGGCAAGATATCATCGATGATTTGTCGAAGGATTTTGAAGCTAGCGGCACCACTCATGGCACTCACTTGGAGAGGGAAGAAGTACAAGTGGACTAATAATTGTGAAGAAAACTTTAGGGAGTTAAAAAGGGGCTCACTTATGCTCCAGTGCTAACAAATCCTAACATTGAAGAAGGAAATTTTGTGATTTACAGCGATGCTTCCAAATTTGAGTTAGGAGTTGTCCTCATGCGAGGAGGAAAAGTAGTCGCTTGTGCTTCATGGCAACTCAAGGATCATGGGAAGAATTACCCAACACATGATTTAGAGCTTGAAGCGGTGGTTTTGCGCTAAAAATATCGTGGCACTACTGGTATGGAGAACAAAATATGAAATCTACACAGACCATCAAAGTCTCAAGTACATCTTGACACAATAGGAGTTAAACATGAGGCAACAAAGATGGCTAAAGCTAGTGAAGGATTAAGACTATGGGATCCTTTATCACCCTAGGAAAACAAACAATGTAGCTGATGTATTGGGTCAAAAATCCACAGCAACACTCATGGCAATTAGCTTTCGACCTAGCCTTTATAAAAAGATGTCAACGACTTTGGAATCAAGATGATTTCAAGGAAATTATCAGCATTAACACTCCAACACACCATCCTCAAGCACAAGAAAGGTAGTCAAGAACTTGACCCTACCATGGTTAAAATAGGAGAAGAGGTTCTAGAAGGAAAGGAAACTGAGTTTAGCCTTTCGAAGGACGGCATACTTCATCACAAAGGTAGGATAGCCATACCCGACAATGAAGAAATGAAGAAATAAATCCTTTAAGAAGCACACAAAACCCCTACTCTGTGCATCCAAAAACAGCCAAGATGTATATAGATTTAAAATATAACTTTTGGTGGACTGGAATGAAGAAAGGTGTTGTAGAATGTGTAATCAAGATGCCTTACTTGTCAGAAAGTAAAGGCAGAATATCAACGTCTAGTAGGGAAATTATAGAAGATCAACTTTCTAGAATGGAAATGGGAGCAAATAACAATGGATTTTGTAGTTGGGTTGCCTAGGACCTTCAATGGCAATGATGCAATCTGGGTAATTGTCGACCGACTAACTAAGTCTGTGCACTTTTTACTCATTAAACTCAGTTATTTCGTTGAACAGTTAGAAAAATTATACGTTTCAAAGATAATAATGTTGCATGGAGTTCCAAAATCTATCATCTCTAATAGAGACGGTCAATTTACCTTGAGATTCTAGAAAAGCGTATAAGAAGCAATAGGCACCAAGCTAAAATTTAGCACTGCATTTCACCCACAAACAGATGGCCATTATGAGAGGACCATTCAAACTCTAGAAGACATGCTAAGAGCTTGTGTGCTAGATTTTAAGGGAAATTAGTACAAGAAGTTGCCCTTAATCAAGTTCTCCTACAACAACAGTTACCATGCGTCAATGGACATTGCACCTTTCGAAGCTCTTAATGGACGAAAGTGTAGATCCCCAATCTACTAGCATGAACCTGGGAAGAAATCGCTAAAGACCACAAACTTTATTCGAAGAACCATGGAGGACGTGAAACGAATCAGGGAGAGACTGGACACAGCTCATAGTCGACAAAAGAGCTACAGTACAAGCAAGGTCGCACCAATGAAAGGGGTGATGAGGTTTGGAAAAAGAGGGAAGCTTAGTCCAAGATATATAGGACCCTTCAAACTTTTAGAAAGGATTGGTAAAGTCACATACAGACTTGCTTTGTCAATAGAACTTGCTTTTGTAGGCATCGTCTTCCACATGTCAATGTTAAAGAAGTACATGCTAGATCAATCACATGTGCTACACTAGGAACTGGTTGAAGTTCACGCAAAATTGTCATATAAGGAAAAGCCAATTCAAATTTTGGCTCGCAAGGAGAAAACCTTAAGGAATAAGGTGATACCACTAATAAAGGTTTTGTGGCAGAATCACAACATTGAGGAAGTCACTTAGAAACGTGAAGAAGATATGAGGAAAACTACCCCGACTTGTTCTAATTTTTGGGACAAAAATTATTAAAAGGGGATAGATTGTAATGACCAAGAAAATCTTACATTTTAATAATATAATTTACATATTTAAATAAAAGATTTTCCTAGAAATATCATGTATAAATTTCTTTACTGAAGAAATTAGGGAATTAGTATACGAATATTCCAAAAATTTTATAACAGATTCTACAGTTAAATTAATTAACTATCATAATTCAAAAAATGAACTATAAATTCTACCATTACTAAGGCGGAAGCAATTTGTCTGTATATAACTCGAGCAATTTAATTATGAGAATTTTTGGGTCCAGTACTAAGATAGTAGTGTACCGAGAGATACTTTCATGCAAATTAGATCCTTAATTGCCAATTTAGTTAAAAATGGAGCTACATGAATAGTTGTATCGACAAAAACAACCATGCAAACTCAAATAGTGACACTATTAAAAACTTTGTCATTACTGAGCCCAGATACTGAAAAAGTCAAATTTACATTTTTATTAAGTCTAAAATAAATTTCTAGACTTAATGCAGTTATAAATCAATACGCAATAAAACTTTGATCGATATCAATTCATACTATGATTAGCATGTCAGTGTATTTAAAAAAAAAAAAGGACAAGACCTGTCAGATAATAAAATTCGTATAAAATTTACCTGCTTAAGGGAAACTTGAAAGCATAAGCAAAGGACAAGAATTCCTTGATTTAAGCTTCCACCATAGTGATTGTCCTTTTTACAATCAATTAAGCTTAAGCCCACACTCCACTCAACCTCACTTATGGCACCAGTCTTAAAGAACTTTAAGCTTAGTTTAGGCCAAAATTAAGCTTCATTGAGCGACTTAGAGACTAGTTAATCAAGGATTAGTTGGAGTTGTTAGATTAGGCATTGGCCTATATATATGAAACCATGAAAATTACCCCAACTTTGCTTCATTTCTCTTTTTCTTGTGCTCCCTCTTTCCACAGAATCCCAAGCCCCCAAGTGATAAACATTTTCCCTATTTTTTTCCTCACCACTGTGCGTTCCAAGAGAGATAAAGCCCAAGAAAAAAAATTCTTTCTCACATTTCCCATCTCCACTATGTGGCCTCAAGGCTCCCAAGAAAAGATTCTCTTAACTTCCCTTCTTCCTCCACCGTGCATACCAAGTGATTTCGAGAAGAAAATTTTATGCTTCCAAACTCTTTTCCAAAAACCGAGCAAAGATCAAGCTCACATGAAGCCATTTTCTCAAACACTTCACATCATTATCCCATCCAAGAAGAGGAAAAGAAGCGGTGATAAAAGCCTTAAGACCACCCATCAAAGAATTTTTATCAAGAGTAAGTAATCTAAACCTTCCCTTAAATTTCTTAAAGTTAAAGTTTATAACAATATGAGAGATTTAATGATTGGGTAGGGAAATATGTTGTAATAATTATTTATGTATGATTAGTATGGTTTGTGCTTGTATGTGATGTAAAAAGTCAGTCATGGCATGTTAGGGTTATGTTTTTGCAAATTTTAGTTCGTGAAAAAATTTTCCACAATCTTTGAGTGCATATACAGAAGCCATGGATTCGTTTTTAAAAACTTTTTTGCACACAAGACTTTTAGTTTTCGATGTTTTGAACAAAACCCTGTGACTAAGCAAAAACATAATTTTGACTCTAAACAGGCTTACTGAATAGTTTTTAGGGACTACCTAAAACTGTCCCAAAGACAATCTAAAAACAGCCATTAAAACTATTTGAAACAGCTTGTAAAAGCTATTCAAAATAGTTGCAACACTACTGTTGGAATTGTTTTGCCATTTTTGAGCCGTTTTGGGTCCAAATTTTATATTTTACTACACACGGAAGTTTTAGATTTCGACGAGACGAACAACTTTCGTGAACAAAATTTTCTCCAAAATCTTCCTCTAAAATATAGTTATGGACAGTTTTCCAAAACAGTCCAAAAACTGTATTTTTGTGTAGAAAACTATTTTAAAGTTTTGGGTTGTTTCCAAAGTTACAATTTTCACCAAACATAAAAATTTTAGTTGTAGCAACATGAAGAACTTTTGTGCAGGAAGTTTTGTGAAAATTTGTTTTTTCTTTTTAATTTGGATATACAAAAAAAATCAAAACTTTTAATCAGCTTTAAAATTTTTAATCAAAACTTCAAAAAGAAAATTGTGTTTAATTTACGATTTTACATAAATTTTCTAAAACTACTCTACTGGTGCTAGTTTTTACAAACAAAGATCATGTGACTTTAAAATTCGATTTTCACTAAACCAAGAAATTATAGTGTTTTAGAGAGCTTATAAAGGCCTGAGATTTTGTGGGATAACAATTTTAGACATTATTTTATAGAGCAATTTTTATTTAAAGTTTCAAGCTTAAACAGTAAGAATTTCAAAGATAAACTTTAATAGTTTTCATTTGAACATTTTTCAGCAAGTATAAAAACCTGATACGATAGAACTTTAATGCCATGATATTAGGTGTAGGTCCAACACCCTTTTCAATCTAAAATACCGTGCGCAACACAGTCTATCAATAGAATTTATATGACGTTATGATGTCATTTTTGGGCTTATAGGCTTAAAAACAATTATGAGCCCATTAAATGAATTTAGAATAAGCCCAATTAGGATTTAAGGTAAGAATTATAAATTTAAGAAATGTCCAATTTAGTACGTTAAAGTCTCACGGAGTTAAGACAATAGATAATTAATTAATTGTTTTAAAATTAATTAATTATCAACTTGGATACAAACAAATGGCAATTAAAGAAAAGTTTAAATATCATGAAGAATTAGTAAAAATAATTCTTGTAATAGAAATGGTGAAATTCATGATCAATTGATAAAATAATTTACGATCTAATAGAGTGATCAAATTCTTGTGGTTATGTTAAAGTATAAATAGCATAAAATGAAGTATTCTTACACACTCCAAATGGGTGTTTTTGTATAGATTTATTTCTATTAGAAAAGAAGGAATTCAAAATCTATAGGAAAGCTTACTTCACTGAAACATGAAAGCAAGAATCTTGTCTATAGTATAAACAGTTTTAAATAAAACTGTTTTTTTTTTCATGATTTCTAAAAAAGCATGGAATGTATGTTCAGCGATATGCCTTGCCATAATTCTGTTAGGACATATATATTTATCTAAGATATGATGAGTTAGCATCTTGTGAGGTGATGAACGATGTGTGATGTATGCTGTATTAAAATATATTGTTTACTTGCTTTCAATTAAGCATGTTTTTAGCATTGTTATTTAGGGTTATATAGGAACATGTCATACTACATATACATTATAATACAAGTGAAACTAAGCAAGATAAGTTAAAGGTGTCATACCAATCTCTCGACTCATGGGGAAGCTCCATGTTAAAAAAAAAAAAAAGAAGATGGCGTTGTTGGGACTTTGCAAATCCTAATGACCGCAATACAAGTTATGATCTCGGTGTTGTCAAGGACCTTGCGAACCGTAACTTCTCGATGATCTCATGTAACGGGTATGATCACCTAGGCCCAAATAGTAAGTTGAGATAAAGTTTAGATAATTGAGCATAAAACAAATCAATAAGCAAGCATAAAACAAATCAATAACCTTAGCTTCCTACTTGCTGAGCGAAAACTCATTTAAGTGTGTTCATGCTACAGGTAAAGAACCTGTTAGCATCACTTGACTGGACAGTGACGAGAACCGAATGACCGACGAAGATGGGTAGATACCGCTTAAGTAAAAATGTATTTTAGCATTATGTTGCCTTCTATAAAATTTAGCACGTACGATAAATTAAGTAATTTTACATAATGAGCCTTAGAGACCAAGGCCAAAGTCATTCAACCTCAGATTTAAAAGGAAGAAGAAATGGATGTAAGATTTTCTACAAAAAATATATATGTGTATATATATATCTATATAGATGTTGCAATGGAGAATGCAACGAATGCATATAATTTTTCTGATTAGAAATTATAGAAGTAAATGGTCTTAGAAATGTTTTTTAAGTATCATTTTGAATTAAGAAAAGTATTTAAATTAAGAAAAGTATTTAGAAGAATAATTTTTAGGAAAATTTATTATGCTGGTTTTAAAGGATTAATTCTTAATAAGTTATTGTTATTTTAGTTTTAAAAGATTAAGTTTTAAGAAATTATATTACGCTTTAAAATTTATTTATTTTTTAAAAAGGGGGAATTATTGTGTTTATGTTTTTTTTTAAATATTCCACAAATTTAAGGACCTCATATTAAAATATGTTTAAGTATTAGGATTATGAAGTTAAGTAACGGCCATGTAGGTTGGGTCGTTACACCCGATACATGATGAAATCCCTTCCTAGGGATTGGAACCACCATGTGCTACTTATGGACCATCGATAGAGGTCATAGGTCCTCTCTTCGAAAACCTTCTCCCAATCAATATTTTGAAAGTCAAGGTTTTTTATTAACATGCATCAACAATTTTTAAGTGGCACTCCATATTCTACATAGCATGTTATCAACATACATGGCAAATCATATTATAATGCAAACAAGCAAAGCAACGTGCGAAGCCACAAGCAAAATAATAATAAATAAATAGCCATAATATCATTGTTCCATCCTAGAGAAAAGAAACTAAAGATTACAAAAAGATCAGTCGAAACATATTATTGATTTTTCATCTTGTATCTTCAAGCTATATCCTTCTTCATGTGGCATCTATCTTCAATTCTTCAATCCCTCATAGATCAAATGCTTTATTTTTTTCAGTCGTCATAAAATTTCATGTTTCTCAAAATTGTCTCAAAAAAAAATCAAAACCATACAAAAAAAAGTACCTTTTCTAAGAACATATTGCTCTTTGCCAGCCTTTTGAACTTGATCATCAGCCTGCCAAACCTATAAGTTTAGCCTGTCACCAGAGCTGAAAGAATTCTACCTCGTAGACGGCCTACCAATCTGAAAGTTCAGCCTACTGGTCTACAATCATCAGCTTGTTGAACCTAAGGGTTTTGCCTGCTGACCGTGCTGAATTCAGTGTTTTTAGAAATTAGTTTATATGTAGTTTTTCAATCTTATTTTCAACAATTCAAAAGCATAAAAATTTTATAAACTCAAGAAAAACAATTGAACTCCTATCATCTCCATCTTCTAGATCCGTCTTTACTTCGAATGATCATTTAATTACAAAATTTTACAAATTTAAAATTAAAATAATAATTCTTTGACGGTGATGATAGACCATCATCTAATTACATAAAAAACTTAGATACACATTCTAACCTCTAAGGAACCGTAACCGGCACAAAGTAGTTAATAAATAAATGATTAAATAATAATTTAATCAACCATAATTAATTAATAAATAGTCAACATATAATCTTATGACAACATTTAATTATATAAAAACCCTAGAGTGCCAACTCTATAAAAAAAATTAAATTCAAGCATAGGAGAGAATAAGATCACATAATTCATGCATATAGCATGATCACAAACTCATATATTTATGTAAAAACACTGGATCTAATACCAATTTTTGGAAAATGAGTACACAACAGAATTTAAAAAAAAAATTAAATTAGAATATTTTCCAAAACATAAGTTAGACAAGCTATATACATAAATTAATGACAGATCTTACTAACCTCTTTTTGCATATCGAAGTGGGCTCGAATTCGTCAAGAGAAGAACACTCCAAAAGAGCCTCAACCAACTGGTCTTCTTTGCTATTCTATATCCATGATCAGAGTATGGGTGATCACATGTCATATAGCTCTTCCTTCGATGACTCTTCTTCCAACTACTTGAAAAGACCTACAATTAAGGTTCTTGATGTTGAACAATAGTTTTTAGGGAGTTTTAGAGTTTCTTACTCTAGAGTACTCACTTTATATTTCTCAACTGATCTAAATAACTAAGAAAACTCACCTTCTATTTATAGTGGTCGAATCCAGGGTTAATCCCTATCAAATGAGGCCTAAAAATTTGAATCTAGATCAACTTCTGATGAAGAATACATATACAGATTATCACAAGATCGGTAGGTTGAACTCGGAGATCAACCTGCCGAACTTACTCCATTGGTAGGCTGAACTAATGCATCAGTTTATCAAAATTATGATAATTTGATCCCTAAGAATATCTTATTTTCCACCCAAAATTCTTAGATGGAGCCTCAGTTTTAATTCAAATAACCCAATAGAAAAGTTATCTAATCAAAACAGTCATATATGGATAATCTCATAGAAAATAAAATATTATCCAAATAATTCAATGTGTTTATCTTGAACTAAGTTATGAAATTAATTCAACCAATAAACTAACATGAATTATCCAATTTTATTGAATTGTAGCCAATCTAATAATTTAACATAAGTCACCAATATTTAGGAAAAACATGATGGATCGTTACAGGACTTATTATGAGCTAGCAAAGGGGAGCCGATGGACATATATAGTTCAAGCTCCTATAATTATAAAATACAATATACCATATACATATTTTATAATTATCAATTCTAACGCTACTCCACTAAAATCTTATAGCTACACTCTCGAACTATACAAAATTACGAAGCTTCAAGTAAGCTAACCGTCCATGACATATCATAATGTGTCACATCCCCATAGAATATTTATAATTGGCTTAAGGATAAATTCATTTTTACTTTCCTAATTATTTTTATCTTTCGTTCTATTATCACACCATTGGAATACTTATTATCTAGAGATCGTATACCATTTTGTTTTACCTATGTATCTAAATGGTTTAGCACTCCAGTATTCCAATTACAGGATAAGGCATAAAAGTGAAAATCATTAACTCTACAAAAAAAGTCATGCATTCCATATCTATGACTAAAAAGTCTATGCAATCAACAGACATGTCCCCAATATAACGGTATGTGTATTATCATAAAGTTAGGATGTCCTCTTTGGTGCATCAAAAGACATAAGTCAAGAATATGAGCCCATTAGTCATTACAGGATTAATACACAATGCATATAATTATCTAAAGTGAATTAATTTGCACAACAGAATTATCGATCTAAATCAATTCAACTTTATGTCCCGATCCAATACATCGTTATATATGACAATGCACCAATGTTTCTACTCATGGAGTCCCACTCCGATGATCAAGACAAGCCAATTTTCATTAGGAATGTAGACAACATAACAATCTTAGTATGGATAAAGCGTCCAACTTTATTCTCTTGATTGCAAATCTTATGATTTAGACCATCACCTTTAAGATTCATGTCTTTTGTATAATCTGTTCATCATATGCACGATTCTTAATGGTTTAGATCGATAGTCTCAGTCTTTTTGTTTACTTATTATACATTCAACAAATATGAACATAAAGAGGACAACATTTGGTATGTGAATAATAAATAAACTCTTTATTGATAAATTGTCTCTAAAAATATATTACAACATTTTACTCCTTAGGGTATCATATATAACAGGTTCATTATAAATAGGAGAGGGAACTCAAAAAAGTCTATAATTTAGAATAGTAGGTTGTTACTTTATCAAAATTGTTTCGAGAATGTCTTGATGATGACTTTTAGTGTGTACTAAAGATTATTATTAAAGAAGAAACACCTAATGAATGTAGGGTATTTTAGGTTAAACCATCAAAAGCCTCTTCTTCTTTTTGTTTTTTTATTGCTTTGTTATTTCATGAGTTTGTTGTTGTTTAGATCCTTTTTAACTAGGTTGCCATCAAGAATTTAGTTTTTGATTGTTGGTGGATTTTTACCATGAGCAAACACCAAGAAAAAAGAATGGCTAAGCTTTAGTGTGCAATTAATTTATCTAGAGAGAATCAGTGGAGAAGATATTGACCACTAAATAAGAGATATCTACCCATATAAAGTGAGCCTCATAAGTAATCCCATTTAAAAATAGAGGGATTTTAACAGGGGGATAAAATTGAAGATATATTGAATAGATTGTAAGGCACAACATGTATCTTACATGTTAACGTAAGTGATATAATTTTGATGAGATTTACAAGATGAGAAAATTACAAAATAAATCTCCAGTGTCAACCCTCATGCCCTAGCACATGAACTTCCTTGCAAACTCCAAACCCCATGTGCTGAAAGTTAGGATTTCCTCTCAAAAATCTATGCTTTTGTGTCTCTCAACGTGGTCAGCAGTGGTTGTTATTGAGTAGCAAAGCTTACAACCATTCGCATTAGTTCATCCAAAGTTCCTTGCCCTTTTTTATCCAACACCATCAACCCCATTTTTTTACCCTTTTTTAATCAAAACCAAAAATCTGATAAATAAAAGGAAAGGAGATCAGAAAGTTACATAGATGACTTGACTATAGAATAGGATGGGCATTTTTGCAATATTTTTTTAAACCAATGTAATTTTTTATGCCAAAATTTTAAAACTTAGAAAATTATAAACTAAAAATTTAGATTCCTTTCAAATGGAAAAAAATTTTCCTTTATTTTTCCTCTCTTTAGTCTCTCTCCACTCATTCTGTCTCCCTATTTCTCTCTTTCTTTCTCTCATATTTCTTTCCCTCTCTCATCCCTCCCTTCTTCTTCTTCTTCTCCTTCATACCCTTCCCCCTCTCTCCCCCTTCTCCCTCTTTACTGTGCAAGAGCTACCAAGGCTAAGGATTGACTAAGCTTTTGGTGATATTTGACGAATTCTGGTTTAGATTTGTGATGAAGCCTATCCGCATCAAGATATGGCCAAGATTTGATGAAGCTTAAACTCGATTCCTGATGAGACTGTAAAAGTGTACATTTTCTAAGACTTAAATCATTTATTTATGCTTTTATTTCTCATTAAATCCTTTAATTAATAGCAATTTTGTGTTAATAAGTATTTTCATGTCTTAGTGTGTAAATGTGTTTAAAAATATGTTTTTAGTGTGTTTTTATGTTTAATAGAATTTTTAGTAATTTTTAGAATCATTTTGGTGTGTTAAATAAATGTTTAGTCTGTAAATAATCAAAAAAGTAAAAGTAACGCGGTTATTTTATTTTGAGTTTTAGAGTGTTTGATATTGTGTTTTGAGTTTGTAAATATGTCTTATTATATTTTTAATAATTTCTAAAAATATTTCCAAGTCATAAAAATTATATCTGTGCCAAATCGTAAGAGATTGGAAATTTTAGGAGTTTTTATTTATTTTTGTGTATTTTAATGTAAAATAAATATTTTTAATATTTTTGTAAATATTATGTTTGTAAAATAATTAATTTTAGTGTTTTTGTGATTTTTAGATTTGAAATCTGGAGGAAAAACGGAGCAAAACGATACCAAAACGGATAAAATCAGACATCAAATGCATCAAAAAGATAAAAGAAATTTGAATTTATATTAAATGGGACACATGGTGAGTTTCTAACCGTTCGATCACCTGCCAAATCAATCTCATCCATCAGAGGAAGAGACGCGTGTCATCGCGTCATCTGATGAGTCAGCGAAATCTCACAATGCTATCCACGTGTCATTTTCTGATTGGCGCGTGCATTACACTCGCCGACAAAGCTGCAGGCGCATCAGAGGGAATCTTAGACAGTTTTATATCTCGTACGGTAGACTCCACATCCATCTGTCTTGCTAGCCGTTCGATCAGCTGGGGAAGAGCAATCTGACGGTCCAAAATTGGGTCCACTGGCCCCACCTGGGCCCATTCTCGAACGCCTCTGTCAGCCATTGGATCGCGTGTTCAACGGGTCAGATTGCGCCTGTTTCGTGCTGCTATGACCTGCGAAGCACAGGATCCCAAACTAAAATTTGCATATCAAAGAACGCAGATCAGCACAGAAGCGAAGAAAATTTTTATGTTCTCGTGAATCATAATGGGGGGGGGGGGGGCCTGATTCGAAGAAAAGAAAAGAAAAAAGAAATAAATATAATAAAAATATTAATAAAAAAATAATAAATAGTGAATTTCTTTTACTATAAAAGGGGGCTCTCCCCCCCTCATTCAGACATCCCTCAAGGCCTTCGGGCCTCCCTTCCCTCTTCTCCCAATTTTTCTTTTTTTTATCTCTTAGGTAAAAAAAATAATAATATATAATAAAATAATGCTTAAATTAGTGTAGAGAGTTTGGTGAGGTAGAGAGATGATCTTGTATACGTAGTGCTCTAGTATGGGTTTTAACTCTATATTTATATGGTAATGCTTATCTTTTTATGGAATAAATTATGTCTTTATGTTTTCAATAATTATTGTTACTATTGCTATGCTATCAATTTTTACATAAATTCAGTCATGCTTTTTTTTATGTAATTTAATTGTATTGCATAATTAATATTAATAATACTAAAGTCGTGCTCATTTATTAAGTTGAGTTTCTGCTGTATTATAGACATAGACTGGCACAGTAAATGCTTGGTAATTTTTGATTTATTGCAGACAGAGGATGGTATAGTGTATTCTTAAACCAATTAATAAGTCGAGATGCTGTCGAAATTAACGCAATAATTTATTCCATAAAAATATATTAATTTTGATTTGTTATTTTCTTTTCTATCTTAAAATTATGTTAATTATAATTGAGTGACAGCGGTTATAATTTTCATAATTAGTACACCAAATCATTAGTGACAGATGATTATTTTGCTAGTTTTTATAGGAAAAGCCTTACTGCATTACGGTTTGCTATATTATCGATTTAGGTTGACCTATATAATTAGTAAAAAGTGCTTGCAATTAATGAGAAAAGATATAATAAATCAAATGCTTTAGATAATTATTAATTAGAATTAAAATTCCATATCAATTGCAAAACATACAAGGGATTCTCAAAGCTTCACCACTTTAATTTTATTTTTAAATTTTGAATTAAAAAAAATCACAAAAATATTTCTTTGCTTTCAAAAATTGCTTGCCACTTTGACCGTTTATTTTTATCAATCTCTCGAGTTACAAATTTTCACCTCCCTGTGGATACGACTATCTTTCTATACTACATACGTCCGCCGTTTATTAAGAAGAATAAACATCATTTGGGGTGTTACAACCAATTCCATATTGAGATTTTTTTAAAACTTACTAAGTGAAAGCTTATTAAAAGATTCTTTATGTTGTAGGCAGTCCTATGGGTGACTAGTAGGACTCGTTAGAAGTGTTGGGTGTTGCGGAGGACAAATGCAAAGATTTGGGTATGGATACCACTATAGTATTCTTCCGTAGTTCAAAAGAAATGTTTTCACTATTTGATATAGTGTTTTTAAAGTTTTAAGAAAATCAGAGTTTTAAGAAATGTTTTCAAAAGTTTTAAGATACATTTTACGAAATGTTTTATATAATGATAAAATGAAGTTTAAGCTATGATTTAATTAATGTTTCTTATTAAGTTTTAAGAAACGATTTGAAATGGTTTTAAAGGCAAGTGTTGAGTGAGGTCTCAACTAAGATTGTGACGGAAGTCGCAACGGTTTTTAAGAATATTTTAAAGGATCTTAAAAGAAAAAAAAATTATTTCAGCATTTTTCTTACTAAGTAAGTAAGATTACTGTTTAAGTAATGATTTTTTAAGTAAGTTAAGTGACTGCTCAAAAAGATGGTTCATCACAAAAAATAAGATTGAGAAACTGTGTAAAAATTGTATTTTTCGAAAGTCATGATTTTTGCTCAGTCGACAGGCCGATGGTTGCAGATCGTTAGGCCAAACCTTTAGGATCGACAGGGCATCCACAGGCAAAACTTCGATGGTTTTGACGGCAAGCCAAACTTTCATGTTTGGTAGGCTGATCTATCATGACCGGCAGGTCGAACTGTGAGGTTCGACAGGCCAAAGGGTCATGACCAGCAAACTTTACACAAATCGACATGCTGGTAGAAAGGTGTGAATTTTCAAAAAAAAGGTGCATTTTTTAGTGCAGTTTTGATTTTATATTGGAGACAATTCTGAGAAACATTAAATTTGGATAGATCAAAAATATAAAGTATTTGATCTATGTGGGATTGAGGACTTGAAGATGAATAATGCATGAAGAATGATACAATTTGAAGATTCAAGGATGAAGAATCAATAATATGTTTTGATTTATCTCTTGTAATCTTTCTTTTCTTTTCTCTATGATGGAAGCATAATATTATGGCTATTTGTTATTATTTTGCTTGTGGCTTTGCATGATTGCTTTGTTTGTCTGCATTATAATATGATTTGCCCATGTATGTTGATAACATGTCATATAGAATAGGGAGTGTCTCTTATTAAAAATTGTTCATGCATGTTTTTAAAATAAAACCTTGATTTCAAAAGATTGAGTTGAAAAAGGTTTCCGAAGAGAGAACCTATGGCCTCCATCATTGGTCCATAGGTAGCATATGGTGTTTCTGACCACTAGGAATGTAATGACTAAAAAAATCCAAAAATTAATAAGTATGATTAATTGAGGATTTTTCTATCATTACTAAGTTAAGTACTTGAGAAGGTACAAGTTTAGCAATTATTAATACGCAAATTTGAAGGTCTTAATAGTTGTAAGACCTTAAAAATAAATAATGTTGTGAATGCACAAATTTATGTGCTTTATTTATGAAACATGTAACAATGTAATGTTACGATAGTACATTAGAATAATTAAAAATAATTATTTAATGTGCTAAATTAAAAGTTTATGATTTATTGATTTCATGTACGAGCCAAAGAAGTGATTGTTATAAGAATCTCAATTAGAATGTTTAAATTGGGATTACTTGACAAAAAGTGAAATTTCCAACTCACTAAGATTATGTGGAAATTTCCTATATGTTATCAGTTCAGTAAAAGAAACACAGATCAATGGTGATCATGAGCTCCATGCCATAATTTCGAAAATGGTGAGCGCCAAGTTTAAGTGTGCAAGATTTATGACATGTTTTACTATAATAGATCTCGAAATTTATAGAGATTAAAAAGTAAGATAAGAATTTTAAGAAAGTTATAAAGATCATTAGAAGTTTAAGAATTCCAATATTTTGAATGTGTATAGTTAATTATTATACACATTAATAATTACGTAAAGTTTATTATTATTGTTGAAATGACAATAATAATAATAGCAGTTGTCATAGTAATATTAAAGAAGAAGAAGGACGTTGATTGGATCCATAAATGTTAATCTATTACTAAGTGGTAGAACCATAAATAGCTCTTTACGAGAAATAGTTCAGGTTATATCCGTAAGCACGAAATTGTGCTAAGTTGGAAATTTTAAATTAAATTGACTTTTAGATAGTCAATTTAATTTATAAAACTTTTACAAAATTACAACTATTGTTTTCATAATGAAATTTGAAGTTTACAATATGAAAATTTTTTGTGAGAAGTATATGTTATAAATTTTAAAGTTTTAAAAGTAAAATAATTAATGATAATAATAATCAATAATAATTATTATAATAAGAAAATACTTATATTGAGCAAAGTTTTAAATATATAACATTTTCTTAAAATACATACATATGTATATATATACACATGTATAAATATGAATACAGTTGTGAAAATAGTTAATCACCGATTTTGAAGATAAATGTTTCAAAGTTTATTGTTTCAAAGTTTATGGTTTCAAAAATTTAAATCACAAAATCCATATAGTATGGATAACTTTTATGAAAATGATTTTATGTCAGTATGAAGATGTTTATACGGCAATGATACAACAAGAAAATTAAAATTTATGTAATATTTTAAAGAATGAAAATATTACAATTTTTAAAAGTACAATTACGTTTACAGAAATTTAAAGTTACAGATCAAATTTGATTCTACCCGATACTGCACGGTTTAGACTGTGTAGACCACAACATGGTCTATAAATACATAACAAAAAAAACTTAAAAATCAGCTAATCAATCAGCTCATCCCTCTCTCTCTACTTTCTCTCTCCTCAAACCCAGTCCAAGATTCGGCCAACATTTTTGACACCTCCCACACCCATGGAAAGCTCTTGTCGAGCTGAGTCCAACGGTATGCCGTGCAACCCAAAATGTCACCGGAGGAAGCCACATGCGCCGCCTGAAGTGGCGGTGGAGCATAAAATTTTCCAACAAGATTTCTCCTCCGTCCGACCACCGATTGATGCGATCTTGGTGTCCACGGACTCAGAATGACGAGAGCAACAAGAAGACACCAATCTCCCAACTCGATTTTGGCTATAGCGAGATGACAGAGTTGCCCCATCTCGGCCGCCGTGCCACCTCAGGATTTTCTCGTCACCGGTGACGGTGAAGCACACCGCCGACGCCAACCAGCTCAGAACTCCATGGTGATGAAAATGCCTCAAACAATTTCACGACCGAGCAACCTTTCATCAGAGTTCCATCTCAGCCGTTGTGCGCCGCAGCGAGGAACACCGATCACGTCATTCCCGGCCGCCTTGCCCCAAATTGGACGAGGGGAAATGTCCAGGCCTGCACGATGAAGCTTCCCAACACCTCAATTTTGGGGAGAAGTCGCGAGAAGGCAAAGAACCAAGACCCACCGTGGAGCGCCGCCATGAGGAGGTGGAGCTGTCATTCCACGCCATGTCGAGCCCCACCATTAGAGGGGAAACGTTCAAAGAGCTACGGGGAACGAAAACCCCAACTCAATTTCTAGGTAGCTTCGCCGGAGATAGGAGATCGAAGTCCCCACTTTTGCTGCCAACTTTGAGCTTTGATTAGCACAGTTTGAGGCCAAATTGGGTAAATTGACATCACCATTGGACTCAAGATGGTCAAATTAGGGGGGGTAGGCTCGAGCTCAACCCCCAACGGAGCCAATCGCCACCGGTCAACGGTCGGTCAACACCGGTCAACGTCAAATTAGGATTTTGTAATCCGGACCTCCGATCGAAGATCCGAGACCTCCTCCCGACTCTTTTCGACGCTCTAAACGTAATGGTGATCTCTGTTCAAGCTAATTCCACTCCAGTGAAAATCATCTGGTACCGACTACACGCGAATCAAGGTGACTCAGACTATAGTAACAGAGTCCAGAATGATGTTTTCAACAATAATAAATCTCCATGGATTATTCCTAGTCATCCACAGTGGTCCCAGGAGCACTACTAAGGATGCAGTGTAGATTGTGGATACAGCGAGATACAACTGGATCCGCACAGCTTGGACTCCAAGTAAGTAGGAATCTCGCCTACAGTATGAATAGTTTTAAAAATAAATTAATTTTAAATATTTTCATAAAATTTATGAAAATACATGATCAGTGATTTATTACACTGTTATATGTTATGATGTGAAATGCTATGCTGCTGATGATATGATTAATGTGTGATGTATGCAATTATAACATATAAGAAAAACCTGTTCATGCTGTAGATAAGAAAAACCTGTCAGCGGCACTTGATGGGCAGTGGTGAGCGATAAACGAATGGTGAAGATAGGAATGGATACCGCTCACGCAATGTAATATTTCCACATTATTATTTTACGAATTTATGCATGTTTTATTTTACGAAATTTCGTATGCTTACACTTTACGAAAATTATGTGCATATGAATAAGTAAATAATTTACGTAATTATGTTTTAAAAACCAAGCTTGTGATTACGCAACCTTGGTCCAAAGGATTTCAAAGTTTAAAAATGTTGCAACAAACGATGCAACAAATGAACAAAAATTATAAGGAAGAAAATTATAAGTTCATTTAGAATTAGAAAGGATTATTGAAGTTTTACATTAAGTTAAGAAATGAATTTTATGAATATGTTTTTACGAATTTATTATGAAAGTTTAAAAGAAAAGCTTTAAGAAATTAGTATCTTAAACTTAAAGGTTAGGTTATAAGAAATCATGTTTTGTTTAGTTTAAGAAGGTTTACCTTTAAGAAAATAATATGATATTTCTAAGTTGTTAAAATTATAAGCAACAATATATAATGATTGCTAAGAAAGTTTTAGAGAGCATTTAAATGGGATTTTCTTTTAATATTTAATTTAAAATTGTCTTGAAAATAGTTTTATCTAAATTAAGAAATGTCTTTAAAGTAATAGTTGCTAAATAATTACTTGTATGTTTAAAAAGAAAAAATTCAAGAAATTACTATGGTTATGTTTCAAGAAATTAATGTTATAAGTTATGTAAAGGATCATGATTTAGAAATTATGATTATGTTAAAATGTAATGATTATTATTATGTTATTATCACGTTTGAGAAATTTATGTTATTATGTCAGGTTTACGAAATTAAGTTTTGAGAAATGATTATTAAATCTTTTAAGGTTATATGTTAAGAATTCTTTATCAATAAGAATTTATTTGTTATTAAGATTTGAAAAATAGTTATTACTTCCTCCAAGGTTTCATTTTAAGGATTCCTCAGTAAGAATCCATTTAAAAAAAAATTTATCCCGAATTTATCTACCTTATTTGTAAGTAAGTTTAAGTTTATAATCATGTTTAAGTTAAGTGACGGCCACATAAGGGCAAGTTGTTACAAGGAAGGGATTTCATCATGTATCGGGTTAGATCTCTGAAAGGATAAAGTATTTTAGCATAACTTATCATTACACACCCCTAGGTGGTGAGTATAAATCATGGATAAAATATTAAACGATGATTATACACTCATGTTAACTTTATTATGAACCTCCCATAGGAGCTCTGTTAATAAAATTAATGGCCAAAGAAACGATTATTAATATATGCTGGATCATACGGGTCCTAGATGACATATATTAATCAGAAGGGGATCTGTGTTCCTAATTGAATTTGACAAGTCTCCCCTAGGTGACTTGAATTTTGAGTTAGGAATTATCGTTGTAAGGTTGTGATATTTTCAAGGTTTTAACATATAAACACATTGTATGTTTTACATAATTGTGTTATCTTACTAAATTATTATGGTATGTTTGCTTATGTTTGGTATATGATTCTTTATTGTAAATTAAAAATGTCTAAAAATGCTTTATCTTTGATACTCAATAAAAACCAATTAACTAGCAAGAATTATAATGATTAGAAACAGAACCTGAACATTGTCCTATCCTTTGAGAAATTGAAATTTATGTTGACAACTCTGTGCCCTTTTAAGCCTACGAAAGATTCCACTAATGAGCAAATCCAAGCGTATAATCGCTAGAAAGATATTAACGATCAGGCCTATGTTATGTCATAGCCAGCATGAATAACGTACTACAGGCTCAATATGACAATTATGAGATTGCGAAGCATATCTTAGATAATCTTGAAGACATTTTTGGAGGCTAGGCTCAATATAAAGAAGCAAACGGCATTTCAAAAACTTCTATACTACAAAGAAAGGCCGGGGATATCTGTGAAAAAGCATATGAGTTAGTCATGGGTTACCTCGCTGAGGCTCAAACTAATAGAGCTGACATTGATGTTGATACATAGATGACTATGGTCCTTGAGAATCTATCTAAAGGATTTATTCCATTTAGAGCTTTATTTAATTTGAACAATAGATGATATATGACTTTGACTGAGTTAATGAGGCAGTTACAGGAGTTCGAAAATCCGATCAGGGAAACTCCTGCTGGTGGGAGGCCAACTTGGCAGCTGCATCTAGTTCCAATCCTAACTTTGGAAATTGAAATAAGCAATAGGCTAAGAACAGAAAGTCTTTTATTCCTACAAATAGCAAGAACAAAAAGAAGAAAAAGAAGAACCCAAAAAAGATAAAGTACTTTTTCTATAGGAAGGTCGGGCACATAAAGAATAATTGCAAGGACTTCCTTTCCCAAGGAGGTAGTGTGATCTTCTGGTAGTTGAAACTTGTTTAGTTGGCGAATCCTGTGCCACTTAGGTCATAAATTCTGGAGCAACTAATCATTTTTGTGTTTCTCTATAGGGGTTCAAAGAAACAAGAAGTCTACTACATGAAGACTTCACGCTTTATATGGGCGATGGATCCTTAGTGTTGGCTGAAGCAGTGGGAGACGTTTATCTTTATTTTGATAATTATAGGAGTTTATTTTTGTGAGATTGTTTTTATGTTCCTAAATTAAAAAGGTTGTTTTTATGTTCCTAAATTAAAAAGGAATTTAATTTCAGTAGCTTGTTTATTTAAGGACTCTTATGTGGTTTCTTTTAATAATAAAGTGGTGATTCGTAAAAATAAATCATTTATCTGTGATGAATGGATACAAAATAATCTATATTTTATCAAACCTAGGATGGACTTACTGCTGAACCCTGAGGTTAATGATAATAACTCTAAAAGATATAAAACTTCTCACTCTAATAAGACTTATCTTTGGCATTCGCAACTAGCTCATATTAGCCTAAATAGGATTCAAAGGATGGTAAAAGATGGACCTTTAAGTCACTTAAAGGTAAAATTTATACCACAATATGAATCTTATTTGGGGGATAAAATGACCAAAAGACCAATTGGGTCTAAAGGCAATAGGGCTGAAGGGGTTCTAGAACTTGTGCATAGCAATGTTTGCGGACCTATGAACATCCAGGCACGTGGAGGGTATAAGTATTTTGTTACCTTTATTGATGATTACTCAAGGCATGGAATGTGTACCTAATGCACCACAAAAGCAAAACTTATGACAAGTTTAGGGAATTTTGGGCTGAAGTGGAAAAGTAATTGGGTAGACCCATAAAGGCACTTCAATCTGATCGAGGTAGTGAATACCTTTGTGATGAGTTCTTGGGACACTTATTAGAGATTGAGATTCTATCCCATCTGACTGTGTCGGGCACTCCACAGCAGAATGGCATAGCTGAGGGAAGAAATAAGACTTTGTTAGACATGGTCAGGTCTATGATGAGTTATTCATCATTGCTTTTATCCTTTTTGAGGATATGCCCTACAAACCACATGTTGTTTTTTGAACAATGTGCCTTCAAAATTGGTTTCTAAAACTCCTCACGAGTTTTGGATGGGGAAAGGGACATCCTTAAATCATATTTGCATATGGGGATGTCGGGCTCATGTCCTGTTTAAGGAAGCGAATAAGATGGAAACATGTTTGGAAGTTTGTGTGTCTATAAGATATCCAAAAGGGACTAAAGGGGGTTATGTCTATAACCCAAAGGAAAATATAGTCGTGGTTTCAACTAATGCAACTTTCCTTAAGGAAAGTTACATGGATGACTTTAAGCCTCGAAGTAAAGTGGTACTTAAGGAGTTGGCGAGTGATTCAGTCACTCAACGGGTTTTGAATGAAACCGTTCCACTCAGTGTAGAAAAATCAACCGAATCAGAACAACAACCTAAGGGGCTTTGGCGTAGTGGGAGGATCGTACATTAAACTAAGAGGTATATGTTCAATGGTGAGGCCTTCATAGCTAAACCAGTTGAACATGATAAGGATCCTTACACTTACAAAGAGGCTATGGAGGATGTTGATTCGAAACTCTGAACAGAGGCCATGAACATAGAGATGAAGTCTATGAAGACTAATTGGGTCTGGTAGTTTGTGGATCTTCTCGAAGGGGTGAAACCCATAAGGTGTAAGTGGATCTAAAAGAGAAAAAAAAAAAAGAGAGGATGGAAAAGTCAAAACCTATAAGGCTAGACTTGTGGCTAAGGGATACACACAAAAGGAAAGAATCGATTACGAGGAAACCTTTTCACCTGTAGCCATGCTTAAGTCCATCCGCATTCTCTTTTCCATAGCTGCCACTCTCGACTACAAGATTTGATAGATGGATGTCAAGATGGCCTTTCTAAATGGTTATCTTGGCGAGTCCATTTATATGAAACAGCTAGATGGGTTCATGACCAAGGGTCAGAAGGGTAAGGTTTGTAAGCTGTTAAAGTCAATTTATAGACTTAAGCAAGCTTCCCATTCTTGGAACATAAGATTTGATCAAGTGATCAAGACTTATGGGCTCGCACAAAATGTGAATGAACCATGTGTTTACAAACACATTAAGCCTAGAAATGTGGTTTTTCTACAACTCTATGTAGATAACATTCTACTAATTGGCAATGACGTAGGGGCATTGTCATTGGTCAAATTATATATGACCAAGTAGTTTGACATGAAAGACTTGGGTGAAGCTAATTTTGTTTTTGATATTCAAATTTTTTGGGATAGGAAGGACAGAACGATAGTTTTATCCCAAGCGAGCTGCATAGATAAAATTCTCAAAAGGTATGCAATGCAGGATTCCAAGAGCGGTGGGCAACCATCTTGGTTTGGAATTACTCTTTCTAAGAAAGACTCGCCAAAGTCTGATGAGGAAAGAGAATACATGAAAAAGGTGCCTTATACTTCTACAGTGGGTAGTCTCATGTATGCTATGCTTTGCACACGATTGGATATTTGTTATGCGGTCGGGATTATAAGTCGATTTTAGTCGAATCCAGGACCAAACCACTGGGTTGCGGTCAAGCATATTTTCAAGTACCTGAGAAGAACTTGAGGGTATATGCTTGTATATTTTGGTGAGAATTTAACACTTCTAGGATACACTGACTCAGATTTTCAATCTTGTCTAGATTTGAGAAGATCAACTATTGGTTTTGTGTTTACTTTAAACGGCGATGCCATTGTTTGGAGAAGTGTCAAGCAAGATTGTAATTTGGATTCAACAATAGAGGCCGAGTATGTGGTAGCTTGTGATGCTTCGAATGAAGCAATATAGCTCCGCAAATTCCTTGGGGATCTTGAGGTAGTTCTTGGCATGGATAGGACGGTATTGCTGTATTATGATAACTCTACAACGATAGCTAATGTTAAGGAACCAAGATTTCACAAAAAAAGCATGCATATTGATTAAAAGCATCATGTGATAAAGGACTTCATAAAGGGCAGGCATGTTGCAATAAGCAAAATCGCATCCGAGGATAATTTAACTGATCCATTCACGAAGACACTAACTACTAGAGTTTTCGAGAGGCATGTGGAAGCTATGGGGATGCAAGATTTGTCGTATTTACTCACTTAGTGCAAGTGGGAGATTGTTAGACATGTATGCCCTAAAGAGTGAAAATGTAATATATTTTTGGAGACATTTTTATTAATAAAGAATTTATTTATTATTCATATACCAAATTGTTGTCTTCTTTATGTTCATATTTGTTGAATGTATGAAAAGGAAACAAAAGTTTAAGACTATCGGTCTAAACCTTTAGAATCAGGCATATGATAGACAGATTATGCAAAAGACATGATTCTAAAGGCGTGGTCTAAATCATAAGATCTGTAATCAAAGGAATAAAGTTGGACACTTTTTTCATACAAAGATTGTTATGTTGTCTATATCCCTAACGAGAGATGGTTTGTCTTGGCTATCTTAAGTGGACTCCACGAACATAAGCATTAATACATTGTCATAGGTGATGATGTATTGGATCAAGACATAAAGTGTAATTGATTGAGATTAATAATTCTGTCTTGATAAATTAATTCACTTTAGACAATCATATATGTTGTATCTTAATCTTGAGATGAATAGTGAGCCCGTTATCTTGACTTTGTCTTTTGATGTACCAAAGGGTGACATCCACAATTTATGTTGGTATGCATGCTAGTACGTTGGAGACATGACTTTTGATAGCTTAAACTTGTTATTCATAGATATGGATCCATAGCTCCACTTTAGGAGTTGATGATATCATCTTATATGCGTTATCCATTAATTGGAAGACTGGAGCGCTCAATCATTTGAATACATAGGTGTAACCGAATGGTATACTGTCTTTGGAAGGTAAGTTTTTCAATTGTGAGATAATGGAATGTAAGAGAAAAATAATCAGGAAGGTAAAACAGAATTTTTCCTTAAGCCGACTATGAATATCCTATGGGGATATAATACATTATGATATTTCATGGAGACTTAGCTATTCGGGCTTCGTAATTCTATATAGTTCAAGAGTGCAGCTCTAAGCTTTTAGTGAACTAGCATTAGAGTTGATAATTATGAAATGTATATCTAGGATATTGGGTTTCATAATTATTGAGAGGTTGAATTATTTAAGTCCATCAAGTCCCCTTTGCTAGCTCATAATAAATCCTGTAACGATATGGTGTGCTTTTCCAATAGATTGGCGACTTATGTTAAATTATCAGATTAGCTAAAATTTGATAGGATCAGATAATTCATGTCTGATTATCGATTGAATTAATTTTGTGAAAAATTAATTCAAGATAAACTTCTTGAATTATCGGGAATATTTATTTTCCTTGAGATTTTCAAGATATGGTTGTTTTAATCAGAAAACTTTTATATTGCGTTATTTGAATTAAAACTGAGGCTTTATCTAAAGAATCTTGGGTAGAAAATAAAAGATTCGCGGGAATCATTTATCGTAAGTTCAGCAAGCTGATCTTTAGGTTCGGCCTGCTGATGGAGTAAGTTTGACAGGCCGATCTGCCAATTTAGCCTGCCGATCAAACGAAATCTGATCACGTATTTTTACGTAATTTTATGATATATTGATCCAAATTTGAATTTTTAAGGCCTTATCTGATAAGGACTGACCCCTAGGTCTAGCCTCTATAAATAGGGAGCGAGATTCATAAGTTGTTTAGATCAGTTGAGAAATCAAGAGTGAGCACTCTAGTCTGTAAGTCTCTGAAGCTCCCTTGAAGAGCTATTGTTCATAAATCACAAACGGAAGTTCTAGGTATTTCTTAATTGGTCGGAAAGAGAGTCACCAGGGAAGAGTTGTACGTTGTACGCCCACACGTACTTCGATCGTGGATAAGAAAATAGCAAAGAAGACCAATTGGTTGACTCTTTTCTGAAACGTTCTTCTCTTCATCGATTGCAGGAGCTTTTCGGCAAACAAGGGTGGTAAGAACTGGTTAATTTATGCATATAATGTATCAAACTTGTGTTGTAAAAAATACTCTAGTATAAAAATTTTAAAAATTTAGTTGCGTACAATTTTTCCAACATTAAATCCCTTAATTAAAGCATTTTTGTGTTTTATGTTGTTTTTGAGTCTTAGTGTGAAAATGTGTTTAAATATGTCTTTTAAGTATGTTTTTATGTCTAAGTTATTTTTGTTAATTTTTAAAATCATTTCGATGTGTGAAATATGTGTTCTGTGTTCAATCAGCAAAATTGCTAATTTTCGTGCATCTTAATGAGTTTTATAGTGTGTTCTAAGTTTACAAATAAGTTTAATATATTTCTAGTACTTTCTAAAATATTTTCAAGTCTTAAATATTTTATCTGTATAAAACTGTTAAGGCTTAAAATTTTAAAAATTTGTTCCTATTTTTAAGTGTGTTTTGTATGTTTTTAATATAAAATAAATATTTTTATAAATATGTAAATATTATGTTTACAAAATGATTACTTTTGTTTCAATTATTTGCTTTAGATTTAAAATCAGGAGAAAAAGAACAAAACGGTGTCGAAACGGGAAAAATTGAACAATAATTGTTGCATCATCATTAAATGGGGCCATCATTTACTGTCGTTGGATCACCAATCAGCAATACCCATCAGCATGCGTGTATGCCACTCTAGGCCAGACGGCCCCAGTATGCTGCAAACTCCCACCGTGTCTGATCAGGTACGCCTTGCTCCACAGCAACTTCCATGTAGCCTCGCTTCTCACCTATCTATGGCTCGCCACATCTATCATTTTGCCCTAGCTAGTCTTGTGGTGACAAGTGTGATGCTTCCTTCAAGATGCATGAACGCAGAATTAATTCCTGCTAGACTTTGCGTGAATTATCAGGAAAGTTGTACAAAGAAAAATTCTTTTGCTTACCTCTGACATTGGTTACTTAAGACTAATGATCGTCTTTATGCTACCAATTGTTAACCCTTACTTTTCCTACAGCCCTCGGATTGATCTCAACGGCTATAACTTAACTTTAACTGAAGTGTTGTCTCTTCTGCTGTGGGGTGTCGGACCGTACACATACTAGGGGTTTGGCCCTACGGATCTAAATCTTATCTTCTATGAAATCCAGTTTGATGGAGTGCGTAAAAATCCAAATACTCGTGCATCATTGACAACACAAATTCTTTCTTTTCTAATATATGAAAAGGCCGAATAGCCTCGTGGCACATATCTTATTCCCCTACATACAACACAACTTTTTCTCATTTCATTAAAATTCTATCTTTCCACATGGTTTAAATTCATTTTAGTCGAGCTCTGGGTGGAAGGTGACTTGGGGGTAGCTCAGGTAGTTGGGTGATCAAAGTTTAAACTTTAATGGCGGGCTTATGTATCAAAAAATAATTAATTAAATCTGGGCTAAACTTTATATTATCTTTGAATTCTAAAAGCACCTCAAAATGAAGACCTATCTATAAAATTATTTCTTTTAAACAGTTGTGTCTTAATATATTAATTTACACAATCGACAATATAATTTACAAAATCAACTGTCATTGAACTGCGCGCGGTTATTGTGCTTCTTTTCGCCAAAATTGTAACACAAACTGACTAATATCAAACAATTTAATTTGTTAATGACTAATTTGAAACTTTGAGAGTTTTAAAAATCTGGCTTTAAAATTAGAGTTGAAATATAAGGCTAGTTTGGCATTGCTTTTAGAGGCTGTTTTAGCTTCTATGACCGTCTATAACAATTCACGGTGTTTGGTAAAACACTAAAACTTGCTTTTATAAAGTTGGTTTCAAAAATCGATGCCCAATAAGAAAAGTTGAGAAACTGTTGTTATAATTTAAAATTTATAAACTAACATTATAATAATACATAATTCTGATTCTATTTATTTTCTCATGACAAAATATTAAACAAACCTTAATAAATTACTTTTAACGGTTAATTACATAATTGTATCTACAAGTTTTAACTATTTCTTAAGTTATCTATCTATTTTTGAAAGCTACAAAGATATATTTAGAACTTTACAAAATATTTCAATTTTATCTCTATAAATAGAAAAAATTGGGCAAAACAACATGACTACTCTTGTAGCACCCCGAAATTAATTAAGTGTAAGCAGTGTGTTAAAAATAGTGAATCAGTGTGCCATGATGTGATTTGAATTTAATTCAATTATCTTGTAGCATGTTTAAATTGATATCACTTTTAATTATTTTTTATTACTTTAAATTGTTAATTTGGTTTTTGAAACTAAATAGTTTGTCAAATGTCTAAAATGTCCTTTTTCTTGAAAACCATGTGTTGGACATGGTATTTTATCAAACTAACCTCCTTCCCCTTTATTTAAACCTTCTCTCACTTTTTCTCTATTCCATTCACTCTTTCTCTCGTTCTCTCTCTCATTTCCAGCTCTCTTCCTCTCTCTTTCTCTTCCGTCACTCGGTGCTCTCTCCCTCCTCTCTCTCTCAAATTCAAATTTTGTATTCAAGCTTTGGTTTTCAAAGAATTGGGAGCTAGGAAGCAAGATTTAACGACCACAGACGCAAATCAAAGTTCAGATTTAAGGTTAGATTCGTTTGTCTAAAACTTTAAATTTTTGTTTTGAAATTTCCACAAATGTTCCAATCCGAGTTTTGTGAGCTTAGGAAACCTTGAACCCAAGTTATAGAACCTCAAAACATCTAGAAACTAGGCTTGGATTGATGAGAAATAGATTTAAACCAAGTTTTTCTATTTTTTCTCATTTTTCCCATTTTTGGATTTTATTGAAATTTTCTATGCAAATCATGTTTAAAGTTGTTTTAAAGTGTTTAATTATATTTTTCCATTATCTATTAGCATTTTATATGCCTGAGAATTGAGAAAACAGGTTAGAAATAAGGAATTGGGCTTGGAGAGGCCGAGACTCGATCATGAAAAATTCTAAAATTTTTCAATTCGGCAGGCCGGATTCATGAGTCCGGCTTATCTCTTCGGTAGGCCAAACCTAGAACAGTTTGGCAGGCTGGACTTGGATTGCCAGTAGGCCGGACCAGAGAGTCCGGCAGGCTGACCGACCTTCAAGGAAAATTATTGTTTTTCACTCGTTTTCACTGTTTTAGACCTAGATTAAGTATTTAAACCCTTATAGTATGATTTTATGGATATAAATGACACACTAGGACACCATGAGATAGCATAGTATCATAGAATACTCTGAGTTAGATATTGATAAAGCTTAGTTTACATTTAAGGTCGTTCGTGGTTCCGTCGAAATTGCATGTTGAGCATCAGTGTAGGATATCGAGGTAGGACTTCTACCCTTTTCTTGGTAGCTGGGTTTTTAATGGTTTTGGTCTTAAAATATTCTTCCAAAATGTTTTCAATAAATGACATAATGTTTTTAGATGTTTTCAAAAATGGACTTTTTGCCACAAAATGATTTCATTCAAAATAATCTCTTTCAAGATGATTTTTTTTTAAATGGATTTCAAGGAACGGTCTAGATAAACTTCTTAGCAATTTTCATTATTCGTCAAAAATCGAATGATCATAATGAATCGAATAATGAATATAATTGAGAATACTCGGTAACATAAGATTTAAATAATAACAAATACACATAAGGGCATGATGTCATAATCAAAGATCGGGTCGTATAGAGTGCGACCTTGGGGGCAAGTCCTAAAACCTAGCTGGGCCATCACGGTGATGATACTTATGGTTTGCCTAAGAAGGACAATAAGATTATTTTTGGATAAACTGATTTCGGTAAGAATAATTTAGATGAATTTTGTTTATTTAATTTTGTTTTCCAAATATTTTTCGTGAATGATAAATTTTATATTCAAATTATGTGCTTTCAAAATTTAGTCCTACTGAGTCTTCCACTCACATTTCTTTATTTGTTTTAAAACCTTTCTCCTAGGTGGATTGCAGCTTAGTAGTGACAAGGAGATCACTGGGCAACAAATGAGTCGTAGGAATACTGTTTTAGGTTAATGTTTTATTTAAATCAAGGCATATATTATTTAAATGTTTATCTCGTGTATTGGACTGTGATTGTAATATTTTATTGACGATACCACGTGTGTGCACTAATATAGGTCCGATGGGACCTGGCTTATGTTTAACTATCTTTAATATGTTACTTCCTAATTAACTGTTTCAAAAATAATGATAATTATTTTAAACTAATTTGAACTATCACGTTTTTTAAAATAACCCAAAACATTTAATTGGTGATTTTCATCAAAGATTTTGGTTTAATTAACCTAATTAATCCACCACTTCACCTCTTGTACCACGAGGCATGACAAAATGGTATCAGAGCTCAAGGTTATGAACTTTAGGAATTGTCTACACATATGTACGACAGTGAAAAGCCCTTGGCAGTCCAATTTTGTTTTTAGAATTAAGAGAATGGCACCTAGGCGTCATCCAACTGTGACTGATGCAAGTCTCAAAAATGTGAGAAGTATGATAGGAGCTACATTTGTCACTTTTTAGTAAAGGACAACGAGGGTTAGACCTTGCAATCCTGAGGCGAGTCACCGGCATGAGTGCCTTAAGGAGCCTAGGCGTATGTTTATCCTGACTTTAGATGGAAATAGGAGTTTGTAGGTGGCTGAATATGGGTTAGACTCAGTAGTAAAACATTGGATACCCTTGGTGTACTGGTATTGTATCAAGTGGAATTCGTAGCTTATAAGTTGGCAGGCAGTGCTAACACCAAGTGGGAGTAAGCAAAGTGTTTGGAGAATGATAGGAATATCGGCAGGGAAAGATTCGACGAATTAATCTATGAGCGTTATTTTTGTAGGGATGTAGAGACCGAAGGATCGTTGAATTCTACCAGTTAGAATAGGGTGGCAAGACAACTCTGGAATACAAGGCAAAGTTCAATGAGTTGGCTAGTTTGCTCCATTTGCCGTGGCTTCTGAACGTGAAAAGTGTATCAAGTTCTAGGAAGGGGCTCAAGGTACCTATTTGACGACAATTGGTGGTTTTGTGACTTTAGAATTCTGGTAGGTGAGAGTCATCAGCTTTATTGGTAGGAAGAGATTGCATTCTCTATTGCATGAATCGGACGAGAATCTCAGGAGAACCCCAGAGGAGCAATAGGAGAAATAGCAATCGCCAAGCTCGGGTGAAGAATCAGCACAATAACGTTAGCAGTGGAAGCAACAGTTCATCTAGCAGCGGATGAAGCAGCCCTTGCTACTTCTGCCAGCAACTAGGACGCATCAAGAGAAATTACCTAGTAACAAATGCTCAACAAGGATCTTGAACTGGAGAGGGTGCAAGCCATCAGCCTCGACCTTAATCTTTATCTCCACCTCAACAACTTCCTTAGCTTCAGCTTCATCAGTTTTCTCTACAATAGTATCGGCTGATGAACCCAGGACGTAGCAGCACTATTGGATGAAAAGAGAGGCTTCAATTCGAGTTCACACCATGACTTCAGAGAGTTCGAATGCTCAGACCAACAATGTGAGAGTCGACGGTACAGTTTTGGTTTCTTAGCCTTTAATTTTGGTTTTCTCTAATATTGGTGCCATTTGTTCTTTCATTTCAAATTCATTTGTGCATGCCTTGGGATAAGAAATAGAGGAATTAGATGAATCATTGGTAATTGCCTCGCCCTTAGGGCGGGTGTGTGGGAATCATATATATATAAACCTTATGAAATAATGACTGAGGATGAGACTCTAGAAGGTAATTTGACTATATTCCCTATGAGTGCCTATGATATGATCTTAGGAATGGACTAGTTGTCCAGGGATATGAAACTGTAGATTGTTACCTTATGGAGGTAACCCTAATGATCGATAGGGGGACGATGATCGTTTACCAGGGTGGTAATGATCGAGTAATGGGTGAGTGACCCATGAGAACGTGTCTAGGTGTACGAGGAAACTTAGCATGATATATTTATATATATACTTCTTTTAGATCTAGAAGAGGAGTCTAATGTCGTAGGAAGAAATGTAGCAACATTGGTGGCTGATGAGTTCGATGTTATCTCCCTTGATGAGTTCTCTAGACTAGCATTGCATCAGGAAATTGAGTTAGGCATCAAGTTATTCCCAAGGATCACTCCAACTTCCGTAGCACTGTATTGATTAGCACCTATAGATAGGGGTGTTCTTCGGTTCGATTAGCATCGGTTTTGGTCGGTTCGATTACCGAACCGCACTATCGGTTTTTAGAATTCAAAAACTGAAACTGCACCACATACAAAGAGTATTCGGTCAGTTAACCGATCGTTCATGGTCGGTTTCCATTGTTAGTTCGGTTCAGTTTTCAACAGATAGTAATCTAATGGTATACAAGAAGCGTACTATCAGTTTACCACATTTTATTTTATTTTTTTGTAAAAGAATTGCTAAAATAGTACAATTATTGTGTATTATTTAAGTTCTTTTTGAAATGGTGCTAAAAAAAATACTATAATGGCAATTGACATTTACAATTTGTCATAGTACTTATGTTGAAATCATTAAAAATCTTTGAGAATGATATATATATATATATTATATTTATTTGAGATTTTTAAATTGTTTTCAATTTTCATGAGGCTAACAAACTTTACTTTAAAGTATAAAAGAGAAACACCTAATAACCTTTTGAGAAAAGCATAAGCAAATTAAGCATAATGAGTCACATAGACCAAATTTTCAAACCAAACCGACATAATGAGTCACCTAACCGAACCAAACCGAACCGAAATTTTCAAACCGAATTGAACTAAACTGAACTGAAATTTTCAAACCGAAATTGAACCGTCCACTACACCAACCCGAACCAAAATTTTCAAATCGAAACCAAACCATCCAGTACACTAACCCGAACCAAAATTTTCAAACTGAAACTGTAGTGGACGGTTCGGTTAACCGAACCGAACTTGTTCGGTTTCTGCAAAACCTATTTTTTCGATCTTCTGTCGGGCGATTTCGATCGGTTTTGGTTTTTTGGTTTTTTGGTTTTTTTGTATAGTCCTACCTATAAAGATGAAGGAATTAAGGAAATAGCTTTAGGGACTCTTGTGGACAAAGAATATATTCAGGATTGAATGGAATTTGTTAGTTTTGTTTGCCAAGAGACACGATGGTACGCTCAGGTTGTGCGTTGATTATTAGTAGCTGAATCGGATCACTGTGAACAACGAGTATCCCCGACCCAGGATCGATAAGTTATCTGACTGGCTAGGAAGTTTCTAACATTTCTCAAGAATAAATATGCGATTCGAAAGCACTAGTTGCATGCTAGGAAGGTTGAGTTTCTGGGGCATGTCATCTCCGAACAGGGTATCACAGTGGATTTATCTAAGATAGAGGCCATGGTACGGTGGGGGATGACCAAAGATCGTGACCAAGATTCGCAGCTTTTTAGTACTTGCTAAATACTATAGGAGGTTCATAAAGGATTTTTCAAAGATAGCTGCTCCATTGACACGATTAATAGAGAAAAGTGTCAGGTTTGGCTAGGATGACGAATGTGAATACATTTTCCAAGAGTTAAAGAATAGGTGGATTACTGTTCCTGTATTGGTTATATCAAGTAGTGACAAGCTTTATGAGGTTTACACTGATACATCGGGAGGAGGACTCGGATATGTGATGATGCAGGATGGACGAGTGATGACTTATAGATTGCAACCATCGAGGCCTCACAAGTAGGACTGTCCTACAAACGATTTAGAGCTTGCCACAGTGACTCACACTTTGGGGATCTGGAGACACTACTTGTATGAAGTGACGTTTCAGGTTCTCTCAGATCATAAGAGCACAAGATAATTGCTTACTTAGAAAGATTAGAAGTTGAGGCAATGAAGGTAGATGGAATATATAGAGGACCAAGATTTCTCGCTGTAGTATCATTCAAGTAAGACCAATGTGGTTACAGACGCACTCAACAGGAAGTCTTTGAGGATCCATGCGCATCTAGCATCAGAGGATTGGAAAAGAGATGCTACCACGAGCAAACATGGGCAGCAGTACCATGAAGACTTCGACCATGTATTAGTGTAACATATGAGATCGACTCCAGCGTTTGACCAGATGATGAAGTAGAATCGATGGTTAGACCAACATCTTCAGGGAATGTGGACGTGGAAATAGAACGGGAAACAGTTTAAAGAATGAAGGATTTTTGTAGGCGGGTCATTGCAATCTCAAGGCACATCTGGCAGTGTATGCGATCGAGGGAGTGGCAAAGGCTTTGATAGACGAAGCTATCAAGTCTCAGTTTGCTCTTTAACCAAGGAGCACGAGGATGTATTGCGATTCGTAGACGCAGAACTAGTGGAGAAGTATGAAGAAGGGTGTTCACGAGTACGTGGTCAAGTGCATGGCTTGTCTCTAGGTAGTAGTTGAGCATTAGGAACCCATTGGTCAGCTTCAACCACTTCCCATTCTAGGGTGGAAATGAGAGCTTGTCATGATGGATTTCCTTATCGGGTTGTCGAGGATGGAGCAAGGGCATAATGCAATTTGGGTCATAGTTAGCAGGTTGATGAAATTGGTGCATTTCATTTTCTACCCTTAGATTGTCGTGTTCAAGACGAGTTCTTGGAGGAGTTTTCCAGAAGCTTTAGGCACAGACTTGGGTTCCAGCGTGGCTTTTTATTCTCAGACCGAGAAGCAATTTGCCCAAGTTATTCAGATTCTTAGGGGTATATTACAGGCGCGTGTATTGGATTTTGGTAGGAATTGGGAGAGACATCCGCGTCTGGCAGAGTTGGGTATAACAATAGTTATCAAGTAAGGATCAAGATGATACCATTCAAAGGACCATGTGGACAGCTGAGTCTATTGCTAGTGATTTAGGTTGGATTGGAAGACAATATCATTATTAGACCCAAAGAAACTCGTGAGAGCAATGAAAAGGGTACCGTGATTCGTGAACGGTTGAGAGCTGCTTATAGTAGGTGGAAGAGTTATACGAATAAGAGACGTCAACCTCTAGGATTCGAGGTAGAGGATTTCGTTTTCTTAAAGGTTTCGCCATGTAGATAAGTTTCGCGTTTTGGTGTAAGCTGGGATTTTGCACCGAAGTGTGTCAAACTATTTGAGATCTTGAAGTGATCGCGTATTGCCTTGATCTTCCACTCAAACTCTCTCATATACATGTCGTATTCTATGTGTTGATGCTTGGGAATGTCCACTCGAGCCAAGCAAGATTTTCTCGATTCATAATGTGTAGATTCAAGAAGATACAACCTACTAAGGGGTGTCGGTTTAAAGTATCGATCGAAAAATGATAGGCTTGTGACGTCGTAAAATTTCATTAGTAAATGCAATGTGATAGCACCATAGGGTTGATGAGACAACCTAGAAATTAGAGTCGACTATGCAGGAGTTGTATCCGCATTTATTTTATTTTTGTGTTGGTTCCAGAATTTCGAGGACGAAATTTTTTTTAGGGGTGCAGAATTGTAGTACCCCGAAATTAATTAGGTGTAAGTAGTGTGTTAAAAATAGTGAATTAGTATGCCATGATGTGATTTGAATTTAATTCAACTATCTTGTGGTATATTTTAAATTGATGTCACTTTTAATTATTTTTTATTACTTTAAATTGTTAATTTGGTTTTTGAAACTAAATACTTTATCAAATGTCTAAAATGTCCTTTTTCTTGAAGACCATGTGTTGAACATGGTATTTTATCAAACTAACCTCCTTCCCCTTTATTTAAACCCTTTCTCTCTTTCTCTCTCTTCCATTCACTCTCTCTCTCGTTCTCTCTCCCATTTCCAGCTCTCTCCTTCTCTCTTTCTCTCTCTTCACTCGCTACTCTCTCCCTCCTCTCTCTCTCAAATTCAAATTTGAATTCAAGCTTTGGTTTTCAAAGAATTGGGAGCTAGGAAGCAAGATTTAATGACCGCAAATGCAAATCAAAGTTCAGTTTCAAGGTTAGATTCGTTTGTCTAAAACTTTAAATTTTTGTTTTGAAATTTCCACAAATGTTCCAATCCGAGTTTTGTGAGCGTAGAAAACCTTGAACCCAAGTTATAGAACCTCAAGACATCGAGAAACTAGGCTTGGATTGATGAGAAATGGATTTAAACCAAGTTTTTCTGTTTTTCCTCATTTTTTCCATTTTTAGATTTTATTGAAATTTTCTATGCAAATCTTGTTTAAAGTTGTTTTAAAGTATTTAATTATGTTTTTTCATCATCTATGAACGTTTTATATGCCTGGGAATTGAGAAAACATGTTAGAAATAAGGAATTGGGCTTGGAGAGGCCTAGACTTGATTCTTGAAAATTCTAGAATTTTCTAGTTTGGCAGGCCAAATTCATGAGTCTAGCAAGCCAAACTCATCTCTTCGGTAGGCTGAACCTGGAACAGTTCGGCCAACTGGACTTGGATTGTCAGCAGGCCGAACTATACAGTTCAACAAACCGAACCAGAGAGTTCGATAAACCGACTGGCCTTTAAGGAAAATGACTGTTTTTCACTCGTTTTCATTGATTTAGACCTAGATCGAGAATTTAAACCCTTATAGTATGATTTTACGGATATAAAGGGCACACTAGGACACTATTGTTGGAAAAATAGTATACAGTAGAATTTTAAAAATTTTATATCAGAGTAATTTCTAAAACACAAGTTTGACACACTATATGCATAAATTAACCAGATCTTACTAACCTTTGAATGCCGAAGAACTCCCGCAATCCGTGGAGAGAAGTAACGTTCTAGAAGAGCCTCAATCAACTGGTCTTCTTTGCTATTCTCTATCCACGATCGAAGTGAGTATGGGCTCACACGTACAGCTTTTCCTCTAGGTGACTCTCCTTCCAACCAATTGAGAAAACCCAAAGCTAGTGTTTGTGATTTGTGAACAAGAGCTCTCAGGGAGTTTTCATATTCTCACTGGCAGAGTATCACTCTTAATCTCTCAATTGATCTAAATAACTTATGTGACTTACTTCTTATTTATAGATGTTGAGTCTAGGGTTAGTCCTTATCAGATTAGGTCTCAAAATTCTAATCAAAATCAAATCAGATCAATATCAAATAAGATCAGTGTAAAAACGTGTGATCTTATTCTTTGCTCATCAACAAGCCAAACAGGCTCCATCAGTAGGCTGACCTTGAGGATCGGCATGCCGAACTACCAATTAAAATGTCAATGAATTTTTTATTTTCTACCCAAGATTCTATAGGATAAAGTCTTAGTTTTAATTCAAATAACCCAATTAGGAAAGTTAACTGAATAAAACAACTTTATCTAGATAATATCTAAGAAAATAAATGAATTTCTAATAATTCTACAAGTTTATCTTGATCTAATTTATTCAAAATTAAATCAACAGATAAACAGAAAAGAATTATTCGATCCTAATAATTCAACAAGTTTATCTTGAATTAATTTTATCACAAAATTAATTCAACCGATAAACAGACATGAATCATCTCATTCTTCCAAATTTTAACCAACCTAATAAATCTGACATAAGTCACCAATTTTTAGAAAAGCACGCCGTATCGTTATAGGATGTTATGAGCTAGCAAAGGGGACAAAATTGACCTATATAGTTCAAGCTATCGATAATTATGAAACCCAATATCCCAGATATACATTTCATAATTATCAACTCTAACGCAACTCCACTAAAAGCTTGGAGCTGCACTCTTGAACTACATAGAATTACGAAGCCCGTATAGCTAAGTCTCCATGACATATCATAGTGTATGATATCCCCATATGATTATCCATAATCGGATTAAGGACAAGTTTTGTCTTACCTTCCCAATTATTTTTATCTTACGTTCCATTATCTCACCATCAAAAAACTTACCATCCAAAGACAGTATACCATTCGGTTACACCTATGTAGCCAAATGGTTAAGCGCTCTAGTTTTTCAATTACAGGATAACGCATATAAGAGGATATCACTACTACTAAAGAGGAGCTATAGATTTTATATCTATGAATAACAGGTCTACGCTATCAAGAGTTATGCCTCCAACATACGGGCATACATACTACTATTAATATGTAGGTGTCACCCTTTAGTACATCAAAAGCACAAGTCAAGACAACGGGCCCTCTATTCATCTTAGGATTAAGATACAATATAAATGATTATCTAAAGTGAATCGATTTACCGAGACAGAATTATTAATCCAAATCAATTCACTTTATGTCCTGATCTTGCACATCATCACCTATGACAACATGCCAATGTTTCTATTCATAGAGTCCATCTTCGATGGCCAAGACAAACCATCTCCCAATAGGGATACAGACAACATAACAATCTTTACATGAATAAAGCGCCCAACTTTATTCCCTCGATTGCGGATCTTGTGATTTAGACCATCACCTTAAGAATCGTGTCTTTTGCATAATCTGTCCATCATATGCCCAATTTTTAAGGTTTAGACAGTCAGCCTCAAACTATTGTTTGCTTAACATACATTCAACAAATATAAACGTAAACAAAACAAGATTTGGTATATAAATAATAGATAAATTCTTTATTGATAAAAATGTCTCCAAAAACTTATTACATTTTTACGCCTTAAGGCATACATGTCTAACAATCTCCCACTTGCACTAAGTGAGTAAATATGACAAATCCCGCATCCCCATAACTTCCACATGCCTCTCGAAGACTTTCCCTATAAGTGTCTTCGTATATGGATCATCTAAATTGTCCTCTGACGCGATCTTGCACACCGTGACATGGTATCACATGATACTTTCTATCAATATGCTTAATCTTCTTATGAAATCTTGGTTCCGTAGCATTAGCTACCACTGCATTGCTATCACAGTACAGTGATACCGCCTTATCCATACCAAGAACTACCTCAAGATCCCCAAGGAACTTGCAGAGCCACACTGCTTCTTTAGAAGCATCACTAGCTGCCATATACTCAGCCTCCATCATTGAATCTGAAGTGCAATCTTGCTTCAAACTTCTCCAACTGATGGCACTGCTGCCCAGAGTAAACACAAAACCCAAAGTCGATTTCTTAGAATCTAGACAGGATTGAAAATCTGAATCAGTATATCCTAGAGGAGTCAAGTCCTCACTCAAACACACAAGCATATACCCTCGAGTCCTTCTCAGGTACTTGAAAATATGCTTTACCGCAACCCAATGGTTTGGTCCTAGATCTGCCTGAAATCGACTTACAATCCTAACCGCATAACAAATATCCGGTCGTGTGCAAAGCATGGCATACATGAGACTGCCCACTGTCGAAGCATAAGGCACCTTTTTCATGTATTCTCTTTCTTCCTCAGACTTTGGAGAGTCTTTCTTAGAAAGAGTAATTCTAGACCTAGATGGTTGCCCACCTTTCTTAGAATCCTGCATTGCAAACCTCATGAGAATTTTATCTATGTAGCTGGCCTAGGACAGAGCTATCATTTTGTTCTTCCTATCCCAAAAAATTTAGATACTGAGAACAAAATTAGCCTCACCTAAGTCTTTCATGTCAAACTACTTAGTCAAGCATAATTTGATCGATGACAATGCCTCAATATCATTGCCAATTAGCAGAATGTCATCTATATAGAGCAGTAAAAAAACCACCTTCTATCCTTAATGTATTTGTAAACACATGGCTCATCCATATTTTGTGAGAACCCATAAGTCTTGATCACATGATTAAATCTTATGTTCCAAGAACGAGAAGCCTGCTTAAGTCCATAAATTAACTTTAGCAGCTTACAAACCTTACCCTCTTGACCCTTGACCTTGAATTCATCTAGTGGTGCCATATAAACGGACTCATCAAAATAGCCATTTAGAAAAGCCGTCTTGACATCTATCTGCTAAATCTCATAATCAAGAGCGGCAGTTATGGTCAAGAAAATCCGGATGGACTTGAGCATGGCTACAGGTGAAAAGGTTTCCTCATAATCGATTCTTTCCTTTTGCGTATAACCCTTAGCTACCAGTTTAGCCTTAAAGGTTTTGACCTTTCCATCTACTACTCTTTTCTTCTTGTAGATCCACTGACACCCTATGGGTTTTACCCCTTCGGGAAGATCCACAGGCTCCCAGACCTGATTAGTCTCCATAGCCTTCATCTTAGTGTTCATGGCCTCTGTCTAGAGTTTTGAATCAACATCCTTCATAGCTTCTGCATAAGTGTAAGGATCCTTGTCATGTTCATCTGGTTCAGCCTAAAAGACCTCCCCATTGAACATATACCTTTCAGGTTGACGCCCGATCCTCCCACTATGCCGAAGCCCCTCATGTTGTTATTTAGGTTTGTTTGGTTTTTCTACACTGATTGGAACAGTTTCATTCGGAACCTTCAGAGTGATCGGATCACTCCTTAACTCCTCAAGCACCAATTTGCTACGAGGTTTAAAGTCATCCATGTAACTTTCCTCAAGGAAAGTTGCATTAGCTGAAACCACGACTTTATTTTCCTTTGGGTTATAGAAATAACCCCCTTTAGTCCCTTTTGGATATCTTACAAACACGTAAACTTTTGAATGTGCTTCCAACTTATTTGGATCCTTAAACAGGACATGAGCCGGACATCCCCATATGCGAATATAGTTTAAGGATGTCTTTCTACCTGCCCATAACTCGTGAGGAGTTTTAGGGACCGATTTTAAAGGCACATTGTTCAAAAGATAATATGCGGTTTGTAGTGCATATCCCCAAAAGGATGAAGGCAATGATGAATAACTCATCATAGACCTGACTATGTCCAATGAAGTCCTATTCCTTCTCTCCGCTACGCCATTCTGCTACGGAGTGCCTGACGCAATCAAATGGGATAAAATCCCATTCTCCAATAAGTGTCCCAAGAACTCATCAGAAAGGTATTCTCCACCTCGATCGGATCAAAGTGCCTTTATGGGTCTACCTAATTGCTTTTCCACTTTAGCCTAAAACTCCCTCAACTTGTCAAAAGTTTCACTTTTGTGGTGCATCAAGTACACATACCCATATTTTGAGTAATCATCAATAAAAGTGATGAAGTACTCATACCCTCCTCGTGCCCGGATGTTCATCGGTCCACAAACATCACTATGTACAAGTTCTAGAACCCCTTCGATCCTATTGTCCTTAGACCCGAATGGTCTTTTAGTCATTTTACCTTCCAAACAAGATTCATATTGTGGTATAGATTCCACCTTTAAGTGACTGAAAGGTCCGTCCCTTACCAACCTTTGAATTTTATTTAGGTTAATATGACCAAGTCATAAATGCAAAAGACAAGTCATATTAGAGTGAGAAGTTTGAAGTCTTTTAGAGTTATTATCATTCATCTAAGCATTAAGCAATAAGTCCATCTTAGGTTTGATAAAATATAGATTATTTTACATACATCTAGAACAGATAAAATATTTGTTTTTACGAATCACCACTTTATCATTCAAAGAAACCAAATATGAGTCTTTAAATAAACAAACTATAGAAATTAAATTCCTTTTAAATTTAGGAACATAAAAACAATCTTACAAAATTAAATTCCTATAATTATCAAAATAAAGGTGGACGTCTCCCATTGCCTCCGCTGAGACCAAGGATCCATCGCCTATCCGAAGCGTGAAGTCTTCATGTAGCAAACTTCTCATTTCTTTGATCACCTATAGAGAAACATAAATATGATTAGTTGCACTGGAATCTATGACCCAAATGTCACTGGATTCCTCAACCAAACAAGTTTCTAAATACATAAGATCACACTTACCTCCTTTGGAAAGGAAGTCCTTGCAATACTTCTTGATGTGTTTGACCTTTCCACAGAAGAAGTGCTTAAGCTTCTTCTGGTTCTTCTTCTTTTTCTTCTTGCTCTTGGTGCTAGCAGGAATAGAAAACTTTTCGTTCTTGGACCATTGCTTCTTTCCATTCCCAGAATTGAGATTGGAACCAGAAGCAACTACCATATTGGCCTCTCCACCTGCAGGAGACTCCTTGATCAGCAGTTCAAACTCCTGTAACTGTTTCATTAATGTTGTTAAGGTCATATCTCATCTATTGCTTAAATTAAAAGTAGCTCTAAATGGAATAAATTCCTTTGACAGAGTCTCAAAGACCATAGTCATCTGAGTTTCAACATTGATGTTGGCTCCATTGGTTTGAACCTTAGCGAGGTAACCCATGACCAACATCATGTGCTCCTTTACAGATGTCCCTGGCCTCTGCTTACAGTTAAGAAGTTTCTGAAGTGTCCCTTGCCGCTTTGTTATGGCCTGGCCTCCAAACATATCCTCAAGATTATCCAAGATCTGCTTCGTAGTCTCATAATCTTGATGTTCAATCTGCAGCACGTTATTCATGCTAGCCATAACATAGTAGTGGGCCTAATCATTAGCATCTTTCCAGGGATCATACGCTTAGAATTGCTCATTAGTTGAGTCTGCCGTAGGCTCGGGAGGACAAGGGGTTGTCAGTACATACTTCAGTTTCTCAAAGAAGAGGATGATATATAGGTTTCATTTCCAATCATTATAATTCTCTCTGATTAATAGGTTTTTATCAAGTATCGATGATAAAGCATTTTTAGACATTTTTAATCTACAATAAAGAATCATATACCAAACATAAGCAAACATATCATAATAATCTAGTAAGATAACACAATCATGTAAAAGCACATAAATGTGTTTATATGTCAAAACCTTGAAATATCACAACCTTACAACAATAATTCCCAATTCAAAATTCAACAAGCTCCTAGAGGAGTCATGGCAAATTCAATCAGGAACACGGATCCCCTCTTGATTAATATATGCCATCCAAAATCCGTATGACCTAACATATATTAATAATCATTTTTTTGGCCATTAATTTTTTTAACGGAGCTCCTAAGGGAGGTTAATAATAAAATTAATATGAGTGTATAACTATCGTTTCAATATTTTATCCATGATTTATAATCACCACTTAGGGGTGTGCAACCATAAATCATGCTAAAATACCTTATCCCCTCAGAGATCCAATTTGATACATGATAAAAATCCCTTCCTAGGGTTCAGGACCACCATGTTCTCCCTATGGACCAACGATGGGGGCCTTAGGTCCTCTCTTCAAAAACCTTCTCGCACTCAATCTTTTGAAATCAAGGTTTTATTTTAAGATCATGCATGAACAATTTTAATATGAGCGGCACTCCCTATTCTATATGATATGTTATCAATATATATGGCAAATCATATTATAATACAGACAAGCAAAGCAATCAAGCAAAATAATAAATAACCGTAATATTAAGGTTCCATCCTAGAGAATAGAAATCAAAAATTACAAGAGAAAAATCGAAACATATTATCGATTCTTAATCCTTGAATTCTCAAGTTGTATCTCTCATCATGTAATCTCCATCTTTAAAGTCATTAATCCCGTATAAATCGAATACTTTATATTTTCGGTCATATCTAAATTTAATGTCTCTTAGAATTATCCCAAAAATAAAATTAAAATTGCATTAAAAAAACTACACCTTTTCTGGAAATTTTTCAGTTCTTAATCGGCAAGTTGATCTGGGTAATCGGCCTGCCGGTCACGACCCATCGACCTACTAATCAGGAAGATCGGCCTATCGATTTATGAAAGATCGGCCTACCGCTAGAGCCTCTTGATTTTTGCACTGCTGTAGGCCTGCCGAACTATGGGGTTCAACATGTCGACCGAGTAGAAATCTCCCATTTCAGAAAATATAATTTTTAATGCAATTCATCAATTTTATTTTCAATAATTCAAAAACATAAAATTAGAGACTCATGAAATACCTAGGAGCGCCATCATCATTCTTCTAGATCCGCCTTCTAAATCCATCTTCTCCGAATGATTATTTAATTACAAAATTCTTACAAATTTTAAAAATAAATAATAATTCCTAGATGAAGATGATAGTTCACTATCTAATTACATGAAAGACCTAGATATACATTCTAACCTCTAAGGAACCACAATCAGTATAAATTAATTAATTAATAATTAATTAAAAAACTACTTAATCAACCATAATTAATTAATGAACATTCACCACATAATCCATGACAACATATATAATATATAGAAACCTAGAGTGCCAACTCTCTATAAAATTAAATTTAACCATAGGAGAAATTAAGATCACAAATTTTATACATATAACATGATCACAAACTCGTAAATTTATGTAAAAACCATGGCTCTGATACCAATTGTTGAAAAAATAGTACGTAACAGAATTTTAAAAATTTTATATTAGAGTATTTTCAAAACATAAGTTTGATATACTATATGCATAAATTAACTAAATCTTACTAACCTTTGAATGTCAAAGAACTCCCGCAATCCGTGAAGAGAAGTAACGTTCTAGAAGAACCTCAACCAACTGATCTTCTTTGCTATTCTCTATCCATGATCGGAGTAAGTGTGGGCTCACACGTATAGCTCTTCCTCTAAGTGACTCTCCTTCCAACCAATTGAGAGAACCTAAAGCTAGTGTTTGTGATTTATGAACACGAGCTCTCAGGGAGTTTTTAGATTCTCACCGGCAGAGTATCACTCTTAATCTCTCAATTGATCTAAATAACTTATGTGACTTACTCTCTATTTATAGAGGTTGAGTTTAGGGATAGTCCTTATCAGATTAGGTCTCAAAATTCAAATTAGAATCAAATTCGGATCAATATCTAATAAGATCCATGTAAAATATGTGATCTTATCCTTCGCTTATCCGCAGGCCGAACAGGCCCTATCGGTAGGCCAAATTTGAGGATCGGCATGCCAAACTGTCGATTAAAATCTCAGCGAATCTTTTATTTTTCACCCAAGATTCTATAGGATAAAGTCTCAATTTTAATTCAAATAACCTAATTAGAAAAGATATCTGACTAAAACAACTTTATCTAGATAATCTCTAAGAAAATAAATAAATTTCTAATAATTCTACAAGTTTATCTTGATCTAATTTATTCAAAATTAAATAAACCGATAAACAGACAATAATTATTTAATCCTAATAATTCAACAAGTTTATCTTAAATTAAATTTATCATAAAATTAATTCAACCGATAAACATACATGAATCATCTCATTCTTTCAAATTTTAAACAATCTAATAAATCTAAAATAAGTCACCAATTATTGGAAAAGCACGTTGTATCATTACAAGATGTTGTGAGCTAGCAAAGGGAACCAAATGAACCTATATAGTTCAAGCTCCCGATAATTATGAAACCTAATATCTTAGATATACATTTCACAATTATCAACTCCAACGCTACTCCACTAAAAGCTTGGAGCTGCACTCTCAAACTACATAGAATTACGAAGCCCGTATAGCTAAGTCTCCATGAAATATCATAGTGTATCGTATCCCTATATGATTATCCATAATCGGCTTAAGGACAAGTTCTATCTTACCTTCTCGATTATTTTTATCTTACGTTCCATTATCTCACCATCAGAAAACTTACCATCTAAAGACAGTATACCATTCAGTTACACCTATGTATCCAAATGGTTGAGCGCTTCAGTTTTTCAATTATAGGATAACGTATATAAGAGGATATCACTACTCCTAAAGAGGAGCTATGGATTCCATATCTATGAATAACAGGTCTACGCCATCAAGAGTCATGCCTCCAACGTACCGGCATGCATACTACTATTAAACTGTAGGTGTCACCCTTTGGTACATCAAAAGACACAAATCAAGACAACGGGTCCACTATTCATCTCAAGATCAAGATACAATACAAATGATTGTCTAAAGTGAATTGATTTACTGAGATAGAATTATTAATCCAAATCAATTCACTTTATATCCTGATCCAACACATTGTCACCTATGACAACGTGCCAATGTTTCTATTCACGGAGTCTATCTCTGATGGTCAAGACAAACCATCTCCCAATAGGGATATAGACAACTTAACAATCTTTATATGAATAAAGTGCCCAACTTTATTCCCTCAATTACGGATCTTGTGATTTAGACTATTACCTTAAGAATCGTGTCTTCCGCATAATCTGTCCATCATATGCCTAATTCTTAACGTTTAGACCGACAGTCTCAGACTATTGTTTGCTTAACATACATTCAACAAATATGAACGTAAAGAGGGCAAGATTTGGTATATAAACAATAGATAAATTCTTTATTGATAAAAATGCCTCTAAAAACTTATTACATTTTTACTCCTTAGGGCATACATGTCTAACAACTATGACATAGCATAGTATTGTAGAATACTCTGAGTTAGATATTGATAAAGCTTAGTTTACATTTAAGGTCGTTCATGGTTTTGTGGAGCTTACGCATGGCAGGTCGAAACTACAATGTTGAGCATTAGTGTTGGATATCGAGGTAGAACTTCTACTCTTTTCTTAGTAGCCAGGTTTTTAATGGTTTTGGTCTCAAAATATTCTTCCAAAATGTTTTCAAAAAATGACATGATGTTTTTAGATGTTTTCAAAAAGGGGCTTTTGGCCACAAAATGATTTCTTTCAAAATAATCTCTTTGAAGATGATTTCTTTTAAAACGGATTTCAAGGAACGGTTTAGATAAACTTCTTAGCAATTTTCATTATTCGTCAAAAATCGAATGATCATAATGAATTGAATAATGAATATAATTGAGAATACTCAGTAACATGGGATTTAAATAATAATAAATACACATAAGGGCATGATGTCATAATCAGAGATCGGGTCATATAGAGTGTGACCTTGGGGACAGGTTTTAAAACTCAGCTAGGCCACCACGATGTTGATACTTATGGTTTGCCTAGGAAGGAAAATAAAATTATTTTTTAACAAACTGATTTCGGTAAGAATAATTTAGTTGAATTTGTTTATTTAATTTTGTTTTCCAAATATTTTTCCTGAATGATAAATTTTATATTCAAATTATGTGTTTTCAAAATTTAGTCCTATTGAGCCTTCCGCTCACATTTCTTTATTTGTTTTAAAACCTTTCTCCTAGGTGGATTGCAGCTTAATAGCGACAAGGAGATCACTGGGCAACAAGTGAGTCGTAGGAATACTGTTTTAGGTTCATGTTTTATTTAAATCAAGGCATGTATTATTTAAATGTTTATCTCACGTATTGGGCTGTGAGTGTAATATTTTATTGTCAATACCACGTGTGTGCACTAATATAGGTTCGGTGGGGCTCAGCTTATGTTTAACTGGCTTTACTATTTTACTTCCTAATTAACTGTTTCAAAAATAATGATAATTGTTTTAAACTATTTTGAATTATCACGTTTTTCAAAATAACCCACAACGTTTAATTGGTGATTTTCATCATAAATCTTGGTTTAATTAACCTAATTAATCCACCACGTCACCTCTTGTACTACGGGGTATGACAACTCCTAAATAGTTATGATAATTATTTTATATATTAAAAACATAAAAAATCCTAAGACAAAACAACAAATTATTAAAAAAAAGATATTACATTTTAAAATATATTTTTTAAAAATTTTTCTCAAAAGGAAATGTATATTTCATAATTAAATTAGATTTATTTAATGGTATTTTTATTTCTTCATTTTTTTAAGACAAAAAAGTCAGCAAACGATAAAATTAAAACAAAATTTTCAAATTCAAAGGATACCTTTGTAGTTTCTAAAAACAGCAGGACAAATTAAGAAATAATAAGAACTACGAGGTATAATTATGCGAATAACCCTTATTTTTAATTTTGTTGTGCTTTTTTAGAGTGATTTTTCATGTGAACATATAATTTATCTCGTTTAACCAAAATAATTTATTTTTCTAAAGGTTTATTAAATAATAAAAATAAAATCATATTTTTTTGTATTTTATAGTATAAATATTAAGCATATTAACTTGAAAATTAAAAACTAAAACTTTAAATATGCTTAATGAAGTTTATATATTCATTTTCATCATTAAATATCCTAGCAATAATTTTATATATAGTTTATCAAGCGCTTATGTTGTTGCTTTTGATGCTTTAAAAATAATTTATAAAAGGCCTAGTTGTTTTCAATTCACAAAACAACAAAAATAATAACAAAGCATGGTAATGCTAAACTGGTCCATAGTTTCAAAAAAAAAAAAAACCCCTAAATTTAATAGGAAGATTTTGAGGAAAGGGCAAAAAAAAAATCTTAATTAGGTAAATGGTCTTTTTTTTTTTGAACCAAAAAACACGTTTTTTTATGCAGGTAAACTGTCCTAGTAAGAAAAATGACTATAGCAGGATAAGGAACTCAACAAGATAAAAATAAAAAATAAAACCATTTTAATATCTAAAAAATTTTTTTTTGTGTCAAAAATTGTCTAAAAAAAATAGACCATTTATCAAAAAAATTTCCCCCAAGGTCCTTTTTCAAAATCCCTCTGTTTAATATCTTGCCCAAGGCTGCCACTGATTCTCACAGCCTAGATTCGTTCGCCCTATGTTGTCGCTTCCCAATAACACCCACTCTCCATCCCCACTGCACACTCACCAGCCGACACTGTAAGAATTTCCTCAATCTATCTAATCTATTCATCTCTTTTATAATCTCTCTCCGATTTTCTAGTTCCACATGGGATTTCCTTGGTATTAAATCTATAGATTGGAAAGACAGGAACATTCTGGACTACAACCCTTCTTCTCGCCACTTTATGAGTTTCAGCAAAAGTATAATCTTTATTGTTTTGCTTGACTAAAATAATATATAGGCTTCGAATATCTAAAGCTTTGGATCGGAAAAGTTGGTATTTAGTGGGTGGGGTTTAGAATATGCTGCATACCCAGATGCATATTTTTGGTTGTTTTTGTTTCTTGGTAGTTTTCTGGTCCGTTGTTGAACTGTACAAGAGGATTTTAAGGTTTCTTCTGGGGCTTTTTGGGATGGAAAATGATGCCTCTAATTTCTTCGAGTTTGTCACCCAAAGAAACGAGTTTGGATTTGGGCTCTTGATGTTGAGATTTTGCTCTCAAGTTTTTGGTCTATTATTTGCGTTGTTTCTTATGTTCGGTTTGGGTTTGAAGTTTTTGCAAGTTGGTCGGTTTTTTTGCCACTTTAGAGGCAAGAAAACGAGTGATTTGTCAAATGGGGTTTCTTCAAAATATCGTCTTGTTGGAGTATGTGATCAAAAGATAAGGTCTTGTAAATGTAATCATAAGGTTCAGACATCAGATGTTAAGGCAAATAATGTGGAAGAATATGAACATGATGAAGATGACGAAGACGAAGACGGCGAAGAGGGACAGTGTTGTAACGAGGACGAAGAGTTTAATATAATGGCATTGAGGAAAATGGTGAAGATTGAGAGAGGCCGAGCAAGGAAAGTGAGGGGGGAGCTGGAGAAGGAAAGATTGGCTGTGGCGTCGGCGGCGGAGGAGGCAATGGCGATGATCCGGCGGCTTCAGACAGAGAAGAGCTGCGTCGAGATGGAAGCGAATCAATACCGTCGGATGGCCGAGCAGAAGCAAGAGTACAGTGAGGGAGTCATGCAGTCATTGCAGTGGATTGTGGCCAAGCATGAGGAAGAAAGAAGTGTTTTGGGAGATCAGCTGAGGTTGTGCAGGAGAAAACTCAAGATATTCATGAAAGGAAGTGAAAAGGATGAACTGGACGAAGTTCATGTGAATTCAGGCTTCGAAGACTATAGCGACTCGCTTGATGATATCGGGTCAGTTATTAGTTCTCCTGACTTTGATCGTTAGGTTTTTATTTATTTATTTTTGGTATTTGTTAATCAAATGTCAAGCGTTTATAAGAGGATATATTATTTTTAAGTAAAATAATATGGTCCATTCGGTTTGTTAAATATTTCTTTTTATCATAAAGAGTGATCATCGTAAAATACAAAAATATAATCCACTTATAGATTCTGCATATAAGAATCACATCTAGATAAAATAAATGTCTAAGTATTTATTAAACATATGCTATTTTAAGTAAGACGCGATGTATTCAAATTTATTAAAAAATTTGTTTAGCTATTATAAGAACGGTCATTATAAAACGTAAGATAATTCCTTAATAGAAGGTGTAAAAAAAAGTTAAATTGCAAAAATCCCTTGACCCAAATCAAAGTAAACCAAATTATTAACTAATTTTTCATTATTGGGCATTTTGGTCAATTTATTAGATGAATTTCGGCTGGCAGTTTGGTTATCGGTTTAATTTGGACTGCATAAACGGTCCAATAATCAGCCCAAAAATATACCTATATAATTTTATATTTCAAATTATTTTTCTATGTATTATTTTTTATTGGTCGAGAAAAGAGGTTCCAAACTATTAATAGGCACCCTCTCCACTCAACAACTAAACATAATACTATGAATGTTATCTTTACTTTTTTGGATGAATAATTTATAATTCCTATGAAATATTAATAATATTTTTAGTTTGAAGTCTAAACCAACCAAACCAAACTGTCTTCATCGTTTTATGAGTCATTTGGTTTAATTAATTTAGTTTTTTATCAAAAATATCAAATGGTCCAAACCATTGAGAAAAAGATTTTATTTTTGATTTGATCGGTGGGTTTTAAAAAAAAAAACCCATGAACACACCTATTAGTAGGTCCTACAAATAAGACCCACATATAGAGATAAGCATTGAAAAACTAACAGTACTACTAAAATTTTTGTATTAACACTTGACATCGAAAGAGATGTGCAATAACTTTCCCTAGTAACATCAAAAAATTTCCATAGATATCGATAATTATGAACAAGTCAATATTGATAAAAGTTAAACAGGCAGTTAGTGTATTATGACAAAAATTGTTAGGCGTTCTACTCAGGTGCTTGATTAATTTATAGTTAAAAAGGATTAAAAAGACGGAGTGTTTGTAACATGTTTGCCAAAATTTAAAAATTATTTAGAGGTTCTCACAAATAGTTGCTCCTAGAAGAAAGAGAATGTGAGAAAGATCAAAAGCCTTGAAACACCTGATGATCATCGAGAAATTTATTTGCCAAATAAGTAATAATTTATAATGCATTATTTATGCAACATCATGGAAGCAATTCGTTTTGGGAAATTTTGGAAAATCTATTTCGCTCCAATTTACAAATATTTACATCAAAAGCAACGAGTTCTCCATGAAGGATTTCTAAGATGTCCACCTCCGATGAAGAGACCTCCACAAAAAACTCAGCTTGGTATCTTGGAAGATCGAAGATTTCCTTCCTTTACATGGAAGAAATCTCCAGTGAGATTGAGGATCTTCCCTACACAAAATTCTACTCCACAAGGAGATCTCAGGTGAGACCTTCTCTCCACGCCCTCATGAGGTGATATTGCACTATCGATGTGAGAGGCGACGAAGTCGACAAGTTCAAGGGTGACGAAAACAGTTTGGGAAGTACGAAAAGAGGGGGAAAAAAAAAGATAGAGAATGAGAAAGTGAAATTACTCAAAGAAACCTTGAGATGCAATTTATTTTTAGGATTAATTACATAATTATACTTCCTATTTTTAACTGTATCTCAATTTGTTTATCTGATTTTAAAAACTATAAAAGTAATTTTTGAATTAAAAAAATTATCCCATAAAAAGAAAAAATTAAACAAACAACATAACTACCTTGAAACAGTCATGAAATATATTATATAGATTTAATAACATAAAAAAAAACATAAAACAAAACAAAAAATCTCAAAAGAAAGATTATAAATTTTATGTCTTTTCAAATGTTAAATATTTTGTTAAAAAATATTTCTCAAAAGGAAAAAAATATTTCAAAAACATATTCGATATAATTAAAGATATTTTTGTTTTATCTTTATTTTTCAAACTAAAAAATTTGCAAAGGGTAAAATTAAATAGTCTTTCAAATTTAAAGAATACGTTTATTGTTTCTAAAAAAAGAATAAATTAAAGAATAATTAAAAATAGAAGCCATAACCATATAATAAACCCTTTATTAAAGAATGTGAAGAAAATTGTTTTATTTTTGCCTAGTAGCTGCAACAACCCTGAAGGCGGGCATGATGTTGAGGCTCGGTCTAAAAAAAATAAATTAACTTTAAAGAAATACTTTATGGATAACATAATTTAAATTTCGTAATTTAATTAATAAGCGAAACTCTTAAAACAAAATTATTTTATTTTTTTTTCTAAACTAAGTTCGAGAAAAGAAGGAAATTTCCATTTAAAGGTTTCTAATAAAAGATGGCATTACCCTTTATTTTCAAATAAATTCTCAAGACCATAATTTCATATATTAACATATTTGCTAAGTAATTTTAATTAAAATAATAAGACATTTCAAGAAACATAATAATGTAGAAATTTTGAAATAATGGAATCTGGCATCAGTTCAAGGATTCATACCAAATCCCAAGTCCAAGCATACATTAAAAAACAGTTAAGGTGAACATTCACAGAACACTAGACATCAAAACCACGGTTCAGAATTAAAGAGAGGTATTCAAAACGGAAATAAAATGGAAAAGTTCAACATTACATGCCTTCACTTGAATAGGAAAATAATTAAATAATTAAATAAAAAAACTATGACAAGGTAAAATAACTCTGCTCGGGGTATACCCAGCCCCGAAAACTGCTGTCGCTGGATCTACTTTGAATTGTTTCTAAAACCGCCTGGGGAGAAGTAAAAATAAAGAAAAATCAGCAAAAAGCCTAGTGGTATATAATTTGACAAACCTTGAATTTAACTAAGCAATTTAAAGAAATAACTAATAATAATAATGAGTAGAACAGTTTAGCCAAAACCTCAGTTCTCAAACATCAATATACAATATATCAATATACTTACAGTGTTGCATCCAACCACTAACGCTACGGAGCTCTATTCCTCCAGTGACTTTGAAAGACATACATGCTCAGAATATCTCATTTCGAATGTAAATCATATTTTTAAAATCATTTTCCAAAATATCAAAACTTATAATATCTACTTGTACATATACAATTTGTCATAAACCACACCTTTTTAAAAAGATTATATTTTTATATAACGATTCACAACAACAATATCCATTTTAAATAATCATTTTTTATGGCCAAAGCAATTAAGCGATGAATCCAAATCATGACCACCAAGAAGGGGGACAAGAGCCTACCTCTTTGACAATAACATCCACGAACAGCCTATACGTCCCCAGCCCAACCCGCAAAACTTAAGCTCCTAACGTTGCTTAAACCTTAACAGTCTTTCAATAGAATCAGTGAATAACAAATAAGAACACAACCGAAATTCTAAAGCTACATTATGTATAAATTAACATTAGTATGCCTCCTTGTGAAAATATGTTTATGGAATGTAAATAAGTTTCTTAAGGTTTTGAGATATCTTAAAGGGGTTTTGGAAGCATTTTTAGGTCTCAAAGCAGTAAGGAATCAAACTAGGATGAGTCGAGAGCCCTAACAGCGTCAGAGGAGGGCAACAGCCCCATGGCTGCCATCTGCCAGTCGACCGGCCTCCAAAGGGGCAGTCGCCCTCCAAGATGGCATAGTTCAGTTCTCCCTCTTACGGCTTGATTTGATTCTAACTCGAATTCTCCACACCAAATCGATGTTTAATGCATAAAACTTATTCAAATCACTTAGATGATCATGTATGAACATCAAAAACATTTACCTCCAAATTTTATACACAAAACTCAATGCGAATAAGCCAATCCCAAATTTATGCAAAACTTGAACTAGAACATAAAAAGAATTCTGATGTTGAACTATAAATCATAAAATCCTCAAACGAGCAATGACAGAATTTTAAAAATTTAAGCATGTTAATACGTTTCTAACTTTTAAATTGAGTCGAATCAACAACTTTTCTCCATTTCAGAGATCAATTTTAGATTTTCACTTAGCAAACCAAAATGGATGTCATGCTTAAAGGATAAAGCTAAAATACTAGAAAAAAATTCAAAAGAGTTTGTGGAAGATTAAAGACTAATTCCAGATTAATAAATGCTTAGAAAATTAGATTTGTTTTTGAAAGAACATAACTCAAGTTTTCCTTCAAAAATTCAAAAGTTCGTCATAAACCAAGTGTGGAGTTCTTGGAACAAGTTGGTTATGGAGGTTCCTGTTTTTCTCATTTTTTAGCAATGGTTTTTCCTTCAGTAGATATAAAACAGAGAAAGAGAGAGAGAGTGTGAGAGCGACGTTGGACAGGGGGAGAAAGATGAGAAAGGAGTGCTGCTAGTTGGGCGATGTCATTTGCTAATAGTGGTCTGGTTAGCTACGTTTCCTAGAATGGGAATTCCGAAGCCCACTTTTTGGCTAATTTTGCTTGTGCTCAAGCTTGTGATTCTCGTTAGTTTAATGCTTTGTCAAACTTTATTGGCTCTTGTGTACTTGCTGACATTGATTGGCTCTTTTGTACTTGCTGACATTGCAATTGAGAAATAAAGTTATCATTTTCCCTTAAAAAAACACACACTCAACTGAATACTTTACCATTATACTTATCATGGTTAAAGCCTGGTGGTAATTTCATATATACTTCTTCCCCCAAATCACCATTTAAAAATGCATTTTTACATCTAGTTGTTGTAGCGGCCAATCTAGGTTGGCTGCTAATGACAGTAAGACTCTGACTGAATTAATTTTGGCAACAGGAGCAAAGGTCTCCTGGTAATCAATCCCATATGTTTAAGTGTAACCTTTAACGACCAATCTTGCTTTATAACGCTCAACTGCACCATCTGCTTTATATTTTATAGTAAATACCCATTTACAGCCCACTGGCTTCTTATCCTTGGGTCTTTGCACAATCTTCTAGGTTTTATTTTTCTCAAGGGCTTCATATCTTCCATGATAACTTTCTTCCACTTAGGACATCTCAGGGCTTCTTCCACGGTTTTAGGAGTTTCTTCTGCAACAAGATTCACAACCAAAGCTCGAGTAGATTGAGAAAGGTGTTTGTATTTTACAAACTTTGATATAGGATGCTGGGTGCAAGATCTTACTCCTTTCCTCAGGGCAATTGGAAAATAGAGATCACTACCAATTGTGGTTGAACCTGACCTCGGTTCAGATTCTTGGCAGGGAGGATTTTCTAGGTTATCTACTCTTTTTGAAACTTTTCTTCAAGAATAAGTCAACAATTTTGGCTGTGTTTGTAATCTTCCCTTGAATCGGGTAGTTTTAATTTGTTGGGACCTATATCTTGGTTTTGAGGAGCAACCAAATCTAATTTTTGAAAGTCACAGGAGAATCCTACAGTGGGGTCTGAATATTTGTTTTGAGTATTTGGCAAATTTTCTAAATTTGAAAGATTTAGAGAATCTATATCTAGTTGATTCGATACAACCTCCTGATTTGGTTGAGCTGGCAGATTTGAGGAAGGATTTGTTGGCTGATTTGGTAGATTTGATGAGGAATTTGAAGTTGGAATAATCAGAGAATACGTTTTGGGCAGGTTTTGCAAATCCAGGGAATTTGGAGGAGAATCAGGAGAATCCCAGAAATATTCCCATAAATCTGCCCTATCCCCAACTGACTCATCCTTGACCGAATTTAGCTCCTTATCTGGTTCCAAAAAATTAACTTCATCCATTCTCGCCCCCCAAAGGAATTTTTTTGAAAAATACGGTTGATCTTCAAAAAAACTAACATCCATAAATGTGAAAAATCTCCTTTTTTTTGGGGAATAACAACGAAACCCTTTTTGAGTGGTAGAGTAACCAACAAATACACACTTAAGTGCTCTAGGATCTAACTTACTCCTATTTTGATCATGGATGTGAACGAAGGCTGTACATCCAAAGACTTTAAGGTCCAAAGATGGAAATAACCGTGACTTAGGGTATGACTCAAACAGTTTTTTTTACGGGAGTTTGAAAGTTTAAAACCCTTGTTGGTAACCGATTTATTAAATAACATGCAGTAAGAATAGCCTCCCCCCAAAAAAATTTTGGAACGTTAGAGGTGAATAATAGAGCCCGAGCTACTTCTAAAAGATGGCGATTTTTTCATTCTGAAATCCCATTTTGTTGTGGCATATTTACACAGGAACTTTGATGAATCATTGCATTTTGAGTTGTAAATTTTAACAAATGAGAATTAAAATATTCAATACCATTGTCAGTACGAAATATTTTTATATTCTCATTGTATTGATTTTTTATCATAGAATGAAATTCTTGAAAAATTTGTTGAGTTTCAGATTTGTCCCTTAATAGATACACCCAACCAACTCTTGTATGGTCATCAATAAAAGTTATAAACCACCTTTTATTAGTCAAGCTCCGGATTCTAGAGGGACCCTAGATATCGCTATGAATTAACATGAAAGGAGAAGAGGCACGGTAAGACAAGGAAGGATAAGGAACACGTTTGTGTTTTGCTAATTGACAAATTTCACATTGAAAAGAATCTCGAGTTTGAAACAACGATGGAAACAAATGTTTTAAATATGTGAAACTTGGATGACCTAGCCTACGATGTAACAACATTATTTTGTCTAATCTAGACGTGGTAGCATTGCAAACTGCCGTGTAAAGTTGGTCATCCTCGTTGAAAACATTCTCAAAGTAGTTTAACCCTTTGAATTCTTTAGCACTGCCAATCATCTTCCCCGAGGTCCGATCTTGAAAAACACAATTTGATTGTGAGAGGTCTATCACACAATCTAAATCTTTAGTAATTTACTGATAGATAGCAAATTGCATGATAATTTTGGAACATGAAGGACAGTTTTGAGGGTAATTTGTGGACTCAATTTAACACTTCTAGTTCCTGCTATAGTTGTAAGAGATCCATAAGCTATATTTACTTTGTGAGTTCCAGGGCTAGGTGTATAGGATGTGAAAAACTCCTACTTCTAGTCATGTGATCCGTGGCTCCCGAGTCTACTATCCAAGGTTCCCTTTTAACTGTTAATCCACCAAAAAGTGTAAAACTTGTACCTTTTTAAACCAAACAAGAGGTACCCGAAGGCTGTGAACTTGTGTTTTGAGTGGTTGTTAGGAGTCTCCGCAACTGCTCCAACTATTCCTTAGTGAACACTGCTCCAAAATTGTTGTCCACCCCTTTTTCTGTCTCAAGACTGTGAGTTGTTTGAAGTGTCTTAACCTCTCGATTTCATTGCTTGTTTGGTTTTCCGTTCAACTGCCAATACGTCTCCTTGGTATGGTGTGGCTGTTGACAATGGTCACACCACAATTGTGCCTTTTTGTTCCCTCGTTCTTGGGATCCTCGAACCACCATGGCTGAAGTCTCTGTTTCTGAGGCGGTGGTCTCTTTGAGCATTACTTTCTTCCGGCATTCTTCCCTACGAACCTCCGCAAAGATCTCCTCAATAGTGGGCATTGGTCGCAAACCAAGTAGCCGTCCTCTAACCTCATCTAGTTCTTTATTGAGTCTAGATAAGAAACCATAGATCCTATCTTTATCCACCATTTGCTGATAAAGCACTGCATCTTCAGGGTCTCTCTAGTTACAACTTTTGAATAGGTTGAGTTCTTGCCACAGCTTTGTAAGGCTATTGAAATATTGAGTCACGTCACTCTCCCCTTGTCTCAAATTCCTAGCCGTGTTCCTTAGCTCAAACATTTGAGATGAATTTTCTAAGTCTGAATAGGCAAGAGAAATTGCCTCTTAGATCTTCTTAGCCGTAGGAAAAAATAGACAGGTTTCTCCTATCTTTTCCTCCATGGAATGGATCACCCATGCCATTACCATGGAATTTTGGGCATCCCAACTTGGGAAGGATGGATCATCAATGCTCGGCATGGCAATAGTGCCATCTAAATATCCTATTTTCCTTTTCCCCTAATAACCATTTGGATGGAATGGGACCACTAGAGGTAATTTTTACCATTTAGTTTGTGTGTGGTAATTTGTAAAGAAGAACTTTTAGAAGCCATAGGAGGAGTAATTTTAGGAATTGGCTGAGTGGGAACCGAAGTTGCCTCAGAGCCCTCATTCCTGCTTGCTTCGGCCATGTTTCTCTCAACTCTATACTTCCTTTAATATCGCTCTGATACCATAAAGGAAAATAAGAGGAAAGAAACAACATGTTACTAGGCTGAATTTTAATATTCTTATTAACAAAAAACGTAAAAACTGTGTACATAGTAAGCATATATTTATAGACTAACTTCTACCTTAAGATCCCTTAGTGACTGCCTTACAAAAAGGAAACTAACTTAACTAAATGATACACTGATATCTTTTCTAATCTTGAAATCTAGGATACACTAGGAAACTTGGATTTCCTACAACTTCCTTCACTGGTCCCATTCCGTGTGGATGTACATCCAAGGCAGGGGAAAAATCGGCTATCTGACAGGAGAAAAGAAGGAACTAAAACTGAAAGAGTCCTCTTACTTGACCTGGGATGTTGAGAATTCGACGGTGATGACCTGGTTGGTTAATTCTATGGAGGAGGACATCAGTTCTAATTATATGTGTTACCACACAGCAAAAGAACTCTAGGACAATGTCAACTAGATGTATTCGGACCTAGGAAATCAGTCTCAAGTTTATGAACTGACACTAAAACTAGGAGAAAATCGTCAAGGAGATGACAGCATTATGAAGTATTTCAACTCTCTAAAATGCTTGTGGTAGGACCTTGATTTGTTCAGTGATTATGAGTGGAAATCGCTTGAAGATTGCAACCGTTACAAAAGACGGTGGAAGACAACTGCATCTTCAAATTTCTCATTGGACTCAATGTCGAGTTTGATGAAGTGAGAGGCAGAATAATTGGGTGACAGCCCCTGCGTTCAATTGTTGAAGTCTTCCCCGAAGTTCAGAGAGAGGAAAGCTGCAGGTTGGCTATGCTTGGGAAAAAATTATCAAATGGGGCCGTTGAGACCTCTGCCCTAGTCACATCCGAAGCTAATATTGGTAGAAAACATGATGAAAAGCCTTGCGATTGGTGTGGCCACTGCAACAAGCCTCACCATACTCGTAAGACTTGCTGGAAAATGCATGCTAAGCCGGCTTGGAAGAGTAAGCAGGAAGGTAGATTCAATCGAGCCCCATCAACTCATGAAGCTGAGGCACTTCTCTTCTGCAAAGAACAGATGGATCACCTTCTAAAATTGTTGAAAACCAATTCCTCATCTGGCACTCCTATTGCTTCTCTGGCTCAAACAAGTAACAATCCGAAAGCCTTATCTTGTTGCTCAAATTCCCTCGTTACCCCATGGATCGTTGATTCAGGGGCTTCGGACCATATGACAATTTTTTCTCATTTATTTTAAACTTATTCACCCTGTTCTGGCTCTGAAAAAATTAGAATAGCCGATGGCTCTTATTCTCCTACTGCAGGCAAAGGTTTGGTCAAATTTTCGAAAGGTATTGATCTTAAGTTTGTCCTTCATGTCCCTATGCTTGCTTGTAACCTTTTATCAGTTAGTAAATTCTCCAAAGACTCTAATTGTCATATTATCTTTTTTCAATCCCATTGTGAATTTAAGGACTAGAGCTCGGGAAAGGTGATTGGCAGTGCTTAGATGATAGATGGTCTCTACTATTTTGAAGATGATATTTCTAGTAATAAAAAGGCTCAAGGCTTGAGTAGTATTAGTTCTATCACTATTGGAGAACAAATAATGCTATGACATTTTAGACTAGGACATCCTAGTTTTTCATATCTCAAAAAACTATTTCCTACTTTGTGTAAAGGATTGGATTATTCATCTTTTTATTGTGAGAGTTGTTTTTTTACCAAAAATTCATCGTACTAAATATTCTCCCAAAGCTTACCAAGCATCAAAACCATTTTATTTAATTAGTAGTGATGTTTGGGGCCTTTCTCGTGTCACAACTCTTCTGGAAAAAAATGGTTTATGACTTTTATTGATAATCATACTTGTTTGTGTTGGGTGTATTTAATGACGAAAAATCTAAGGTTGAAAAATTATTCAAGGAATTTTATATAAGGATTGAAAATCAATTTCATACAAAAATTGTTATGCTTCAGACTGATAATGGCACAAAATACTTTAATGAAGTTTTAGGAATTTTTTAACACAAAAAGGAATTTTTCACCAATCCACTTGTGTTGACACACCCAAGCAAAATGGAATTGCTGGAAGAAAGAACAAATATTTACTTGAAGGTTCTCATGCCATCATGTTTTCAATGAACGTTCCTAAGTATTTATGGGGGTGAAGCCGTTTTAACAGCATCATATTTGATCAATAGGATGCCTACTCGTGTTCTTAACAATGTTACATCCCTTGAAAGCCTTGAACTTTTTTTTTCCCCTAAACTCAGATTTATTCTAACCTACCTTCAAAAGTATTCCAGTGCATTGTTTTTGTCCATTTACCTAGTAGGCTTCGATCCAAATTGAATCCTCAGGCTGCAAATTGTGTATTTGTTGGTTATGCCCCAAATAAAAAAGGATAAAATGCTTCAATCAGAAAACAAATTTTTTTTTATCAGTATGGACGTCTCTTTTCTCAAAAGTCATCCTTATTTTCAGAAAACTTTTCTTCAGGGGGAGAAGAGAGTGAAGGAAAATTTTTGGGAGATTTCTAGTAATATTCCCTTACCTAGAACTATAGTCTCACACCCTATGACTCTGAACACTAATCTTTTTAAATAGGTAAATGATATTCTAGAATTAGGAAACTTGGGGTCTCCTAGTCCAAGTCTACCGAGCCTTATGGTATCTTCAACAAAGGGAGAAATTCTATGAACAGTTCCAAAACAACCGAATCCTGAGCTTCTGGTTTATAGCAGGAAAAAGACTCATCAAAAGAGTAGAGAGCCTACTGTTGTACCTGAGCAATGCCAATCAGTTGTCCCGAGCAATGACTCATTGAATATTCAAGGTACTCTAAATCCTAATTTTCCTACTGTTGCTCCTACTATTTCTGATCATGTAAAGTCACCTACCCAAGTTCCTGTCGACCTTGATATTCCTATTGCTATTAGAAAAGGAACCCAAACTTGTACCGAACATCCCATTGGCAAATACTTGTCTTATGCCAAACTTTTCCATAAACATGGGGCCTTTACTTCAAATATTTCTCACTTGTTTGTTCCAAGAAACATTCAAGAAGTACCAGATTATCTGAATTAGAAATTAGCAGTGTTAGAGGAGATGAATGCTCTTAAAGGGAGTGGAACGTGTGAGATAGTTGACTTGCCCAAGTAAAAGAAAACAGTTGAGTGTAAATGGGTTTTCAATATTAAGTGTGAAGCTAATGGTGGTATGGAAAGGTACAAAGCAAGACTTGTGGTGAAAGGTTTTACGCAAACGTATAGCATTGACTATCACTGTCAAGAGATGTTTGTCCCTGTAGTAAAAATAAATTATATTCGAGTCTTATTGTCATTGGCAGTCAATTCTAACTGGTCATTACACTATTTGGACATAAAAAATACTTTTTTAAACAGAGACTTGGAAGAAGTGTTTATGACAAGCTCACCTGGGTTCGAGGGAAAACATGGTCTAAACAAAGTCTTTAAACTCAAAAAACCCCTGTATGGTTGGAAACAGTCTCTAAGAGCGCGGTTTGAATGCTTTGGAAAGGTTGTAAAGGGTCATGGGTATCATCAGAGTTAGGCAGACCATACCATGTTCTACAAACATGGTGAGGAAGGGAAAATTGATGTTTTAATTGTATATGTGGATGGAATAATTTTGACAAGTGATGACATTGAAGAGTTAACCAGACTGAAGTAGAAACTTGCCAAAGATTTGAAGTTAAAGATTTGGGACAATTAAAATGCTTCTCGGAAAGGAATTTTGTGAATCAACAGAAATATGTGCTTTATTTGCTTAATGAGATAGGACTACTTGGGTGTAAAGCTGCAGACACTCCAGTTGAAGTCAAGCTGAAGTTAGAAGTTGCCAAACCTGAGAATGTAGTTGATCGAGAGAGCTATCAGAGATTGGTGGAAAGAGTAATTTACTTGTTCCATACACACCCAGATATAGCATTTTTAGTTAGTGTGGTGAGTTAGTTCATGCACTCTCTTGGACAGGAACACTTTTGAGGTCGTGTACAGGATTCTGAGGTACTTAAAGGGCTCACCAGGTAGAGGACTTATGTTTAAGAAACGAGGTCATTTGCAAGTGGAGGTGTACACAAATGCTGACTGGGTAGGAAGTACAGTTGATAGACTATCCACCTTGGGATATTGCACCTTCGTTGAAGGAAACTTAGTCACTTACCGGGGCAAGAAACAAAATGAAGTAGCGATTAGTATTGCAGAAGCTGAGTTTGGGGCACTCATCCATGAGATTTGCGGAGCTATGTGGATGAGAAGACTTCTTGAGGATTTGAAGGTTACTATTTCTCCTCCCATGAGAGTCTACTGTGACAACAAGGTTGCCATTTCAATTGCTCATAATCCAGTCCTCCACTATAGAACTAAGCATGTGGAAGTTGACAAACACTTTATTAAGGAGAAGCTTGACTGTGGTATGATTTGCATTCCCTATATCTCTACCACTGAACAAAGCTGCTGACATTCTTACCAAAGGACTACACAAGAGATAGTTTGAAGTTTTAAGAAGCAAGCTAGCTATTGAAGACATCTACAAGCCAGCTTGAGGGGGAGTGTTGAATAGGAGATATTTGGGTTCAATAGAACCAGATTTTAGGGGATGTGATAGGCATATAAATATAGATAGTCAATGGCTAGTAATTAGGAAATTCTTGTTAGTGTATAGACTGTAGTTTCCTATTTTAGCTCCTTGTATTTTCTATTTAACCAATGGCGCTGTAAATCATCTTTCTACGGTAGAATATAGATCCTTTCCAATACCTTGTGTTCGCTTATTTCATTTCAGCTTTTGATCCATGACTGTTGGGCAAAGGAGCAAATCTGCAGATTGATCCAAACAGGTGTTGATAGTGGCGCAAAACTTGTGCTCGATGGAAGAAACATTGTGGTATGTAATCTTTTAAAGATTATTACCTGTCAGTCAAGTCTTTTTATTGTTACGCAAGGACGAAAACATCAATGTCGATGGAGAGGTTTTGATTTACGGATAACATCGATAACAATAGATATTTGGGGAAAAATGGATATCTTGAGAAAAAGTTGTATTGTTTTTAAATGTTATACGATACTAAAACAATCAATGTTACTTAACTTGAACCAATAAGGTGTTTGATATAGTGGTTAGAACCACTAATCAGAACTGTAAACACTACAGCATGTAAGAGCTTTACACTGTAGCAACTTTTTCTTTTATTGTAGCATGTGAGAGCTTTATATTGTTCTTAATTAAAAAGTTAGTTAGAACTAACTTTGTCAAACAGGCCATAAGTTAACAACATGAAATAATACATTTTTAGTGTAATATAAGAGTTATATTGCTTATAGAACCAACTTTGCCAAACAGGCCATAAGTTAACAACATGAAATAATACATTTTGAGTGTAATATAGGAGTTATATTGCTTACTGTAAAAGGATACCATCATAACTATATATTGATTATGATTCTAATATTGTTTTACATACTCATTACAAACAAAATACAATAATATAATAGAGTACATAAAAAACTACCGCCAAACATAATAAAATATACACAAACTTCTAGTGCCTTCAATATTAAAATGAGTTTCTAGCATATTAGAAAGCATTATGTAGGTTTCGATCTTAATGTAAACAATATATTTGTCAAAATATTACCTTTGAATAGTTTTGGAGGTAATTGTTGATGTGCAACTGGTATGCTTTTTTATCTCTTCCTATTGTTAACCTGTAAATTGGATATTGTTGGTTTATCTAACTTGATGAGTAGTCTTCATAGAGTTGTAACGACATCTCAACACTAATTTATGGTGAAGAATACACAATTTATCAAAGAAACCATCTGGTTTGTACTTTTGATACTAATGGACAAAAATAGTAAACGTGTACTATATACATAATGCATCTACATTTTATGAAGGCTTTGTAGGAATCGTAAAAAATTTCATGTGCTTCATGAAGAACAATAATTGGAATTAGTAGACAAAATAATGAAAATATAGTATACACATCTACATGTAACATAACATAGAGTTTTGCATAAAAATCATGAATAATCCTACGGATATATTGTATGATGAGCAACAATAATTCACACTAATAGATAAATGGTAGAAGTATACTATACATGCATCTAGATGATATAAAGCTTAGAACTTTCTTAAAGAAAATGTGAAGAATCTCATGAATATATATATATATATATATATATATATATATTAAAAAAAGGTTGAAGTGTATTTTTCGAAGAAAAAAATTATGAAATTAGAAATAAATTTTATTACTAAAATTTTAATTTTTAATTGTGAAGTTCTAAATAATTCATTGAAATAGTAAAAATTATTTAAAGGCTAAATAAGTCTTAATGAATACTTTTTATTGTTTTTAGATTCAAAATATTAATCATACTTTATTGAAAAATAATTAAAAAAATCCTATAAAATTGATTTTTGTGCAAAAAGAAAATTTTCCTAATGTTTTTGGACATTTTGTGGATATTTTTTGAAACATGTTGGATGTTCATGGATATTCACCGATATTGAGGATATTTATGGATATTTTACAGACATTTTGGAAGAAAAATCTTTCCCTTATATTTATATTGAGACTTCAAAATTTGAATTTTATTGTGGAAATGTTTGATAATATCGTGGCATTTTCATCCTTGCTGTTATGTATCAATTATGTCCACCTATTTATGATTTAATGGTAAAATATTTTATTTAATGATATATTTTAGTCCAATATTTTGCAGTTAATGGGGGCAGGTAACTTTTCTTCCTATAGTTTTTGGGGATTGAACGATTAAAAGTCTCGAGTGGATGTTGGGACATTTTCCTTTACCGTCCTACAGTTTTCTTTTACGGATATATACAGCCATTTAATTATCTAATTTTTTTGTTTTTAAATTATTAAAAGGGCTTAGAACAGTCAACAATTTTTTTTTTTGAAATATGATTAACATGTTAATTAATATATATATAGTATGTAATATGAATAATATGAACATGTTACAATTGTAAACAAAAATTAGAAAATAAAGAAAACAGATACAGCAAAACCTTCAATTGACGCAACGTAACGTGGAAATTAGATGGAAAATGGTCGAGGCACGTGTAGGTCACGCTTTTCTTAAAACAGATTCGTCCCTTCCGGTTGTGCACGAGGATTTGACGGACGTCTGTCGCCCAAGATACAACGACTACCAATGAATTCTTCAGCATTATCGGATGCCGTTTCCGTTGAACTTGAAACTGCTTTTTCTTCTATCACCAAAAACGACTACAACAAAAACTAGATGGAACTTGAAAAACAAAGGAAAAACTCTATGACTTGGTGAGTGCAAATTCTATGTATTTGTGTGTGTCTCAAACATGTGGAGGAGAGTTCATTATATAGGCTTAAAAGAATAGACGTTACAATCCACATTATAATGAGGCATTATTCAGAATTTATGTGCATAATGACACCAGTTGCAACCTTATATTTTCTATGATAATGGTGCTCATAATCTCCCATTAAACCATTGGTTTTAACCCTCTATTTTTCATTATTATGAAGCTCATAATCACCTATTAAACCATGCATTTGGGTGTTACAACATGAGGTTTATAACCTCCAATAATCTCCACTAATGAGCATCAATTTCTCATTCACCCAATTGCCATTTTTCCAACAACCCCCCACATGAATGAAATTGACAAACTACAAGGAAAACAAAGACATTACATAGTGATAGAGTTCTACAGTTAATACCTGCATAGGCTAGGTAGGCATTAACCCTTGAACCTTCCATTGTGAAAGTATGTTTACTTTACTAGCTGACCAGTAGACGCGATCTCCTTGAACTGTTTTGCCATTTGTGTAAACGATAACATACCTCACATAGATATTTTCCTGACACAGTTTCAATTCTCATGGTTATGTTCATTTTGGCCTTGAACATCTCCTTGCTTCTGCAAGAGTTTCTAAAGAATTGAGCCCTAGCAATTCTCCTTTGAAGCGGCCCCACTTCTCTCTCACATAGGTGATTTTTTACTTAAGAGTAACCCATATTACTCCGCTCGAATTCCAACGTATTCAATGCTTTAGAATCATTAAAAGCAAACTGCTTAACCTTTCCTTACGGGTATCACTGTTTTTATATAGGAATCGGTTGGGGTAACCCCTACAATGATCTTACTCGATCTATTCAATTTAGTTGTCCCATTGAACCTAGATCTTGGGATCTCTAATCAACAAGGTTGGGTTTCCACTGTTTCGACCTATTCTTTTATAGGCTTAAGTCCCATTCCTCTTGATGTTTTCTCAACTTGATCTTTATTCAGTGCTTTAGTTAACGGATCCGCAATATTTTCTTTAGACCTTACATAGTCTATTGTCATGACTCCAATCGAGATCAATTGTCTAACGGTATTATGTCGATGACGTATATGTCTCGACTTACCATTATACATCACATTTTGTGCCCTACCAATAGCAGATTGATTATCACAATGTATGCATATTGCAGGCATAGGTTTAGACCATTCAGGGATATCTTCCAAGAAATTCCTTACCTATTCAGCTTCTTCACCGCTTTTATCCAAGGCTACAAATTCAGATTCCATAGTGGATCTGGTTATTACCGTCTGCTTTGAGGACTTCCATGAAACTGCTGCGCCTCCCAAAGTGAATACATATCCACTTGTCGCTTTAGAATCCTGTATATCAGATATCCAACTTGCATCAGAATACCCTTCAAGAACAGCATGATCTCTTGTATAATGTAGCCCATAACTACGAGTATACCGTAAGTATTTGAGTACTCTAACAATCGCTTTTCAGTGATCATCTCTTGGATTACTCGTGAATCTACTTAGACTACTTATAGCATAGGCAATATCTGGTCTTGTACAATTCATTAAGTACATTAAACTGCCTATCACTCTAGCATATTCCACTTGGGATATACTTTCTCCTCTATTTTTGGACAGATGTTGACTAGTATCAATTAGTGGTCTAATCACGCCAGTGTCATTTTTACTAAATTTGTCAAGTATTTTGTCCACATAGTGTGACTGGCTCAAGATGAGTCCATCAGGCGACCTTTTGATTTTGATTCCTAAAATCACATCGGCAAGTCCCATGTCTTTCATGTCAAACCTAGAGTTCAACATATCTTTAGTTGATTTGATCATCCGATCATTGCTACCCACGATTAGCATGTCATCTACATACAGACAAAGAATAACATATCCATCGTCTGTTCTTTTGACATAAACACACTTGTCACACTCATTAATTTTGAAGCCATTTGACATCATAACATTGTCAAATTTCTCATGCCATTGCTTTGGTGCTTGTTTAAGCCCATACAAAGACTTAACCAATTTGCAGACTTTCTTTTCTTGTCCTGGAGCAATACAACCTTCTGGTTGTTCCATATAAATTTCCTCTTCAAGGTCTCCATTAAGAAAAGCAGTCTTTACATCCATCTGATGTACTTCAAGATTCCGCAAAACGACAATAGCTATAATCATTCTTATGGAGGTTATTCTCGTTACAGGAGAATAAGTATTAAAGTAATCAAGGCCTTCTTTTTGTCTATAACCTTTTTTAACAAGTCTAGCCTTATACTTGTCAATTGTTCCATCAGCTTTCATTTTGCGTTTGAAAATCCACTTAGAATCTAGCGGTTTACTTCCTGGAGGAAGGTCCACTAATTCCCAAGTATGATTATGCATGATGGAATCAATTTTACTCTTTATGGCTTCTTTCCATAAAGGACCCTCAGATGAGCTTACAGCTTCTTTGAAAGTTTGAGGTTCAGCCTCTAGCATGTAGGTCAGAAAGTCAGGTCCAAATGATTTTTCTGTCCTTGCCCTTTTGCTTCGTCTAGGCTCTTCCTCTTCATATTCGGTTTCAACTTCTTGATGATCCTGACTATTCTCTTCAATAGTCTCAAATGTTCGTTTAGATGAACTTGGACCATCTTTTTTGGATTTGCAAGGAAATACATGTTCGAAAAATGATGCATTCCTAGATTCCATTATTGTGTTCTTGTGAATCTCAGGGTTTTTAGCTTCATACACAAGGAACCGATAAGTACTACTGTTGTGGGCATAACCAATCAAGATGCAATCAACTGTTTTTGGACCTATTCTCATCTTCTTTGGTGTGGGTACCATTACCTTTGCAAGACACCCCCACATTCTTAAGTATTTGTAGGAAGGCTTTCTACCTTTCCACAGTTCATAAGGGGTCTTGTCTTCTTTCTTCCAGGGTACCTTATTTAAAAGGTAATTAGCCGATAAAATGGCTTCCCCCCACATGTTCTGTGGCAATCTAGAACTTATCAGCATCGCATTCATCATATCTTTTAAGGTACGATTTTTGCGTTCAGCTACACCATTTGATTGAGGTGAATAGGGTGGCATAACCTCATGAATAATACCATATTGTGTACAAAATTCACTAAATGGTTCTACTTATTCACCACCACGGTCACTTCTTACCATCTTAATTTTCTTATTAAGTTGGTTTTCAACTTTTTGCTTATAGAGAACAAATTTCTCAATAACTTCATCTTTGCTTTTAAGCAAATATACATAGCAATATTTTGTGCTATCATCTATGAATGTAACAAAATATTAATTCCCACCTCTAGTTTGAATAAATTTTAAGTCACAAACATCGCTATGTATCAAATCAAGTGGCTTAGTATTTCTATCAATCATTCGGTATGAAGATCTTGTTTGTTTTGCCTCTACACATATTTTACATTTGTGTTTGGGATCAATATTAAACGTGGGTATGTGATTCAAGTTAATTAATCTATGCAAAGTATTATAATTAACATGATCTAGTCTACCATGCCATAAATTAGAAGACTCAAGCATATAAGTGGAAGGCTTTTTAATTTTATTGATGGAATTGGGCTTAACAGCCATTACATTCATTTTCCACATCCCATCTTTCACATAACCCTTTCCCACATACATTCCATGTTTAGACAAAACCATTTTATCAGCTTCAAAAACCATCTTGAAGCCATGTGAACTCAGCAGAGTTCCAGAAATGAGATTCTTCCGAATATCAGGCACATACAACACATTTTGCAGCTTGACTTCCTTGCCTGATGTCATTTTTAGAAACACCATCCCTTGGCCCTTGATCTCAGATGTGGCAGAGTTGCCCATATATAGCTTCTCCCCAGAATCTGACAGTACAAGTTTAACAAAAGCAGCTCCATCACAACAGACATGGCGTGTGGCCCCAGTGTCTAGCCACCACTCCTTTGGGTTGGAGTCCACCATGTTGACTTCAGAGACCACGACAGAGAGACTGTGTCTGACACTTCTTGTGTGATGGTGTCCACCACATTAGCCTCTTTCTTCTTGTTTCTCTTTGGAGGCCTACAATCTGCCGACTTGTGACCCACCTTGTCACAGTTGAAACATTTTCCTTGGAATTTCTACTTCTTTGAAATTCCACCCTTAGGCCCCAGCTTGGACCCCGACTTATTTTTCTTGTTCTTAGAGCTTTTATCATGCTCCACCACATTTGCTTTGGCAATAGACTTGTTAAAAAGCTTTTTCTCAGATCTTCTATTGTCTTCCTTAATGTGAAGTCGAACAATAAGATCTTCAACGCTCATCTCCTTACGCTTGCGCTTCAGATAGTTCTTGAAGTCATTCCACGCAGGGAGTAGCATCTCTATGATTGCAGCTACCTAGAAAGACTCACTAATTACCATTCCTTCAGCATGAATTTCATGAATGAGTAATTGCAGTTCTTGTACTTGACTAATTACAGTCTTAGAATCCACCATTCTGTAGTTCATGAACCGTCCAACTATGAACTTCTTAGCACCAGCATATTCTATTTTGTATTTATGGTCCAAAGACTCCCATACTTCTTTGGCCATTTTTTTCGGACTGTACACATTATAAAGTGCATCAATCAAGCCATTCAGAATATAATTCTTGCACAAAAAGTCAGAATGCTTTTATGCTTCAACAGCAAGCAAGGTCTGAGCATCTGTTTCATCCTCTCTAACAATAAGAGGATCCTCTTTCAAGAATCTCGCAAGATTTAGTGTTGTCAAATAGAACAACATTTTTTGTTGCCAAGTTTTAAAGTTCAGTCCATTAAATTTTTCAGGTTTTTCATTGTGGTTCACAAGAACCGTAACCGACAAAGGTTGTGTCGAGGTTGAAGCATGGACCCTAGGAGATGGCATCGGTGTCTCAGAAGTACTCCTAGTTGGAACATTCTCAGTTGGAACAACATTCATGTTATCACCCATTTCTGAAAATGGAACCAAATATTAGTTTCCTTTAAAATTAAATTAAAAAGAAACAAATTGATAACAACATAGTGTTAGACAATCTGTAATCAACAACGAAACAAATCAATTATATAACTTATAATTATATAATGTAAACAACCTGTTATAATAGAGCGTTTACAAAATGTTTATAACCTATATAATATGTAAACACATTGGAAAGAAGAAAACAAACTATTAGCATTTAAAGACAAAACTGTTATAAATAATAAACTATATATATATATATATATATATATATACTTATAATGTAAACAAATCAATTATATAGAGCGTTTACAAAATCAATTATATAACTTATAATTATATAATGTAAACAACCTGTTATAATAGAGCGTTTACAAAATGTTTATAACCTATATAATATGTAAACACATTGGAAAGAAGAAAACAAACTATTAGCATTTAAAGACAAAACTGTTATAAATAATAAACTATATATATATATATATATACACTAAATGTCTCGATTGAAAACACAACATAGCAAACTGATATAATGCAAACGTTTTTACAACGCTCATATATATACATAAACAATTAAGAAATAAAACCAGCTACATAACAAACAAAATATAAACAAAGAAACTATATAAACTGTTATATAACTCTAAACAAAAGAAACCCGTGTAGTATATAACTTATAATTAATTAATATAGAATATAACCGAAAATCATCAAAACATTAACAAAAACGTAAACATGTTATCTTATAACTCAAACTGTTATAAACTGTTGTAAAGGCAAAAACCATAAATAAGTAGAACGTAAACAAAGAGATAAATGAAACTTATAATGTATGATAAATGTTTTAAAAACAAACCTGTTATATACTTAAAAAAAACTATTATATACTCAAAACATAAACCAATGCTATATAACTGATATATAACAAAACTGCTATAACATAAAAAAAATAAAGAAACTATTACATATATTATAACAAAAACAAAAACTATTATAGCAACTGTCATATAATACAACCTTTATACATATATATACAAATATGTATATAAAACGTAAACAACTAGAAATGAAACAAAACTTTTACAGTTTATGCACATAAAAGTTAACTAATTCTTATATATGTGTATATATATACACACACACACACATAAAACAAAAACAAAAGATCAAATCAATAAAAGGCAATTTTTTTTCTTTTTTTTCCTTTTTTTTCTTTATTCAACCTGAATGATCAAATCAAAATGTTCAAACAAAACAAATGTCTATAACAGTAACAAAAGCCAACATTAGAAGCCAACCAAATTTATGGAAGTTGAAATGCAACAAAATGGTCATAACCAAATATGCAAGCAAACAAAAAATCTATAGTAAGATGAAAATGCGAGAACAAAATCATAAGATCTATTTCTCCATTTTAGTAACATGTCCATCTTCAAAACGAATATGTTTTAAGATTGTTAATTAATATATATATAGCATGTAATATGAATAATATGAACAAGCTACAATTGTAAAAAAAAAAATTAGAAAATAAAGAAAACAGATACAAAAAAAAACCTGCAATTGAAGCAACGTAACGTGGAATTAGATGGAAAATGGTCGAGGCATGTGTAGGTCACGCTTTCCTTAAAACAGATTCGTCCCCTCCGGTTGTGCACGAGGATTCGACGGACGTCTGTCTCCCAGGATACAACGACTAGCAACAGAATCTTCAGCACTATCGGATACCGTTTCCGTCGAACTTGAAACTACTTTTTCTTCTATCATCAAAAACGACTACAACAAAAACTAGATGGAACTTGAAAAACAAAGGAAAAACTCTATGACTTGGTGAGTGCAAATTCTATGTATTTGTGTGTGTCTCAAACATGTGGAGGAGAGTTCATTATATAGGCTTAGGAGAACAGACGTTACAATCCACATTATAATGATGCATTATTCAGAATTTATGTGCATAATGACACCGGTTGCAACCTCTCATTTTCCATGATAATGGTGCTCATAATCTTCCATTAAACCATTGGTTGTAACCCTCTATTTTTCATGATTATGAAGCTCATAATCACCTATTGAACCATGCATTTGGGTGTTACAACATGAGGTTTATGACCTCCAATAATCTCCACTAATAAGCATCAATTTCTCATTCACCCAATTGTCATTTTTCCAACATAACATGCTATGAAACAGCTTTTTCTTTTTGGGTGAATTTGTGTTTTATTGTTTTATACTGTTAAAAAAACCTTTGCTTGTTGTTTTACTTTTGTCCTTAAGATATAAAAGCTAGTTGGACCTTTTTCATGTTATTGTTTTTTTTTTAAAATTTATTGTTAGGTTCCGGGATATAAGCATGGCAACTTCGTTGGTCCCACCATCTTATCCAACATCAACCTTAACATGGAATGTTATAAGGTATTTTAAGTACCTTTACAAGATGGAACTCTGGTGTGTAATGTTTCTTCCGGAATTATAATCCACTTATTTTTTCGCGCGTGTGCATGGTTTTTTTTTAAGCATGTTTAAATATCAAAAAATCTATCAGAGATTGATCTCAAAAAAAAAAAAAAAATCTATGTGAGAATTATATTGCCCTCTTGTTTTGTGCAGGAGGAACTTTTGGGGCCAGTCCTCCTCTGTATGCAGGCAGCTGTTCGTCATCTCATTTAACATACGTAACGCGTGGCTTATTATATGGTATAAAAAGATTCAACGTTTTATCATTCAACACAGGCTGCAAGCATCGAGGACGCCATAGAAATCGTTAACAGAAATAAGTATGCTCAAGTTTTTATACTTGTGACAGCCATTTTTGTCTCTCTTTAAGCTTATGTCTAATTGCTGCCTCCTAACAGATACGGCAATGGAGCCTCCATATTCACAACATCCAGAATAGCAGCAAGAAAATTCCAAGCTGAGGTTGAAGTTGGGCAGGCAACTAAGAACGAAAACCAAAAATAATAAGATGTTTTGTGAATCGAGTTTGTTTTGCATTTTTACCATCTATATTGTTTATATGGAATTGTTTGTCACAGGTTGGCATAAATGTTCCTATTTCAGTCCCATTGCCCAGCTCCAGGCCATCTTTTGCCGCTGATCTCAACTTTGATGGTAGAACAAGCATATTCGATTTTACCCATTATAGCAATTATTACGAAAATGAATTGGATCTGATTCCCGAGCTTTGTGAATTTCAGGTAAGGCAGAAATTCAATTTTGACACCCAAGTTAAGACTGTTACTCAACAATGGAAGGATTTATTGAGTAATGATTTTGGGGCATCTCTGTCATTGCCAAGTTCATAGGCTAGGAAAGAAGTTCAATAATGTACAATCTCTTCCTAGTGTAAGTATCTTACCTTTACGTTTGTGATGTATATTCTACTTACATATGTAATAGATAGATGTAGATTAGGCCAGACAGATAAGATCAAGATGTGGATCTAATAGGATAATGTTATAAAATAGAACAAAATAAATCACATTGATTGATGTATAATATACTATTGTATAAGATCATCTTTTCCCTCATCTTATACTACACTCGAAAGCAATTGTCTACGGACTGTGTAGTCCAAAACTATACTTCCATTAATCTTATCTCGTTCTCGCATCGCCAGCAAAAATCAGAGAATGACTCCTATTGGTGAACAAAGATGATTTTTTGATACACATTTCTTTGATAGATATTGCAACTTCTTACTCGTCTAAACTAAATATCCATAAAAAACCAAAAATAAACCAATGAATAAACTATATTACAAAATAGGTACTTGTTCTTCACGTGCCAGTTTCCTTCTAAATTTTTAATGCGAAATATACTTGGAAAATGACATTGTTAATGGCTCTAACTTTAAATCATATGTGATAAATATAGGATTAGACTTCTTCCCTCGATCTTCGCGACCTGTGTCGAGTCAATCAAAATCGATTTGGTCAATGTTTAATAGCATAGGCGAATAATTATGGGATGAACTAGAACATTGTTGGGTCACTGGGAACTCAAGGGATTCAAGTGAATCAAGTTATTTGGTAGCGGGGATGAATTAATGGAAAGTGGATTGGATGTGAGGGAAGGGGTGAGAATAATTCTAAGTGTTAAGTGATGTTTGGTACAGTAGAAGGAAAATTTGATTTGGTAGTTAGCCGTCCGCTAGAAAAGAAATGATCCTTGTGATCATTTGGTTCAATTGAAATAAGTTCTTGAAGTATGCATTAGTGGTAGCATGTATTTAGCAGTCTCATCCATGGTGGAGCAAACCAAAAGGGGCTGGACAAACACGTTAATAATTTGGTTTGATCATCGTAAGAAATTCCTCATTCTCAAATGTTAATCATCATCAAGGCAATCTACATTCCAATTCAAACGATAAATCATTTGTTTAAGAATTTAGTAATTATTGAATAAATAAGTAATTTACCTTTTTTGGATTCCTTAAATTAGATATGTGATTTAAACCTTTTATTTTTATTTGCTGAATTTTATTAAAATATAACATAATAAATTAAAAATTTTAGCACTCATTTTATATTTATTAAAAGTATTGTAAATTGAAAAAAAAAATCTAACAAAATTTTAAAGTGTAGGGTTTTGTGATGTATTGAATAAATTTATTGTTTTCATTATGATAAAATACTTGATTTTTTAGTAAATTTATTATTTTTTAGGGGGAGTAAATTTTTTATTTAAATATGAAAATTTTCATGTAAATTCATTGTTTGTTTAATTTTTTTTTGGTTAAGTTGCCTTTTTGTTCTTGTTAGTATGAAATAAATATAGGATTATTGAGTTAATAAATTATGGGGATTTGGGGTAAATAACCCTTTTAAGCTTTTTTTAAGCTAATGTCAACTTTTTAAAAATTATAGAAATGGCTGTTTTGTTCATCAATAATGAATTGATGTTAATGAGTATATCAGTAATAAGTTGATGTATATGATGTTTTGATTTCTAGTTTATCATTGATTAACTTGGTAATTTACTTACTCAATTATTTACTGTTTTGTCAATAATAAATCATTAATAGGCCAATGGTAAATTGATTTATTAGTTATAAACTATAATTAATCAGTAATGTACTAATGTTAATCAATGATGTCCACAATGATAAACTGGTGTCTATAAATGATGTACTACTATCAAAAAAAGTTATTTTTCTAATTTCAAAAAGTATGAAAATTTCCTTAATTTTGGTAACGTTCAACCATTTTCTTAAAAATGTGCCCAACATTTGCCTAATTTTCTCAAGAATAAGCCATAACATACAAAACCCCTGCCAATTTGAACATGTTAAGAGATCATTTGGAAATATAGTTGAAACTGTAAGTTAGAATTATAGCATGTAAGATCTTGACACTATAAACACACTATTGATGACCTTGGACGGCACAACACCACATGCGGTTGCACATGGTAGTCGAAATGCCTGCCTCGCCTCTTGGTGGTTTGGTTCGCTTGAACTTCCAAGAGAATAGAATGCCTTGGAGTAAGGGGACACCGATATGAAACCTGGCAAGAGCACCCCAATGCTCAAATTAGATAATTGATTAAGGTGAGTTTAGGTGGAGAGACATGGTTTAGACAAGAGAGGCCGCTTACCTTTGAGGTGGAATTAATTCTCCTTTTTATAGTGTTTGGTTTGGATTGGTGTAGGGCGGTTTGCCTGGTGACCTAAGTACATAGTTCTATAGCATCTAAGTAGTTGATGACAAGTGTCGTGATCTCCTTATAAAGAGGGTTGCCCAACAAAGGGCAAAGATGACGCCACATGGTGGTCATTAGGCATTATTCACTCTTGTGTATGGAAGTGTTAATGTGCCTGTAGGGACGACTGGTCAGGGTCCGACCAACTTGTCAATTCCATAGAAGTTCTTGCCATGGTTGCTCTAGCCTAGTCAAGCATATCTTGCTTGGAAAATAGTGGTGGTCGAAGAGGAGACAATAAAGATTGTCGCCTGAGACACAAAGAGTGTTCGGCTCATAGTCTAAAATATATGAGAGTTTTATATCATAGACAGCTAAAACCATAAGTTCTAATTAGGTTGCTGAAAAAACAATGCCTCCACATTTGTCAAAGTTCACTTCTCTCCTAATATCAACCGCAGATCATACACCTCTCCTCGTCATAACACCTGTCCCGGTCATCTGACGGGCAGAATTGGCTTTCAACTCTCAATTAAATACCCTTGAAAAGCAGTAGACCAACACAACTAGATATAAAAGGGCGCTGACACTAAGTGGAACTTAAAAAATTATCACATTCAGCGAAAGCTGCCAAGTACAAAGAATGTCGCAGTTCTCGATTCAACGAGGTAATGATAATATTGACGAATCTCTGGCTTTCCATGAAAATCTAAAACTATGAAACTTATAAGATTCGATCTGATTTTCATTCTGATTGTTTTGTTTGGTTGGGGAAGCCTCCGCAGTGAGGAGCTTGAAGGCTTTGAGGCCTCAGATCTTTGGCTTGAGGAGCTGTGGCTTTTCTACAGCCGCCGAGCCCTCTAAAAAGCACCCTAATCCTCTGGTAATCTTTTTGTTTGTTTGTTTCCTGAGAAAGTTGTTTATGAAGGAAATTACACGGCGCATGCAGTTTTGGATGTTTATGAATTTACTGTTTTGTAACTTCGGGGTGACGAAATGTTGAATTTATCTCTCTCTCTCTCTCTCTCTCTCTCTCTCTCTGTGTGTGTGTGTGTGTGTACACGCTTTCGTTTGGCTGCTAAGAAAGTGTGAGAAAAATGAATGGAATTTTGAAATTGACTGGTGATGTGTAATTTGACTTTTAACTTGATTACTCGAATTCATCAACATCCACAGATTTTTGTTTCTTAATGAGTGGATTTGTTTAGGTTAAACATGAATTTACATGCCAAACGTATTGCCTGTGTGTTTAATTGATGCAATTTATATCAAGTTTATTCTTATTGAGGGTTTATTTTTAGCAGAGGGTTCCGAATCTTATAGGCGGTAATTTCGTTGATTCGCAATCATCGGCCTTCATTGATGTCGTTAACCCTGTAAGTGAATAAGATGCTGCAACCCTTTTATTTTTCTTTCAAATTGAGCTTGAAGAAGTCCTTCCTGTATCAAGAGTTTTTTTTTTGGGAAATTTTGAAATAGGCAACCCAAGAAGTCGTTTCACAAGTCCCTTTGACCACAAATGAAGAGTTTAAAGCTGCGGTATCTGCAGCAAAGCAAGCATTTCCTTCATGGCGTAATACGCCAGTGACAACCCGTCAACGGATAATGTTCAAGCTTCAAGAGCTTATTCGCAGAGACATTGTAAGTATAAGAAATTTCAAGCGAAATTTTGGCTTTTGCAATTCCATGACTGCAGATCCCATGCGGGGCCTACATGAATTCACTGCTGTGATTGAATGGTTGTAACAAGCTGAGAACAGTCCCAACAAGTGTTTAAGGAGTTTGTACTTTGATATTTTCCTTTCTTAGGTGAAAATTTTCAAATGTAATGGATTGAGTAACTGAAATCAGTCTGCTATTGATTCAGGGTAAGATTGCTGTAAATATTACAACAGAACAGGGAAAGACACTGAAAGATGCACATGGAGATGTTTTTCGTGGGCTAGGTTTGTGTCTGTACTTTGTTGTTTTGATCAGCTTTTATACCATGATCGTGGCAGAGCTAATTAGTGATGATTGAAGGCTGTGAAATTTTGATGGTTTTTACATTTAGAGGTGGTGGAACATGCTTGTGGTATGGCAACTCTGCAGATGGGGGAGTATGTCTCCAATGTATCCAATGGAATCGACACATACAGTGTTAGGGAGCCACTTGGTGTCTGTGCTGGGATTTGTCCCTTTAACTTTCCAGCAATGATTCCATTATGGGTAAGCCTGCTAAATTTCCCCCTTGATATTAGTTGCCTTCTGCAAGATATAACTGATTGTTTAAAGGCTTAGACATTTCAATACTGTTAACCTGCATGAGGCTAACACTCTTTGTTTCTTTAGATTTACGATAACTGTTAAGCTCTACAAGTGTTGTCTTCTGACAAGATGAGAATTTTTTGTTAGTGTTGGCATGAGAATTTTTCCTCATTTGTCCAATGAATTAAGTTATAAAATCTAGTATTTTTGCTTCTTAATCTTAATGCAGATGTTCCCAGTTGCCGTTACATGTGGAAATACATTTGTTTTAAAGCCATCAGAAAAAGATCCAGGTGATTATCTTTAGACTATGATGTATATAGGCTTCTAGAGTACTGTCCCTAAACAGTAAATAATCTATTTCTTCTTTGGAAAGCGTATTTATGAGGATTTATTGGAAACATCTCTTTGTTTGGAAGTCTATGCTTTATGAAAGTTACCAAGTTCCTTAAAGAAAGTTCTAGGCTTGCCCGGTCTGAGAAAGATGAGAGACAAGACTTAAACATACATAACCATTGGTCTCAATATTTATTTAGAGTCAGGTATTTTGGTGGGTAGACAGGGACAGTCCTCTCTGGCACCTTATTTTATGTTATTATATACCATATGTGAAGCGAGAAATTCATTTGTACTTCCACGTAATTTGATGTTCCTGTACAAATGAAATCATAAACAACATCCCTCGATTGTGATCCCCACATTGCAACTTGTTTCTATTATCCTTATGGCTCATTGCATATATGATGCCTCTTATTTTATGGATAGTGTTCAATCTGATTGATATTTTCTTAACATTTTTGTATAACCATTGCATGCAACAAGTTGCAACTTGCGAATATCCTTGCTTTTACTTGAAACTAATTGGACCTTGTGTTGTTTCTCCAGGGGCTTCAATAATACTTGCAGAGTTGGCAATGGAAGCTGGTTTGCCTAAGGGTGTCTTGAATATTGTTCATGGCACAAATGTATGCTTGAAGTTCAAGTGCTTTTTCCTCCCCCAACATACGTCATGAACTTCATTTGTTTTTACTAGACATTCATAACTTATGTGAAATCTCTTGTTGATCTTTATTTATGGTACGGAAAACATTAGCAATGAATCTGGAAGATGCTAGATATTGCAGTTGATGAAAACTGTTGGTGCTATACTCAATGTTTTTATTGCACAATCTTTTTGCACCTTGAACTATTCCCACGAAGAGACCCAATGCTTAATTTTAGTATAGAGAAGATTTAGAACTATTTCCGCTTTTACCAAGATGGGAAAAGGGTTAGTGGACTTGAGATTCTACCTTCTCTTGTGTTGTAGATTATGAACTGAAAGATAAAATACTGACTTAGTGTCAATATGTTTCCTCTTTTATGGGTCTTGGCCTTCTATTATTTTTTATATTTGTTCCTATGCTTTAGCGATTGTTCTAAGGATGCTACGTCTGATGTTTTTAGTAGTCTGACATTTGTAAATGTATTACCCTGGTATTGGCATCCTTATGACTATCACTTTGTGCAGGATATTGTCAATGCAATTTGTGATGATGACGATATCAAAGCCGTATCTTTTGTAGGTTCCAATAATGTAAGTATCACAACGCATTTCTTCAATTCTTTTCTTTTCTTTTGTCTTTTTCTTTTTGGTTAAAGAAGACCTTCCTTAATATAAATTTTAGCAATTTAAAGTAGATTCTTTGGTTTTATGTATACAGGGACTAAGCCTTCGGCAATCCCAATTTTTCGGATTTAGTTAGGAGTTCGGCTCCTCTTTTATAGACCTTGTTGCTTTTTTTTTTTTTTTTGAGGAAATCTCTTCCTTGCTTTTGTATTCTTTGATCTTCTATCATCATTAGCAAAGTTCATTTCTTGTTCCAAATAATATGTATGTAGAAATTCTGACTACTTCTTCTATGCGAATAATAAAAGTAGATTGATAACTATATATATAATTTGTCAAGTGATGCATCTGTCTATCTGGATTTGAGTGTATATACGATAATTAGGCATAAAACTAGCTGTGGTTGTCTTGGATCACAATATCGACTTCATGTGTCCGTGTGTGACATAAGATGAAAAATGGTCTCTATGTGAAATTTTTTTTTTTTTCAATTACATTGGCATATCTTTCAGTTAAAAATGGGAACCATGTTGGAATCTTGGAGAATAAAGTGTTATTGCAGGCTAAGCCTGTTAGCAAGTCCATACGCACCTCAACATCAAGGTATTGAGTCCAATTTCCCCCACCCCCAAAGTTTAGAAAAGCCTATGCCTTGTTTCTCTTTGCATAAGTTCTATTTCATTTCGTTGTTTCTTAGAAGGCCTTGTCCCCTTTCAAAATAGAAGGGAGTTGGCGGCTAATCCGTACAAAAACTTGTTGGTATTTTATTGTTACTCCACCAAAAACTGAGCTGTATCATATGTTAGTAGCAGAATTGTTTGTGCTTAATTGACACTGCCATATGCTCAATGGTTTTGACAGCAGTTTCTAATGGATGTGTTTTTCTCTATTGCATCCTATGCTTACATTTTATTTACATTGTTGAAAGGCTGGCATGCATATATATGCAAGGGCAGCAGCTAAAGGGAAACGTGTCCAGGTAAGTCAACTTCGGCTCCTTAGGAAAAAGCATAAATAGTCTTTTTTTACTTGCCCTTGTGATGGTTGAAGTGATCCAAGTTCCTTCCTTCCTTCAGTCCAATATGGGGGCCAAGAACCATGCGATTGTGATGCCTGATGCAAGCGAGGATGCTACTTTGAATGCCCTTGTTGCTGCTGGATTTGGTGCGGCAGGCCAGAGGTGCATGGCACTCAGCACAGTTGTTTTTGTTGGAGGTGCAAAGTCATGGTACGACAATTTTTATCCAATGATTTTTCAATTTCATTCAGGTTTTTGCCTTCACTTTGAGCACAAAAGGTGACTTTTATATTTGGCAACAAACAAGTTATTATATTTCTTTAAGATTGATAACTTTTAACGGCTGATAGATTCTAATTGAAATCATTTCAATCTTCCATACGCATGAAACTGGAACATTGAAAGCTCTACAGAACAGTGCAATGGAACTGTAAAATTATCAATGTGATGTAGGTGCTTTTTAGAAATTGATTCTAATCATTGTTCAGAACAGGGATCTGTCATAATAATTTTTTGTTTTACAGGGAGAACAAACTAGTCGAGCGTGCCAAAGCTCTCAAAGTCAATGCAGGATCTGAACCTGATGCAGACCTTGGTCCAGTAATTAGCAAACAGGTCTTCACAGTGTTTCTCTCTTTATCTTATTCTGACCTAGACTATACTACATAATTGTACACTAGGATGATGAAATTGCAGGCTTTCACACTTTATAGTTGATTGATTTTGAATCCAATAACCAAGTAACTTTTAGTTGTATATACAACCAACTCTTTTGCACTACCTGCCTGTTCCATTCTTGAGTTTTTCTTTTTATATTTTTTTTTCCTTGCATTCACAGGCCAAGGAACGAATATGTAGATTAATTCAGAGTGGTGCTGATAGTGGTGCTAGGCTACTGCTTGACGGCAGAAATGTTGTGGTATCTCTCTTTCATTATCTCATATTTCCAGCGGTAGATACCTCCTTATGATTTAATCACATTTTATGTTTAGTAGATGAGCTGTTTCACAAAAGGGCATGATAGGGGAAACATAAAAACAAATAATGACTGAATGAACTCATCGGTAACTCTTTATATAAATCTAATAGATATGTGATTGTCATGTTGTCATAATTGCTGGAAAATAAAAGTATTCTTTCTTCTTTTTCTTTTGTTAATTTTATATTTTCACATATGGAACTATGAAATTCACTCATGTGACAAGCCAATGGCCTTGAAGACATGAAATTCAACAATGATTTCATTTATGGTTGACAAATAGGTCCCAGGCTATGAGCAAGGAAATTTTATTGGTCCCACTATCTTATCAAATGTCGCAGCAGACATGGAGTGCTACAAGGTAATATCTTTGTGATCGCCTTTTCCTTTTATTCAGGAAAATAACTTATGGCATCTAAAGAATTCAAACATAATGAAATATAACTTTCCTTGTACTGAAACCTCCATTGTTCTTCACGGTCAAAGTTGAGTTCTCTTCTTTTTGCATAAGTTGCTTAAATGGACCAAGTATGTTCGAAAAATTGATGCCATTCCCTTGTCTTGTTTTTGTAGGAGGAGATTTTTGGGCCTGTTCTTCTTTGCTTGGAGGTCTGTTCGCTACTCTATTTTATGGCTTTCTTCTAATCACATTTCTTGTAGTTTGTAGGAACTAACTCATCTGTTATTTTTTATGCCAGGCTGACAGCTTAGAAGAGGCCATAAACATCGTAAACAAAAACAAGTAGTTCCTTTCTCAATTGTCTTATTACTAAAAAATGATTCTTCTATTGTAACCGTATACATTTTTTTTACTCAAATTAAGTTTGTGGATAGATACGGCAATGGAGCTTCTATATTCACCACATCTGGTGTCACTGCAAGGAAATTTCAGACTGAGATAGAGGCTGGGCAGGTAAAACAACCATCTCTACGTGTTTAACACGTACCACCATTTTTTTTTTTTTTTTTGCGGTTGACCATTGGCATTTCTGGGAAGAAATAAATGTTCAATGCGGACTCGATAATGAGTTTTACAAACACAAACGTTTTGACAAAATTCTCCAGTCTACTCTGCTTTCTTGGAACTAAAGTTAGTTTATGTTTGATTTGACTACAACTTTTAATCGGTCTCTTAACTCATATTTGGGTTCTTAGGTCGGCATTAATGTTCCTATTCCAGTTCCGTTGCCCTTTTTCTCATTCACTGGTTCTAAGGCATCTTTTGCAGGAGATCTGAACTTCTATGGTAAGCAAAATTATTCAGAAACATCTCTTTTATTCAATTTGTGGTTTAAACATTTTCAAGGCAGTGGTCCTTTTTTCCTCTCCTTCTGGTTGATATTAATTGTATAATGCTGCTTCTTAGGATGAAATTATTTTGATTCTGACAGTTATGTTGTGCTATCTTCTTCAGGAAAAGCAGGAGTCAACTTCTTTACACAGATCAAAACAGTAACTCAGCAATGGAAGGACTTGCCCAGTGGCAGTGGTGCAAACCTAGCAATGCCAACTTCTCAGAAGGCATAATTTCCTTTCTGAAATGATCTGTTCTTGTGACTGGTCTAAACTGCACTTTCTCCCACCCAAGAAAATAAAAGAAAATAAAAGAAAAGAAAAAAACACTCAATAAAAGGGCATTTTGCCATTACCTCTGTAAATTAATCTAGATGAAGCGGATGTTTACTCTAGAAAAATTACTGGATGATGGAAATAGAAAATGATATCTTAACGTTGTAACATAACATGCGAAACACACTAGCGGACTGAATAGAGAGAAATTAGTGTAGATTCAAAGCTTAAAGGTTCAAAACCATACTAATTCAAACCCGTAAACTAACCAAACCTTAAAAGGGGCAAAAAAAAAAAAAAAAAAAAAAAAAAAAAGATTCCGGGGGGGTGGGGGGGAATATTTAAATGTTGATAGTGAGGGGGGAAGAAAGTCCCAGGTAGGTAATAGACATGCATGCTAACTATTACCAGGCCAGGGTCTACGCTCTAGTTAATAATCGAGTTGACCCAAGTGCATTCCGCCCACAATCTATTAAGATGGGGTGCCGTACAATCCAATGACTTTCTAGGTTCTGAATTTTAGGCCTTACATTTGTGCGTCTTGTTCGGTGCTCATTTTGTTTTTCCTTCTACTCCGGTATTGACATCGTCGGGAACTGCTTTTTGTTTCCACCTCCTCTGTCTTCTTCAGTCTTGAGCTGACCAGTTGCTGTGTTTTTCTGTTTCAATGCATCACTATTTGCTGGCTTCTTAACCGGCTTACTTGATTTCTTCGGAATCGGAGCTGGGACAATCTTGAGCAAAGACGTCATGTTGTTTGCTTTGAGTGCCTCGAAGGCAGCCTTGTGTTTCTTCCCTTTGAGGTGGGAAATCTTGTTTCTCTCACATCGAGTCGTGACGTTACATATAGGGCAGTTCCACTCCTGGACTTCACTAGAAGTAGTTGTACTTGTCTCTGGAGGTCTGTTCTCAGTATGAATGAGATCAGGCTCAGTTTGGCTTACCTGAAAATACTTGGGAAAGGAAAGGATAAAGCATAAAATAAGCAAGGAGGTGACATCAAAGAAAGGCAAAACAAGTACTAGTTTAACAAAAACATCTTATGTGAGAAAACAACAAGGAATAATGGCAATGAGCAGGAATTTAAAAGTAGAACGTGGGAGAGAGATAAGTGGATAGCAAGCAAGAATGGGGAAAGAAAAAAACTAGAAATTTAATGGAAGCATTAACGAAGAAACTTGTATGTAAACTATAGCACATGTTATGGCATGTGCCATTTCAGATTATGAATTTTCACTTTGGTTTTATTCTCAAATTACTCTCCGAGAAAACTCGAGTATTACTTGCTTAACTTATGCAACTTCCTTCTTCTTTATGACCCTGACAGCTCTGATTTCTTTGTCTGCAACATTAAAACTACTACTGGAGTTTGACTATAATAACAGAAATATGGTAAATTTAGCTCCTCAAGAGGACAAATGAATTATCAAGATCATAATATAACCTTTACATTCAGATCCTTCCATCTCAGCAAAATGTGTTTTTTACCTTAGAAGCAATGAGTTTCTCCAGAGCGTCAAGTCCATTCTCTCCTACGTAAGTCTCCATCTCAGCTAGAATCTTTTCACTCACAATCAGAGACTCTTTTCTGTTTTTGAACCCGTTGATGAGAAACTGAGGTTTGATGCAGATGCATGGCCAAATAAGGTGTTTATAGACATAAAAAGCCCCATCAAAGTAAGGTATCACCAGCCAGCAAACAACCGTTAGCTTTATGCATGCCCAAAATGGAAACCTGAAACTGGAAAGCACATCAATTTTTTGTTTAATTTCTTATAAGAACACAATAAAGTCTTAGAGAACAAATTTTATAGACTCAGCAAGTCTATAACTTTTACTAATTAGTCAACTAGCCAACATCTTCAATTAGTTAGAATATCATTTAACAGTGATGATCATTGTAAGATTCAGAGAAACCTTGCATTCATATGTATCATGAGAATAATTAACTTGCACTAAAAATTATTCACTGAGGAAAAAAAAAGAGAGCATATTTCATGTCTCATCTCAAATGAGTTTGTATATTGTTTGAAAGCTATAACACAACCACCTTGTCAAGTAGCTTCCAAATAATTCTAAGAATTGCCGATTCTTTACACACACATATACAAGGCGGGATCGAACTCGCTACCACTCCAAAACCCCACCCCACTCAAATCCCCATTGTCACTAAACTGATACAATTAATATTGTAGAAGTGCTTCAATCAAACAAAATCTTTTGAATTATTTCGTCGGCGCTCATAGTACATCGAAGCTGATCAACTTCTCATAATAATCATATCATTGAATGTTTAAATTTCTTCCGGTAGAGGAGTCCAACATTTCATTCGCATATTGCCTTTTTGTTTACTGTATACTTACTTCAAACTAATAGGAAGAGTAACCAGAAACAACATCAATTAAAATCAATATAAATGTTGATTTTAATTCAAATAATATCCCTCAGCTTATGCCTTTGCCAAGTGAAGTTCAAATAATCTTAGAAAGTAGAGTGAAAAATTACCATTTGAGAAGGCTTTCTAAAGCAAGCTCAAGGAGCAGAATCAAAGAGAGGATGACCCAATAAGCATTCAACTTTTGTGTTTCTGGAAAGGAATTGATGTCAATTGCCCTTACAGAAGCACACCTGATTAAAGAAAATAATCATTAAAAAAAAAAAAGGCAAGCATTCCTCACCAAAATACCATAAACTATTGAAAGCAAATATAACGTGAGAAAAACAAATCAACAAAATAAAACGTATTTTATCTTCAACATCATCAGGGCCATTTTCGTGATGCTAAGTAATATGTATTATGGCTATTTTTTGTCTCCTGATTGGACAGCAGATAGAAATATATGCAAGAGTATATATGTAAATAAAGATCATAAGTAAAAATCGAAGCATAAAAAAAAAAGTTCAAAAAAAAAAAAAAAGGTTACAGGAATAGTGGAACTTTAACAAAGTATTAAGAAAACTTATGTGCTGAAGAGAGAGAGGCTTACAGAGGAAAAACTAAGGCAAGTAGAGGCCTGCATGTAAACCAGAAACAAAACGAGAAAGAAAAAAAAAAAAAAGAGGAGATTAATTAAATGCTTAAAACTAGACAGAAATACATCTTCAATCTCACTCACGGTCAAATTGACTAATCTATTGGAAAATTCACTACTGCTATAAGACGTTAAATGAAACTGAAATAAAGATGACCAACAGAAATAAAAAATAGATGTAGATACATATATTTACACACACACACATAGGGGGAAAAATAAATAAATTCATGAATCATGCACACAAAAATTTTAAACTGAAACGAAGTAGTGTTTTTTTTTTTTTTTTTTGGTTTCCTGGTGAGAAAATGCATACCATGCCAGAATATCTAAGAAATACTTGACGGCAAATTGAAGGAAAGCGAGGAGACCCATGTTGCAGGTTCAACTTCTAATTTATGTTCGGTTTTTAGGACCTTTTAGATGTCAAAGAAATGCAAATAATGAAGCGTGAACGTCGGAGCAGGAACCATGAGAAGACCATATGACCATAAACAGAAGTGAACTTGACCAAGAAAAGATCCTTAAAAAGCAGCTTAGAGCATCTACAATTACATGCCAACGGTAAAGTTGGCATTTAAGTGTAAGCAAACACTTTTGAATGCAATACTAATTTTGATGTTAAGTTTGTTGGTATTGTCTCGAAATTTAGCATACAATAAATTTAATATTTGATGTTGAAAAAAATAGTACGCAGCGGAATTTTAAAAATTTTACATTAGAGTAATTTTCAAAACACAAGTTTGACATGTTATATGCATAAATTAACTAGATCTTACTAACCTTTGTGTGTCGAAGAACCCACGCAAAACGTGAAGAGAAGTAACGTTCCAGAAGAGCCTCAACCAACTGGTCTTCTTTGCTATTTTCTATCCACGACCGGAGTAAGTGTGGGCTCACACGTACAGCTCTTCCACTAGGTGACTCTCCTTCCAATCAATCAAGAGAACCCAAAGCAAGTGTTCGTGATTTGTAAATAAAAGCTCTGAGGGAGTTTTCAGATTCTTACTAGCAGAGTATCACTCTTAATCTCTCAATTGATCTTTGTAACTCTTAAGACTTACTAGAGATTGGTCCTAGGGTCAGTCCTTATCAGATTAGGTCTCAAAAACTCGAAACAGAATCAAGTTCGGATCAATATCTGATAAGATCCGCGTAGAAACGCGTGATCTTATCCTTCACTGATCGGCAGGCCGAACATGTCCCATCAGCAGGCCGAGCACGTCCATCAGCAGGCCGAACTACTGAATAAAAATCTTGCGAATCTTTTATTTTTCACCTGAGATTCTATAGGATAAAGTCTCAGTTTTAATTCAAATAACCCAATAGAGAAGTTATCTGATCAAAACAACTTTATCTAGATAATCTCTAAGAAAATAAATCAATTCCCAATAATTCTACAAGTTTATCTTGATCTAATTTATCTAAAATTAAATCAACCGATAAACAGACAAGAATTGTCCAATCTTTATAATTCAACAAGTTTATCTTGAATTAATTTTTATCACAAAATTAATTCAACTAATAAACAAACATGAATTATTTGATTCTTTCAAATTTCAACCAATCTAATAAATCCGACATAAGTTACCAATAATTGGAAAAGCACGTCGTGTCGTTATAGGATGTTGTGAGCTAGCAAAGGGGACCAAATGGACCTATATAGTTCAAGCTCTCGATAATTACGAAACCAATATCCCAGATATACATTTCATAATTATCAACTCCAACGCTACTCCACTAAAAGCTTGGAGCTGTACTCTTGAACTACATAGAATTACGAAGCCGTATAGCTAAGTCTCCATGACATATCATAGTGTATCGTATCCCCATATGATAATCTATAATCGGCTTAAGGAAAAGTTCTGTCTTACGTTCCCGATTATTTTTATCTTACGTTTCATTATCTCACCATCAAAAACTTACTATCCAAAGATAGTACACCATTCAGTCACACCTATGTATTCAAATGGTTGAGCGCTTCAGTTTTTTAATTACAGGATAATGCATATAAGAGGATATCATTACTCCTAAAGAGGAGCTATGGATTTCATATCTATGAATAACAGGTCTACGCTATCAAGAGTCATGCCTCCAACGTACCATCATGCATACCATTATTTAGATGTGGGTGTCACCCTTTGGAACATCAAAAGACACAAGTCAAGACAACGAGCCCACTATGCATCTCAAGATTAAGATACAATACAAATGATTATCTAAAGTGAATCGATTTGCCGAGATAGAATTATTAATCTAAATCAATTCACTTTATGTCCCGATCAAACATATCGTCACCTATAACAACGTGCCAATGTTTTTATTCACGGAGTACACCTCCGATAGTCAAGACAAACCATCTCTCAAAAGTGATATAAACAATATAACAATCTTTGCATGAATAAAGTGCCCAACTTTATTCCCTCGATTGCGAATCGTATGATTTAGACCATCACCTTAAGAATCATGTCTTCCGCATAATCTGTCCATCTTATGCCTAATTCTTAAGGTTTAGATTGACAGTCTCAGACTTTTGTTTGCTTAACATACATTCAACAACGATGAACATAAAGAGGACAAGATTTAGTATATTAATAATGAATAAATTCTTTATTGATAAAAATGTCTCCAAAAACTTATTACATTTTTACTCCTTAGAGCATCTACAATTACATGCCAACGGTAAAGTTGGCATTTAAGTGTAAACAAACACTTTTGAATGCAATATTAATTTTGATGATAAATTTGTTGGTATTGTCTCGAAATTTAGCATACAATAAATTTAATATTTGATTCCTATTGATTGATAATTATGACAAAAGTTTATTTTAATTATTTTTAATATCAAAAGTTTATTTTAACAAGTTTTAAGATTTAATAATTATGACAAATATCATATTTTAAATAATATTATATATTGAAGTATAGATTAAAATTATATGTATCAAATATTTTATTTTTATATTTTTTGATGATAAATATAACAATAGCGTTGAGATTTATATGGAAGATGCTTTGGTACAAAGTCAAGCTGCCCCTTATTTTTACCTACTATTAGTGGAGACGAAAACACGTGCTTTTATTTCTAACTCCCAATTAATCCTGAAGCTGATTTTTCCAATAACAAAATTTCATGACGCAGTGCCTTATTAGTTGGCATGAAGTATGGTTCCGAGATACCTAAAATTAACACTCAAAATGAGAGAAATAATAACATTTAGCACATTTAGTATTGCGTCAATATTCATGCGTCATCCTATATAATGTAATTTTATCGTTTGGTTTTGTTTTTAAAATTTTTAGAAATATTTTCGCATATTTTTTGAGACAAATTTTAAAAATACTCTCAGTACAATTCTCAAAAAATTTTTATTTTTTAAAACACCTATTTTGAAAATAATACCAAACTAAGAACTTGTATAAGATAATCTTGATTATTTGCAGCCTTAAAATAATAATACAATATGAGTACTTTACCTTGGGTAATTAAATAGAGTATTAAAAAATAATAATAATAATAATAAAATAGACAATGCAATTATATAAATACATATTTAGCATATACTTATCAAGATTACAGCTCACTATAACTTCAGTTATTTTTGGATTCACGTAGAAAGTGCTTTATGGTTTTGTCGCCAAAACTATCTTAAAAAAATGTTATTCATATACGTAAAAATGAGGGGACAATTTTTGAAAACTTAGGAGCAAAATATAATTAGTGGTTAACATATAATTTTTACAAATTTGAGGCCCAAATATAATTTACTAAAAATTTTGGGAAAAATATAAAATTTATTTACTTTTTGTTTAAAAAAGTACGACAAAATATCAATACCAAACGCTTTTTTTTTCTTTTGTTTTTAAAAATAAGGAACAAATGTTAGTTACCAAGATAATTAAACAAAGAACAAAAAAGAAAACTGTTACCCACCAAGTCTACAGTAATTAAAAAAATAACTATTATATCTTTTTAACCCTTCATTCTTTTTGAGTCAATTTGGTGGTTTTTTTTTTTCTTTTAATTTATATCATTTTTCTTAGTCAAAAAGACTAAAATATCTTTAAATGACACTTATTTACTTTATCTTGACACAAATACTTATGATTAATTATGTTTTGTACTTTTTTAAAGTGAATGCTTTGAACTTTTTTTATTAAAATAAAAATGGTAAATTTAAAAACAACGCCACATAAGGAATATTTCTCAAATTAACTGATCCTTTTTTGCAAACAAGATAAACAAATTAATATGATTTTCTTGATCGTTCACATTTCTCGTTCATCTGACTCTTTTCATTCTTCTACTTCCATTCCTCCAATCTTCTACTCTCCGTTCCTCCAACAAATTGGAGTGTTATTTACTTGTTCCTCTTTTTAGCCTTCAAGTTTAGTGACTAGCATTACTCAAACGAAAACACAAAATGGAGGAGAAAAAGCCCTTTTTTTACTACGGAAACCGTCCTTTTTCCTCACCGGTGGAGCATTCTTTAGACAACCCTTCGATCAAAATCGGTTGGTTGAGTTTTCCATGCCATTTCTATGTTACTTTTTGGATTGCACACACCTGATCAAAGGTCTCAATGTCATGGGTCCCACGGGCTAATTAAAGGCGTCAATGCAGGAGTGCCATCAATTTTAAGTAAAGCTGAGGGCACCTTTCCCCACATAGCTAGCGCTTTACGTGGCTACCCACATGGTCGCCACTTAGGCATAATGTGGAGTGTGATGAGTACTACGGTAAGACCATAAAATACTTTAAAAAATTTGTTTATCTTCTTTCATCTCCTACTTGACACCGAAATTAAATCCAATTGTTTGGATTTTACGCTTCAAGGCTTCTTTTTTGTTTTCTATTTTCTTTTTTATAATTCAAATATTAACAAGATTTTCATTCTTATTTTTCTTTAATTGCTTAATTTTTTCTCTACAACCATTGCCGCCTTTCTCTCCTCAAAAAAAGTGAGTACATTTTTTTGGGAAAGTTTCAAACTTATATGTTGTAGATGGGTATTTTAGATTTTATCCTGCATTAAAACAAGAACGAGATCCCTTTAAAAAAAAAAAAGAATGAGATCAAAAAATTTAGGCCCATCAGAATGAGTGGGGAAAGAAAAAAGTTCGAAGTAAAAGAAATGAATCTTTCTGCAAGTTGGGAAAATTTCTCTGTTCTTTTTAAAATCTCTACTACATAAATATAATATTTAAGAAAAATTTTCAGGTCTAAAGGGACTATAACAAAGCCATGCGCAAACCCAAACAGAAACGTTGAAAGAAAAAAAACAAGTGGGAGGCGACATGGACACTGAAGCTTCCCACACCATACGCCGCTTTGTCAGATGAGATGAGTGCCTAAATCTTGCCGGAGATCGTCAAAAAGCAGCGGCCATCAAGCCTCTGCCGTCCAGCCATTTGGTAAGACGGGGCTAGTGAGGTCGACCGACGCGCAAGGCGTGTTGCACACACTGGCCATGCAAAGGCCCACGTTACTCCCACTGACCCACGCAAGCATCTCCACAGGCAAAAAATAATGTGGGACCCACCATTAATTTGATGGTTTGATCAGGTAGACCACATCCATATTAAGCCCAAGTACTTCCTCAACCATCTACCAATCATATAAAGGTCAAACTAAAAAGTATGGTGCCCCCCGGTGGCCAAAAACCATGGTTTCCATAGCAGAAATGCGCTTCTTTTATATTATTGATCAAATTATTATTCTTTTCGGAAAAAGAAAGCTTGAAGTTTGTCTCCCTCCCCTTTTTTTTTTTTTTTGGATGGAAAGCTTAGAGTGTCTCTTGGCGCCTACTTGCTTCTAGATTTTGGAACAATGCCTTTAATCTTAAACCAGCCTTTCCTTCTCTCCTCCTCCTTGCAGTAATTTTATGCGACCTACTTTTTAGCCAACAGTTTAACCTGATTCAAGTGCTTTTGCCCTCTAAGATGATCTTCCATGTTACCCTTCCCAGTGCATCTTATGTTACAAACACTGCACCACAGAGGTAAATCCTTCATTGCAACTTTTACGTTCTTTTGTTCTTTGCATTTTGTTCGTGCCCCTTTTCGTCACGCTTTATGCCACTTTTCTGATTCACCTCGCCATTGGATAGACCCGTTTTCGTCTCTTCATTACGTTCATTAGATTTGCTAGTACTTGAAGCCGGAACAACGTTCTTTGCCTTGCCTTCAAGCCTTTCACCCGAGATTACTCTAGCTTTCAAACCAGGAAAAAGGTTTCCTGGCAGTGGCTCAACAGTGGACTGACCAGATATCTTCGGAATGTGAGAGAAGACAACCTTGGGAATTACTGTCTGGTTATTTGAACCCATTCCTGAATCCTCCTCAGCTGGACGATCGCTTTTCTTCGGACTGTAAGATGGGAGAACCTGAGGAAAAACTGGCTGGTTCTTTGCTTCCACTTCCTCGTTCATTGTAACCATGTGTTTTTTACTTCGAAGGTGGGAAACAAAATCCTCCGCGCTTTGAGTTGTTACTTGGCATATAGCACAAGTCCATTCTTTTTGTACTAGTTTAGAAATAGGAGTCTGAACTTCAGAAACTTTTTCTCTAGGTTCAGTAGGTTCAGTAAGTAAAGAAGTTCTATTCTTACCTGGAGTGAGTTCGGGCTCCATACTACTAACCTGCAAATGAATTGCAAAAGGAGATTCAGGATGGTCAATTTTTGGTTTTATTGTTTTTATCGTGATTGTTAAAAAGCATATAGCAATAAAGAGAGAGATAAAAAATACCAGTGAAGCAATTGTTATGTCACAAATCTTAATCCCACTTTTAACCGTGTCACTTTAGCTATGTTTCCTAAAAATAAGCAAGAACATCTGATCCTCTTCTCAAGTTCAAATGAACATGTTGGCTATATCCAATTGCCACATTCCACTAATTAACCAAGCAAATGTGTTCCTAAACTGTATAAATCTGTCCTTTCCAATTATATAACGTGTCATTTTTCTTAATCTCTCTCTCTCTCTCTCTGTCTTTTTTTTTTTTTTTGGTTGCAGAAAGAGCTGATTCCAATCACAATTACAAAAATAAATAAATAAAGAGTTTGTTTCCTTATTCGAGTAACTAAAATTTCCTCAAGGAAAAATAGAATAGAAAAGCACAGAAACAAGCTAAGAAAACATCGTATGAACGTTACCTACTAAAAACATCGTTCAAACTAAGATGACATTGTTCCTTATTCAAGTAAACAGTGAAAACATCATTCAAACATTACCTGCGTAGCTGCTGTCACTTGATTCTTCTCTATTACCTCTACAGTTTTGACATCTTTCCCTGCTTCATGAGGACAGTTTGGCTGAAGTAATTGAAACATGGTCAGTTAAATTCATCTTGAAGTCGATCAATCATTCATTAATTTCTTTAAAATCATGCACGAAAAACAATTTTGTTTCTCAAAGGAAAGACTGTAGAAAGGATTCAATGTGCCCATTTCCCACCAGTATAATTGGTTACTTAAAGTAACAGAAAAAACTAATGAAAAAGAAAAGATAATTCAGGGGTTTACAAAGTGGACAAAGTTTGACAGAATTAATATCAACCCCCGACATGTTAACTTCTGTCGACCCAAGCTAAAGGCAGAACACTGTCGAAATTTACTGAAATAGGCATCACATAACTTACTTGCTTCACCCCTTTGTCGTCTGTAGACGAATGTTCTTTAATCTCTCTGACCTCAAGATCCTTTGTGCCACCAGACTAAAGCAACAATAACGCGAGAAAGTGAATTTACCAAGTGTCCGAACAAAAATCAAGATCCAAAACAAGAGTTCATGCAAAATTTAGACATTTTCCTAATTCACATAAAATATGTAACATGCTGTAAATATAAATGGCCGCACAAGTAGTCATATCACAAAGGTTATTCATGCCGAGATGATCCAATTTTCTATTTACCTTGGAAGCAATGATTTTCTCAAGAGCTTCAGTCCCATTCTCCCTCACATATTTTTCCACCTCAGTTAGAATTTTTTCCGTCTCGACGGAGGCCTCCTTCGGTTTGATTAACCAATTAATGATATTGTGGACGTCCGTTGAGAACAATGAACGTGTAACTTGTTTATAGACATACAAAGCACCATCAAAATAAGGTATAACCAGGAAGCAGACAACAATTAGCCTAAGGTAAGGCCAGAATGGGAACCTGACATGTCAACAATTGCCCAGGAAGAGACGAACAAATTTAAAACCCTTTCTATGATAGAAGCACAATAAAACTTTGTAACAAACCTCTCAAATTGTTAACAACAAAAAATGTGATGTAATACTATTTAATCCTTAAAAAAAAAAAAAAAAAACCCTTGAAAGTATGGCAGAATTACCATTCAAAGAGACTTAAAGCGTGTTCAAGAAGCAAAATCAAAGAGAAGACAACCCAATAAGTATTCAACTTTTGGGTGTCCAAAACAGAATTGGTCTCAATGGCCCTTACTGAAGCACATCTTGATAGACTGGATTGAACCAAAATTTCTACAGGATCGTTCATGTCAAACTATTGAGAAGAATCATACCAAATTGCGAAAGCGTACCTGAATTCATGATCTTGGATTGATATGGGTTATTGCCTTCCAATTCAATACGTATTCCTTTAATTCTTTTCTGAAGATGGGATTTCAGAGAAGTAGGAATATCTGAAAACTTTCTGAATGAATAATACGTATGAATTGGGGACCATAACCAAAATATATAACTTTTGTTATTTTAGTGTATTTCCAGTTTCGCCCATCATAAAATCTGGAAATTACAAATTGGTATCTACACATATAATATTAACAAATATAACCCATACATTATTTTTAATACCCAATAAAGCCTTTTAACTTTATCTTAATTATATCACTTTAATTTAGGCTTTACTTTAAGATAGCATTAAATAACACATTTAATTACATATGTGTGCCCACATGAAAAATTATTTTTCTAACAATCTCCCACTTGGGTCACATATGTATCTTTACAAAAATGTGTTAACTTTAGTGAGCTCAACCTTTGCTATCACACATGAAGGTATTCCTGAACAATCTCGTCCATTGATCATACTAATATAGAACCAAAGCGGTCTTCGTCACAAATGTAGCGTGACTAAACCCATCAATGATTACGTATATCGATATAACCAAATGACATAGATCAAGTATGGATGTGTAGCATGGAAATTACATGCAATGTGATATAAACATGTCTATTTCCAACTGGTCCTACTTTATATCTGAATGAGATCAAAACCGTACCAAAATCAGAGTGTAAATAAGCTGTATTCTTTATTTCTGCAGAAAACATATACAAACACACCATGTCTATATATAAAGAAAATTAGCATTCAAATACAAACTCCCACTAAAACTGCATATCATCAAATAACTGAACACCCATGTGAGCAGTGTGCTCATGAAAGACCTTGGGTGGAAGTCCTTTTGTAAGCGGATCCGCTATCATGGAGTTTGTACCAATATGCTCTATAGACACCTGACCACTCTGAACTCTTTCTTTAACAACAAGAAACTTAATCTCTATATGTTTTGACTTTGAAGAGCTTCTGTTGTTATTGGAATATAAGACTGCAGATTTATTGTCACAAAACAACTTAAGTGGTCTTTCTATACTTTTCACAATCCGCAGCCCAGTGACAAAGTTTCGCAGCCATATTCCATGATTGGATGCCTCATAACATGCTATAAATTCTGCCTCCATAGTGGAAGAAGCTATGAGTGACTGCTTGGCACTCCTCCAAGAAATAGCTCCTCCAGCAAGCAAATAAATATAGCCCGAAGTGGATCGACAACTATCTTGACATCCAGCAAAATCTGAATCCGAATAACCAATGATCTCGAGTTGGTCTGACCTTCTATATGTAAGCATGTGATCTTTTGTTCTCTGTAAATATCGCATAACCCGTTTGGCTGCTTTCCAATGATCCATTCCAGGGTTACTCAAATATCTGCCCAATAATCCAACAATGTATGCTAGGTGAACCTGGCATAGTATATTGAGGGACTATCCCGCATTCCTCTAGGAATTTAGCAAAAGGTCCTGGACGTTGTTCACCTGATCCGTCATATCTGCCATAGTATTCACCACCACGATCAGATCTAACGGCTTTAATTCTTTTGTTGAGTTGAAGCTCAACCTCAGCCTTATATGACTTGAACACGTCCAAAGTCTGTGACTTCTCATGTATGAGATATAGGTAACCATACCGAGAGCAATCGTCTATGAACGATACAAAGTATTGTTGACCATTCCATGAAGCCACAGGAAATGGTCCACAAATGTCCGTATGTATCAATTCTAAGACATCCGTAGCTCTATTGGCACCCAATCCCCTTTTGTTTGTCTGTTTCCCTTTAATACAATCAACACAGATATCAAAATTTGTAAAATCAAGGGAATCAAGAATTCCATCTGACACAAGCCTTTCTATCCTTTTTCTTGAAATATGTCCCAATCGCTTATGCCATAATACAGCAGAATTCTCATCGGTTAATTTACGTTTTATGCCACGAGAATTAACATGCAAGGTTTCGTTATAAGAAGCAACTGTATCAAGCAAATATAGGTTATCTTGAAATGATAAAGAACCGGTACCAACAACATTTGAATTTAAAGAAAGACTAAACTGACTATTTCCAAATGAACAACAATATCCAAATTTGTCCAAAGCAGAAATAGAAATTAAATTCCGCCTAAACGACGGTACTACAAAGGTGTCTTTCAAATCCAAATAATAACCAGAACTTAACAATAACCTAAAATGCCCTATAGCTTCAACTTCTACCGATTTGCCATCTCCCACATAGATGAATCTTTCAGCATCAATTGGCTTTCGGTAGCTCAGGCAACCCTGCATAGACACACTTATATGAGTAGTGGCACCTGAATCTATCCACCAAGTGTGTCTTGGCACTGAAGTTAAATTAACCTCGGAACAAACCAAATTGAGAAGTATACCTTTCTTTGCACGCCAAGCATGATACTTGGTGCAGACCTTCTTCATGTGTCCAGGTTTACCACAAAAGAAACAAGCAACATTTCCATCATTTTTATCCTTATCTTGTTTCTTCTGTGCTGGACCTTTAGCAACTTCATTGCTTTTCTTTCTTTTCTTCTTTTTGTCCTTAGAGGTGCTAGCCAAGTGAGCACTTTCAGTCTTCTCTTGCTTCAATCTTTCTTCCTCTTGCACACAATAAGAAATTAACTCATTAAGAGTCCATTTCTCTTTCTGGCAGTTGTAACTGACCTTGAATTGGCTGAATTGTGCAGGAAGAGAAATCAAGACAAGATGCACTAGAAGATCCTCAGAAATTTCTAGATCTAGTGTCTTTAGTCTTGAAGCCAGATGAGACATTTCCATAATGTACTCCCTTATGTTTCCTTTTGCTTTGTACCTCATTGAAATCAAGCTCGCCAAAAGCGTGCTTGTTTCAGCCTTATCATTCTTTGCAAAGCATTTCTCTATAGCCTCAAGGAAACCCTTGGCAGTAGTGACCTCATCAGGTACAGTGCCCCTGAAGACTTCTGGAATGCCTTTCTTAATGATCATTAGACTCATTCTGTTAGAACGATCCCATCTTTCAAGTTCCTTTTTATCCTCAGTGGAACTAAAATCTGTAATAGTGGGACGTTCAACCCTTATGGCTAAGTCTAGATCAAGGCAACCGAGAACGATTAATACATTCTCTTTCCATTCCTTGAAGTTAGTCCCATTCAGCATAGGAATGGAATTAACATTAGCAGATATTGATGCAGATGATGCAGTAGCTGAACAGAGAACAAAATCACATATTCACATAAGAATTCACATAAAACAACCAATAAAATTCAAACAATGACATATCCCATCACAAGAAACCTGTAACAACATTAATATTTAGTCTTTGGACAGAAATATTAACTTGTAAGTGGTGTTCTTGGTGCAGTGATCAAATATTAACAATAAATTATGTCAAATAATAAGCTAATCTTTGGATCCACTTATTATTCACATACCAAAAATAACCATATAATTGTTACATATTTATCACCACAGGTATGAATTTAATTCTGCCAAATATTAAACTTCCTTTGGGCCGATTAATATTCGCATGAATTAAATTCACACAACCTTCTTAATATCACAAATTAATCAACATCCACAAAAGAGGCTACTTTGGCAGCTTATTGATTCAATTAATTAATTTGATAATATTAATTATCTAAAAAAACACAATTTGAATTTTAAAGTTGCATCCAAAATTGACCCCATAAAAAAAAAAAAAATTTTTTAAAAAAAAGTCAACAATATCGGTCAACGGTCAAAGTCAACGTTGACCATTGACCGTTGACATGGAGGGTCAAAGGGCCGGGTTGGGTGTGGACCGGGTCAGGTTAACCCAACCCGGGTCCACATTCAGCCCCCCCCCCTGCCGGGTTCTTTCTTCTTTTTTTTTTTTATTATTACTCGGGTCACCCAGGGGTTGAGCCCCTGGGATTTTTCTGGTTACGGGCCCAATAAATCCAGGCCCGTGTCCAGCCTTTACTCCTTCTGGTTTTTTTTTTTTTTTTTTTATGTTCTGGGCCGAAGCCCAGAATCAACTCACTCCCAGGGGTCGCGACCCCTGGGTAACGACGCCAGGCGGTTGGCACTGCCAACTGCCACAAGAGCTCCTCCGGCAGCCTTCTCACCAGCGTTACTGCACGGTCGCACGCAGGGGGGGCCGTCGCCGGCGGCGGGACAGCAATCCGCCGGCAAATCCCAAAATTAACCCCGGTTCTATCCTTTTGGCACACCCTAAATCCCCGGATGAACAGCGGCCTTTGGGCCGCCGTTTGCTTCCTCCGCCGCGGCCAGAGGCCTCGACTATCCTTCTCCGACGCCGCCCGAGGGTCTCGGCCGAAGTCCCTTGCCGGCGGCAGTGAGATTTCCGCCGGTAATCGCACGGGTTACTGAACCCAACGAAGAACGATTCAATGAAATCGTATTCATCAAACCGTGTTCATCAGTTTTTTTTTTTTTTTTTTTTTTTTTTTTTTTTTTTTTTTTTTTTAACAAAAAGTTATACGACAATCAGCCACAAACAAAATTCTCGACATGCGTGCATGACATTAATGTGAAGAAACTGCATGCATTTATTAATTTTCAGAATGCATGAACGTTATGGTAAATGCATGAATCTCAAATTCATCGACACACGCATATCAAACTGTATCCATAACTAAAAACATACCGAATCACGATTGAGAAAATATTTCTCAATAATTTAACATGAAATCGCTCTGATGCCACTTGATAGACTGGATTGAACCAAAATTTCTACAGGATCGTTCATGTCAAACTATTGAGAAGAATCATACCAAATTGCGAAAGCGTACCTGAATTCATGATCTTGGATTGATATGGGTTATTGCCTTCCAATTCAATACGTATTCCTTTAATTCTTTTCTGAAGATGGGATTTCAGAGAAGTAGGAATATCTGAAAACTTTCTGAATGAATAATACGTATGAATTGGGGACCATAACCAAAATATATAACTTTTGTTATTTTAGTGTATTTCCAGTTTCGCCCATCATAAAATCTGGAAATTACAAATTGGTATCTACACATATAATATTAACAAATATAACCCATACATTATTTTTAATACCCAATAAAGCCTTTTAACTTTATCTTAATTATATCACTTTAATTTAGGCTTTACTTTAAGATAGCATTAAATAACACATTTAATTACATATGTGTGCCCACATGAAAAATTATTTTTCTAACACATCTGTCAAAAGAAAACCGTCATTAGAAAAGTTAAATTGAACCCATAATTTCAAAAACAATTGTTTTTTTTTTTTTTTTAAGATCTCATATTCTTCTCTCTTCGTGTTATTATGATGATTACTCAATTTAAACGCACTCATTGTTTTCTAGGAAAATTACGAAAGTAAAGTAAAGTTGCATTTCGACCCAAAAAAAATTGAAAATAATAGGAAATTGTTAGACCTTTACCAAGTACGCGAGAGAGAGAGAGAGAGAGAGGAAGCTTACAAAGGATACGCCAAGCCAAGAAGAGGCCTGCATTTAAAATCAGAAAACAGAAATTAAGGGAACAAAAAGAAAATGAGACTGTGTTAGAAGACCAGCAACGTTTCTTGTGAAGCAAAAATGAAAACATACCATGCAAAAACATCAACGCAATATTTAACGACAAATTGAAGAAAACCCACAAGACCCATCTCCAAGTTTTGGACCTCCTTGATTTGATTTCTATGTTTTTGTCTCAAAAGAAATGGTGTGTGGAAAACTGGCCGAGCCTTGACTTGAACCGAGAAGAGGAAAAGAGGAAGACTCTTTAAAGTACAACCCTGCGAGGCAAAGTAATAATAAAACAAAAAATAAATAAATAAAACAACAGAGGAAGTCTACGCGACGAAGAAACCTTAAAACCAAAAGAAAAGAAGCGTCAGAGGAAAGTCAGTCGGTTACTACTTTGGGTTGTTTCCTATTTCCTACGAAGCACAACTTCGATGGACGATGCTAGCACTGGGCACTAGTTTGCACTCGGTATTCTTTTCCCTCCTCACTCCATTAAAACCCCATTAGGCATGAAACAATGAGGTTATTTGATATTATTTTTAAAATAGATAAAAATATTTTTATTTTAAAAAATAAATTTTTTTAAAAATTGTATTCGAAAGTTTTTAAATTTTTGCTTTGTAAAGCATGTAAAAATATTTTTAAAAATTTTTAAAAACATAACCAAATAAAACCAATAAGTCCTAATCTACCACATAATATCTTAGATTGAGCCCTAGTGTTTTGTTGATAACATGGCTATAACACTATGAGGCCGTCAAATAAGATTGTTCTATTGAATAACACAACGTGATTTTCATAGTACGTGGCCCACTTTTAATTTTTATTTTTATTTTTAAACTTGGAATAAAAGGATTCTAATTTTGCACATTTAAGTGAAATGGGATATGGTTTTTATCATCAGGCTAGTTATGGGATTAAAACCTTATTATGTACAAAACTGTAAGACTTAATTCAATATATATTGTACTTTTTAAATTGAGTTCTATTATTAGGTTGGTAACAAGTTTATAACCCCGTAAGGCCTTTAAATAGAATTACTCTATTGAATAACACAACATGATTCTCATAGTAAGTAGACCACTTTTTAGTTTTAATTTTTTAAACCTAAAATAAGAGGATTCAAAATTTTCACTTAACTTTTTACTTTTAGGTTAAATCGGGTGTAGTTTTTGCTACTAAGCTATACCTACAACCACGCCTATTTTATTAAGTGTGATGTTTAGACTTTTTTTATTTATTACAATTGAATTAATATTGGGATTATCAAAAGACGTAACAATAAATTAAAAAGTTTAAAATCATGACACAAGTTCATTGGTTAGTCCTTTAGAAACAAGATTAATTAAGGGGGAGACAATGAGAAAAAAAATAAACACGAGCTAATTGAGTCATAAAAGTTGGGTTATTTTTCCGAAGAGAAAATTGCAACCTTTTTAAGTTTGAAGCTTTTTGATTATTTTTTATTACCGCATTTTTTTATTGGAAGTTTAATTACCAGCATTGGCGTTGTCACGGTTTCATTCTTAATTTTTAGTATTTATTTACGTCAATAAATCTACACATTTATATTTCAATTAAATTGTTTTGGTACTCAACTTTAAAACTGACCATATGCTTTTCTCATAAACTGATCATATACTTTATTATTATTATTATTAATGAAAAGACCATCTACGTTGATTTACACTGAAGTATTGTCCTAGGGATGATTAATTACTATTTTTTTAGTCTAATAGGCTTCAAACTTATTTTTATTAAACATTCAATCTTTAAGATATGATTTGTGATATCCGAGTATTTCCAGTGCATTATAAATGCAATAATCAAGGGATTATGTAAAGTAAATCAAGTACAAATTTAATGAGCTAAAGTTTATGCTCGAAAATTTTTCAAAAATTTTAAGAGCATAAAAAGTGTGACAAGGATTATTGTTTTAATTTGATTTTTTATGACAAATTCTATAAAAGTGAAAATGAGATTTTTAAGATTAAAAATCATGCCATAATCTTAAACAAGGAAGGAAGGATATGAAAATAAGCTAGAAGTGTAATTGTTACAAAATGGGTTGCAAAAACTAATAAGACAAAAATACAGTTTAAAGAAAAATGCTGTATAAAAATATGAAAAATTATATCGTATTAGAATAATGTAGTATAAGGATTATATTGATAAAGTTATGCAGTATAGAAATTATACTATAAAAATAATGAAGTGTAAGGGATTACACTGATAAAATTATGTAGTATGAAATTATATTGATAAAGCAATGCAATGTAAGGAATTACACTGATAAAGTTAAGCAGTATAAAAACTATACTCCAAAAGTAATACAAGATAGAAATTAGACTATATAAAGTTAAGCAGTGTAGGAATTATAAGTGTAGAGGATATGGATAAATAAAGAACACTGTGTAAGTTTAGAAAAAATGTATCAGCAATATAGGAAAAATACTATTAGCGTAAGTTTGGACTGCTAAAAGGATGAGTAGGGCCACTTGGTGCCACCCCTAAGATGAAAATTTTTCCATATTTCCCCCTTAAAGAGCCGGATGTATCTGTTGAAAGAACAATAGTGTGCAGCAGAATTTTAAAATTTTTTCCATCATAGTAATTTCCAAAACACAAGTTTAACATGCTACATGCATAAATTAACTAGATCTTACTAACCATTGTATGCTGAAGAACCTCCGCAATCTGTGAAGAGAAATAGCATTCCAGAAGAGCCTCAACCAACTGGTCTTCTTTGGTATTCTCTATCCACGATCGAAGTGAGTGTGGTCTCACACGTACAGCTCTTCCACCAGTGACTCTCCTTCCAACCAATCGAGAGAACCCAAAGCAAGTGTTCGTGATTTGTGAACAAAAGCTCTCAGGGAGTTTTTCAGATTCTCACTAGCAGAGTATCTCTCTTAATCTCTCTATTGATCTAAGTAACTTGTGAGAATCACTCCCTATTTATAGAGGTTGGTCCTAGGATCAGTCCTCATCAGATTAGGTCTCAAAATTTGGATCAGAATCAAATTCGGATCAATATCTGATAAGATCCATGTGCAAATGCGTAATCTTATCTTTCGCTAATCGGCAGGCCGAGCCACCTGATCGGCAGGCCAAACAGGTCCCATCGACAGGCTGAACACGTCTATCTACAGGCCGAACTGTCGAATAAAAAATCTCGCGAATCTTTTATTTTCTACCCGAGATTCTATAGGATAAAGTCTTAGTTTTAATTCAAATAACCCAATAGAGAAGTTATCTGTTCAAAACAACTTTATCTAGATAATCTCCAAAAAAATAAATCAATTCCTAATAATTCTACAATTTTATCTTAATTTAATTTATCTAAAATTAAATCAACCGATAACAGACAAGAATTATCCAATCCTAATAATTCAACAAGTTTATCTTGAATTAATTTCTTACAAAATTAATTCAACCGATAAACAGACATGAATTATTTAATTCTTTCAAATTTTAACCAATCTAATAAATCTGACACAAGTCACCAATTATTGAAAAAGCACGCCGTGTCGTTACAGGATATTGTAAGCTAGCAAAGGGGACCATATGGACCTATATAGTTCAAGCTCCTATAATTATGAAACCTAATATCCCAGATATACATTTCATAATTATCAACTCCAACGCTACTTCACTAAAAGCTCGGAGCTGCACTCTCGAACTACATAGAATTACAAAGCTCGTATAGCTAAGTCTCTATGACAAATCATAGTGTATCATATCCCCATGTGATAATCCATAATCGGCTTAAGGACAAGTTCTGTCTTACCTTCCCGATTATTTTTATCTTACGTTCCATTATCTCACCATTAGAAAACTTACCATCCAAAGACAATATACCATTCGATTACACCTATGTATCTAAATTGTTGAGCGCTCCAGTTTTCTAATTGCAAGATAACACATATAAGAGGATATCATTACTCCTAAAGAGGAGCTATGGATTCCATATCTATGAATAATAGGTCTACACTATCAAGAGTCATGTCTCCAACATACCGGCATGCATACCACTATTAAGATCTGGATGTCACCCTTTGGTACATCAAAAGATACAAGCCATTAAGGTTTGATGATATTCACAGTGTTGAGACTTAGGTTTAGATAAGGAGAATATGGCAAAGGTGATTTTCAAAAATGATGATGGTGGAGTACATAGAAATATTAATGTAGCCTTTCTACTAAACAAATGCCATTATCCATAGGCTCATAGCCACTAATATCCTACGTAGAGTTAGCCACAAAGATGAAGTATACCTTTTAGACCTTCACCTAATTTATTGCATCCTTACCAGAACTAGGATTAACTTAGCCCCCCTTTTGGTTCAACGGATGATTGATGTGGCTGAAGGTAAAAAGAATGTTGTACTGCCTTATGGGATGCTATTTACGAAAGTCTTTCAATACTTTGGCATTCACATCAATGATGAGAAAGATGTCAACCATTTCAAACCTCATCTTGTTTTTGATGCTTTAACCATTAGCAAAATGGGCTTTGAAGAGGTTCACAGAAGGTAAGTGCACGTCAGAGGACAAGAAGCCCCCCAACAAGAGCGAGAGGAAAAGGAAGCTAAAATGGCAAACGTTGAAGCAGAAGATGAAGAAGAAGGAGAAATCACTCTTCGCCAGCTCTATAGCCATCAACAAGAGCTTTTTATGAACCAACAACAACTATATGAGCATTTGCAAAATGAGCCAAGATATGGTCTCCCTTCAACAAGCTCAAGAGTGCTTTGGAGTAGGCCAACAAGAAATTCTCCAGCTCCTACATCAAATGCATTTTGGTGGCGGCTCTTTAAGTCAAGATATGAGCATCAACAAAATATGAGCCCAGATATGGTCTCTTTTTAATGAGCTCAAGAATGCTTTGAAGCATGCCAACAAGAGATTCTCTAGCTCCTACATCAGATGCATTTTGGTGGCGGCTCTTTAAGTCACCCTTGATAAATATTTTCTTATGCTTTTATACTTATCCCTATGATGCTTATGTTTTATGTTTTATGTTTTATGGATTATGTGACTTGGCACTGCACTTCTTAATTTGCATTGTAATTCAAAGTTTAATTTGCATTGTAATTCAAAGTCGATTTTATGTTTATACCTTTTGTTAACGTTTTGATTTGATTAAGAGAAGTGCTTTTGTTTTGATTGCTTGTGGAGTTAAGGTTGATGGTACTTGTGAAATTATATCAATGTTTACATGCTATTTGTGAAACAATTTTGATTATTGAATGATATTTGGTGGATGTAAGTTTTTGTATGTGCAAAATTTTTTAACAAAATTTTGTTTTATGCAAGTTCAAAGAAGAACATCTGATAGGAGAAAATATTCACTTAAGGGGAAGTAAACTATTACCTCTCAAACTATAAGTTTGGACCTATGCACATAGCAAGGGAGAGCTTTGCCAATATATTTCATGTAGGAGGATATTGCATTTTGAAAAAAAAAATTCTTTGGCTAATAGGTTTCTATGCAAGAGAAGTTTTTGTTAAAGTTTTTTATACATGAATTTTAGATTGAAATTGATGCTCTCTTGAATAAATTTATCTCAAGATTTCATTACATTGGAATGGGGGAGTTGATTCTCTTTAAGAAATTAAGTTGTGAGAAATTTACTAAAAGGGGATCCTTTTGGTCTTGATTTTTGCATCCTTTTGGTTTAATTCTTCAACTCTTTTTGCTAATACCAAAGGGGGAGAGGAGAGATTAATTGCTTTAAAGTCAAATTATATTTCAAAGTTTTATTTCTATCGTAAGCAGTTAATTGCTTGTCATCATCAAAAGGAGGAGATTGTTGGCTCTAAGGTTTCAAATGAAATTTTTATTTTTATTGTGATGACAACAAATAATTTATTGCTTAATCACTAATAATTTATCTTAAGTATGTAGAGCAATTTAGTGGTATTATTTCTAGCATCTCAAGACAATGAAAGAATTTTCTATTGACACTCAGAGGCGATTAAATGCAAAGATAGATTTATTACCGAGACTTGAAGATTGGGCATGAATCAAATCATAAGAAAAAGGAAGCAAAGGATTGGACTCGTGAAGACTCAAAGATTACAAGTTACTTTTTTGTTTTAAGTCTTAATATAAGTGAGCAAAATGTCTCAAATGATATATAGTCAATGCAAGCTCAATCCACATACACACACATGTATTCACAAAGTGTTTTAAATCTTGTCACATATGTGTTTTCATTATCCTAAAATTGTTTTTGAAATTAGATGTTATTCAAAATGCAGATTAAAATCACTTAAACAAAGTCCTGTAAAAACTACATTTTGGAAACATGTCGTGCAAAAATTCTAATCAAGGTAAATTGTTGACCATTTAGGATCAGCTTGCCAATTAATCAGGATTGGCCTACCAACTACCCTTTATCGGCCTGCCAAAGATAGTGCCTTAAAGTAGCCTTTCAAACACCCTTGAATGGCCAACTAAACTTCTAAGTTTAGCCTATCGATGGCCCTATTCGGCTTGCTGGACACCCTACTTTGGCCTGTCTAACACGAGAGTCATAATTGGACATTTTGACGGCCTGTCAGTGGTCCAAGTTCGGCTTGCCAAACTACCTAAATGGCCTATAGATCATATGACAGTTTAAAGTCCTCTTCTGAAATTTTTAAATTCTAGCCTACCGAATATATTATCCGGCCTGCCAAACTGTCTATAACGACTAGTTTTCTAATCATTAGAACTCCATTTACAATGGCTATTTTGATTCAAAATCGAGATTTGAAGCTATACCTGAGTGCTTAGAAACTATATATATCCATCCATTCATTGTGCTCAATATAGAGAATTAGGAGAATAAATTACAAAGTGTTCAAACATTATTTTAATCTTTTCATACTCTTACACACACTCTTTGAGCTTACTCTTCTATATTCATTATTGAGAGTTGCTTACACCCTCTATATAAGCTTTATATTGTATTCATCTGCATTTGGACAGTTTATCTTGTGAGTGAGCCTAAAAATTGCAAATCACATCCTTTGAGTGATAGGTTACCAAGCCTTCAGGGCATGGCCCTACAAGCCAAAAATCAACAGCTCTCAAGGCCAAGAACTATCATGGCCTATGGGCCGAGCGAGGAGGCACAAGGCTGAGCACCGCCGCGCTTAGGGCTGAGCACCATCGCGCTCAAGGCTGAGCCTCTGGTGTTAGCCGGAGTCAAACTTTGGCTATTGCAAACCGAGAGCTGCAACTTTTCTTCTTCTACTATACCATGCACAGTACGTGATGGTTTTGCATGATAATGGAAAGAAAAAACAAAAAAGAAAAGGAGAAAATAATAATAATAATAATAATAATAATAATAATAATAATAATAATAATAATAATAATAATAATAATAATAATAATAATAAATTACAAAAATCATATACCCTTATGGGTTTATACCAATTTGATCTAATCAAAACTTTAAATAAAATTAAACAATCGAAAAGGGCCATACAATTAACGACAAAAAATTCATCCATAAAAGAGTCATTCATCACATGAGTCAAAATATTACAAAAATACAAAGTGCCTGCAAACATGCATCAAGAACATGATATTATCAACATAAGATCATGTTAACTAAAGTTATATACACTATAACCCGCTTTGATGTCATTTTTTGGAATTGAATATGAAAAATGCAACGAAAAAAATAGACCAATTGATAGACAAAAATTTTCTGAAAGTTTTGTTTATCGAAAATAACTATATAATTTTAATTAAATATTGAAAGCATAGTAGAGTTTGTTTCAAATTTTTTCAAGACGTATCAGAATATATTTGCTTTCCTTTTTGACACCATGATCTCCAAGCCAAGCCTCTACACTAATGGAATAACGAGTGGGTGTCAAACTACAAGAATGAATAATCTCAGTTCTGCTATGTACACAACAATGAGATCTCAAATTTTTTTTTTCAAACAAAGAACTCTCAATTTTTCTCTCTGATTCTTAGAACATGTCACATACATAAATAGTTGGTATCTTTTCTCTTTTTATAATAGAGCAATTAGTTATTAATTTAATTAATTTTAAATTAAAAAAACCACCTACTAAACTTTTTAGTGAGTGAAACACACACACCCACAATAGGTATGTGAAGGAAGTGCTTTAAGCACCTCTATTTTTTTAGTTATTTAAACCACGTAGAAATATGTACGTGTGTGTGTGTGTGTATTTGGTTCAAAACCAAATCCCATGTACATGTACGTGAATTTATATAAATATATATATAGTTTAAATAAATCTTATATATATATTTAAATTCAAAAATAAATCATATTTATTTAAAAATCAATTTTTAATTTATCAATTAATTATTTAGTTTTGTGTCCATGTTGGAATAGACAATATCTAGTCTCACCATACATGTGTCACATACAAAATTAAAATTGTATTTAAATAATCTTATTATTTAAACATAATTAATTAATTATTTCAAAACATATTTAATTAATATTATTAATTAAATATAGTTCATCAATAAACTATTTCTCAATTAAATGTGACAACATTTATCACATTATATTATGTGTTATAGAGAATATTTTATATGTCACATTAATATCTTTCGTGTGAAATAATTAATTCAAAATTTAATAATTTTAAATTAAATATTTATCATTCATTTTATGCATTAAATCCAATACAATGTTATAGAAGTGGCATTGGGGTCTTATGGACTTATAATTCATGCTCTAATAAATTAGACAATTGGATAAACTCTTTATTTATTAGTTCAGTATCACATTATTAAAAACCTGAAACTGTAATCTAGAAATTATAGTGATAATTACTTGAAGAAAATTAGTGAGCAATCAATTGATATAATCATTACATATAAGTCAGGCCTCCACAAATAGTTCATAATAAGAGTTATGTTCAATTTCTATTTACTTCTTTTATTATATATTTATACTTGAATTTCAATAATTCTCTAATGAACAGTTAATTCATAATCTTATAATGAAAGAGCGTTCTACTGTTTAAGTCTCGAATCATCATTTAACAGAACTATTTTTCTAACTTCCATAAGAAAGGCATGGATTCCATATCTATATAACATTATTTCCAGTTATTTATTCCATCATATTTCCAAGATGCAAAGTATTATCTGTCTTTAGACAAATCTTACAATGCAAGTCAAGAAACATAATGTCATAAATAGGAGTCCAATGAATACTTATGATTACGACTATTATATATGATCATCATAGTGATAAATTTGAATGCACTATTTGTAATTGATGATTATTAGAGATTCATAATTTATATGGTCTAGTCTTATATAACCTTATTATATAAAGTACCTCCAATCAATGTCTATATATTAATAGCCTAGATAAGACTATTTCATTCTCAATGAGATTGAACTATACTTGTAATATTTAATTAAAGATCCCAAACTTTAATTAATTATTACAAACTATTTAGATTATTATCTATAAGTTTTATCCCTAAGCATATAACACTTATATGTTAAATTTATAGTCACATTAATAATCATGCAATTTTCTTGATATTTATTAAAGTATTCATAATATACATAAGCAACTAAAATAATTATAATATCGCTTTATTTATTTATTTATTAACAATATATACAATGTAACGCCCCCCCCTTAAGGACGTCACAGATGTCGTTACATTCATAATTTCATACTTGTTTAAACTTTAAACATAAACATAAGTCCAAAACTTATACTATACTTTGAATCATAAATATAATTAAACACACTTAACTAGGATCCATTCATGCATTTTTTTTAATAACATTGCTTAACTTATTCCATATCATAATTTATTCAATTATACTTTAAATTAATCATGAACTTATTTTAATAAAATAAATATATCAAGTTGTAAAATCATAACTTATATAAAAAATATCACATCATTTAATAGAACATGCTCCCACAGTTCGGCAGGTCGAACATGATCGGTAGGCTGGAGTTTCTCAACCGGTAGGCCGGCAGAGACTTTGCAAACCTGGCTTAAAAACTCATCATCGTCCGGCAGGCCAAAAACGTGATCGGCAGGCCAAACTTTTGGACATCGGTAGGCCGACCAAGGATGTTCGGCCGACCGACCGAGCCAAAATCCTTGAGAAAACTTAATTTGTAAAACAGATTTAACTTTTCATAAAAATGTGGAAGATCAAAATTCTTTAAAAATATAAAACCATAGTTCAAGTATTCTTAAAACTTAACATAAAAATAATGTTCAAAATATAAAATTTGATTTAAAACATAAAATCATTCTTCTTGGCGTTCTTCCGATTACAATTCATCGTGCTTTGTACTCACACGCCTTCCCATGTCCTCTGCCTATTCCATGATCTTCTTATCCTTATCTGCAACATGACATAAAACTTGATTAAGCTAATGCTTAGTAAGTACATATAATTCTCACAATTTAAAACATTACATATACATCATCATCATCATTGTCATCATATCATAAAAGTGCCTTAAGCACAATTTTATAGAAACATATCTTTCATTACATTGGCCATATTAAAACTTATTCCATTTTATCTTAAGGGCCCAAGTGTTGCACCATGAACATCATTGTAGGCGCGCCGTCATGAGAGGAGAAGGGTAGCTAATCCCAAACCAAACATGACATCATAACATATCATTTCATAACATTGGTGTGCAACACTTATTAGGTGATACATATATATACATAATTTTCATGCTTTGAAACGTGTCATCATCATACATGCATAACTTTAAATCATGAAAATCTTTTATAAGAAATCCTTTAAGGAAAACAACCATAAAAATCATCATGAATATCATTGTGAACATATCATCAAACCTTGTAAAAGGTGTCATGTTGCAGGTGAGAATGTACTTAGATTAAAGCTAGCTTACTTGACCTTAATATAGTTTTGGTGACGACGCCGCGGTCTCGATGTGCTCGTTCCTTTGAGTGTTTATGCCATTTATCCATTTAAAAATACAATAAAATTAATACTTATCATAAAACATCCATTCGCATAACATTCATTCATATATACATTCATCCCATATTACAAACATAATTCATAATCATCATTGTGAAAACATAAAATTTATTATCACATATTCATTCATCTCATATAAACATTATTCATAACTTGCTTCCTTAAATATTATCATCAAAACATTTCATACATTACAAACATGAAAATCTTTTGAAAACGTTTTCTAATAATTTAAAATACATACATTTTAAAATTCATACAAACATCTTATTATCATGTATTTCAACATCATAAAATTATTTCATCATCAATCAAAATCATTTAAACATATAAAACATTTTATAAAACGAAAATCCAAAAACAACATTGTTAAAACAGTTTTCTCATAGAAATTTCATAACATAAAATACACTCATCATATATTATACATGCACATTCTTGACAATTTTCATGAAAAACATCATTCATTGCCCCTTGAATAAACATTACATTTTCATGCATCAAAGTTAAACAGTAATATTTTACGGTGAGGGGTAGAGGATAAAAAATTCATATTTTTCATAGAAACACTGAAATGACTTGAAACTTGAAGAAACATCACATAATACATACATGAACATCATAATAAAAACTTAGAACAAAATACAATACCTAGAGAAAGATATTGTAGACGAATTGAGGAGGAGAAATTCTTTTTAGAGTTACTAGAAAAATTGAGTTCTTACCTTGAAAATTTCTTCTCAAAATTCTTGAATTCAACCAACAAAATATAACTTTTTCTTTCAATATTCTTGTAGAGAATTTTTGAGAGGAAAGAGGATGGAACTCATGGAGAAGAGAAGAGAAAGAAAGAAATTAGAAAACATCTTAGAACTGAGAGAGAGAAAAGAGTGAGAAAATGAGAGAAAAACTGAGGAACAGAACGTTAGAAATTTTTTTAACGTAACGAACATAATGAGAGATCATTACCCTCCATTAAGTCATAATTTTTCTGACTGTTTGACAGCAAATGGTGTGGAGGAAGGAGAGAAAAGAGAGAAGTCAAACAATCACTCCTCACTTGCCATGTTTTGGCCTCTTAAAATAGGAAACCATTTAAAATCATACAAATCAATGCGAAGTCAACCTTTTAATTTTCTTAACTGACAAAATTATTCCATTAATATGCCAATTAATCACAATAAATCACTCATTTAACGTAACTATCTCAGCCATAAATTTGGAGAGATTTTTGCTAACTGCTCGTCAACTGTGTTCGGCCTGCCGATTTTCCACTTCGGCCTGCCGGTTCCACCAAGTTCGTCCTGCCAATGGTTTCCTTCGGCCTGCCAATCTTGGGTAGACTTTTTGGCCTGCCAAACTTAAAAGTCTGGCCTACCAAACTGTCTTTAAATGCCATACATTAAAACATTCAATTCATCATTGCATCATAATTAAACATACATTAAAATAGTCATGAACACTTGAGCACAACGATTCCATGCGGTCGTCACCTGTCATAAAACTTAAAATAAAAGCTAGTAACATTAAAAATCATATATCATAACATATAACATAAATTATTAATAAAAATTTCCTTAATATCGTTACCAACTTAACGTGATTCATTACATAAAAATAGGTGGGTGTTACAATTCTCCCCATCTTATAAAAGTTTCATCCTCGAAACTTAGAATAAATGTGGATACATAATCCTCATGTCATGTTCACGTTCCCATGTAGCTTCTTCAACTTGATGATTTCGCCATAACACCTTGACCAATGGAATTTCTTTATTCCTCAAAGTATTAGTTTTCCGATCGAGTATCTTCATTGGCTTTTCTTCATAACTTAAGTCTTCTCGTATCTCGATCACTTGTGGCTCGATCATATGCGTAGGGTCCAGAACATACTTCTTGAGCATGGAGACATGGAACACATCATGCATTGCAGACATCTCAGAAGGCAACTTCAGCTGATAAGCTACTTTGCCTATCCGCTTCATGATTTCAAATGGACCAATGAATCTTGGACTTAACTTGCTTTTCTTTCCAAACCTCATAACTCCTTTCATTGGTGCAACTTTCAAAAACACATATTCGCCCACAATGAACTCTAAGGGTCTTCTTCTCTTGTCAGCATAACTCTTCTGACGGCTTTGAGCGGTCTCTATTCTTCTTCTTATCAACTTTATCATCTCAGAAGTTTCATTCACAAAATCAGTTCTTTCAGCATCGACGCTTTCCATCAACTTCTTTTCACCAGCTTTGTGCCAACATATAGGTGACCTGCATTTTCTTCCATACAATACCTCATAAGGTGCCATCCCAATTGTCGCCTGAAAGCTGTTGTTATAAGCAAACTCTGCTAACGGCAACATTTTACACCAGCTGGTCTTAAAATCAAGAGAACATGCCCGTAGCATATCTTCTAAAATCAAGTTCGTCATCTCTGTTTGGCCATCTGTCTGTGGATGAAAAGCTATACTGAAATGTAGCCTGGTTCCCATAGCAGTCTGTACACTCTTCCAAAACTTAGATGTGAACCTTCATCATGATCTGAGATGATTGACTTGGGAATCCCATGAAGTCGTACAATCTCCTTAACATAGAGTTTCGCTAACCGTTCTATAGAGTAAGTGATCTTGATAGGAATGAAATGCGTCGTCTTAGTCAGTCGATCCACAACTACCCAAATTGCATCATAACCGTTCGTAGTTCTGGGCAAACCGGTAATGAAGTCCATTGCTATATCCTCCCATTTCTATTCCGGTATTTGGATAGACTGTAGTTCACCACCAGGTCTCTGGTGTTCAGCCTTTACTTGCTGACATGTCACACATTTCTTCACATACTTTGCAACATCACGTTTCATTCCAAACCACCAGAAGTTACCCCTTAAATCATTATACATCTTTGTTGCACCTGGATGAATAAAGTAAGGTGTGTCATGAATTTCCACCAAGATCTTTTCCCTTAAGTCATCAACATTGGTAACACATAAATGGTCCTTGAGGTACAGAGTTCTATCATCCGCAATACGAAACTCTTAACATTTTCCTTCTTTCATTTCTTGCTTGATCCTTACAAGACTTTCATCTTCATCTTGTTTTCTCTGAATTTCATCATGCATCATCGGAGCAAGAGAGAGTGTTGATAACTGTCCCGCTATAAGTTCGAAATTGAAGTCTAGAATTTCCTTTCTTAAAGGTGGAGACATTGCTTGCATTGACATCAATGTGGCAACTGACTTCCTACTTAGAGCATCTGCCACTCGGTTAGCCTTTCTAGGATGATAAAGGATTTCACAATCATAATCCTTCACCAACTCTAGCCATCTTCGTTGTCTCATGTTCAAGTCTCTTTGCGTGAAGAAGTACTTCAGACTTTGATGATCAGTGAAGATCTTGTATTGGACCCCATATAAGTAGTGCCTCCATATCTTCAATGCAAAAACGACAGCTGCTAACTCGAGGTCATGAGTAGAATAGTTCTTTTCATAATCCTTCAATTGTCTTGACTTATAAGCATTCACCCTTTCATTTTGCATTAATACAGCTCCGAGGCCCATCTTGGATGTATCACTATAAATTACGAACCCATCATTTCCTTCAGGAATAGCCAACACTGGAGCCGTCATTACCCTTTTCTTCAGTTCTTGAAAACTCCTTTCACATGCATCTGTCCATTCATACTTCTTTCCCTTACGGGTCAGGTTCGTGAGTGGAGCTGCTATCTTGGAGAAGTCTTCTACGAATCTCCGATAATAACCTGCTAAACCCAAGAAGCTCCTTATTTCACTTGCATTCATCGGTTGCTTCTAGTTGAGAACGACTTCTACTTTAGCAGGGTCAACCATAATCCCTTCCTTTGAAATAACATGCCCCAAGAATGACACTTTATCAAGCCAAAACTCGCATTTGGAGAACTTTGCATATAACTAGTGTCTTCTTAAAGTCTTCAGCACAATTCTTAAATGCTCCTCATGTTCTTCTTGATTCTTAGAATAGACAAGAATATCATCGATAAATACAACAACAAATTTATCGAGGAAATCTGTGAATACCCGGTTCATCAAATCCATAAAGGCAGCAGGTGTATTCGTCAAATCGAAAGGCATAATCACAAATTCATGGTGACCATACCTCGACCTGAAAGCAGTCTTGGGGATATCTCCTTCTTTAACCCTCAACTGGTGATACCCTGATCGTAGATCAATCTTTGAGAACACCAATGCACCCTTGAGCTAATCAAACAAATCATCAATTCGAGGCAACGGGTACTTGTTCTTGATCGTCACCTTGTTCAGCTCTCTATAGGCGATGCAGAGTCTCATAGTGCCATCCTTTTTCTTCACAAACAAGACTGGAGCTCCCCATGGTGAGTGACTTGGCCAGATGAAACCTTTGTCAAGTAGCTCATTTAATTGCGTGTGAAGCTCTTTTAACTCTGCCGGAGCCATTTTGTAAGGTGCTTTTGAGATTGGATCAGTGCCAGGAGCGAGCTCAATCTCAAATTCAACTTCTCTTTCTAGCGGTAGACTCGCCAGATCATCAGGAAACACATTCGTATATTCATGAACAACAGGCACATTTTCAATTCTTATCTTTTCTTCTTGGCTTTTGTCTACTATGTTCGCCAGATAGCCCATGCAGCCACTTGCTAATAGCTTCCTTGCTTTCATTGCTGATAGAAACATATGGGGTTTCTTTCTGGACTCGCCAACATAAATGAACTTCTGATCACCTTCAGGATGGAAGATCACCTTTCGTTTTCGGCATTCAATAGCGGCATTATACTTGCTTAGGAAATCCATCCCAAGAATTATGTCGTAGTCATGCATGTCGATCACAATGAGGTCGACGAATAGCTCCCTATCAAAAATCCATAGGGGTACTGTATGCAAACAGTGCGTAGATAATATCACTTCCCCGGAGGATAGTGTCGTAGTGAATCCCTGTCTCATAGGCTCTAAACGAACCTCTAACTTCTTAGCATATGATATAGATACAAAAGAATGTGTGGCACCCGTATCAAAAAGAACATAAGCATCATCAGATAAACTTGTTATATGACCTGTGACCACATTGGAGGCTTCAGCAGCCACTTGTTCTTTCATCATGGCATAGATTCTGGCATTCGTCGGTGGAGCTTCAATTCTCCCTTGACTAATAAGTGGCCCTTCAAGGGAGGCTTGCATCTGATGTAGCTGGGCTTGAGGAGGAGCTCTCTGCGGGGCATTGGCATTCATCAGCTTGGGACAGTTCTTAACAAAATGGTCTTCACGCCTACAAATGAAACATTGGTTTGTTCCTAAGCGGCATTCCCCTAGATGCTTCTTTCCACATTTGGCACACAGTTGAAATCGCCTGTTATTATAGTTAGGCTGGCCATCATTGTGCCTCTTATTGTCTTGGCCCTGTTGGTTTTGAGGATTGTCCTTCCTCTTGTTATTCCTCCAGTTTTGGTTGCTGTTGTTACTGCTGTTGTTGTTGTTGTTCCTGTGGGGAGGGCGGTTCTGGTTGCTTGCATTGCTAGCTTGTTGACCAGACTGAGGCTGGTTCCTTCTTAACTTTGACAAATGAAACTCAGCACGTTGAGCCCTCATGACAACCTGTTCTTGATTCCTTGGCGGACTTGCCTCATCAATGATCGCAGCAATATCTGGTCTAAGGGCTCTGATCAGTCTTCTGATCCTTTCACTTTCATCCATAACCATTCCTGGACATAAACAGGCTAGCTGATCAAACTTCATCACCACATCAGTGACTGACATATCCCCCTGACGTAAGCTCTTGAACTCCTCATAATGCTTCCTCGTGACATTCATATGGAAGAACTTCGTGTTGAATTCATGAATGAAGTCAACCCATGTCATCTCTTCAACATTCCTGCTCTGTTCGATGCCATCCCACGATATCTTGGCCTCCATGGTGAGGCAGTACGATGCACAGAGGACCTTTTCATTGTCCGTGAAATCCAATCGTCTTAGGGTGGCCTCAATCGTCTTCAACCATCCCTAAGCTACTAGCGGATCCTTAGAACCTTCAAAATCCGCTGGCTTAACTCTCTTCCATCTAACCAATAGAGGTTCCTGATAGGCCACTCTTGGTTCAGCAGCAGGAACAGGGACTTTGTTTACTTGTGGCTGCGGAGGAGGAGGAGGCACATCATTGCCTCATCGATCATCATTATGGCCGTTGGCCCTTAATGCAGCTATTTCCCTTCTTTGATCCTCCAGTTGTCTTTGCAACTCAGCGATCATCGTCATGATTCTTTCATTAGTCTGGGTGCGAGTCTGCATTCTTCTGTGACCGTCCATCGTAAATTCTCCTAAAAGAATTAGAACTTATAAATAATCTTCTAATTATGAGACAGGTTTTCACTACTAGATCATTAATCATTAAACATTTAGACCTTAATGTTATCATCATACTTGCATCAATACATCTAACTTTATAACATACTTACTTGGAGGACTTGGATTGACATGTGGCGATATGAATTGTAATTGGAATTTCACTCTGATACCAAAGCCTGTAACGCCCCCCCTTAAGGACATCACAGATGTCGTTACATTCATAATTTCATATTTGTTTAAACTTTAAACATAAACATAAGTCTAAAACTTATACGATACTTTGAATTGTAAATATAATTAAACATACTTAACTAGGATCCATTCATGTATTTTTTTTTAATAACATTGCTTAACTTATTCCATATCATAATTTATTCAATTATACTTTAAATTAATCATGAACTTATTTTAATAAAATAAAAATATCATGTTGTAAAATCATAACTTATATAAAAAATATCACATCATTTAATAGAACATGCTCCCATAGTTCGGCAGGCCGAACATGATCTGCAGGCTGGCAGAGACTTTGCAAACCTAGCTTAAAAACTCATCATCATCTGGCAGGCCAAAAACGTGATCGGCAGGCCAAACTTTCAGACATCGGTAGGCCGACCGAGCCAAAATCCTTGAGAAAACTTAATTTGTAAAACAGATTTAACTTTTTCATAAAAATGTGGAAGATCAAAATTCTTTAAAAATATAAAACCATAGTTCAAGTATTCTTAAAACTTAACATAAAAATAATGTTCAAAATATAAAACTTGATTTAAAACATAAAATCATTCTTCTTGGCGTTCTTCCGGTTACAATTCATCGTGCTTTGTGCTCACACGCCTTCCCATGTCCTCCGCCTATTCCATGATCTTTTTACCCTTATCTGCAATATGACATATAACTTGATTAAGCTAATGCTTAGTAAGTACATATAATTCTCACAATTTAAAACATTACATATACATCATCATCATCATTGTCATCATATCATAAAAGTGCCTTGAGCACAATTTCATAGAAACATATCTTTCATTACATTGGCCATATTAAAACTTATTCCATTTTATCTTAAGGGCCCAAGTGTTACACCATGAACTTCATTGTAGGCGCGCCGTCATGAGAGGAGAAGGGTAGCTAATCCCAAACCAAACATGACATCATAACATATCATTTCATAACATTGGTGTGCAACACTTATTAGGTGATACATATATATACATAATTTTCATGCTTTGAAACGTGTCATCATCATACATGCATAACTTTAAATCATGAAAATCTTTCATAAGAAATCCTTTAAGGAAAATAACCATAAAATCATCATGAATATCATTGTGAACATATCATCAAACCTTGTAAAAGGTGTTATGTTGTAGGTGAGAATGTACTTAGCTTAAAGCTAGCTTACTTAACCTTAATATACTTTTGGTGACGACGCCACGGTCTCGATGTGCTCGTTCCTTTGAGTGTTTATGCCATTTATCTATTTAAAAATACAATAAAATTAATACTTATCATAAAACATCCATTCGCATAACATTCATTCATATATACATTCATCCTATATTACAAACATAATTCATAATCTTCATTGTGAAAACATAAAATTTATCATCACATATTCATTCATCTCATATAAATATTATTCATAACTTGTTTCCTTAAATATTATCATCAAAACATTTCATACATTACAAACATGAAAATCTTTTGAAAATGTTTTCTAATAATTTAAAATACATACATTTTAAAATTCATACAAACATCTTATTATCATGTATTTCAACATCATAAAATTATTTCATCATCAATCAAAATCATTTAAACATATAAAACATTTTATAAAACGAAAATCCAAAAACAACATTGTTAAAACAATTTTCTCATAGAAATTTCATAACATAAAATACACTCATCATATATTATACATGCACATTCTTGACAATTTTCATGAAAAACATCATTCATTACCCCTTGAATAAACATTACATTTTCATGTATCAAAGTTAAACAGTAATATTTTACGGTGAGGGGTAGAGGATAGAAAATTCATATTTTTCATAGAAACACCGAAATGACTTGAAACTTGAAGAAACATCACATAATACATACATGAACATCATAATAAAAACTCAGAGCAAAATACAATACCTAGAGAAAGATATTGTAGACAAATTGAGGAGGAGAAATTCTTTTCAGAGTTATCGAAAAAATTGAGTTCTTACCTTGAAAATTTCTTCTCAAAATTCTTGAATTCAACCAACAAAATATAACTTTTTCTTTCAATATTCTTACAGAAAATTTTTGAGAGGAAAAAGGATGGAACTCGTGGAGAAGAGAAGAGAAAGAAAGAAACTATAAAACGTCTCAGAACTGAGAGAGAGAAAAGAGTGAGAAAATGAGAGAAAAACAGAGGAACAGAACGTTAGAAATTTTTTTAACGTAACGAGCATAATGAGAATTCATTACCCTCCATTAAGTCAGAATTTTTCTGACTGTTTGACAGCAAATGGCGTGGAGGAATCAGAGAAAAGAGGGAAGTAAAACAATCACTCCTCACTCACCATGTTTTGCCCTCTTAAAATAGGAAACCATTTAAAATCATACAAATCAATGCGAAGTCAACCTTTTAATTTTCTTAATTGACAAAATTATTCCATTAATATGCCAATTAATCACAATAAATCACTCATTTAACGTAATTATCTCAGCCATAAATTTGGAGAGATTTCTGCTGACTGCTCGTCAGCTATGTTCAGCCTGTCGATTTTCTCCTTTGGCCTGCCGGTTCCACCAAATTCGGCCTACCAATGGTTTCCTTCGGCCTGCCAAACTTAAAAGTCTGGCCTGTCGAACTGTCTTTAAATGCCATACATTAAAACATTCAATTCATCATTGCATCATAATTAAACATACATTAAAATAGTCATGAACACTTGAGCACAACAATTCCATGCGGTCGTCACCTGTCATAAAACTTAAAATAAAAGTTAGTAACATTAAAAATCATATATCATAACATAAAACATAAATTATTAATAAAAATTTCCTTAATATCGTTACTAACTTAACGTGATTCATTACATAAAAATAGGTGGGTGTTACATACAATGCCAATGCTTATAGGGCATTAACCCCAACACTTACTGCCTAACAAACACTTCTTCAAAACCTTCTTAAAACACTAGCTTATCTATACATTACTTTTCTTTCCCCCTACTTCTCCATTTTAGGAGTTCCCTTCTAGAAATTGAACTTTTACCTTCATATTTTACCCTTAAAAAAGCTAATGCATAGCCTCTTCCATGCCTCCCTATCTGGCTCGTGTGCCTGCACCTTGGCCTTCAACTCCTTAGATTCAGAGTCCTAAAACAAATAAAGCAAATATGTGACACTTATATAATGAACTCGTTGATAGATTGACTATATGAGAATCCCTTAATGATTAGGGTTTTGATCGGATGATTGACCTACCTCGATGTGATCAAGCTTGACCAAACGATCAATGAGGTTAAAAAGTATGTCCTTAGTGTATTCAGGGTGACCTTGGATGCCCAAAATATGATCACCATATGAAAACATCTCCACTTCAGTCTTATCAGACCATGCAATCAGTTCAGCTTTTGGTGGAAGTTCCCACACCTAATTTTAATACAATATATGTTATAGTCATCTCACATTTTAAACATTTTTTTTTCGTAAGTTTAAAGTTTGAGAACAAAAGGTGCCTCATCTTGGTGAATTTCATAGATGGAGAGTAGATCTGGGATTTTGAGGGACGAAAAGAATTTTGATGACGATGAATAGTAGATGTTTCTGATCCCTATGTCCCACCCCGTGATCGAACGGCCTGATTGTCCTCCCAGTGCTCGGCTTAATATCTGATATGGAAAATAGATAGAAAAATGATGAGAATCCATAAATATTTTGAACACTAGAAATGAAAGTAACGACCAAGTTTAGCCTTGATAATATAATATAAAAATTGGATTTCGTGTTAGAGAGCCGTTCATCATTCATAGAATTTTAAATTAATACTATATGATGGAAGTGAAATTCTTATTATACCATAAAGAGAATAAACAACATTATATCGCGTGCTTAAAACTAAAAAGAAATGTGCTTTTTTTGTCTCCCCCTTTTGAACAACCAAAAGCCATTTGTGTATAAAATAGTGAAGTGACCGAAAAGCAATACCCCAATGAGAGTTGCAATAAAAAAGGCATCGCAGAATTTTCTAGACCAATTAAAAAGGCCCAATGCACTTTGTCAATGTGAAAAATTCTAATGGCGCACTTACACATACAATACGTGGCGGTGTTCCTGCCCAATACCCCAAGCCTAATACGTTTTTCTCCCTTTGACAATACTATAAGCTGCATACCGAATTAATAATTGATCATATCACATCGTACGGTTTTCCCTCTTTTTGCTATCAAAAATCATGCCACTTTGATTTCTTGCACAAAGGAACAACACATCATGTGTGGTTTGTGCCAATAATTGCATGAGTCAAAAGTCATAAATTTTAAAGAGGGCGACCGTTTGTAGGACTAACGATATCTATTACCATGATAATCATCATCACATATTTTCATAATCAAGCGTAAATTCACATATGATTATAAAACTCACTAATGTTGATGCAAAATCCTACAAAATTTTATAGGTCATGATGATTATAACCGATATTTTTCTTCGTGGATACCATCTTTATAAGAGAAGAATAATATAATAATCTTCTATGGTTGATCATCTTAAGTTGAAGTAACCACACTATCAACTAGAGAAGGAGACAAAAAAAAAAGCAAGAAAGAAAGTTGAAATGAAACAAGAAAAAGGTAGTTTATTTATTTATTTTTTAAAAAAGTATTTCTATACTATTTGACGTGTTTGATTTATAATATTTGTGGACCCTTTCTCCTAGGACAGCACTTTGAGCAAGAAGTCATAAACATTTTGCCATGCCACCATATGATTACGAAGCTAATTAACTGAAAAGGACATTTACTTCAAAGAATGGACACATGTGGACTGCCCTAGGCATGAAAGCAATTCATTAGTAAATCATAAAATAATAAAAAAAAAATCAATTAAAAAAGAGTCACCACGTTTTTCCACGAGTTTAAGAGCGTTATTTTGTCGACCGATAACTGTAGTGTATGACACGCAATATATATATATATATATATTTACACCAAATTCCATCCGTCCATATTAGGCGCATGATAGATTATCTTTTATATATATATATTTCCGGATACGCATTTTTATTTTACAGCGTGGTCGATGTATAAGACAAAGATCATATGTGGAACCTTATCCTAATTAATAGAATGGTCTTCCAACAACAAGCAAGTTTCATGGAGTAATCTGGACCATGGTTCATAGAACTTTCTTTGATAAAACACAGATTTCAATGGCAAAAAGAAGAAGAAGAAGAAGAAGAAGAAGACGACAAATAAGTAGACCACAAATTAGAAGTTCATGCCTTGTTTATCCTATAGCTTCAATTACATATTTCACTACAATTTAAATCATTTTGTTACACTTTTTTCTAATAAAAATTTCAATTTCATTTCAAACTTTCTTTTAAACATATCAAGCAAACTACCCTATGGTTTCGTTTACCAGTTCCAATGTCTTGTTAAAGGGTGGTGGTTTTTAAATACAAATGGGCGTTACAAAAAGGATGACATCTCTAGTTTATTAGTTTCTAACGAGTTTAGATCTATTATTTTATTTTTTGGTCTTTTTAATTATTTTATTCGACACATCATTTAAACTTAACAACTTAAATATATAAATAAAAATTAAATATTAAAAATAATTAAACAATGTATGTGTCAAAGTTTAATTAAAAAGACAACTAAAAAGGAAGAAAAATAAAGATTCGGCCTAGCCCTAGTGATTTCTACAGGTAAGTACTTACTGCCTTAATGGGGTAAGGTTCTTAGCTGGCACATCGTCGACCATGTGCAACCACTGGCCAACCAAAATTTAACAAACAATCGTTGCATCAGTGGGACCCACCGAATAGAGCCATATAACTGCTCAATAAAGAAAGAAAAAAAGAAAATAAAAATATCGATGAACTAGCTTTGGGCCAATAGCTTTCAGCCGAAAGGAGTTGTCCAATAGTTTTGGGTCAGTGGTTTCAAAGTGAGTAAGAGCCATTTTGTTTTAAAAAAATAAAATTTTTTAGAGAATTACACTAAAATATTTTTGAAATTTTTAGTTTAAAAAACGTATAAAAATATTTTTAAACATTTTCAAATCAATATCAAATAGAGTCGTCTTTCACTTTGAAGAAGAAGATAGGGGCATTCTTTGTCCTCCTCCCCTCCTTTTTTCTTTTTTTTTTGTGACAGCATAGGACTTTTCATCTCTCACTATCCATGTCTTGTATTAAGGGAAAAAAAAGTCTTCTTATCTTTAAGGTAGTACGAATCTAGAACGTATATAGATTCTTCGATTTTTGGCAGTTGTATATTCTTCTATTTTGTTAAGATTACTTTTTTTTTTTTCTAAGGAACCCACCTTCTAAAATCAGAATCCATAGTTCCTTTAAAAAAAAAAAGAATTTGAAGTTAATTATTGACCATATTTAAATTATCCAGCACTAAACTTAATTTATCGAATCAAGTGAAATATTCAATATAACATAACAAATTATTTATGAGCTGCATTGTAATATAAAAACTAGAATGATTAATCATCTGGTGGCCACTTGCATACATACATACTTACATACATAAATACATACATACATACACACACACACACATATATATATATATATATATATCTAATGGCCCCTCGTTTCAAAAGAATAATAATAGGAAAAAAATGTAATGGCCTCTTGAATGTTCAAAATCTAACGGCCCCTTCAATCTATATATATATATATATACACACACATATATATATATATAATTGATGGCCCTACTTTAAAAAAATCTAATGCCTCCTTAATTTTTTTTTTAAAAACTAATAGCTCTGAGGTGGAAGATATTTGAAACCTAACATGTGTATTCCACTTGGCTATTAAATTGACCCCAACGACTGTGGTTTCCCCCCTTTTTTTTTCTTCTTGCGCCATCGCTTCTGTAGGAGAATTCGAGAGGCCGAAGTTCGGCGCCAGCCTTTGGCTGGTCTCTAGACTTCCGGTTTCGTAGGAGAACTTCTGTTTGACGATGCGCAGGCTTTCTCTAGTGGTCGTCAATTTAGAGCTCAGGCGGGAGGACGCTCGTTAGCCTTGGGGTGGTTGAATATAGCAGAGGAGGTGGTTTGCTTGCTTATCTCCTTAGGGGTTGATGGTTTGGTGGCGCTCTAAGGCCTATTCTCTGGCAGATCTAGATTTCTGGTTAGAGGAATGGGGTCCTTGGGGTGGCGCTATTACTGGTTAACAGCAGCATGACAACAAGCAGTGGCAGTTGGTCATCACGTATCGGTGGGTTGGCTCTCCTCTTATGTCTATTTCTTTTCGCTATGTGTGTTTTGGTTGTTTGACTTTTCTGATGTAATATCAGAAATGGTCTCCCCACCTCTAGTCTTGGTTTGTATTTCACAGCTGCTAATTAATAGTGCAACGTGTGGTGACTATCAATTAGGTCTAAATCTATGTCGGGTTGTATGGGCCCTTATTAGGATAGATTTGACTTCAGTCAATTGTTTTGATTCATCGACTGTAGTAGTTTTTTGTAACGAGTCATTCAATAGCTCTATTTTAAATTTGAGTGGGTCATGTTTTCTCTATTAGTCTTGATGCCATCTTTGTCATTGTGCATCATTCGGTTATTATTGATAGATCCAGTCGTTGTCTTGGATCATTTGTACCTATAGTGAGTGGTGTTATGCAACTTTGTTTGAACTTTTTTTTGAAGGATGTTTGAACTATTTTTAGTTGAATGAAGTTTTATTTTATATTAAAAAAAAAAGGAAGACAAATGTATTACACTCAAGGTGCCGAGTAAATAAGATGTGGGGCCGATCAGGTCCTAAGTGGGATTCATATAACCAGGAAGACAATTAATCCAATCCGTTGACAGCACAAAATCTATCATGGAACACACAATGTTATGATCGTACCGAAAGCAGATAATTCGCGCCCTGAGCTTATGCCCGATTGATAACACTCCAAATTTGGGAGTCACCGCCCGACATCCAACAAGATCCGCAGCCATCCTGCTTCCACGTTGGTCATCACCTCTTTTTTTTTTTTTAATAAAGAAAACTTATGGACAAGAAAAATTTTTTTGAATTTTAAGTATAAATGAGGCGACAATAAATTTGTTAAACTATAATTAGGAAATGATATTTTAGCGAGTAATGCATAACTTCCCAAGTCAATAAAGATTAACAAATATATTTGTCATCTCATAGGTGTTTTATAACCTTATTAGATCTAGGCTTTTTCGTTAACAATGTCATTATAACTATATAATTTTAACTGTTATAATGTAAAGCTTTTATATAATACAATGTAAAAAAAAATAAACTACAATATAAAACTCTAAGAGCCCGTTTGGTTCAAGTATTTGAATAGAGTATTTGAATGAAGATTTAAATTTTTATGAGAGAAAATACTATAATAAAATGATTCGAACCGTGATTCGAGTATCGAAACAAATAGGTCCTAATATTACTGTAAATTTGTTTTTAATTTTTAGTTCTAATTATGTTAAAACTTACACTGTTAAATGGTATTAGACATTTTGGATCAGCAAATTATTATTTTTTTTTTTTCCAAAAGAGAGAACGACAAAACTCTGTTGTATTTAATCAAAATACAATGTAACGCAAATACTTTTTATTGTTGTTCTTGCTCAAACCTACCATCATATCCCAGTTAGCAAGGGTCAAATCTGTGAACAATAATTTCTGTCTGCTGCTCCTCTTGCTTTTTTATAGACGTCGCTATTGGAATTCTGGGGATGGACGGTAGGGCCTAAAGCATTGTTCACGTGACTAAAATGACAAAACCAAAAACACCCAAAATCCCATAAATGGTAAGACATTTGGATCAGCAAATTAATTTTTTTTTTTTCAAAAAAGATAACGACAAAAATCGCTGTTGGGTTTAATCAAAATACGATGAAACAAAATATTTTTACTGTTTTCCTCATTCAAACTTACCATGATATTTTAGTAAGCAAGGGTCAAATCTGTCAAGAAAGTTTCCTGTCTGCTGTTTCTATTTTTTTTTTTTTCTTCGTTTCGTCTTTTTGATAACCTAGACGGCGCTATTGGAATTCTGGGGATGGACGGTAAGGCCTAAAGCATTGTGACCAAAAGAAAACAACTAATGTACCTTAAAAGTGGGATGATAATAAACTTCTTTTATTCCACGATGAAGTGCAAGAAAAGTCTTATATTTATATGGTCGTTGTTTTTGTTATTTTATTTTTGCTGAAAATGCAATTTTTATAAAAACTAAAGCCCAAGGGGTTACAACTAGATAACAACAAGCAAAAAACAAGCTAAAGCCAGCAGCAGACAAATTATTAGAAGACAAAACCCTTGATAAAATTTTTTTTTGGCTTTTTTGTCAAAATATCCCAACACAATGAGATATGATTATTTTTTCATTTTTTTATGAGAGAAAATGTAAAAAAAAGAAAAGAAAAAAAAAGAAAGATAGAGGGAAATAAATAAATAAAAGCAGTTAATTTTACCTGGTGTCCGAAGCAAATACCGAGGACCTTCTTCTTCAAGGAATCTAACCTCTTAAGAAGAGCTAAAAGCCTGCAGATCCAGGCGTCGTTTCCATGCGCGTCTTTGCTGCTGCCGGTCACAACGAACCCGTCGTAAGTCTCGATCTCATCGTCGTCCGGAAACTCGCCACGTGTCACCCTGAATAGGTCCCACGTCTCCCCTTCCTCCTCCAGCATTCTAGCGAAAACCCCAAAGTACCCCCCATACACCTTCTTCACGTACTCCGTGTCGTCTGCGCAAAGCAGGACCCCGAACTTCTTGCTTTTCCTATCACCCGCCATCTCCTCTCTCACTCTGATGAAATTACTGATCTGGGCTTGGACTCCCTGTGGAGTGCGGTCTTTAGTGAGAAGGGCAAGAGAGAGAACGAGAGAGAAAGAAGCAGTTCAATGCTAATGATGGTTTGCTGGAAAAGAAAAGTGGGGGCCTTTAAAGTGGGATGTTTATGGAAAAGGCCGTCTTTTGGCCAGTAATTTACGATTTCGTTGCCGACAACTGGTTTGCCAAAATTGCCCCGTACATATTCCTTAAAAAACAAACAACAAACACATTATACATGCAATTTTTTTTCATTTTTTCTCTCTCCTTCTTTCTTCTTTTCAAGTGGCCTTTTTTATTGGTTTCTTTTCGTGTCAAGGTTGTTCTTTTCTTTTTCTGCCAAACTCGATTTTCGGCATGACTCTAACCATAAATATCTCCTCTCTTAAATCTTTCTTCGACAGGAAAACTTGTAAAATATTCTCTCTATTTTAATAAGGTGCTTTCTACAATAGGCTAGTGCATAATATTCTCAATATTATTAGATTTGATCAAGATTACGTTAAAATAAAATTATATAAAAAAAAGTAAGATATATATTTAAATGTTTAAAATATAATTTTATTAATGGTATATTTTCTCATGCTTTACTGTAAAAATCTTATTTTAATTCAAATAATACTAGTGGTTTAAAATTATAGTAACAAATGAAGTGATATGCAGGTAGACATTCTTTTATTAGTAAATGTTTTAAATGTTATCATATATAAAGATTAATTTTAGCCTCCGATGGTTACAATTAACGTGTTATGTGGGTTTTTTTTTAAGAAAAAAATTGCGCTCTAAAAAATGAGAGTTGAAAATAATAAATAGGCTTTTAATCCGCTTATCATTGAATATATTATATCATATCATATTGTATTTTATGTTTATTTTTATTATTTTTGTTATTATTTCCTTGCTTTGGAGGGTGTTACTCATCCTAACAAATAGTTTAGAAGCTACAATAATTTAGTCCCACCTATAATATTGGAGTCTTGGAGATAATATTTTCACAAGACATCATATTCAGCTAGTTTTTGATTAGTTATCTATCACCTTTGTGGATGTGCATTCCTATTCCACTACGAAAGATCTAACAATCATCAATTGAAGTCGAATCAAAGGTTTTTGTTTTTTCCCTTGTTTTTTTCCCGTTTGATTTTATTCATTCATTCCCTCTTTATTCTGACGCGTTAGAGTTGGAACCACTTCAAGCAATAAATGGAATGCGATGTCTAATGGGCGGAATCTTAACTGGTCACTAGTACTTTTGCACGCTAAATTTCGAGTAAATTATATTGTTGTATCTCGAACTATTCGTAATATATTTTGAATTTTGAATTTTAATAAAATATACCTTAGACTTTGAAATCAATGATAATAAAGGTCCAATAGTTACTTTTAATTTCCGTTCAGTAGTTTTTTTTCTACATATTAAGCTTTAATTTTTTTTCTTTAAATTGATGAGTTCTATCCTTAAATAAAAAAACTCTTGTGTGAATTATACCACCAAAATCATCCATATTTTTTCATGCTTGTTAGCTGTTAGGCCTCAGTTACTAATAGTTTCAAAAGAGTATATTTTATCAATATTAAAAGTTTTAGATGCATGATGCAAAAACTGTATAGTTTCAAATGGCTCAATACAATTTACCCGTGAATTTCTATATAATGAAATCAATTTACGTCTTTCCCATGAAATCTCTCCTTTTTTATTTTCTTTTTCTTGTGAAGAGGGTAACATATTATGTTTTATATTTCCATAAATTTTGTGTCATATTAGAGACAATATTGATGATCAAAATTCCCATTACATTCTTTTAAGGAATCAAGAAACAAAACTAGTGGATTTGGACCCTTTTTTTCCCTCTCTTTTAGGTATTCAATATGATGCACTTTTTATACTTGAACATCTTTAATATAAATACCAATAGTACTAATATTAGATTTGTCATCAAAAAGTGCATAAATAGAATATTTAATGTGCTATTTTATTTTGTACTCTGATGCATAATGTTAATTCAAATACTATATTTACCTTTTGTTATAATTATTCTTTAAAATTTATAAGAATAGACTTTTAATATTAAAATAATTTAAAAATTAAAGATTAGAGACTAAGTACTAAGTAACCTATAAGCATTGAATGCCAACTTTATCGTATACTATACTTGGTGGCAAATTTGCCATCAAAATTTGGCATATAGTAAATTTGACATTAAAAATAATATTGCAATGGATTTTTTTATTACACTCAAATGCCAAGTTTCTATTGGCATATTGATGAGACCGTAAAAGTAACATTTTCTAAGGATAAAATCATTTATTTATACTTTTATTTCTCATTAAATTCTCTAATTAATAGCATTTTGTGTTAATTCGTATTTTTGTGTCTTAGTGTGTAAATATGTTTAAAAATATGTTTTTAGTGTGTTTTATGTTTAATAATATTTTTGGGTAATTTTTAGAGTCATTTTGGTATGTTAAATATGTGTTTAGTTTGAAAATAATTAGAACCGTAAAAATAATATTGTGTGATTTTATTTTGTGTCTTAAAATGAGTGTAAATAAATTTTAAGTTTGTAAAAATGTTCTATTATATTTTTAGTAATTTCTAAAAATATGTCTGAGTCTTAAAAATCATATCTATATCAAATTGAAAGAGACTAGAATTTTAAAAGTTCATAATTATTTTTATGTGTTTTATTGTAAGATAAATATTTTTAAAATTATTGTAAATATTTTGTTTGTAAAATAATTAATTCTAGTGTGTTTTTTAATTTTAGATTTCAAATCTGGAGGAAAAGGAGTAAAACAACACCGAAAAGGGGCAAAAACGGACCTTAAATGCACAAGAAATAAAAAAAATTAAAAATAAAAAATAGTGCCATGTGGTAGGACGACAACCGCCGGATCGCGCCGCCCAAAGCATCCCAGCCATACGCGTGTCACTGGCATGTCAGGAGAATCTCTAGCAACGCTTTAGATCGCATGTGGTAGTTCCCACTTGCTTGCATTTCAATTACCATTCGATCAGCATATGTTGACCAATCCAACAATTTGGTAGCGATGATTTAGTGGTACCCTCTCCTTTCTTTCTTTCGCTAATTGCTCAGCTTTTAGCTTAGCAGTACCCCCTTTTGGGAGGAGATAATGTTAGAATACTCTTCCAACCTCACTAAAAATAATAAAATATGCCTAAATTAATGTAGAGAGTTTGGTGAGGAAGAGAGATGATCTTGTATGCACAGTACTCTGGTATAGATTTTAGCTCGATATTTGCTTTATAATGCTTATATTTTTATAGAATAAATTATATTTTTAAGTTTTTAATAATTATTATTAGTGTTGTTATGTTTCCATTTTCACATAAATTCAGTCGTGCTTTGTTTATGCAATTAAATTATGTTGCATAATTAATATTAATAATACTGAAATAATGCTTAATTTTATGGAACATCTTTTATTGCAATATAACTTATTATATTGTCGATTTAAATATTTTATAAGATGAGGTACTACCAAAATTAATGCAAAAATTTATTCCATTAAAATATATTAATTTTGATTTCTTATTATCTTTCTATCTCAAAATTATGTTAATTATAATTGTAGTGACAACAGTTATGATTTTCATAATTAGTACATTAAATCATTAATGAGAGATGATTATTTGCTATTTTTTATAGGAAAATCCTTACTGTATTATAACTTATAACATTGTCACTTTAAGTTGACTTATAGAAATAGTAAATATGCTTCCAATTAATAAAAAAAGATATAATAAATCAAATACTTTAGATAATTATGATTTAGAGTTAAAATTCTATCTTAGTTATGAAACATACGAGAGATTCTCAAAGCTTCACCGTTTTAATTTTATGTCTTAAAATCTTATTTTAAAATTCTCAAAAATATTTGTTTTCTTTTAAGTTTTGTTTTGAAAAATCCTTTTCCACTTTAAAATAAAAATGTTCAATCTTTAAAAAACCCATTTCCCTATGGATATGACAACCTTCTATACTACAAACGTCCACGTTTAAGGAATCATTTTGGGCAATACATTTAAAAATTTGGCGTAGTTGCTAAGGAGGTGCTATCACTTATCAGATTACGAAGTTAAGCAAAAAAACAAGGAAGTGATCTATCCTTATCCTTTGTAAACATTATTTTAAATATTTGTGTGTTTCAATTATGTGTCAATTGTTAAAAAATTCAAAAAAAAAATTAAAAAATAAATAATAGAAAATGTAAAAAAAAATAAAAATATATTCTTTTTAATTATAGTTTGTATAATATTGTTGTTTGTTTGTTTAAGGTTTAGATTTAAGTCTTGAACTTGGAAATAAAACCTCATAAAACTTTATAGCTAGGTTTTTTATAAAATAAATTGTGGTTTTGTGAAAAGTATACTTTGAGGAAGTTCTGTCTAGAGGCTGGTACTAGTTCAGAAACTTTTCTCATAACTAATTAGTTTTAGAGATTCTCCCAACACCAGTGGTTTCATTAACGTTGTTCTGACTAGAAGGTTGGTTTTTAAAGAGCCTTCGTCCCTCCAATCTTTTCTAAGAATATCCTTAAAGGGTATAATTCTCAAGATCTACAAAATAAATGAGGCAAATGTTTTTGCTCCCTATTTTATTCTCCCCGAATAAAAAAAAGAGAGCATAGCATCTCATCTTTCCCTTGCAAATTAAAATTTTAAAAAATCAAAAAATAAAAAAATTTAAAAAATAAAAAAGAGAAACACTAACAACTAGGCCAATTTGCTAAAGCTCCTAAATTAAGATAGTGAAAAATCATCGAACTCTTCTCCACATTTTCCAGTTCTTCCAAATCCATTTGTAATGGTGAATCTTGATAAGAATCCTTAAATAATTTTGATGAAAGATTACATGCACCCGACTCTCACTTTAACTCCTTCATATATTGTGTTTCCATCAAATCTTTTACAGCAAGACTTGAATCCAGGCATGATTCAACTTTTGCCAACCTTTTTTGGATTAGAAAGCGAAAATCCTTATGTTTATATTCGTGGATTTGAGAAAGTTGTTCCCACTTTCTATAGCCACCCTAACATTTTTAATTCCATAAAATTGAAATTCTTTCCTTTCTCTTTGAAAAATGAAGACAAAAGATGGCTCTATTCTTTAAGACCTCGATCAATCGAATCATGGGATGACATGACATCTACTTTCTTCTACAAATACTACTCATATCAAAAGACTAACAATCTCAAGAAACAAATTCTGACTTTTTTCCTAGAATGATCATGAAAATTTCTATTAAGCTTGGAAAAGGTTCAAAGATTTGTTAAATCAATGTCCTCACCATGGTTACGAGAATTGACATCTTGTCAGCTTCTTTTACAAAGGACTCACAAGTCATGACTTCAATATCTAGAAGTGATGTACAATGGAAAATTCTTACACAAGTATCCTAAAGAGGCCAAGGAATTTCTTGATGAATTTGCTAAGAAAGTTCATTAGTGGGCTGAATTAGATACTTCTCATAGTACTAATAAGTCTCGATCAGTTAAAATTCATCAATTGAAGTAAAAGGATAACTACAACCTTAAAGTTCAAGTTCAAAATCCTACAAAGGTGTTGGAAATCCTCAAAGCAAAGAATGAGAGAAGAAGTCAGGTTGTCACAAGAGCTGAATTGCAAAGAACAAGCTTTGTAAATGGAATAGTTGAACAACAACCACAGGTCTGTCATGCTTGTCAAGAAATGATAAGAGTATATAAGGAACATTGTAATGCCGTAGAAACATATCATACTCCTTATCTTGAAACTCTTAATCCTGATGGAAAAAACAATTTGAATTTCGATAGGTGGAATTCAAACCAAGTGCAATCATTTGGGAATCAATGGGAAATTCAAGAAGAAATGCATCCAAGAGAGTACAAATGCTCCTTAGCATGATTCACGCTTATCAAGTAAATCTCTTGAAGATACATTGCAAGTATTTATTGAGGTACAAAGTAAGTCAAATAAGAAAATTGAAGCTGCTCTCATACAAATGACAAAAGAAATCTCAAAAATGATTGAAAAAAGTTTATCTCGAACTTAAAACATGAAACAAACCTCTAGCATTGACAGAAGAATGATGAAGAGGTTAGTGATGTTACAACTCGCAACAGTAAATCGTTGGAAAAATTAAACTTCGTAAACATGAGTAATGAAGAGGTTATTCCATAAAGACAATAAGAAGTGACTAAGGTTTCGGTAAAAGCTCTTTTCCTCCAAGCTCTTCAATCCACTAGAAAAGTGTTAGAAAATTATAAAAAAATCTTAGAGCACTTGAAGCAAATTCGAATTGACCTTCCTGTTTTGCAAATACTTAAACAAGTGCCAGCTTATGCCAAAGTTATGAAAGACTTGTGCACTGTGAAAAGGAACCATCATGTCACAAAGACTGCATTTTTGACTAATTAATTAGGTGCGATTCTTGAGCAGAAAGCACCGATCAAGTACAAAAATCCCAAATGTCCCACAATCACTTGTTATATAGGAACCCATGAAATCACTCAAGCCTTGTAGACTTAGGAGCAAGTGTCAAACTCATGCCTTATTCTATTTATTCGCAACTAAGACTTAGAGAAATTAAGCCAACATATGTGGTCTTGTAATTGGCAGACTGATTCATCAAGGAACCAGAGGGATAATTAAAGATGTTTTATCAAAAGTTGATAAGTTCTATTACTCCATAGATTTCCTTATTTTAGATACTTAATGTGAAGTGAACACGGAATCAAAAATTCCTATCATTTTTAGAAGACCTTTCTTAGCCACGGCCAATGCTTTCATTAACTGTCGAAATGGTCTCATGAAAATCTCTTTTAGAAATATGACTGTTAAAGTGAATGTTTTCCACATTGGCAAGCAATTTCAAAGCAATGATGAGTGTTTTTACACTAAAATCATTGATGATGCTGTTCAGAAAGAATTTCTAAAGTGAAATGATGTGCTTAAAGAAGTCTTCTAAAGTTTTGATCTTGAAAATCCTGATCTCATTTTTGATATCCCAAACATTTATTAGACAAAGGAACAAAGTTTTGGCAACCATGTTTTGCAAAAGTTGTTTCTGGAAGAAAAAAAGGCAAAACCATTCGCTAAAGAGATCCCAAAAATTAAGTTAGCCCAAGTTTTTAAAGGACTGAAACATGCATTCTTGGAAGCCAATGATTCTTTTTATGTCATCATTTCATATAAACTTGATGAATCAAAAGAGCGAAGGTTAATCAAGATGTTGCATGAACATAAAACTGCATTGACTTGGACAATAGTTGATATTAGGAGTATTAGTCCCTTGATTTGGTCCCATCATATTTAATTAGAAGAAGGAGTTAATCCAAGAAGAGACCTCCAAAGAAGGTTGAACCTAACAATAAAATGAATTGTGAAGCATGAAGTGTTGAAATTATTAAATGCAAGTATCATTTACCCTATTGCAGATAGTAAATGAGTCAAGCCAACTCAAGTTGTGCTTAAGAAGTCTGGTGTAACTATGATAAAGAACGAAAAAGGAGATGTTGTTCCTACAAAAGTTGTCACTAGATGACGAATGTGTATTGATTATTGAAAGTTGAATGTCGCCACTCAGAAAGACCATTTCCTACTCCTATTCATTAATCAAATTTTAGAACATGCAGCTGGTCACTCTTTGCTTTCTCGATAAATATTCAAGATACTATCAGATAGAGATAGCATTAGAAGATTAGAAAAAGACCACATTTACATGTCCTTTCAGCACTTATACTTTTCGACGCATGTTATTTGGACTTTGTAACATTCCGATTACATTTCAAAGATGCATGATGAGCATTTTCAACAACTTGATTGAAAAGACTATGGAAGTTTTCATGGATGATTTGACAGTCTTCGGTGATGCATTTGATACTTGTCTGCTTAATTTAGAAGCCATTTTGAAAAGATGTGAAGAAAAGGCCTCGTGTTAAATTAGAAAAAATGCCATTTTATAGTTACATCTATCATAGTTCTCGGACACATTGCCTCTAAATGAGGAATTGAAGTTGATCTTGCTAAAATTGAACTTATATTGATCATGACCACTCCAAAGACTGCTACAAATGTTTGATCTTTTCTTATACATGCTGGATTCTATTGGAGATTTGTTCAAAAATTTTAGCCATATTAAGACCATTGTACAATCTCCTACTGAAAGATGCAGTGTTTGAATGGACAAAAGAATGTGAAGAATATTTATGAACACTGATATCTAAGCTGACCTCTACACTTATCATGCAATTCCCTGATTGAAGTTTACCATTTGAGATTATGTATGATGTAAGCAATTATGCTGTAGGAGCCGTTTTAGGTCAACAAAGGGAAGGAAAACCTTTTGTAGTATACTACACAAGTAGAACTTTGTGTTAGACATGTATGCCCTAAGGAGTAAAAATGTAATACGTTTTTGAAGACATTTTTATCAATAAAGAATTTATTCATTTATATATACCAAATCTTATCCTCTTTATGTTCATATTTGTTGAATGTATGATAAGCAAACAGTAGTCTGAGACTGTCAGTCTAAACCTTAAGAATTGGGCATATGATGGGATGATTATGCGGAAGACACGATTCTTAAGGTGATGGTCTAAAACATATGATCCGCAATCGAGGGAATAAAGTTGGGCACTTTATTCATGTAAAGATTGTTATGTTGTCTATATCCCTTTTGGGAGATGGTTTGTCTTGGCCATCGGAGTTGGACTCCGTGAATAGAAACATTGGCACGTTGTCATAGGTGACGACGTGTTGGATCGGGACATAAAGTGAATTGATTTGAATTAATAATTCTGTCTTGGCAAATCGATTCACTTTAGACAGTCATTTGTATTGTATCTTAATCCTGAGATGAATAGTGGGCCCGTTGTCTCCACTTGTGTCTTTTGATGTACCAATGGGTGACACCCACATCTCAATTGTGGTATGCATACCGGTACATTGGAGGCATGACTCTTGATAGCGTAGACTTGTTATTCATAGATATGGAATCCATAGTTCATCTTTAGGAGTAATGATATCCTTTTATATGTGTTGTCCTGTAATTGGAAAACTAGAGCGCTCAACCATTTGGATACATAGGTGTAACCGAATGGTATACTATCTTTGGATGGTAAGTTTTCTAATGGTGAGACAATGGAACGTAAGATAAAAATAATCAGAAAGGTAAGACAGAACTTGTCCTTAAGCTGATTATGGATGATCATATGGGGATGCGATACACTATGATATATCATGGAGACTTAGCTACACGAGTTTCGTAATTCTATAAAGTTCGAGAGTGCAGCTCCAAGCTTTTAGTGAAGTAGCGTTGGAGTTGATAATTGTGAAATGTATATCTGAGATATTGGGTTTCATAATTATCATGAGCTAGAACTTTATAGGTCCATTTTGGTCCCCTTTGCTAGCTCACAAAGTCCTATAACGACATGGCATGCTTTTTCAATAATTGGTGACTTATGTCGGAATTATCAGATTGGTTTAAAATTTGTAAGAATCAAATAATTCATGTCTGTTTATCGGTTGAATTAATTTTGTAAGAAATTAGTTCAAGATAAACTTGTTGAATTATTGGATCAGATAATTCTTCTCTATTTATCGATTGATTTAATTTTGGATAAATTAGATCAAGATAAACTTGTAGAATTATTGTGAATTGATTTATTTTCTTAGAGATTATCTTGATAAAGTTTGTTTTGATCAGATATCTTCTCTATTGGGTTATTTGAATCAAAACTGAGACTTTATCCTTTAGAATCTCAGGTGAAAAATAAAAGATTAGCGGAGATTTTTTCTTGGGAGTTCGGCCTGTCGAATAACGTGGTCGGCCTGCCGAACTGGCCTGTTCGGCCTGCCGATCAGAATGTTCGGCCTGCCAATCAGCGGGAGATAAGATCACGCGTTTTCACGCGGATCTTATCAGATATTGATCCGAACTTGATTCTATTTCGAGTTTTTGAGACCTAATCTGATACGGACTGACCCCAGGACCAATAGCTATATAAAGAGAGTGAGTCTCATGATTTACTCAGATCAATTGAGAGATTAAGAGTGATACTCTTCTAGTGAGCATCTGAAAACTCCCTGAGAGCTTTTGTTCACAAATCACGAACACTAGCTTTGGGTTCTCTCTATTGGTTGGAAGGAGAGTCATCGATGGAAGAGCTGTACGTGTGAGCCCACACTCACTCCGGTTGTGGATAGAGAATAGCAAAGAAGACCAGTTGGTTGAGGCTCTTCTGGAACGTTACTTCTCTACACAGGTCGCGGACGTTTTCGGCACACTGAGGTTAGTAAGATCTGTCTAATTTATACATATAACATGTCAAACTTGTGTTTTAGAAATTACTCTGATGAAAAAAATTTTAAAATTCCGCTGCGCACTTTGTTTCCGACACTTTGAACAATGCTCAAATGAATTACTCAACCACTGAAAAAGAACTACTTGCTATAGTATTTTCTCTTAACAAGTTTAATTCATACATGATCAGTTCATCCATCACTATTTTCACTGATTATTCAGCCTTTAAATATCTTAATTTTTAACAAAGATGCTAAGGCCTAACTTATCATGTGGATTCTTCTTCTATAAGAGCTTGATTTGATCATTAAGGCTAAGAAAGGAGTTGAAAAGGTGACAGCTGACTATTTTGCTCGTTGGAATTTAATGATTCTATTGATGGCCGACCAATTCATGATGAATTTCCTAATGAACATCTGTACTCCATACCAAGTTGCCTTGCATGTGTACATTGTCAATTACTTAACAACTGGACAAATTCCCTCTATTTGGAGATTACAAGATAAAAGAAATTTTTTTATTGAAGTACATAACTTTTACTTGGATGACCCTTACCTTTTCAAATACTGTCATGATAAAATCATGAGATGTTGTATTCCTGAAGATAAAATGTTTAGTGTCTTAAAATTCTATCATACTGATACAAGTGGTGGTCATTTTTTTGCAAAGAAGACTATTGCAAAGATTCTCCAGTGTGGTCTTTACAAGCCCACTTTGTTCAAAGACACTTATCACTACTATCATTCTTGTGAAAATTGTCAAAAGTTATGTACTATGTTATGTCATCATATGATGCCTTTAAACCCAATTATCGCAATAGAAATATTTGATTGTTGAGGAATGGACTTTATGGGACCTTTTCTATCTTTAAGGTACGTATACATCTTCCTTCTTGTGGAGTATGTTTCAAAATAAATTGAAGCCGTAGCATGCTGTACCAACGATAACACAACTATTATAAAGTTCTTGAAAGAAAACATGTTATGTAGGTATGGTATACCACATGCTATAATCAGCAATCAAGGCACACATTTTTACAACCGTTCTTTTGAAGCTCTTTAATGCAAAAGTACGGTGTAATTCATAAAGTTTCGATGCCTATTATCCATAGACAAATGGACAAGCTGAGTTAGAAAATAGAGAGATCAAATAAATCTTCAAAAAAACAGTGAATCTGGATCAAAAAGATTGGTCTTCATGTCTTCAAGACACACTTTAGGCATACCGTACAACTTACAAAGCCCTCTTAGGAATGTCTCCTTATAGGCACGTCTTTAGAAAAGCTTGTCATTTACCTATAGAACTTGAAAATAAAACCTATTAGGCTATTAAAGCTCTCAATTTTGATCTTAGCACTATAGGTATTGAACGAAAACTTCAACTCTTTGGACTTGAGCAATTAAGGAACGATGCTTATGACAATTCACGGATTTACAAAGTAAAAATGAAATCTCATGACAAGTAGATCCTAAGAAAGAACTTCAAGCCAAGTCAATGGGTTCATCTTTATGAATCCTGTCTCCACCTTCATCCTAGTAAGTTGAAATCACGATGGACTAGTCCATATATTTTGAAACAGGTTTTCCCAATTGGTGCCATTAAAATCGATGATCCCTCCGATAAAAGGATACTCAAAGTAAATGGCCAAAGACTAAAAAGCTATATAGAACGAATAACTAAACTTTAAAAAGTCACTCTTGCGGCTCCGGTTTGCCAACCCCAAGTAGTTTTCTATCACTTTCTTTTGTAAATATTTATTTTTGTTATTTTTTTCTTATTTTGGTTTTTTGCTTAATTTTATGCTCATTAAATTTTCATAAAAAACCCTCGAAAGTTGAAAATGAATTTCAAAGTTAATTCTTGCAAAATGGCTAAGTAAAGGAGGATGTAATGGATTATGATTAGTAAATACTGTGTATTTACAGCCTCTTGAGGCGTATTTTGAAGAATATGTGTAAAAAAAAAAACATGATTTTTGACTTTCATAACAAAAATAAAGTCTTGGGAATTGTAACATATTATTGTGTGTTTATTTTAGTTTGTTTAGTTTGGTTTGTTAAGCGAGTTACAGATCATTTCTGCAACTGTATTGATTCATTTAATATTTTTACTACTCTCACTATTCTTTTTATACATTAGGGACAATGTACAATTTAGATTAGAGGAAAGGGGTTTGCATCATTGCTGTGTGAAAGTGTGCAAACTTTTTTCTATTTTTGCCTATTTTTTTCATTTTTGCTCTAGATTTTTGTTTGTTTTTCGTTTTTATGTGTTATTTTGTAAGTTTTTGTATGTCATAAAATTAAAAAGAAAAAAAATATTTTGTAAATATTAGTTTCTTAGTAATTAATGTGTTACTATTATGTTGTGATTTTTGAATTTCATATTAATATAATATCATTTTTTTCTGAATTATTTAACTTGATGGACTCTCAAAACTTTTGTTGTGTTTATTTTTCAAAGTGTTTGTATGCCATTCTTTTCACACACACGCTGTAATGTTTTATTGTGGTGGTAAGTCAAAGCTATGAATATTTGAGTTTTGTTATTTTGTGAAGATGAATAATTAAAGTCAATAACGTTTTCAAAATTAATTAATTAAATTAAACAGCCAAAAAATAATAAAAAGAAATAAAGATAAAAAGAATTGTAAATAAATAAAGTATGTAATTATGTAAATTAATGAATAAAGTTGGATAAGTTTGGTTTCATAGCCTCTTTAACTCGAGTAAGTAAGTTCTAAAGGGTGCTTCAATAGCTTTTATCTTAAGCCAATTGCCCTAGGAATTGCTGACTCAAAACTTGTTAAATAGGTTATTGAGAAAGCTTAAGAGAGCCAAACATTGCACTATCCATAGCTGTTGTAAAGTTTACTTTTTGCTTATATTTCTGTTTTATATTTCTACTCTTTAATTGTTCTAAATAATAAATTTAAAATGTTGTTGCTTGTAGGAGTGATTTAAATCAAAATATCATAATTTTTTTCTTAGTTTTTTATGAAACTTCATAATTATTCATTATCTCTTTTTGAACTAAGTATGGCTTATATATATTTTGTTAAATAGCATATAAATTGTTCAAATAAATTTTTTATCTTGTTAGTCTATTTAGTTATGTGAGTCAAATTAGAGTTAAATGGTTTACATTGTGTGAATATTCAGTAAATCATTTCAAAATTTTATCGCTTTAATTACTAGAGACTAGCAATAAGCTGGTTAAGGATAAAATCATTTGTTTATACTTTTATCTCTCATTAAATTCTCTAATTAATAACATTTTTGTTAATTAGTATTTTTGTGTCTTAGTATATGAAAATATTTAAAAATACATTTTTAGGTGTTTTTATGTTTAATAATAATTTTTAGTAATTTTTAAAGTCGTTTCGATGTATTAAATCTATGTTTAGTTTGTAAATAATTAAAACTATAAAAATAATATCGTGTGGTTTTATTTTGATTCTTAGAGTATTTGCTAATAAATTTGAAGTTTTTAAATATGTTCCATTATATTTTTAGTAATTTCTAAAAATATTTCTAAGTCTTAACAATCATATCTGTATCAAACCAAAAGAGCTATGAAAGTTAGAAATTCGTAATTATTTTTGTGTGTTTTATTATAGAATATTTTTTAAAATTACTGTAAATATTTTGAATGTAAAATAATTAATTTTATTGTGCTTATTAATTTTAAATTTAAAATCTGGAGAAAAAAGGAGCAAAATTAGGCAAAAAGGGGCAAAAAGGACCTCAAATGCACAAGAAATCAAAAAGAAACTAAAATAAAAAAAAAAATAGTGTGATGTGGTAGCACAAGGATTGTCAGATCGTGCCACCTAAAGCATCCCAACCATCTGCGTGTCACTAGCGTCTCAAGAGAATCTCCAGCATCGCTTCGGATAGCGTGCAGTTGTTTGCACATGCGCGCATTTCAGTTACCATCCGATAAGCATACGTTCACCAATGCAACGGTCTGGCAGCGATGGTTTAGCAGCAGCCCCTCCTTTCTTTCTTTAGCTAATTATTAAGCTTCTAGCTCAATGATACCCTCTTTTGGGAGGAGATACTATTAAGATACTCCTTCAAGTTGACTAAAAATAATAAAATAATGACTAATTAGTGTGGAGAGTCTGGTGAGGCAGAGAAATGATATTGTATACGTAGTACTTTGGTATAGATTTTAACTCTATGTCTGCTTTGTAATGCTTATATTTTTATGGATAAATTATATTTTTGATTTTTTAGTAATTATTGCTGGTGTTGTTATGCTGCATATTTTTACATAAATTCAACCATGCCTTGTTTATTAATTTAATTGTATTGCAAAATTAATATTAATAATAATGAAATAATGCTTAATTTTATAGAATGTCTTTTATTGCAGTATAACTTGTTATATTGTCGATTTTAGATATTTCATAAAATGAGGTACTGTCAGAATTAATACAAAAATTTATTCTATTAAAATATATTAATTTTGATTTGTTATTATCTTTTATATCAATGATGACTACAAGTTAATTCTGCTAGAGGAATGTCCTCAGGTCCCGTAGCCAGTGCAAAAAGAGTTGCCTAAGAGGTATATTCTCGTTGGTAAAAAGCCAACCACAAAGCCAAATGCTCCTTGCTAGCTGACATCTCTGATGTGAAGCATGAGAATACGGATGCTGCTTATAAGATAATGCAGTCTCTTGATGGGATGTTTAGAAAACCAAATAAAAAGGCACGTCTTTATGTCATAAAACTATTCATGAACAACAAGATGAAGCCCAATGCTTTTGTTTGTCCCCATGTGCCCACTATGATAAATTATCTTCATGAGTTTGAGTTTAATGGTGCTATAATAGATAAGGGTGCACAATGGGAATAATCTCAGAGTGTCTAAGTCCCGCCTTCTAGCATTTCAATATAAACTATGTAATGAACAACACGCATATGGGGCTCACTCAATTGTTGAACCAGCTTCATAAATATGAATTGGTTTGTTTTGCAAACGGCGGTGAGGCATATGTTGAAGAAGCTGTTGTTTCTTCTAAGAGCCAAAGGACCTCTTAAATTGATACATATGCAAACCTTTAAACATCCAAGCATAAGGTGGTATGTATACTTTGTCACTTTCACTAACGATTACTCTAGATATGGTTATGCTTACTTAATGCAAAGGAAATCCAAGAGTTTTAGAAAGTTCAAGGAATTTCGAGCAGAAACTAAGAAACAATTAGGAAAGAAAATCAAGATACTTTGATCGGATCAAGGTAGTGATTAATTTGACATAGAATTTATAGACAATTTGATGTAAAAGTGGAATAGTTATGCAACTGATTGCACCTTGAATGCTGCAACAAAAAGGTGTTGCCAAAAGGAAAAGTTGAACGCTACTCGACATTATAAGATCAATGTTGAGTTATTCTTTACTGCATACATCCTTTTGGGGATATGCATTAAGGATTGCATTTTACATTTTAAACTTGGTTCTATCTAAATCTATGCTTAAGACTCCTCTAGAGTTGTGGAATGGCCAAAAACCTAGTTTGAGTCGTATCCGTATATTGGGGTATTTAGCGCATGTACTAAAGGCTAAGACCAAGAAGTTGGAACCTAGTAGTGAAGTCTACATATTTGTAGGTTACCCTCAAGGTACAAAAGGAGGTTTATTCTATAGTCTTATAGATAAGAAGGTGTTTGTGTCGACAAACATGACTTTTTCTTAAGCACGACTATATGAAGGACTTTAAACCACGGAGCAAAGTGGTTCTAAAAGAATTACTAACTAACCAGATCAGACTACAATTGACAAAAGTTGTCGATCAACTGACAAGAGTTGTCGAAGGGTAAACCGAAAAGGCCATTACTTCTAGTCAAACACCTCCAGTGCTTCATCGTAATAGGAGGGAAATTAGATTACCTATTCACTATAGTGGAGAAGCACAACTAATCACTGTGAGTGACACTGAGGAGTATCGATTGGCATACAACTTGACAATGGAAGATTCTGACAAAGTAAACTAGTTGAAAGCCATGAAACTCGAGATGGTATCTATGTATTTCAACTCAGTTTGGAAGCTTGTTGATTGTCCTAAAAAGGTGAAATCCATTGGATGCAAATGGAACTACAAAAGGAAAAAAGGAGTAGATGGGAAAGTGTAGACTTTCAAGGCAAGGCTGGTAGCCAAGGTTTATACTCAAAAGGAGAGAGTTAACTATGAAGATACTTTCTTTCCAGTTGCTACGCTTAAGACCATTTAGATACCCTTTTTCATTGCTTTGAATGTCAATTATGAAATTTAGCAGATGAGCTTCAAGATGGTGTTTTTAAACATCTATCTTAAAGAAAACATCTATAGAGTGCAACCAGAGGGTTTCATAGTAGAAAGCCAAGAAAAGAAAGTCTGTAAGTTGTGAAAGTCCACTTATTGACTCAAGTTGGCTTCTAGATCATGGAATATTAGGTTTGATAAGGCTATTAAGTTTTATGGTTTTGAACAAAACCAAGATGATTTATGTGTTTACTTAGTACTTTATATTAATGACATTCTACTCATTGAGAGTGATAAATAGTCAATGTCACAAGTAAATGAATGATTAACTAGCCAATTCCAAATGAAAGATTCGGGAAAGGCACACTATATTTTTAGGATCTAACTCATTAAGGATTATAAAAAGAAGCTATTAGCATTATTTCAGGCTATGTACATAGACAAGATGCTTGTCAGGTATAGTATGCAGAACTCTAAGAGAGAGAATTTTCCTTCTAGGTATGATATTTATATCTGTAAAAAGCAATATCCAAAGACTTCACAAGAGAAAAAAGACATGAGACATTTCCCATATGCTTTAGTAGATGGAACACTAATTTACGTTATGCAATGTACAAAACTTGACATCTGCTATGCAGTTGGGATAATTAGTAAGTTTTAGTCAAATCTAAGATTTGATCATTAGATTATGATGAAATATGTTTGTAGGATTATGGGTTGGAAGACATTTCATATATGCTTTGTATGAAGTGGAAGATTATTAGGATAGATGCCCTTGAAGAATGTGATATTTTTGTAAGGGACATAAAAATAAATAAAGTAAAGTGAAGTTTTCAATATTTTGAATGCATGTATTTTGAATAATTTATGAATATCATTAAGAATCTATAATTATCTATATAATCTTTATTATTATATATAAGTGTTATATATAAGAGGATAATATTTAAAGATGATAATGAAAATTGTTAATGATATATATTTAATTATTATAATCAATTATTTAATTAAAGTATGAAATCTTTAATTGAACATTACTAGTGTATGTCATTTCTATTGAGAATGGAATGGTTTTTTTTGAACCATTGATTATGTAAGTCATTAAATGAGTGTACTATACACAATGAGATTATTAGGATGTGCATAATGAGATTATTTAGGATGGGGACATGATGTGATATAAACGATTAAATAATTTTTGTTAAAATATAGCAAGTTTTAATCACATCGACTAATGGTCAAATACAAGATGATATTAATCTTGAGTTATTAGCATACTCCTATTTATGAAATTATGTCTTTTGATTTTCTTAGTACGTATTTGAGGATCTAATCTTATCTCTTATATTTTAGAGGCATGATAAAGTAAGTAGTTGGAAATATCAATATTACAATATGGAATCCATTTTTTCTTTAATGACAAGTAGATAAATAATTTTCTTGTGTAATGATTTAGGTCTTAAATAATATGAGCTTTCAAATTCATGATTAAGTTCATGAATTCATTATTTATTAGAGAATCACTGGCAGTCAATAATAAAGAATCAAATCGAGAGGTTGAAGGATTTTACTTAGCTCTAATTGTGAACTATTTATGGATAATTAATTTATATGCAATGACTATACTAAAGAGACAACTCTAAAGTTCAATTCTAAGTTTTTAGTAGAGTAACATTGGAATTAATAAAAGAGTAATATATTAATTTAAGAGTTTAATAATTATAGGTTTTATTATGGCTTCAAATTATGAGCCCATTAATCCCCCTTCCATTTTTGTAAACGCTATTTAGACAAGCAAAATAATTGGCTTAATTAATTAATTTAGAACTATAGAATTCTAAATTAAACATCACTTAAAATATATTCATCATGAATGAATTTATAATTTTTAAATAATGAGATTATTGCATAATAAATAAGTAATAATTAATTTTGGAAGACATATAGTGGGATCCGACCCATGAAGTGTGGAGCATATTGTGATAAAGAAAGGTATATTGTGTAGTCCAAGAGCTTGTTCACTAAGCTTTCTATTTTAAAAAGTTTCTTTTTTTAATAAATGTAATTTATCTAAAATTAGAAATTTAAATTATAGAAACAAATTAGATTAGAACATAAGTAGTATTTTTTTTCTCCTTTCTCCTCATTGGTGACACACACATAGATAAAGCATGTGTGTGTGGCATTGATGAGACTGTAAAAGTACACATTTTGTTAAATCATTTATTTAAGCTTTTATGTCTCATTAAATCCTCTAAATAATAGCATTTTTGTGTTAATAAGTATTTTTATGTCTTAGTATACAAATATGTTTAAAAATATATTTTTAATCTATTTTTATGCTTAATAATATTTTTGGTAATTTTTAGAGTCTTTTCGGTAAGTTAAATAAATGTTTAGTTTGTAAATAGTAAAAACCATAAAAATAAAGTGTTGTGATTTTATTTTGAACCTTACAGTGTTGTAAATAAGTTTTAAGTTTATAAATATGTTCTATCATATTTTTAATAATTTCTAAAAATATTTTTCAGTCATGAAAATCATATCTATGTCAAACCAAAAAAGATTAGAAATTTTAAAAGTTTGTAGTTATTTTTTATATGTTTTATTGTAAAATAAATATTTTTAATAATTTTGAAAATATTTGGTTTGTAAAATAATTAATTTAGTGTTTTTATGAATTTTAGATTTGAAATCTAAAGGAAAAACGAAGCAAAACGGTGTAAAAAGAGCAAAAAGGTCATCAAATGCAAATAGTGCTTGCATTAGCGTTGCGTCAACACAACACAAAAAAATAAAAATAAAAATAAAAAATATATATTCGAGTTCTTATGATTGATGTGATCAGGCACAAGGGGCGACTGATTGATTAGAGAAATGGAAAAATAATAAAGAAATGATAAAATAAAAATAAATAAATAAATAAAATATATCAAAAAATCAATGAATAGTAGTTTTGAACTACTATATATAGCCCCTCATTATGTCTTTCCTTTTCTTGCTGAGCCTCCTGCTCAGCAGTCTCTCATTTAGCAAAGAGATGCTACTAGAGCACTCCTCCAACTCTACTAAAAATAATAAAATAATGTCTAAATTAGTGTAGAGAGTGGTGAGGTAGATAGATGATCTTGTATGTATAGTACTTCGGTATAGATTTGATCTTGTATATATAGTACTTTGGTATAGATTCTATCTCTATATCTGTGTTGTAATGCTTATATTTTTAAGGAATAAATTATATTTCCATGTTTTTAATCAATATTGTTAATATTATTATGCTGTCCAATTCTTGCATAAAGTCATGTTTTCTTTATATAATTTAACTGTGTTGTATAATTAATATTAACAATACTAAAATCATGCTCGTTTATTAAGTTAAGTTTCTATTGCATTATAAATATGGATTGTTATAGTAAATGCTTGGTAATGCTCGATTTCTTAAACCATTTAATAAGACGAGGTACTATTGGAATTAACGTAAAAATTTATTGCATTAAAATATATTAATTTTGATTTGTTGTTATCATTTTTATCTAATGTTAATTATAATTATAGTGATAGCGGTTATAATTTTCACAGTCAGTGCACCAAATCATTAATAAAAGATGATTATTTTGTTATATTTTATAGGAAAACCCTTAACGTATTATAGTTTGCTATATTGTCGCTCCCAGTTGACTTATAAAATTAATAAAAGTGCTTGCTATTGATGATAGAGAATATAATAAATTAAATGCCTTAAATAATTATTATTTAGAGTTAAAATTCTATATTAGTTACGAAACATACAAGGAATTTTCAAAGCTTCATCGTTTTAATTTTATGTTTTAAATTTTAAATTAAAAAATTACAAAAAATATTTCTTTTATTTTAAACTTTGTCTTGAAAAACCACTTGTTTTTTTGAATGTTTATTTTTAATAATCTCCTGAGTTGTAAATTTTCCACTCATTGTAGATACGATAACCTTTTTATACTGCAAACATCTGTCATTTAAGAAAAACATTTTAAGCGACACGAACAAAAATTTGGTGTTGTTGCCAAGGAGGTGTCGTTACTTTGTCAGATTGCTAAATTAAGCAGGAAAACAGGTAAGTGATCCATCCCTATCCTTTGTAAATATTATTTTAATTATTTGCATGTTTTAATTAGTGTGTTTTTTATTCAAAAATAAAAAAATTCAAAAATTAAAATTAAAAAAGGGCAGATGCTTTTCGCTCATTACTTTATTCGTTCTGGATAAAGAAAAGTTTAGCAACTTGTCTTTTGTTTTGCAAGTTTGGGTGATCACAAAATTTATTAGATTCTTTCAAAAAGGCTCAGCGTTGGTACTTGAGCCCACGACCACAAGGCTAAAACTCTTGCCTAAGAAAGTTGGGAATTCAAAGCGTTTCTAGAGTGACCCTCATTTATCAAGGAATCCAATTAATCTAGCATTATTTAGCTTAAAATTTTTCTTTAAAAAAATTTCAAAAATAAAAAAATTAAAAAAAAACAAAAAAATGTTTTGGGAAATTCATCGACATTTTGTTGTAAGTTTTCAACCATTTATAGTACTTGGTGGAGATATAAAGATTTACTAGATAGGTACCCTCACCACGATTTTTCTTGGGATTATCCCTAGGATTTTTGTATGATGGGTTAAGTCTTAAAACTAAAAATTATGTTGAAAGAGGAGATGGATCCACCACTTTTTACCAATTATCTATAGACGAAGCCTATTTCATGATAGAAGACATGGGCAAATATGATTATTGAAGATTGAAAAGTTCTAGGAACAACTTAATTTGGGAGAATAGTTCAAATTTTTTAAAACCTTGGCCAAAAACTCAACCCTAAATTTTGGAGTCAAATTTTGAACTATAAGAGACATATGGTGACTCAAATAGGGTGAATCTAGAAGAAACCCTAGAAAAATTGGAAGAAACTTTAAAAAAATATATGAAAACCATGTAGGATATAGAATTAGATAGGTTTGAAAATTCTTTGTCTCAATCAATGTTAAAGGTAGAACAAGATAAAACCATTTTTATCAAAGATACCTTAGCGCAAAATTGCCACTTAGAAGAACCTGTTGAGCTAATTAAGCAACCTCTTAAGTTGTTTGAAGAAGATTCTTTAGACGAGGTAGAAAAAGTTAACCTAACTAATGAAGAAGAATATTTAAAACAAAAAAGAGTATTTAGAACCCCCCTATTTTGAGGAACAACCGTTAGAAGAGGAATGTGAGGAAGAGAAAGAAGACTTAGCTATAGAAGAGGAACAATCATCACCATTAGTCTTAGGTTCTCAACCTCAATTGCCACAAGAGTTTGTCAAAAATCATTTTTACCAAGATTCTATGTGGTCACCAACTCCTCCACAACCTCTAGCATCATTTTTATAGACTTACCACGAACATAAAATGACTCTAAATTTCACAAGTTTAAATGCTTCATATTTTGTCAATCTTGAAGACATGTTTATATAAGACCTATATGTGGTGTGTTTCGATACTTACTATGGGAGGAAGCCGCTTTTTAACGATTGTCCACAAAGAGCGGAGTTTGAAAAAAAAATTGCTAAATTTAGAGCAACATGCAGTGGGAAAACACTTCAAAGTAATATCTTTACCTTCCCTTATTTATAATATATTTTGTAATAAATTTTTGTGCATTGTTGTATGCTATTTTGTTTTTCTTTAAAAAAATAAAAAATAGAAGATTTATTTTGAAAATTTAAAACGAAGGCTATAAATTAAATTTATTTAGAATGGTTGAGTTAAGGAGTTAAACTGTTTTCAATTTTCTCTCGAGATACAATTTAACGAATTTAATTTTGTAAATACAATTTGTTTGGATTTTCAAATAAATTTTCAAAAAAAAATGTGTGTTTTTATTTCAAATTCTAATTTTCCTTGAAAAAAATCTTTGAAATTAAATTACATTATAATTCATTTAAAATGTTTGACATTAAGGAGAATATAGTCATTATGATTAGTAAGTATTCTATACTTACGGCCTCTTGAAACGCATTTTGAAGAATTTAAAAAGTGATTTTAATTTTCAAACAAAAAAATAAAGTCTTAGGAATCTTACTTTAAAAGATCTAGTTTGTAATATATTATTGTATGTTGATTTTAGTTTGTTTGTTAAGTTTGCTATAGATTATCTCTGTAGCTATGTTGATTTAGGTAATATTTTTACTGCTCTCACTATTCTTTTTATACATTGAGGACAATGTCTAATATGGGTTGGGGGAGAGAGTTGTGCTTTATTGTTGTGCTTCACTGTTGTGCGTAATTGTGCCAATTTTTTTTTTTTAATTTTACCCTCTCTTTTCTTTTTACTCCAGATTTTTGTTTGTTTTTCATTTTTGTGTGACATTTTTTAAGTCTTTGTTAGTCATAAAATTAAAAAATTTTAAAAAACATGTTTTGTAAATAATGGTTTCTTAATAGTTAATGTGTTGTTATTTTATTGTGATTTATGAATTTCATATTAATGTAATATTAGTTTTCTTTTCTTTGAATTATGTAACTTTATGGACTCTCAAAACTTCTGTTTTATTAACATTTTTATGTGTTTATTTATCAAAGTGTTTGCAAGCCATTTTTTTCACACACGCACTATAATGCCTAAATGTGGTAGTAAGTCAAAACTATGAATATTTGAGTTTTGTCATTTTGTGAAGATGGACAATTAAAGGCAGTAACGTTTTTAAAACTAACAATAAATTAAATGATAAATAAAAAATTAAAAAAATAAAAAGAAATAAAAAAGGAATTGTAAATAAATAAAATATGTAATAATAAAAATGAATGAATAAAGTTGAATAAGTTTAGTTTTGTAACCTCTTTAACTCGTGTAAGTAAGTTCTAAAGGATGCTTCAACACCTAGTAACTTAGGCCAACTAGTCTGAGAGTTACTAACCCAAAGCTCGTTAAATGGGTTATGGAGAAAACTTAAGGAAGCCAAACTATCCACAGCTGTTGTAAAGTTTAAGTTTTGGATAAAATTTTAAGTTTCCGCTCTTTAATTGTTATAATAAATAAATTTGAAGTGTTGTTGCCTGCATGAGTGATTTGAATTAAAATATCATAACAATTTTATTCTTACTTTTGGATAAAACTTCATAATTATGTATTATTCCTTTTTGCACTAAGTTTGACTTATTCACATTTTGTTAAATAGCATATAAATTGTTCAAATAAAATTTTTGTTTTGTTAGTCTGTCTAGTTAGGTTAGTCAAATTATAGTTAGATGGTATGCATTACGTGAATATTCTATAAATCATTTCAAAATTTTATTGTGTTAATTGCTAGGGACTAGCAATAAGCTAGTTGAGGGTATAATGAGACTATAAAAGTGTACATTTTATAAGAATTAAATCATTTATTTATGCTTTTATTTCTTATTAAATCCTCTAATTAATAGCATTTTTGTGTTAATAAGTATTTTTTTTTGTCTTAGTATGCAAATGTGTTTAAAAATGTATTTTTAATCTGTTTTTATGCTTAATAACATTTTTGGTAATTTTTAGAGTCATTTTAGTGAGTTAAATAAGTGTTAGTTTGTAAATAGTCAAAACGGTAAAAATAATATGTCGTGATTTTATTTTGAATCTTAAAGTATTTGTAAATAAGTTTTAAGTTTGTAAATATATTCTATTATATTTTTTAGTAATTTCTAAAAATATTTTCAAGTCTTAGAAAATATATCTCTATCAAACCAAAAGAGACTAAAAATTTTAGAAGTTTGTAGTTATTTTTTTATGTGTTTTGTTGTAAAATAAATATTTTTAATGATTTTTGTAAATATTTTGCTTTTAAAATAATTAATTTAGTGTTTTTGTAAATTTTAGATTTGAAATCTGAAGAAAAAATGGAGAAAAACGACATAAAAAGGGCAAAAAGAAGACAGCAAATACAAATAATGCTTGCATCAACACTGTATCAGCACAACATAAAAAAAGAAAAAATAAATAAAAATAAAAAATATCTATTCAAGTTCATAAGGTTCATGTGGCCAGGCACAAGGGGGCTGATTGATCAGAGAAATAAAAAATAATAAATAAATAATAAAATAAAAATAAATAATATATAAAATATATTAAAATAATCAATGAATAGTAGTTTTGAACTACTATAAATAGCCCCTTATTTCCCCTAATTCAGGCACCCCTCAATGGCCTTCAGGCCATTTCCTTCTTTCATTCTCCTACTTAGTCTCTTGCTCGGCAGCCTCCCCTTTAGGAAAAAGATGCTACTAGAGTACTCTTCCAACCTACTGAAAATAATAAAACAATATGTCTAAATTAGTTTAGAGAGTCTGGTGAGGCAGAGAGATAATCATGTATGCATAGTACTCTGGTATAGATTTTATCTCTATATCTATATTGTAATGCTTATATTTTTATGGAATAAATTATATTTCTATGTTTTTAATCAATATTGTTAATGTTGTCATGCTGCCTAATTCTGGTATAAATTAAGTCATGTTTTCTTTATGTAATTTAATTGTGTTGTGTAATTAATATTAATAATACTAAAATCGTGCCCGTTAATTAAGTTGAGTTTCTACTGCATTATAGACATGGACTAGTACGGTAAATGCTTGTTTTATTCTCGATAGTGAATGATATAGTGTATTCTTAAACTATTTAATAAGACGAGATGTTGCCAGAATTAACGCAAAATTTATTCCATTAAAATGTATTAATTTTGATTTGTTTTATCTTTTCTATCTTAAAATTATGCTAATTATAATTATAGTGATGATGATTATAATTTTCATAGTTAGTGCATCAAATCATTAGTGAGATATGATTATTTTGCTTATTTTTATAGGAAGACCCTTACTGTATTATAGTTTACTATATTTTCGCTCTTGGTTGACTTATAAAATTAGTGAAAGCGCTTGCTATTCATGAGAAAAAATATAATAAATTAAATGCCTTAGAAAATTATTATTTAAAGTTAAAATTCCATATCAGTTATAAAACATACAAGGGATTCTCAAGGTTTCACCGTTTTAATTTTATGTTTTAAATTTTAAATTAAAAAATTACAAAAAATATTTCTTTTATTTTAAACTTGGTTTTGAAAAACCGTTTGCCTTTTTGAACGTTTACTTTTAACAATCTCCTAAGTTACAAATTTCTTACCTCCATGTGGATACGATAACCTTTCTATACTACAAACGTCTGCTGTTAAGAAAAACATTTTGGGCGACATGAACATGCGTGTAACATAGATACAGAAAGGGGAATTTATCTATTTTATTTTAGTGAAATATGTGATTTCAAAATTAAAATAAAGGAAGCTTGTAGAATTAATTGGATCATTCATTCTCTATAAGTAGAGACCTCCTCTATTTATTCAATGCATAGTTTCTTGGTTAGACTGTGAAATTTTTGCTCCTTTTTCCCCAGCAGTAGGTTTGTTGAGATTAGCAAGAGAGAAAAGTGAGCATGTGATCACGTAGTAAACCCCTATTTCCTTCTATGTCTACATGTATGTCTGTTTAGTGCTGAGCACTAGGCGAGGAAGATAATGGTTTCATGTATAGAACTATTCTTGTAGAAGAGCTCTAACCTAATCACATCATTCGGATAAGCATAAATTGTATATATATTTATTAAGCGCTAAATTAATATACTATATATCGTTATCTTATAAAAGTTCTATTAAAATTTTTGTTATATATGTTCCACACTTTTTCTACATTTCTACATATTTTTTCTAAAATCATTTTACAAAACCAACAATTGGCATCAGAACCGGCTATATAATATATATTAATTTAGATGTTAATTATGAGATAATGGATTTTAAATATATATATATATATATGTTCTCTGTATTGTATGTGTGTGATGGATAGAGACCTTGCATTAATGTGTATGTTTAAATATTTTATCCATGTGATGAATGATGAATGATGAATGTGGAATGTATGGATGGTGGATCTTGGTCGTTAATTATTAGAAAATTAAGAGCGAAAATAATTTTTTAAATTATTGCTTAAAAATAATTGGTTGTTATAATTATGGAACAGAGTAAGTTACTATGGGCATGGGTGGTTACTGATCAAAATAAAAATATTTGCATATCTTAATTACATTTAATGATTTGGTGTTTTATATGACTTGCTATAGTTCCTTAAGCAAACATTAGTCTTTTAACATTAATTAAAAAATTTGTTTTTTATCGTTTAATTTTCTAACAAATATGTGATTGCCAATAGTTCACAAACCTTTCTAGCGTTAATGACTTCATATATTCTCTACACGGAGCCATTTTTTACCTTCCTTAAACCTACAACTCGCAACAACCACAACAATGTCAACAACAACTATTATTATTACTACTACTACTAACATTAATTATAACAAAAATGACCCTAACATAAAAAGAGACTCAACCCAACGCATCAATTGGATCCACCACTAAATTTGAAGCAAATGCTCATGGTGCAAGAAGCGTACCAGATTCCAACCAAAAACCCCAACGGACAAGGCAAATTTCAAGGACACATAAAACTCTTTCAACAAAACTGCCATAATCGATGGAAAAAATCAATTGATTGAGACCAAAGAAACCATTGAACAAAGGTCTACCACAACACTACGTAGAAACCGACGGACTAAATACTCAAACAACAATAGAAAGTGTGAAAACCACTTGCCTTATTAGTCAACGAAATCAAAGAAAAGTAAAACTGCAAGAAAACAAATAAAAGGCGGAACCAACATCGCCTATATTAGACCCAAGTAAAATCTTAAAATAAATGGGCTTCCAGCAATAAGAACGAGACAATTGGTGGTGAGACAATATCAAAATCAGAGAGAGACAAAATGAGATCTATTACCAAGAAAGAAAAAGCCTGCCAATGAACCACCGAATCACCTCGCATGGAGCTGGAGCGCTTTGCTGACACCAAGCACCCATTAAGTCACTTCCTCCACCAAAAGCAAGGAGATCCCAAGGAGAGCAAAACTCGCAGGAAGTAGCCCCACTAAAACACCGACGCTCTCTGGAACAGCCTCCAAAGACACACCAATAACCTTTTCCAACAGTGTAGAAAAATACCCTATCCACCTCCTCAAACACGTCTTCCACCACCACCACTTGCGAGATCTGTGCACCTCAATACCTCTTACCCAAGATCGGGAGTCCGGTGAAATGACCCACTCGAAGGCGACAGGACTTCGCACAATGGCACACAAGGGGAACCTTGGAGAAAGGTAAAAAGAGGAAAAGTCTAGTGTGTTTGCATGTAATTCTAGAATAGTAGGATTTTTGGGTTTGCCATTGGGTGATATTATCAGAACTGTAATTTTATCTTTAGAAGATTTGTACAAGTGTTTTTTTAGCAAAATGATTAAAGTTGATTGGCGCAATGGTAGATCTTGCAATAAATCTAATCACAGTATGATCAAATTTCAACAACAATCGCAAGAGCAGTTTCAATGCATACCAAGTGAAAAGAAAATTAGTTGACAAAATATTGTGTCCATTCCAAAAAGACTAATTTTGTTTTGGTTGATGAAGGTGCTTTTTTTGGTGATTATGGCGATGGCTTTCATGATGTTCTTATTTTTAATTTTGTCCGTTGGTTCTGGTGGAAATTGTAGTCATGTATTTTATAGTGGGAACAAGGCCATTCAACAGCTGGCTTCGCATGCTTTGATTGCCCCTTTTGACGTTGGTTCTTTGACTTTGTTTATATTTTATGCTGTTTGGACTGATTTATACAGTGTTTCACAACGTGAGTTAAAATAATACTTTTAATTGCTATAGTGCAAAGCTCTCATATGTTATAATATTGAAGAAAAAATATGCTATAAGCTCTTATATGCGGCCGTGTCTTTGACAAAAATTAGTTCAAACCGCTAAATCTAGCTAATGCTCCCAAACACCACTTTAGCATATCACTTGATAAATTCCCATATTGGATTATGAACACTGGTTTAATCATATATCTATATATATATATTTAAATCAATGATGATGAAAGTGAAAAAGGCATCCAATTAGTTTGGCACACCTCTTAAACACTCATCCTTCGTTAAGCTCCTTACTTTGATATTTTTTAAAGAGTAATTTGCATTGTTGGTCTCTTAACTCTTTAGTACGTGATACTTTAATCTTTTTTTTTTAATTTTTTAATTTTGACAGAACGATTCTCAAACTCTTAAAACCTTAACAATTAAGCCTTTTTCATCAAAATCTGTTAAATTTTTAACAGAATAAATCATGGGCAATGCATGTGGCATAATTTTAGAGGGCATTTCAGCAAAATAACGTCTGTAACAAAAAGTAAAATTATTAAAATAAAGCAAAATTTGAAAAGAAAGAAAAATTCGAATACACTAATTGCTTAAACTCTCTAGAACGCAATTACAAACAACAGGATCTAGGCAACTGCCAACGAGGACGTAACTGGGGTTCCGACGATGGCAATCTAGGCAACGTGGACACGAGGGAAAAGGATTCGAGTGATGGGAATCTAGGTTGCATCTCGCAATTGTGGGAGTCTACAATTGTTGGCACCTAGAAGATGGGCGCCTCCATAAAAGAAGAAAAGAGAAGAAGACAAAGAAAGTTGGAAAAGAAAGTCATATTCGGTGTCTAAAAGTGTTGACAAATTGAAGCACCAAAATAAAGTCAAAAATCTTGGTTGGCAACACGTAAAATGACAGGGAAATAATGGAGGCTCAGAGGCCTATAAATACTACCTCTTCATTCAATTCTAATTCATTCCATTCTTATCAATTTTTATAATTCTAAGTGTGTTCTTTGAGTGAAAATTGTGAGGTGTTTCTCCTATTTTCTAGAGAGAGAGGTTTCCATTGTTCTGTCCTAGTAATTTAGAGAGAAGATTATTTTCCCCATATTTTGATAGTAAAATCCTTTTATACTTGCCCCAAGGACGTAGCCAAATTTGAGTGAACTACGCTAAATATATGTGTCCATTTTATTTTCATTTTATTCCTTTATGGTCTTTTACTGTCCCAACAAGTGGTACTAGAGCCAAGTTCGTGGCATATTATACTGTTCACGTATATAGCCCTATTCAAGTATACAGGTACTATTCACCTATTAGGGCACTATTCATAGTGGAACAGTGGTAGTCGAGCAGGTCATGGTGAACAAGATGGTGGCAAAGTTTGAAATAGAAAAGTTCAACGGAAGCAATTTCACGTTATGGAAAATGAAGATGCGAGCAATTTTGCGAAAGGACAATTGTGTGGCGGCTATCGATGGTAGGCCGTAGGAAATCACAGATGATGGCAAGTGGAATGAAATAGATAGCAATGCTATTGGCAATTTACACCTGGCACTAGCAAATGGAGTACTACCAAGTATTGCAGAACAAAGACAATGAAGGAAATTTGGGATACTTTGACAAAGTTGTACGAGGTCAAGTCACTTCACAACAAGATCTTCCTAAAGTGAAGATTGTACACTCTTCGAATGGCAAAATCAACATAGGTTACCTACCATATCAACACTCTAAATACCTTATTCTCTCAGCTCACCTCATTTGGGCACATAATAGGGGATGGTGAACATGCAGAAATTCTACTTCAAAGTTTACCAGACTTGTATGATCAACTCATCATCAACTTCACCAACAATATCCTCATAGAGTATTTAGTCTTCGATGATGTTGCAACTATGGTTCTAAAAGAAGAAAGTTGGCGCAAGAACAAGGAAGACAGGTTGGCAAGCTCGCAACAGGTAGAGGCTCTGACAATGATGATAGGGAGATTAACAGAACGTGGCTCCATTGGGAGCTAAAGTCATGGTAGATCAAAGTCCAGAAGTAAGAAGTACATCAAATGCTACAACTGTTGCAAAAAGGGCACGTGAAAAAGGATTGTTGGATTAAGAAGAGTGGCGAAAACAATTCTCAAAGGAATGTAGCATGTACCTCAAATAATGATGACGTTCCATGTAGTGAGGCAATAACAATTGTTGAAGGCAGACAAAAGCTCACTAATGCATGGATCATGGATTCAGGAGCAACATGGCATATGACTTCTCAAAGAGAATGGTTTCACCAATATGAGCCAATCTCAAAAGGGTCTGTATTCATGGGAAATGATCATGCCTGAGAGATCACTGGAATTGGCACCATCGAAATAAAGATACATGATGGTATTATTTGCACCATACAAGGGATACGATATGGGAAGGGTCTGAAGAAGAATCTATTCTCTTTGGGACAATTAGATGATGCTGGATGCAAGACCTATATAGAGAAAGGGATCATGAAGATTGTCAAAGGCACACTTGTGGTCATGAAGGCAGAGAAGGTGGTTGCCAATCTGTACAGACTTTTGGAGAAACATATAAGGAGGGAGTGTCATCTGTTACATCGACTAATTTGGGAGAAGAATCGACGATGATGTGGCATAGTAAGCTCGGCCATATGTCAAAACGAGGCTTGAAGATTCTATCTGAACAAGGACTACTACCTGGGCTTAAATTGATAAAACTATCATTTTATAAGCATTGTGTTATAAGCAAGCGGCACAAGTTAAAGTTCAGTGCATCAAAAGCTAAGAGCAAAGGCATCTTAGAATTGATCCACTCTGATGTTTGGCAAGCACCGGTATCATCCCTCGGAGGGGCGAGATACTTTCTATCTTTCATTGATGATTACTCTAGGTGATGTTAGGTATATCCAATCAAAAGGAAAACAGATGTTTTTGAAGTCTTCAAAGTGTTCAAAGCGTAGGTGGAACTTGAATCTGAAAAAAAGATCAAGTGTCTAAGAATTGACATTGGAGGAGAATATACTGGCGATTACTTTGATGCATTTTGTCGACAAAAAGGCATCAAAAGGCAATTCACGGTGGCATATACTCCTCAGTAAAATGGAGTGGCAGAGCGGATGAACAGAACCTTGTTAGATAGGATGAGGTCAATGTTACAAATTATAGGACTACCAAAGCCATTTCAGGCAAAAGCAGTTAGTACCGCCTGTTATGTGATCAATCGGTCTCTATCAACTTTAGTACTGCCTGTTATGTGATCAATCGGTCTCTATCAACTGCAGTTGATCTAAAGACGCCAATGGAGATATGGACTGGTGAGCCAGCTAATTACTCTTATTTGCATACATTTGGGAGTTTGGTGTATGTGATGTACAATGACCAAGAAAGATCGAAGTTGGACCCAAAGTTTAGGAAATGTATCTTCTTGGGGTTTGCTGATGGAGTCAAGGGGTATCGCTTGTGGGATCCCACTACCCACCAAGTTCTCCTCAGCAGAGATGTAATATTTGTAGAGAATAAACTATAAGAAGAAAAGGGAGATGATAACACCTCAAAGGAGAATCAAGAGACTACTATAGTTTAAGTGGAAGATAAGCTAGATAAAGATCGGGTTTCTTCTAAAGCAGCACTAGAGGATGAAGAACAACTCGAGCCTAAGACTTCTGAAGTTTGTTGATCATCTTGTGAAGGAAGACCGCCAGCTTGACACTCAGATTATATAACTAAGAGCAATGTTGCATATTGTCTGTTAACAGAGGGTGGAAAGTCGTCAACTTTCCATGAGGCTATCAAAATGCCTGATGCATCATTGTGGATGGTAGCAATGCAAGAAGAGTAGGAAGCCTTAGACAAAAACAAGACATGGAATCTTGTTCCGTTACCACAAGGAAGGAAGGCCATTGGAAACAAATGGGTCCATAAGATCAAACGTGATTGCAATAATCAAGTGGAGAGATATCGTGCAATATTGGTGGTGAAAGGATATGATCAGAAAGAAGGTATTGACTTCGATGAGAAATTTTTTCCTGTGGTTCGGCTCCTAACAATTAGAGTAGTTCTGGCGATGTGTGCTACATTTGACCTACATCTAGAACAGCTAGATGTGAAAACTGCTTTTCTTCATGGTGATCTTGAAGAAGAGATTTATATGCTCCAACCAGAAGGTTTTGCAAAAGAAGGCAATGAGAACTTGGTTTGTAGGTTGAACAAATCTCTATACGGTCTCAAACAGGCATCAAGGTGTTGATACAAGAGATTTGATTCCTATATCATGAGCCTTGGATACAACAGACTCAATACAGACCCTTGTGCATATTTCAAGATGTTTGGTGATGGAGACTTCATTGTTTTGCTATTTTACATGGATGACATGTTGGTAATAGGCTCCAGCAATGATCGAGTCCAAGAATTGAAGGCACAATTAGCTAGGGAGTTTAATATGAAGGACTTGGGATAAGCAAACAAGATTCTAGTGATGCAAATTTACCGAGACATAAATAATAGGAAGATTTGGCTATCTCAAAAGAATTACATCAGAAAGATCTTGCAACGGTTCAAAACGCAAGATTGTAAGCCAATTTCTACCCTTCTTCTTGTTAATTTCAAGTTATCCTCCGAGATGTGTCCTAACAATGAAGCAGAGAGGAAGGAAATGTCTCGAGTACCATATGCATCAGCAGTGGGGAGCCTAATGTTCACTATGATTTGTACAAGACTAGACATTGCACAAGTAGTAGGAGCAGTTAGTCGATACATGGCGAATCCTAGAAGAGAGCATTGGAATGCTATAAGAGGATCCTAAGATATATCAAGGGTACCTCAGATGCTACATTATGTTATGGAAGATCAGATTTTACTGTCAAGGGCTTTGTATATTAGATTTTGCAGGCAATCTAGATAAAAGAAACTCCACTAGAGGTTATGTGTTTACACTTGCAGGAGAAGTTGTAAGCTGGGTCTCAAAATTGCAAACCGTTGTGGCGTTATTTACAACAGAAGCAGAATACATAGCAGCTACACAAGTTTGCAAGGAAGCAATTTGGATTCAAAGGTTATTGAAGGAGCTTGGGCACAGAGAAGAAAATATTACTTTGTTTTGTGATAGTCAGAGTGCCTTGCACATTGCAAGGAATCTAGCCTTTCATACTAGGACGAAGCAAATAAGTGTTCAGTATCACTTCGTGAGAGAAGTAGTGGAGGATGGAAGTGTAGATATACAAAAAATCCATACCAAGGACAACCTAGCAGATGTTTTAACTAAACCAATCAATACTGACAGGTTTGTCTGGTGTAGATCCTTGTACGGCCTAACAGAGATGTAAGTAGCATGGTAATGGCAGGATAGAAAGGATGATGTGGAGACATGATTGATTCTTAATCAAATCTCAAGTGCGAGAATATGAGAGTCTACAATTGTTGGCACCTAGAAGATAGCGCCTCCATAAAAGAAGAAAAGAGAAGAAGACAAAGAAAGTTTGAAAAGAAAGTCATATTCAGTGCTTAAAAAGTGTTGACAAATTGAAGCACCAAAATAAAGTAAAAAATCTTGGCTGGCAACACGTAAAATGATAAGGAAAGAATAAAGGCTCAGAGGCCTATAAATACTGCCTCTTCATTCATGCTAATTCATTCCATTCTCATCAATTTTTCTAATTCTAAGTGTCTTTTTTGAGTGATAATTGTGAGGTGTTTCTCTTATTTCCTAGGAAGGGAGGTTTCCATTGTTCTCTCCTAGTGATTTAGAGAGAAAGATTATTTTCCCTATATTTTGATGGTAAAATGCTTCTATACTTGCTCCGTAGACGTAGTCAAATTTGAATAAACCATGCTAAATATTTGTATCTATTTTATGTTCCTTTTATTCATTTTTGGTCTTTACCATCTCAACAGCAATGGTGACAGGCTCGCAAGGAAGGAGCTGATTTGAGTTGCTAAAGTATGGTCTCAGCAAATTTTTCCCCAATAAATTTTGATTTTTATTGCCCACAGATTGTTCCTCAGTCAATTTTGTTTTTGTTTTTGTTTGTGAGCAAAAACATCAAATCTGATAAGTAGGGACAAGCTTGGAAGCCTAGGACTAAGGGATCAAGTGGCTATGAGTTTGAAAAAATGAAATAAAATTGACATTGTTTAGCAACATTGCTTTTGGTTCAAAAGGTACGAGTCTATGGGTTGGAGGAGAGAGGCCGCGATGGTCATTAATGTTGTGATGAATATGTTGCCATGGGTAGTGGGGCAGGCCAGGAGAACCCCTGATTTTTTTGGAAAAGTTGAGGCCTTAGTCTGGGAATTTCATTTCTCCAACCAAGTCAACTTCTGGTATTCGTACTAATTCTTGGGCACCGCTACCCATTTCCTGATCGAAAATGAAGTAACATATTGTAGCCAACATGTCCAATTATCTTTGAAGTAAATTTTTTTTTTATAGGTTTTCGTACTGCTCGATATCTCCATGAGAAGAAGAAGGGAGAACTGAAAATTGAAGAGTGAAAAGGATAGAGAAAGAGAGCGTATATAGTTTCAGAAATAGAAAGCTTCCTTTTTAAAAGTTTGATTGGATGATATTTGGTTTGATTTAGAAGCTATCGATTTTCTGATGTACTTAAACATTATTATAAATTCTTATCTTCAAGAGGGTATTTGAGTCTTTTCAAACTAAAAAAAACAATTTGTTAAACTCACGTGAGAAACGGCTTAATTGCTAAGGTTTTTGTGAGTTTGATGATTTGACAAACCAACTAGATTGTGATCTATATGAGAAACATAAAAAGCCGGACTTTGAAGCAATCATTCCACACCTCCATGCGGACTGCGTGAGAAGCAAGACAGTATCAGTCACTTAGAGAGTGTTTGGCGGTGGTAGGAACCACTTATGAACAGTGTAAAGCTCTTATATGCTACAGTAATAATAAAAAAATATGCTATAGTATAAAATTTTCATATGCTACAATAAAAATAGTTCTCATCATTAATTCCCACTACCTTTTCAAACACCCTATTAATTGGCGTCCCGAAAAGTGTGAAAAACCTCAAAATGAATAACATGAATTGATTCATTTAGCTTTTAGGTGCCATGGAACAATGGAGCTTTCATTTTCCAACATATCAACCACACAAGTCAAATCACTCTTAAACCAAAGATTGTCCCACTGAGAAGCTTCAGCAATCAATTCTGCCTCAAAAGTATAAGCGATACCTAGAGGTCTTTCAAAAGAACCTTCACAGAAGGCACAATGTGTCAGAACATAATTTTAAAGACTATATATGTCAAATCATGTGACACCCGTTATTCTCCTAACGGGTATTGAGGTAATTAAATTAATTTTTAGTGTATAAAAAAAAATTGCTTCATTTAAATTTATTTTATAATATTTATTTTTATCTATTTTTAAATTTTCTAAAATTCTCCTATATTTATTTAGTATGATTACTAAAAAGCCTTAGAACTTCTAATAAATCTCAAAAATGTCATATTGGCATTATGTGTGTTAAAGTCTTTAGATGAGACATAAGGATATATTTTCCAACTACTCTTGACCCTCATTTTCTTTATTTCCTCCGTGACATGCTTCAACATGTCTCCTCTATAATTGTTTCTATCACTTCTCTTCAAAGACTTCATCTTTTCTTCATTTCTCTTCCACGGTTCCCACACTCTTCTTCTTATTTCTTTGCTGAAGCAAAATACTTAGAGAACTTCTTTAAGGCAGCCATAAAAATCTGCCACCATCACCTCTATTTGAGCAAGAATTTCAGTCATACCGAAGTAAAGGAACCTGTTTTGAAGCCATTTCAAGCTTCCAACTAACCATAATCCGAGGTTAGAATCTTATGAACAAATTTAGTCTTTCATTTATAAATTTTCTTTTATACTAAAGGATTATTCAAATTTGCGTTCTTAAACCTAAGTATATGTTTGTTGTTATTTTGGAGCATATGTATGAAGTCTAAGTGTATATGCCCTAGACAGAAAATTTATATTGTTAAACTTTGTAATACCTCTATGGGCAGTGGTTATTTCTTGAAATTCTAAGATTAAATTAAAATGAATTTTATGAATTGGTTTGCATATTTGAAAAGTAGCATCCTAGGCTTTCTAACGAGCTATCATAAACCTAAATCGGAGTTGTATTTTATTTTCTAAGAATTATTCAATTTTTGTATTGGAAACTAGTAAATCTGCCAGTTTGTTATGGTATACCAGCTGCTAACCTGAACCAAGAACCCATCTTTGCTCACCACCTAATTCTTTAATGTCTTGCAACCTTTCCAATATTATCCTAAGTGATTGATGAATCTTATTAGGGACTAAAACATATAGATTACTTGTTCACATTTTATATTGTGTTAAGACAAAAATTGTTTACTGTGGTATTCAAAAGAGATTTATATAAAAGCTTTAATGGCATACTAGTAAGATAGGTTTACACATGATTTATTTATGAATGTAGTTGTATGTTGTGCTTTAGTTTTAATTGTCCTTATACACGCCTTAGGATCAAGGGAGTATGGAGCTAACGTTAATTGATTCCAGGATTAAGAGACTGTTGATAAGCTTAAAAGGTAGGGATTCTATTACTCATCTTTTGTGAGGTTTTTATAGAATTAAAATTGATTGTTTTACCGCAATATATATATATCTATGTTGAACTGATATTATATGAGTATCACATATGAAACTATGACATGGACTCGTCTTGTATTGTACGGCGAGGAACATAATGAATTGACACATGTTATAAATTGAGAAGCATGGTTAGGAAAACTAACTCTATTGATAATGATTTAATATAGAGAAATTGTGAGACATGAAAAGGGCGACGGTTACGTCCTTGGGCATGAATACCCTAAAAGGTAAAATAAGGGGAAGGTGATGACGCTTCCTTGGGTTGAAAGTCCCAGAACACACTGTACAGGAATTGATTTGGTGAGGACTCGGGGCTTGATGTCCCCTCACCGGAACACCCTTGGAATGTTTATAGGGTGATCAAGTGCGCCCATTTGGGTTTCGATGAGTTGAGTGATACTCAATTTAACATGGATACCTAGGAACAATGATGATTGGTAATATTTGTATAAATGTGTAATTATGACACTTGGTAATGATTAACTACGGTATCCATAAGATGTGATCATAATAAACCTCATAATCTGGAATATGATGTGACTTACTAACCATGCAGATTTTAATGTGGTAATGACAAAAACCTAAAGGTGAGTAATGGCTTTCTCTACTGAGCATAGTGTTGCTCATTCCCTTATGTTTATATCTTTTCAGGACTCACTAAGTGTAAGGTGGCTACGAGAAATATAGTTGAGGAAGTGATGTAGCTATATTACATTGGGACTGCTTCAATTGTTGAGAATGTTCTTCATGATAATGTAAGCATCAATTGTTACTTTCTGTGACTGTATTACAATGTGATGAGGGTTAAAATGATGATGACAACAGTTTATATTATTAAATTTAAGGTGCTACATTAAAACTGTGGTTTATTTGTCGTTTATATTTTTATTTTTGAGTTGAGAGTTTTCATTTAAGTCCCGGGCAAATTTTAATTTTTAAGGTTTTACTTTTATTATTTATTTTTATTTTATCTCATTAAAAACTGTTAACCCCCATATAGGGGCGTTACAAATCATTAAAATAATTTATAAGATACAAAAGTTAACTTGAATCTATTGGTAAAATATAATTTTTGAATTATAGATTGAGAATTTTTTAAGTTTAATACATAAGTCTTCCTTTAAAGTATGTCTTTGTAATTTTTTTACAAATGAGTGACAGAAAAAAAACATACGTAATGACTTGAGGATCACGACCTCTTTATATAACTGCTAACCTTAACAGTTATTCTTTATTATTAATTTAGTCCATCATAAAATTAGTAATTATATATTAGTCTCTACACATAGGAGGCTCACACCTAATGATGCATTAAAAACCCAAAACCTAAATTAATCATTTTAATTGGGTTAACCTTATTTGATAGCCTTTAAGATACATTTCTTTAATATATTAGCCCGTATAGTAAATTAAGTCCAACAATCTCCTACTTGGGTTATAAATAAAACTTTATAGATGTGAATTATACTTTATAAGCTCATGAATTTTGCTATCAGAACCATATGGATCTCAACAATATTGTCCATTAACTATATCAATATAGGACCAAAGTGACCTTCATTATATATATCGTAACTAGGCCATCAATGATCACGTATACCAATACAACTAATGACAAAGATCAAGCATGGATGTATAGCATGAAAATTTCATGCAATGTGTTCTTAACATGCCTATTTTCAACTATTCCACTTTAAAACCTTAGTCAGATCAAACCACATCAAAATCAGAGCATAAATAAACTGCAACTTTATTTCTGCTAGAAAATAACCTTTAAATATCCATAAACTGAAATAATCGAAAATATGTCTATATTAGAAAAGCATCTAAAATTACAAACTCCCACTAAAAACTAAATATCCTCATAAAACATGACACCCATACGAGCAGTGTGCTCATGAAACAGTTTAGGTGGCAATCCCTTAGTAAGTAGATCCACAATCATAGAGTTTGTATCGATATGCTCTATAGACAACTATCCACTTTGAACTCTTTTTTCACAGCCAGGAACTTGATGTCTATATGCTTGGACTTCGTTGAGCTCTTAATGTTGTTAGAATATAAAACCGCTTACTTATTGTCACAAAATAACTTGAGTGGTCTTTGAATACTGTCAACTATGCGCAACCCTGTGACAAAATTCCGTAGCTATATTCTATGTTTGGACACCTCATAACATACTATGAATTCTCCTGCCATGGTAGAAGATGCTTTAAGAAACTGTTTAGCATTCTTCTAGAAGACAACACTTCTAGCCAAAAGGTAAACATAGCCAAATGTAGATTTCATGCTATCTTGGCATCCAGCATAATCAATGTCAATATACCTAAAGATCTCAATGTTGGAAAAATAGTATGTAGCGAAAATTTAAAAGTTTTTAATTAGAGTATTTTTCAAAACACAAGTTTGACACACAATATGCATAAATTAACCAGATCTTACTAACCTTGTATTTCGAAAAGCTCCTGTATGCATATTGAGCTGCTAACTCAATTGGTACTCATGAAGGAAATAAGAACCTCTTAAGGGAGGTTTGAGGTTCGAACCATGAAGGACGCGAAATAAAACCCTGAGGGACCAGTGGGTCCTAGAGGGAACAGTACGGATGAGTGGGCCTGGATAAGCCACAATAAGAGCCAATTATGCTGAGGGCGACCTACGGGCCTCATGGGGGCTTGAGTGGGGTCGGGTACTCCACAATAAAACGCGCTCTCTTATTGCGGCTTATCCAAGCCCACTCATCCGTACTGTCCCCTCTAGGACCCACTGGTCCCTTAGGGTTTTATTTTGTGTCCCTCATGGCTCGAACCTCAAACCTCCCTTAAGAGGTTCTTATTTCCTTCATAAGTACCAATTGAGCTAATTTCTGACTTAATGAAGAGTTTTGATTTTTTTTACGTTATGCTCATTACGTTAATTTCTTCTCTCTCTCTTCCTCTCACGTATTCTCTCTCATTCTGAGACGTTTCTTTTATTCTTCTCTTCTCCACGTTTTCTAATCCTTCTTTCTCTCAAAATTCTCTGCAAATAATTGAAAGAAAGATTGAGTTTTCTTTGGATGAATTCGAAGGAATTTGAGAAGAATCGTTTTGAGGTAAGGGGTTGGTTTTTGGTTAAAGTTTTGAAATGAAATCCTTTTTAACGTGCAACTGTCATATCTTTCTCTACAAAATTCCGTTTACTCTGAATTGTTAATATGTTATTCATGTATGTTTTATGTGATGTTCCTCTAAATTCACGTTATTTTGATATTTCTATAATAAGTTATGAATTTTGTATCATCTACCACTCACAGTAAAATATTGTTGTTTGGCTATGATGCATGAAAATGTGATTTTTGTTCAAGGGCTAAATGTGCTTTGTTTGCTACGAAATTTGGGAAAAATGTTCACGTATATGTTCTGTTATGGACTGCAAAGTTTGGTAATGTTTTGATGAGTGAATTATGTGTTATGTAATTTTTATTGAGATTAGGTCAAGAAACTGTTTTAACAATATTATTATTGGACTTTTGTTATATGTGATATTCTATATGTTTAAATGATTTTATTGATGATGAAATAACTTTATGATATTGAAATGTATGATAATAAGATGTTAGTATGAATTTTAAAATTAAAATGTATGTGTTTTAATTGTTAGAAAATGTATTTAAAAGATTACTCACTGCCTTACTATTGCTGGCAGATTTCATGTTTGAAATGTATGGTTTGTTTTTACATACTTAATGTAATTTATATGACTAAAGAAAAATCATGGTAATATGCTTATGTATTAACTTTACATCTGTCAAGTATGGTGCCAAAAAATTAAGTGTGAATGTTAAGTTTTTAAGTTTTTAATCCATGTAGGTCAGTGAAGTGTTTGTGATGATGATTTTATGTTTGGATGGTTATGGTTATGAATTATGTTGTATGAGATAAATGTATATGTGGTGTAATATGAATGGATGTTATATTTATGATGATAAGTATTCATTTTATTTTTTATCTTTAAATGAATAAATGGCATGAACACACAAAGGAACGAGCACATCGAGACCGTAGTGTCGTCACCAATCCTAACAAGGTTAAGTAAGCTAGCTTCTAAGGTAAGTACATTCTCGCTTGTAACATGATGTGTTTTAAAAGGTTTGATATTATGTTCATGATGATATTTATAATGATTTTATGATGATTTCCTTAAAGGATTTCTTATAAAAGATTTTCATGATTTAAAGTTATGCATGTTTGATTATGGCGAATTTCAAAGCATGAAAGTTATGTATATATGTATCACCTAATAAGTATTGCACACCAATGTTATGATATGATGTCATGTTTGGTTTAGGATTAGCTACCCTTCTCCTCTCATGACGGCGCGCCTATAATGATGATTATGGTGCAACACTTGGGCCCTTAAGATAAAATGGAATAAGTTTGAATATGGTCAAGTAATGAAAGTTATGTTTCTATGAAAATGTGCTTAATGCACTGCTATGATATGATGATGATGATAATGTTTATGAAATGTTTTTAAATTATGAGAATTATATGTACTTACTAAGCTTTAGCTTATTCAAGTTTATGTCATGTTGCAGATAAGGGTAAGAAAGTCATGGATTAGGCGGAGGACACAGGAAGGCGTGTGAGCATATGGAAGATGAATTGTAACCGAAAAAATGCCAATGAAACGAGTTTTTGCAATTGAAGTTATGGTTAAACTATTTGAACCTATTTTTATGATGTGTTTTAAAGAATCCAAGAACTATGTTTCATTATTCTATTTTATCATTTTAAGAATTTAATCTTCTGCATTTTAAAAGTTGAATTTGTTTTACAAATTAAGTTTTCTTAAGGTTTTTGGCTCTGTCGGCCTGCCGATCTCATTTTCGGCCTGCTGATCTCATCTTCGGCCTGCCAAATTTGAAAGTTTTTAAGCCCTGTTTTGCAGAGCCTCTGTCGGCCTGCCGGTTGACGACTTTCGGCCTGCCGAAGTCCCAAGTTCGGCCTGCCGAACTGTGGGAGCAAGTAGCTTTTAAATGATGTGATGTTTTATAAATTTTGATTTTACAATTTGGTATATTTATTTTATTAAGCAAGTTTATGATTAATATTAATGTGAAATTAAATTATGGATTAAGTTAATGAATGTTGTTTTAAAAAAAATGTGTATGTATGGATCCTAGTTACGTTTTCCTTAACTAAGTTTACATTTAAAGTTAAAATAAATATGTAATTAATGAATGTAACGACATCTGTGACGTCCGTAAGGGGGGCCGTTACATAATAGCTTTCTAAGGGAGTTTCAGAGACTCACAGTATAGAGTGCTCACTCTTGATCTCTCAACTGATTTCAATGATAATGAGAAGTCATTCCCTATTTATAGAGGTCGTACCTAGGGTCAATCATTATTAGATAAGGTCTTAAAATTCAAGTTTGAATTAGTTTCAGTGCCAAATCCACGTCATCAGACTTGGAGTCTGATTGCCGCATCGACCGTGACAGCACGTGGTCGTTGATTTGTGAGTTCAAATTTGATTCGAACTCTATAGGTTGATCTGATAGATACTATCTCAACCAATTGGATAGTTCTTATCTTATTAATTCCAAGTATCCTTGATAAAGCCTCAATTTTAATTTAAATAATCTAATAGAAAAGTTATCTAATTAAATAGTCATATCCAGAAAAACCCCATACAAATAAGATATTATCTATAATAATTCAACATATATATCTTGAATTAATTCACCAAATTAATTCAACTAATAAATCAACATGTTTATCTCGAATTAATTATAGAATTAATTCAACCAATAAATTAATATGAATTATTAAATCCAATTAACTCAAATTTTAGCCAATCTAATAATTTGACACAAGTCGCTAATTTATTAGAAAAGCACGCCTTATCGTTACTAGATTTATTATGAGCTAGCAAAGGGAACCTGATAGACATATATAGTTTAAGCTCCCTATAACTTTGAAACCTAATATCTCATATATACATTTCATAATTATCAACTCTAATGCTACTCCACTAAAAGCTTAGAGCTAGACTTTCGAACTACATAAAATTACGAAGCCCAAATAGCTAAGTCTCTATGGCATATCAAAATGTGTCATACCCTAATAGGGTTATCCATAATCAGCTTAAGGATAAATTTTGTCTTACCTTACCGATTATTTTTATCTTACATTCCATTATCTCACCATCAGAAAACTTACCATCCAAAGACAGTATACCATTTGGTTATACCTATGCATCCAAATGGTTGAGCACTCTAATTTTTCAATTATATGATAACACATATAAGAGGATATCAACAACTCCTGAAGAGGAGCTATGGATTCTATATCTATTAATACTAAGTCTACGCTATCAAGAGTCATGCCTCCACTGTACCAGTATGCATACCAACATAAAATGTGGATGTCACCCTTTGGTATATCAAAAGACATGAGTCAAGACAACGGGCCTACTATTTATCTCAAGATTAAGACACAACATACATGATTGTCCCAAGTGAATTAATTTGTCAAGACAGAATTATTAATCTAAATCAATTCATTTTATGTCCCGATACAATGTATCATCACCTATGACAATGCACCAATGCTTCTATTCGCGGAGTCCACCACCGATAGCCAAGACAAACCATCTTCTGTTAGCGATATAGACAACATAACAATCTTTGCATGAATAAAGCGCCTAACTTTATTTCCTCAATTGCGGATTTTACGATTTAGACTGTCACCTTTAAATTATGTCTTCCGCATAATCTATCCATCATAGGCCTAATTCTAAAGATCTAGACCAACAGTCTCAGACTTTTGTTTGCTTATCATACATTCAACAAATGTAAACATAAAGACAACAAGATTTGGTATATAAATAATAAATAAATTCTTTGTTGATAAAAATGTCTCCAAAAATATATTACATTTTTACTCCTTAGGGCATACATGTCTAACAATCTCTCACTTTCACTAAGTGAGTAAATATGACAAATCTCGCATCCTCATAGCTTCCACATGCTTCTCGAAGACTCTCCTAGTAAGTGTCTTTGCGAATGGATCAACTAAATTATCCTCTGAAGTGATTTTGTATATTACAATATGGTCGCCCTAACAAAGTCCTTCATCATATAATACTTCTGATCATATGCTTACTCTTTTTGGGAAATCTTGGTTCCTTAGCATTAGGTACCGCCGCATTATTGTCACAATACAGTGATACCATCATATCCATACCAGGAACTACCTCAAGATCTCCAAGGAACTTGTAGAACCACACTAGTTTTTTCAAAGCATCACTAGCTACCACATACTTAGCCTCTATCGTTGAATCCAAAGTGCAATCTTGTTTTACACTTCTCCAACTGATGGCACCATCACCCAGAGTAAAAACAAAACCCAAAGTTGATCTCCTCGAATCTAGACAAGATTGAAAATCCGAGTCAATGTATCCTAGTGGAGTTAAATCCTTACTCAAATACACAAGCATATACCCTCGAGTCCTTCTCAGGTACTTGAAAATATGCTTGACCACAACCCAATGGTTCAATCCCAAATCCGTTTGAAATCGACTTACAATCTCAATCGCATAACAAATGTCTGGTCGTGTGCAAAGCATGACATACATGAGACTATCCACTGCTAAAGCATAAGGCACCTTCTTCATGTATTCTGTTTCCTTATCAGGCTTTAGTGAGTCCTTCTTAGAAATAGTAATTCCAGATCTAGATAGTTGCTTACCTTTCTTAGAATCCTACATTGCTAGCCTCCTGAGAATTTTATCCATGTAGCCTGCCTGGGACAAAGCTATCATTTTGTTCTTCCTACCCCGAAAGATGTGGATACCAAGAACAAAATTAGCCTTACCTAATTCTTTCATGTCAAACTGTTTGGTCAACCATAATTTGACAGATGACAATGCCCCAACATCATTGCCAATTAGCAGAATGTCATCTACATAGAGCAGTAGAAAAACCACCTTACCATCCTTAATATGTTTGTAAACACACGGTTCGTCCACATTTTGTGAGAATCCATAAGTCTTGATCACCTGATCAAATCTTATGTTCCAAGAATAGCGAGCCTGTTTAAGTCCATAAATTGATTTTAGAAGCTTACAAACCTTAGCCTCCTGACCCTTAGCCTTAAACCCATCTGGTTGTTATGTATATATATGGACTCATCAAGATAGCCATTCAACATTATTGCCAATTAGCAGAATGTCATCTACATAGAGTAGTAGAAAAACCACCTTACCATCCTTAATATGTTTGTAAACACATGGTTCATCCACATTCTGTGAGAATCCATAAGTCTTGATCACCTGATCAAATCTTATGTTCCAAGAATGGGGAGTCTGTTTAAGTCCATAAATTGACTTTAGAAGCTTACAAACCTTAGCCTCCTTACCCTTAGCCTTAAACCCGTCTGGTTGTTCTATATATATGGACTCATCAAGATAGCCATTCAATATCATTGTCAATGAGCAGAATGTCATCTACATAGAGTAGTAGAAAAACCACCTTTCCATACTTAATATGTTTGAAAACACACGGTTCGTCCATATTTTGTAGGAATCCATAAGTCTTGATCACTTGATCAAATCTTATGTTCCAAGAATGGAGAGTCTGTTTAAGTCCATAAATTGACTTTAGAAGCTTACAAACCTTAGCCTCCTGACCCTTAGCCTTAAACCTGTCTGGTTGTTCTATATATATAGACTCATCAAGATAGCCATTCAGATAGGCTGTCTTGACATCCATCTACCGAATCTCGAAGTCGAGAGCGGTAGCTATAGACATGAGAATCCAGATGGACTCAAGCATAGCTATAGGTGAAAAGGTTTCCTCGTAATCGATTTCTTCCTTTTGTGTTTATCCCTTTGCTACCAGTCTAGCCTTATAGGTTTTGACATTTCCATCCACTCCTCTGTTCCTCTTATAGATCCACTTACACCCTATGGGTTTTACCCCTTTGGGAAGATCCACAAGCTCCCAGACCTGATTAGTCTTTGTAGACTTCATCTCTGTGTTCATGGTCTTTGTCCAAATAGTGCATCGAGGTGATGTAAAAGTTATGAAGATTATGTCAGACAACAATCTTGTTAGCCTTTTCACTAAGACGTTACCTACGAAAAGTTTCAAAGGACATTTGAAAGGCTTAGGTCTAATAGACATGTCTCACCTGCTTTAGAGCAAGCGAGAGATTGATGTTGTTAATGCCCTATAAGCATTGATATTGTACTTATTGTTAAAAAAATAAATAAAGTAACATTTATAATTCATTTGGTTGCTTATGTGTATTATGAATACTTTAATAAACATCCAAAAAAATTCTATGATTATTAATGTGAATATAGATTCAGCATATTATTAGTATATGCTTAAAGATAAAATTTATAGATAATAATCTAAATAGTTCGTCATAACTAATTAAAGTTTAGAATCTTTAATTAAATATTACAAGTGCGGTCAAATCTCATTGAGAATGAAATAGTCTTATCCAGACTATTAATGTAAATACATTAGATTGGAGGCACTTTATATAATGAGATTATATAGGACTGGACCAGATGAATTATAAATCTCTAATACTTGTCCATTACAAATAGAGCATTCAAATTAATAACTATGATGATCATATATATATAACAGTCTTAATCCTGTGTATTTATTAGACTCCTGTTTATGACTTTATTTTTGACTTATAGTGTAAGATTTGTCTAAAGACAGATCATAATTTTACATCTTGGAAACATAATGAAATAAATGGCCTAGAATAACATTATATAGATATAAAATCCATTCCTTCCTTATGGAAGTTAGAAAAAATAGTTCTCTTGAGTGATGATGCAAGACTTAAACAGTAGAGTGCTCGTTCATAATAAGATTACAAATTAATTGTTTATTAAAGAATTATTGGAACTCAAAGATAAAGATATAATAAGAGAAGTGAATGAAAATTAAACCTAACTCTTATTATAAACTATTTATGGAGGACTAACTTATATATAATGATTAAATCAATGGATTACTCGCTAATTTTCTTTGAGTAATTATCACTATAATTTCAAGAGTATAGTTTCAGGTTCTTAGTAGAGTAACACTGAAAGTAATAAATTTGGCAAATTAATTAAAGAATTTAATTAATTGTCAAATTTATTAGAACTTGAATTATAGGTCAATTCTACCTCTATAACAATGTATTAGATAAAATGCATATAATGAATTATACATATTTAACTTGAAATTATTGACGTCTGAATCAATTATTTCATATTAGAGATATTAATGTAACACAGAAAAATATTCTCTACGATACACAATATAATGAGATAAATGTTGTCACATTTAATTGAATAGGAGTTTATTGATTAACTATATTTAATTAATAAGATTAATTAAATATGTTTTGAATTAATTAATTAATTATGTTTAAATAATAAGATTATTTAAATATAATTTTAATTTTGTGTGTGACACGTGTATGGTGGGACCACACTTTGTCTATTCCAACATGGACACAAAATTAAATAATTAATTAATTAATTTAAAATTGATTTTTAAATAAAAATGATTTATTTTTGAATTTAAATATATATAAGCTTTATTCAAATTAAATATACAAATGAATTCACATATATGTATGTGGGATTTGGTTTTGAATCAAATATATATATATATATATATCTATACATATATACACACATGTATATATTTGTACGTGGTTTCAATAATTAAAAAATGTGGAGGTGTTTAAAGCACTTCCTCCACATACCTGTTGTGGATGTATATTTCACCCATTAAAGAGTTTAGTGGGTAGTTTTTTAAATTTAAAATTAATTAAATTAATAACTAATTGCCTAGTTTTTTACGTACGTGATATTTTTTGAGAATTCAGAGAGAAAAACTTAGAGTTTTTTTTTTTTGAGAAAAAAAAAGTTCTGCTATCTTATGTGTTGAGTACATAGCAGAACCAGAAAAGTGTAAGATTATTCATTCTTACAATTTGACGCCAACTTGTCGTTTTATTGGTGTGAAGGTTTGACTTGAAAGGTCGCAGTGTCAAAGAAAAAAGTTCGGATACACTGACAAGTTTTCAAAAGGTTTGAAACAAATTCTACTACATTTTAAATGTTTAACCAAAATTATATAACTATTCCCTATAAACAAAATTTTCAAAAAATTTTTGTTTATCAATCTATCCATTTTTCCGTTGCGTTTTTATATTTAATTCCTGCTGTGAGCAAGAAGGGGATTGTCAATGCTTACCTAGTTATGCTAATAAAATCTAATTAGCTATTGGAAAATTACTCTTCCTCTTATGTTTTAAGCTTCTCGTAATTGATGATTTTTCTAAATTGGAATTAAGTGGTGGATCTCCATTCACTCGAGAGTTGGTCATGGATGATTTGTTTCTATAAAGCCCTTAAACTTTAAAAAGAAAAAGAAAAAAGGCATGAGTATGATTTGTACACTACAATAAAAATTACATTTAACGACATATTATTTACCACATGTAGTTTTTGAATGTCGTTGAAAAGTACATACAACGACATTTTCAACAAACATGTCGTTAATAACATTTGAAATAATAATTAACGACATCTATATAGATGTTGTTAATTATTGTTTCAAATGTCGTTAATGACATCGTTGTTGAAGATGTCGTTGCATGTACTTTTCAACGACATTCAAAAACAATATGTCGTAAATAATATGTCGTTAAATGTAGTTTTTCTTGTAGTGGTAGTCTCCAGTTTATGTTTGAAACTATAGGGTATTTGGGAGAGTAGTTGGAACGGAAAATGCTTGTTTGAAAACTGTAGCATATGATAGATTTACATTTTAGCAATTTTTTATTTTTTAGTATAGCTGTTAAAAGCTTTATACTATTTTTAAAGGAGCCTAATGCATTTAAAAAATTTTCATAAGTATAAAAAATGTTATGTTTGAAGTTTATAATGTAATATTAATACTAGTACAAATTTCAAAATTTATTTCAGAAATGTCTTTTTGAAAAGACACATTTTGTGGTTTTAAAAGAAAGCACTTTGGACATATCACCTAAACACTTTCATAAGCAACTTTTAGACCCAATAAGCCAAAAGCTACTTTTAGAAATATTCCCTCACAAACAGGCTCTTCAACTTCTTTATACAAGTATAATAAAAGTGTCTATATCTCAATGGATGTTCTATTTGATTACAAGAAAAGGGGGAAAACATAAACATAAAAACCCAAAAACAAATGACGACAAAAGCGAGCATTTCAATCAAAACATTCATCTTCGTCAAACTATGGAACAATTGGCTCTTCTTTATATTAAACCATGGGGCTGTGCAAAATTGAAGGTGCAAAATACCACTCCTACAGGAGTATTGTGGGAGGACTTCAACATTTAGTAGTGACAAGACCGGAGATAGCCTAGTGTGTAACTAAAGTGTGCCAACTTATGCACAAGCCAACAATGATCTCTGGAAAGCAGTGAAACGGATATGAAGGTATCTTCAAGGGACAATAGATCATGGATTGATCTTCAGCGTTCCACGATCACTAACACTCATCGGATTCTCAGATTCCGACTTGGCAACGGATCCTGATGACAGAAAATCAACATATGGTTGTACTTGACTTCATGGAGCTCAAAGAAGCAATCAATTGTATCTCGATCTAGCACCGAAGCCAAGTATAGAAGCCTGGCAAATGTAGCTAGAGAAGAAATATGGTTGCAATCTTTGCTAAAAGTTCTCAAGGTTGAACAAAACAATTAATCATCTTACTAGTATGTGACTTGCCTAGTCAACACCATTTATTTATGTTTGACGCAAACAAGTATTGCCTCGATTTGCTTGACATTTTTTTGCAGGCTAGATCAGATTCGATCGATATCTAGTTTGATGGAAGAGCGCATCTTCGATTTTTCAGACAAGTTCTCTTCTAGCTAACATGAACTCCATCACGGTAAGTATGGACACGTTGAGACTCCAAGGGACATCAATCAGACCTACTTTTCTCACGATTTGCATCATGGGACACGACCTTGATAATGGATAACTTTCATGCGCCAAAGTCTTGTCCACAAGTTCGCACTCAGAAGGGATTTTGCATCATTTTTTACATTACTCTGGCAAAAAAATTGTATTCAGAAGACTCTTGTCCTCCTTCGAAAAAAGTCCATAGCAAAAACAACCACCACAATGGACTCACCTCTATTCTAAAAGTGAACCATTTAAATATTAATGTGATACTTGTTAACTATATCTTTATGTTTGGTTTGTATTTCTTATAACTTCTTCTCTATTGCAATTATTATTTATGAAGATAATTAATGAGTACATTCGCCTCATTTTCCACAGTTTTTAATTTATTAATTATAATTGATTAATTTCATTTGACCTTAAATAAGCACGTCTGTAATTATCTACAAGAATTCATCCTAGCGGAAAATCTAGCCATCTCGAGATTAGCACTCATTCAAATTTTAGTCAACCTCATCGATATAGGATTTAAATCTCTCAAGAAAGCCTAGGACTGTGTTATATTGTTCATATCCCTATCCTTCATTTTTTAGTCTATTGTCGCTCACTTTACTTATTTAGCATTGGATTGGAAAACATTTGTTTAGCAGTTTTTTCTCTGCTCTTTTTCTTTACACGTTTTCAGCTTATTACACTCGTGATCTGAGTACTACCACGCATAATTTAGCCTTGTGAATTTAGTGTTTGGCATAATGGTTAGAATCTTTGGTTAGAACTGTAAACATTGTAGCATGTGAGAACTTTACACTGCAACAACTTTTTTACTTTTACTGTATCATGTAAGAGCTTTATACTATTCCTAGTTGAAATGTTGGTTAGAACCAACTAATACCAAATAGGTAACTGTGGAATTTGAGCTCTACAATCATATCAGTGTTGAAGGATACAATTTAGAGACGTGACGGCAATCACTGTTGACCTATGTTGCATCTAATAGCCTCATGAGTTCAATAAGGATTTTTTCCCCTTCTTTTTCCCCGTTCCCATTTATTCCTTTCCGTAATTTTTTCCTCTTTTTTTACTTGTTTCTTTCGTACATGATCTAAGCACAAGTATCACAAACAACAATCGGTATCATTGTGAGCAGTTCAAACAAACCTCTCGTATGGATCGTGGGAACACACATATATGTAAACGATCTTTCAAAGCCTTCGAAGATTATATTCCTCATGAACTTGTATAATTATTCTTTAAATTAGTTGGGGGATAATTTTTGGGTTAATTTCAATCTTAGTCCATGAGAAATAACTGTTGTTTCACCTTGATCTCTAAACTTCAACTAATATACTAATGGTTCACTAGTTTTCAAATATTACACTAATGATACTTCTATAACTAAAACATTAAAATCCAATGTATTTTATCACGCGCATGTATTTTATCTAGCAAAATGACTTTTTGGTAGTTTAATTTAGGTGAACATTCAAATTGAATTGTCTGCACCTCACCCAATAAAATCCCTGAGCTTTTAACATTTCTATTATAAAGGTATGTAATATTTGAAAAGCTCAAAGAAAATCAGTGTGTCAGTTGAAAGTTTCGGAGTCAATGTGGACAACTAATATTCATCGAATGCCAAAAGTAAAATCAACCCTAATTTTTGTTACGACTAATAAGTTGTCACAAAATGTCTACTTTTTTTTAGTGATAACCACTGGCTTACTTATTCAAAAAAAAAAAAAAAAAGTAAATCACTGGTTTGCTAATTGAAAATTGTGAAAGAAAAGTCACGTACGGAATGGCTACTCTCGCAAGTTAGACAGAGACAACGAGAATAAGCCAGAGATTAAAACGAGGGTAATATGCACTTTTACGACGTAGAATTGATGATCCAAATTTACAAGTCAAGCTCTTAATTTTCGTCAAATTTAGGTGAAAGTAAAGGAAAAATCTACTGCAGGTGCCGCTTCAGGGGGCATTATTATGAGTAGTGTTCATATTTTAAACACAAAGATTAAATCGTACAGCTTAGATGTAATGTGCATTAAAGGCTTCCTTGGTCATACATGTAGTAGATTAGATGGCTTAAAAGTAAAAGAAAAGAAAAACAAAAATATGGAGAGACTCCAGCTACGTGGAGTTCCTCGATTAAAACGCCAAGCTCAGGAGAATTGGGAGAAAGGCAAAGATGAAGAATACAAAGGGAAGGAATTTTCGGAGAACAACAAAGGAAAAGGAAATAAGTGGACAGAAAGGTTATCTGCATTTGCAAGAAGACTTTTTTTTAGCCTTCCTTTATTTTTCTCCTTCTTTTCTACCTTTTATCATCTGATTATTAATCCAAATCCCACATCATCTTATGTCAAACTAACCTTCCAGTTTTTTATTTTCAAGGAAGAAAAAAAAAATCGCATCATCATGTCTTTTAAAGAATGTACAAATAGAACTTAAGGAACAATTGACAATCTAAGCTACCGTTCATTTGTTTTCAATTGGATTTACTGCTTTTCCTTTTCCACCACACTAATGTCGTGTTTATTTTTTAGTTCAAATTACAATTCGAACTATTTTGTTACATGAGTATTTTTTTCTATAAAAATTTAAATTTTTGTTCAAACTTTTAATTCAAACCAGTGAACCAAACGGACCATAAGCAAACTCAGATCTATAGGGTGAATGTACGAAGTTGTTTCACAAATTGTCAACCCAAGCCATATTAGAACCAAGACAAGCTTTTATTGATTTTTTTTTCCTAAAAAGTCCTATCGATTTAGTGTTGATTGTGTGAGATTTTTATTGAAGTAGTGAGATTTCTTAGAAGAAGGATCCCCGCCAAAGATTTTTCTTATCAACCCAAAACTTTTTAATCTGAATGTGAAAGGAGAATTTCCATTTTTTATTTTTTTTAAAGGAGCAATAACTTTTTAATCAACCCAAAAAATTTTTAAATGAATGTAAAAAGAGGAATTTCCATTTTCTAATTTTTTAATAAAAAATAATAAAATAAAAATGATCAAAAGTGCAGCTTTTAAATTCATGGAGCTATCAATTAAAGTGTGCTCAAGTCCACAACTGAGCTTCTTTGTATAATACATTATTATACCTTCTAGTTCTAACTATTTCTTAATCATATTCCTTTAATTTTAAAAACTATAAGGATATTTTTTGCATTTAAAAAACTTGTTTCAATTTTGTTGCTATAAAAAAAGAAAGCAAAACAACATAATTTCTTTTAAATAGTTATAAAAAAAAATATCTTACATATTTCATAACATAAAAACTCCTTAAACAAAACATTAAATTTAAAAAAATATCTTAAGTTTTATGGCTTTTTAAATAGAATATTTTTTAAAAATTTTCTCAAAAAGGAAAATATATTTTAAAAATAAATTTGGTCTAATTAACTGAATCTTTGTTTTATCTCCATTTTTTTTACTAAAAAGTCTACAAGAGATAAAATTTAAATAAGCTTTTCAAATTTAGTTTATTAAAATAGAAAGATAAATTTAAAAAATAATTAATACTAAAAGGTATGGTTATATAAATTAACGTGTGGTTTATAAATTAATATAGCTATCAATTATATTGTGCTCAAGTCCACAAGTGCGGTCTTCCCTTACAGGATGAGCTTCTCCGTGCAATACGAGCCCTTGGATCAAGCTCCATCCATAGTGGACCAAGAGTGGTACCTACCTTAATCTGTTTCGAAAATATATGGTACATCAGTGCTGATCCAACCTTTTATGTACAATGTTTCTGCAAATAACATTTCAGACGGAACCACATTAAGAACAATTCGAATTTGTTATATATTATGCAACAATAACTATTCGCTATGCTAAAAGAATAAGTAGTGGCCACATAGAGGCAATGATAATTTAAAAAGGATTTTATGATTTAGTATATTGTGTTTGAACGTAAAATCATATTGATATTTTATTATTTAACAAATTCTTTTAATAATTTATGGCTAAAAATGCAAACTCAAGGTACTAGAAGATATTAATTTCTTTAATATTTCTCAAAAATCAAAATACTAATTTGATGATATGTTAAAATACAGAGTACCAGTGACATCTGCATACGGCATACCTTTGTCATTGTAGATAACATAACTAGTCATAATAGGAGATTATTAATTTTAAGTCGTTGTTACACAAGTATTAGTTCTTACTTTTTTATGAAAAATCACTAGTATTCCTTTTGTACATTTTTTCCTAGTCTATCATGAAAATGATTCAGTTGTATTGATTATTCATAATTGGAACATCCCATAATTTCCAATATATTATATTGAAAATCCAATGTCTTTTTTTTTATTATTTTTGTTTTGATGATTAAAAAGACACTCTTAAAATGTTGCTAGTATAGAGGCATTAGGTGATAACACCACACCTCTTTTATCCGGTGGTGGAGCCACAAACTTTTTTTAAACACTTCACGGCCACAACTTTTTTTCAATCACGGAAAAAATTAGTGTTTTTCTTGACCGAAAGCATCATTATACCTCTGTTATTGAGGAAAGAATGGTTATACTTTTTTCTTGAAACGGTCCACCATATTTCATTGAATAATAGAGACAAATATTTTGGAATTAAATTCAATTATGGGCTAATATATTAAATTAATGTATATTTTAGGCTATTAGATAAGGTTAGTCAAATTAAAATGATCAATTTAGGTTTTAGGCTTTTAAAGCATCATTGAGTGTTGGCTTTTTATGTGAAGAGAAAAATATAATTATTGATTTTATGATAGGCTAAATTAGCAATTAAGAATAACTGATAGGATTTGCAGCTATATAAAGTGATTGTGGTCCCCAAGTCAGTACGTACTTTTTCTTTCTACCACCCATCTTTAGAGAGATTACAAACGATATTTATAGACTTTCTATAAGGAGGGCTTACATACTAGATTTAGGATATCCTCAACCTACAGATTCAGGAATCATATTTCAATCCATGGATTCAGGTTAGCTTTTGCATCTTATTAATTCTCTCGATGATTTGACATAAACGATCTGAGTTTGATGATAGTTTTTATCATAAAATAAAGCTCTAACAAGTAGTATCTAGAGCCTTTTTATGTTAAATCATTAGGAATCAATTTATTTTCTACATGTGATTCTTGTAAGAATTCTCAAATTTAACCATATATGTTTTTTTTCCCCTAAATTGTTAAATTTAAGAACAATTTTTGGAGATTTTTGAAATTAATTTTCTAGAGAATTTTTTGGGTTATTTTTTTACCCAATTTGGAAAGGTGGCTAGCAGTAACCTTTACCGTTGCTAGCACACGGAATCCAAGTGCGGCCATCATGCCCTGGCAAGAGATAGCCACAGCTTGGGAAAAAGTGGCGGCCTTTGGCCACTGCATAAAAAGAACAAAAAAAAAAAAGGTTTTTTGGTTTTGGCTAGCAGTAGGCCCTTCTGCAGCGCCAGCAAGGACAATCGCGGCCACAAACTCAGGAAAAACAACGGCCCTAAGGGAAAACAAAAAAAGGGGGGCTCAATTTGGCCAACGGCAAGCCCTGCCACTGCCAACATCGGCTTCCCCTAGCTACGGCAGTCGGCCACACCAGAGAAGGACCGTCGTAACCACCTGGCCGCGGCATTCAAACTGCTGCCAGGACATCCTAGGGGTCGAAACCCCTAGGGTTTGCAGCTTCTTTGGGCTCCAGCCTAGAGCTGTTAGGGTATATTTACACGTGCCTAAATGTGCCCATGACTAGAAACCAAAAGGCTGCAGACCAAATCAAAAAAAAAATTTGAGGGATTACACAGGCCCAACTGGGCTCGTGACATAAAGATAAAGAGGGTGTATTGGTTTAGAATCCGGGTTGGGTTCACCCGATCAGATCCAGCTCTGACCCACTCAACAGTAGGCCGTTGACTTTGACTAGTTGACTTTGATCAAAATTTTTATTTATTTATTTATTTTTAGTCATTTTTGGTGCAATTTTAAATTCAAATATCGGTAATTTTTATATATTTTTTGAAATGAGTTAATTGAAGCAATATGTCGCTAAAATAACCTTTCTTGTAGAAATTAATTTATTTTGGAATATAAAAGGTTGTTTCCATATAACTTATGTGAATAGTGACTAACCCAAAGGAAGGTTAATATTTGATAGAATTACATGTACACCTATGGTAATAAATGCATGATGATTACTCGGTTTTATATATGAACAATAAATCGGCCCAAAGGAAGACGATTTATTGTTCGACATATTCTTATTGTCAATATTTGATTACTACACAAAGATACCACTTATAAGTTAATATTTCTATACAAAGACTAAATAGTAATGGAGTGTCTGGTATCTTCAGATGGGGTTACCTTTATTTGGATTTATTATTGTTATTTTGGATTCTTAAGTGAGCTTTTTTTTTATTGTTATATTATATTGTTCTTTGATTCAGCTACTAGTTTTGCTTTAAATATTACTACCAACATCAATTCCATTCCTATGTTGAATGGTACCGACTTCAAATCATAGCAAGAGAAGTCACGAAGCTCGACCTTACGTTAACGGTTCCTTTTTTGCGCCTCTTATGGATAAGAGTTCTTCTAATGAAAAGAGGGACATAGAAAGGTGGAATAAGTCAAATCATAGGTGTATAATGAATATGAAGAAGGCCATTCCGGAAGCATTCAGGGGCACTATATCGAGAACGATAAAGACAGCCAAAGAGTTCTTTGAAGATATTGTGAAGAGATTTGCCAAGAATGAAAAGGCTAAAACTAGTACACTTTTGTAAGTCTTATCTCAATGAGATATAAAGGCAAAGGGAATATCATGGAGTACATGTCACAACCTGCCTTTTCGGATTGTGATAAAACTCTTTCTTACTTACTTTAGGGCAAAAATTTAGGAATTTTTTTTTTATAAATACTTTACATATACTGGTCTAATAACTTTTGAACTACAAACATATACTTGTATTTACATAATCACATTTTCTTTGCAATATAGTTTATCAAACATTACTTTCAAAATATCTTAAAACACAATACAGCGAAAAACATACTGCGGCGGAATCCATACCCAGTCTGCATACATCATCCGTCCGTCGGCTCATCATTACAATTTATTCTGACCTTCTCGTTAGAATACCTACAATATAAAAAACTTAATGAGCTAACGCCCAGTAAGTCTCATAAATCCCACATGGACATTCAAATAAAAGCATGAATCAATTATGCTTTCTTATAAACTTTCCTTATCTTCATCATTTCTTACCTTTACTAGGGCCCAAGTGTTCGTACCATTGAGCAATTTCATTTAGGTCTACGTAACACCGTGACCATACTATATCCTTTAAACTCCCCTTGAGTCAAGAGTCGATACGACACTTTTCTTAATTTCTGGTGACATAATTACCAGTCCATTTATTATGGTTGACATACCATGTATGATGTGATATTCACATGTTATCCATAACACATAAATTCACTTGCATAGCATAGTATACACAAGTACTTACTTTATATACCCATAGGTATTCATTATTGTACACACAGGTACATAACATTCAATACACATAGGTATTCATCATTGTACACACAGGTATGTAATATACTGTACATATCGATACAAAACATATTATACACTCAGGTATTTTAATCGTATACTCACGGGTATCCATACATGACTATACCCCTAAGTATTCGTATTATGGCAAACATACAAGTTTACACTGTAATACACACTTTAGTGTACATATACATACATCCTATGCCTACATTTTTATACTGTAGGTGGGAAGGGTACTTACTTGTACTTGTGTACCAAAAAATCGACTTCGGTCTCCTTTCTCCTAGGCTCCAAGGATCCTGTTGGCCAATGACAAAACTATTAGCCAATTCCACTATGTTTTGTTACAAAACGTTTGTTACTTAACTAGTTGAGTTGTATAACCGTATACAACTCTAAAACCACTAGTTTCCTTATTCCTACCTTACTCTACCCTATCGTTACTTACGAAGGGCGAATATCTTCCAAATCATCTTTTTATCTCATTGAAAACATTTCTGAGTTGTTCAAGTTATTTGGGCAAAAATAACGATTTTGCCCTCCGTGAACCTACTGACTTACCCGAGCTCGATTTTATTATTTTAATAAAAATAGCCACATATTAACTTTAAAGTAATGCTCTAGTGGCTCGTATCTCCTTATTTTACACTTATGCCCCTTTTCTATAAAACTTTACAACTCAGCCCCTAAACTGAAAATTTTTGACAATTTTGTCCCTGGGCTAAAATTGTCCTTTTTATCCCAAAATTTTCTATTTTTCTCAAGGATCATTTTTGCTCAAAGTACCATATTCAAAATCTTTTGAGAAATGACGTTTTTGCCCCCTTTTTAAAAAAAATTTCATAATTTCGTAAATTCTTTGAAAAATTAAAATTTCACAAACGATTGAGTTTTTCAATGAACCGCCAATGATGCATATCAGTTTTGTCAAGATCTACAACTTTCATGTTTTAACTTTTCCCAAAAACTCACTGTACAAGGGTGTTTTTGGCCATTTTTTAATTCTATCGAGAGAAATCTTTTTCTTTCAATTTAGTCCCTATGGTATTTTTACAAAAATCTGTTTCAAAATTACAAATCTACCCCTGCAGAGACCATTCCATGCCTTATTCAAATCATTCTCATGCTCAAACATCATTTTTGCAAAGTCTAACATCAAAATTACAAAAATAATACTTTTTACAAAAATTACCATTTTGCACCATAAATCAAAATTTCACAACTTACACATGCCATACTTCACATATACATGAAATTTCATCAAGTACATGCTCAAGAACCCTCATGGGTTTGAAAGAATAGAAATCAAAATAAAATTCTTAAAATTTCAAAACTTTGAAATCTTAAACTTACCAAAATAGCACTCTTTGATTTCTAACCTTCCAAGGCTCCTTGAACTCCTTTTTAGGCTTCCTTTTCATGCAAAAATATCATGAATTAATTTTTCCCTTAACCCATGAAAAATCCCTTAAAAACTTGCTAAAAAGATTAGGATTTTACCTTAAACTTGTGAAAATCCTTGGGCTTTGCTTCTAAAATTTGTTCGGGGTTATTTTTGCAAAGTTTGGGGTTGAGAAAATTTTTTTAGAAGCTTTGGTTATGCCTGCCTGCCAAACATGGAAGGAAAGGAAAGGAAATGAAAATTTGTGATAACCTTGTAATAAATGCTTCATTATCCACTTGGTGACTCATGGTCATCCATAAGGTTACCCTAGGTGTCACCATGTTATTGGGCCACATTGCATGGCTTGTTGGCCCAATAGAATTCAAGTAAGTGTCCACTTTGTAGAGTTAAAAATTTATACTGTGTAATTTTTTACCACAGTATTTTTTCTATATTGTCGTGGTCAAATCAGTCTACTTTTTATCCTTAGACTATATAAATATACTTGACTTACTTTTCGTTCACTTTTGGAGACCAATCATAACATTTTTCATATCTGCGTTTTACTTAGTAGTATTCTTATACTACATTGGCCTCTTTCTTACACTGGTTAGGTCTCAAAGGACTCTACATCATATTTATATTCTTTGTACCCATGTGTTTATATCACAATTTTATATTTAATCGTGATATAAAATTTATTTTATGGATATTATTTACAAATTTTTGAGTAATTAAACTCATAAAATCTGTATTCGGCAATATCCAACATTGCATCACATTTGCCATGAAATTTGCAATCAATGCCGTTTATTCATACTTTATCATAATTTTTACAAAAATTTACATTTTAAAAAGTAAATTCATTAATTAAACCCAATTAAATAATAGGTTTTATTAATGAAATTTTCTCGGTCATTACAGTACATAAGGAGATGTCTCATCTTGCTTCAAAGTTGAAGGTACTTAAGCTTAACCTCTCTGAAGACTTGCTTGTTCATTTTTGTTCATATCTCTTCCCACACAATTCAGTCAATTCAAAGTGAGCTACAACTACAAAAAAAAGACTTGACCTCATAATGAGCTCATCTCACATCGTGTGCAAGAAGAGGAAAAGCTAAAAAGGAGAAGATAAAAAATGCTCATTTGGCTAGTACTTTCAAGGACAAAGGGAAGAAAAGAAAGAAGGATAAAGAAGCTCCAGTTATGGCATCTCAAAAGAAACAACAAAAGAAACCGAATGACCCATAAGGTACTGGTTGTTTCTTCTATGGAGTTGAAGGGCATAAGAAGAAACATTGCACCGAATACTACACTTGACATGCTAAGAAAGGAATGCTTTTTAATTTGGTTTGTTCTGAGGTTAATTTAACTTTAGTACCTAGACACATGTGGTGGATAGATTCTGGTAAAACAACTCATATCAGTGCGTCTATGCCAGGTTGCCTAAGATGCCAAGAGCCAAGTGATGCTGAAAGATACATCCATGTGGGTGATGGAAAGAAGTTCGAAGTTAAGGCAATAGGGACATTTAGAGGGTGTTTGGAAGGATGATGGGAAACATTGGTTAAAATCACTTTTACTATAGGACGTGAGAGCTTTACACTATAGCAATTTTTTTATTGTTATTGTAGCTTGTGAGAGCTTTACACTGTTTATAACTAAAAAAGTGGTCCAACCACCTTATTAGATTATTGTTAAAGATAAGATTTTATTTGGATCTTAATGAGACATTTATTATACTGTCTTTTAGATGGAATTTGATTTCCATTTTTGTTTTGGATAAATTTGATTATTCTTGTTCATTTGGGAATGGATAATTTAGTTTGTTTCATGATTCAAAATTTGTTGGTTCTAGTTCTTTGTCAAGTTACAATAATCGTTATCAATTAATACAATCGCTTATTTAATGAATCTCTACAATTAAGTACATGAGACATAAAAAGAAAATTAACCAGTGAGAATTCAGCTGCATTATGGCATAAGAAATTAAGTCATATCTCAAGAAAGAGAATAGAGAGACTTGTATCAGACGAAATTCTATACCCCTTAGATTTTACAAATTTTGATGTTCGTGTTAACTATATGAAGGGGAAACGAGTTAATAAAAGGAGATTTAAAGCCAACAGAATTTTGGATGTCTTAGAATTTATACATACGGCTATTTGTGGGCTATTCCTTATGGTTTCTTAGAATGGTCAATAATATGTTATATCATTCATAGACAATTTTTTTTAGATATGGCTACATATATCTCGCTTATGAAAATTCACAATCGCTAGATATGTTCAAAAATTATAAGGCTGAAGTTGAGAACCAACTTATAAAAAGGAGCAAAAGCATTAGATCTAACCATGCTAGTGAGTACGATGGCAAATATGATGGTTTAGGTTAACAACATCCAAGACTGTTTACTAAATTCCTAGAGGAATGTGGTATCATCCCACAGCACACTATACCGAGTTCGCCTGCTATGAATGGTGTTGCTGAAAGACAAAACATAACGCTTAAGGATATGGTGAAGAGTATGATTTCTCATTATACATTACCAGAATCACTCTAGGGAGAAGTGCTTAAGGCTGCAGCATATATCCTTAACAGGGTTCCAACTAAAGCAACTGCCAAAATGCCTTACGAACTTTGAACGAGTAAGAGGCCTAGTTTAAAGCACTTGCATGTTAGGGGATGTCTAGCTGAGGCAAGGCCTTATAGGCCTAATGAAAAGAAACTGGACTCAAGGATGATGACTTGTTATTTTATTGGATACTCTAAAAGATCCAAAAGATCCAGGGGTACAAGTTTTATGATCCCATGATTAAGTAGATTTTTGACACGAGAAACACCCGGTTCTTTTAGGATGTCGAGTTTGCAAGGGGAGATAAGTTTAGGGACTTTGTTTTTGAAGAAGAATATGTTGATATTCTCATAGCTGTCATTGACATTGATCAGGCTCCTATTCCTAACATTGTTCAAGAAGCAGATCCAAATGAAAACAATGTCGGAGAACCTCCCATTCAAGAAATTGTTCCGAAAGAACAAACTCTACCACCTCAAGAACCCATGCCATTAAGGAGATCCACTAAAGAAAGGAGAAATGCAGTGCCAGACGATTACATTGTATTTCTTCAAGAACATGAGTTTGACATTAGTGTAGTGGAAGATGATCCAATCAACTTTCTTCAAGCCATGGAAAGTTCTAAATCTTAAGAGTGGATTAATATCATGAATGAAGAGATAAAGTCCATGAAGGAAATGATGCTTGGGATCTTATCCCATTGCCTGAAGGAATGAAACCTATTGGTTACAAATGGATATTAAAGACCAAGAAGGATTCGAAAGCCGATGTGGAGAGGTACAAGGCTCCTCTTATCGCTAAAGGCTTTATATAGAAAGAAAGCATCAATTATAAAGAGACTTTCTTTCCAATTTCATCAAAAGACTCTTTTAGGACAATAATGGCACTTATGGTGCATTTTGACCTTGAGCTTCATCAAATAGATGTTAAGACTGTGTTTCTAAATGGCAATATTGATGAAACAATCTATATAGTGCAACCAGAAAACTTTGTGTCGCGAGATGCAAAGAAGATGGTTTGCAATTTGAAGAAATCCATCTATGGGCTAAAGCAAGCTTCTCGTCAGTGGTATAACAAATTTCATCAGGTTATCATCTCGTTCCATTTTGAGATGAATGTTATTAATGATTGTATATACCACAAGTTTAGTGGGAGTAAAGCATATTTTTTTTGGTTTTGTATGTCGATGAAATTTTGCTTGCTAACAACGATATAGGCTTATTGAATGAAACTAAGAGATTTCTATTAAAGAAATTTGAGAGGAAGGATCTTGGTGACGCCTCTTTTATGCTGGGTATATAGGTACACTGGGATCGCTCTCAAAGTATTCTTAGATTATCACAAAAAGGTTCTCAAGAGATATGGCATGTAAGATTGCAAACCCGATGATACCCTTGTGGCTAAGGGAGATAAATTTGGTCTCAGTCAGTGCCCTAAGAATGATTTTGAGATTCAATAAATGTAAAAGATTCCTTATGCTTTTGCAGTAGGGAGTCTGATGTATACTTAGGTTTATACGCGTCTAGATATTATGTACGTTACTAGGATATTGGGTTGATACTTAAGCAATCCTTAAAAGGATAACTAGATAGCAGCTAAGCGAGTCTTAAGGTATTCATAGAGAACAAAGTGTTAGACATAGTGCCCTATGGAATAAAATGTTATAATAAGTTTGACATTTTATCAATAAAGAGTTAATTTATTATTCATATACCAAATGTTGTCCTCTTTATGTTCATTTTTGTTGAATGTGTGTGAGCAAACAAAAAATCTAAGACTATCAATCTAAATTTTTAAAATCATGCATATGATGGACAGATTATGCAGAAGATATAAGTCTTAAATGTAATGGTTTAAATAATAAGATTTACAATTGAGGAAATAAAGTTAGGCGTTTTATTCATGTTAAGATTGTTATATTGTCTGCATTCCTAACTAGAGATGACTTGTCTTAGTCATCAGACTGGGACTTTATGAGTAGACACATTGGTATATTATCATAGGTGATGATATATTAGATTGAGACAAAAAGTTGAGTTGATTTGGTTAATAATTTTATTTTTTCAAATCAATTCACTTTATACAATCATATGTGTTGTGTCTTAATCCTGGAATGACTAATGGGCCCGTATTCTTGACTTTGTTTTTTGATGTACCAAAAGGTGGTATCCTGATTTAAGAATAGTACACATACCGGTACGTTTGAGACATGACTATTGAATGACTTAGACTTGCTAGTCATAGATATGGAATTCATAGCTTTTTTGTAGAGTTAATGATATTCTCTTATATGTATTATCCTATAATTGGAAGACTGAAACACTCAACTATTTGTATATATAGATGTAACCGAATGGTATGCTATTTATGAATAATAAGTATTCTAACGGTAATATAATGGAATGTAGAATAAAAATAATTAGGAATGTAAAGCAAAATTTATCCTCAAGCTAGTTATGAATATCTTATGATATGTTATGGACAGTTAACTTATTGGAGTTTGTAATTTTATATAGTTTGAAAGTACAACTCTAAGCTTTTAGTGGAGTAGCGTTAGAGTTAATAATTATAAAATATGTCTCTTGGATATTGTATTTTATAATTATAGGAGCTTGATCTATATATGTCTATTAGGTCCCCTTTGTAAGCTCATAAAAAATCACATAATGATACGACATGTTTTTCCTACATATTGGTTACTTGTGTTAAATTATTAGATTGGTTGAAATTCGATAAGAGTAGATTTAATAATTCATGTTAGTTTTTCGGTTAAAGTAATTTTATAAATTAATTCAAGATAAACATGTTGAATTATTTGGATAATATTTTATTATCTATGGGATTATCTGTATATGATTGTTTTAATCAGATAACTTCTCTATTGGGTTAGTCGAATTAAAACTAAGGCTCTATCTAAGATTTTTCAGGTGAAAATAAGATATTCTGAGGATTCCAGGTTATCGCACGGTCGACAGGCTAATGGGAAAGTTCGGCAGGTTGATGGAGTAAGTTCGACAAGCCGATCTCCTAGATCAACATGTCAAACATGTAATAATCAGTGTACGTGTTTTTGGAGCTTTTTTATCAAAAGTTAATCCATACTCAAATTTGAGGCCTAATCTAATAAGGTTTAACCCTAGATTCAACAACTATAAATAGAGGTTGAGTTTTCTTTGCTATTTAGTATTGAAAAACAGTACGCAGCAAAAATTTAAAAATTTTTAATCAAAGTATTTTGAAAACACAAGTTTGACATACAATATGCATAAGTTAACTAGACCTTACTAACCTTTGAATGCCGAAGAGCTCCTACAATATGTGAAGAGAAGAATGTTCCAGAAAAGCCTCAACTAACCAGTCTTCTTTGCTATTCTCTATCCATGATCAGAGTGTGTGTGGGCACATGTTTTATAGCTCTTCCCTGGTGACTCTCTTTCCAACCAATTGAGAAAACCCAAAACTAGCGTTCGTGATTTATGAAGAAAAGCTCTCTAGGGAGTTTTAGAGACTCATAGACTAGAGTGCTCACTTTTAATTTTTCAACTAATCTAAATAACTGTGAAAACACACTCCCTAGTTATAGAGGTCGTCCCCCAGGTTGGTTATTATCAGATAAACCCTCAAAAAATTCAAATTTGGATCAATATCTGATAAAATCGCATCTGAAACGTGTGATCAAATTATCGTTAGATCGGCAGGCCAAACAAACGGATCAGCCTGTCAAACTTGCTCCATCAGCAGGCCGAACTAACTAATCAATCTGTCGAACTTACGATAAATGATCCCTGCGAATCTTTTATTTCCCACCTAAAATTCTTTGGATAAAGCCTTAGTTTTAAGTCAAATATCCAAATAGAAAAGTTATCTAATTAAAACAATCATATCTAGATAATCTCTAGGAAAATAAATATTTTGGATAATTCAACAAGTTTATCTTGCATGAATTTACACAAAAATTAATTCAATAGATAAACAAACATGAATTATCATATCCTATTAAATTTTAGTTAATCTAATAATTTAATAGAAAAATTATCTGATTAAAACAATCATGTCTAGATAATCTCTAGGAAAATAAATATTTTGGATAATTCAACAAGTTTATCTTGAATGAATTTACACAAAATTAATTCAATCGATAAACAAACATGAATTATCAGATCCTATCAAATTTTAGCCAATCTAATAATTTAACATAAGTCACAATTTATTAGAAAAGCATGTCGTATCGTTATAGGATTTATTATGAGCTAGCAAAGGGGACCTGATGGACCTATATAGTTCAAGCTTCTAATAATTATAAAACCCAATATCGTAGATATATGTTTCATAATTATCAACTCTCACGCTACTCCACTAAAAGCTTAGAGTTGCACTCTCAAGCTATATAAAATTACGATGCCCAAATAGGTAAGTATTTATGACATATTATAATGTATCGTATCTCTATAGAATATTTATAATCAGCTTAAGACTAAATTCTGTCTTACCTTCCTAATTATTTTTCTCTTACGTTCCATTATCTCATCATCGGAAAACTTACCATCCAAAGACAATATACCATTCGATTACACCTATATATCTAAATGGTTGAGCGCTCCAATCTTCTAATTACAGGATAATGCATATAAGTGGATATCATCGACTCCTAAAGAGGAGCTATGGATTCCGCATTTATCAATAACAGGCCTACGTAGTCAAGAGTCATGTATCCAATATACCGGCATGCATACCAACATAAAATGTGGATGTCACCTTTTGGTACATCAAAAGATATAAGTCAAGACAATGGGCTCACTATTTATCGTAGGATTAAGATACAATACATATAATTGTCTAAAATAAAAATTGACTTGTTGAGACAAAATTATTAATTCAAATCAATTACATTTTATGTCCCGATTCAATACATCGTCACCTATGACAATGCACCAATGTTTATATTTGTAGAGTCCCCCTTCGATGGTCAAGACAAACTATCTCCCGTTAGGGACATATATAACATAACAATCTTTGCATGCATACAGTACCCAACTTTATTTCCTCAATTACAGATTTTATGATTTAGACCATCACCTTTAAAATTATGTCTTTCGCATAATTTGTCCAACATATGCTTGATTCTAAAGGCTTAGACTGACAGTCTCAGACTTTTGTTTGCTTATCATACATTCAACAAATATGAACGTAAAAAGGACAATAATTTGGTATATGAATAATAAATAAATTCTTGATTGATAAAAATGTCTCTAAAAACATATTACATTTTTAGTCCTTAGGGCATGTGTGTCTAACATTTAGATCATTTGAGAAGCATAGAGTAAGTACTCTAGTAAGAGAAACTTTGAAACTCACTAAGAGCTATTGTTCAACATCAAGAACCTTAGCTCTAGGTATTCTCAAGTGGTTGGAAGGAGAGTCACCAGAGGAAAAGCTATACAACGTGTGACCACCCACACTCTGATCGTCGATAGAGAATAGCAAAGAAGACCAGTTGGTTGAAGCTCCTCTGGAACGTTCTTCTCTTCACGAATTCCTATTGTTTTTGGTATATGAAAGAGGTATGTAAGATCTGTCATTTGTTCATGTATTTAGGTTGTCAAACTTGTGATTTAAAAAATACTCTGATTGAAATTTGTTAAAAAAAAATACCGTTGTGTATTGTTTTCCAACAATTGGTATCAAAGCCTAGTTTTTACATTGATGCAAGCAATGGAGCTACACAAGTTAGGAGTCATGTTCGTGATCCATTAAGCAGTTCAAGTCGTCCAATCACAAGTTTTAAGGCCAAGCGTTTCAAGGAAGCATTGAACGGCTCATTCAACAAGTTTGCAACCTGTCACATAAATGGAGCCATGGCAAAGGCCCAAATCAGTCTCAAGAGAGCCTATTCACTATGATTAAGGTTCTAGAAGATTCACATTGATGATGGTGCAAGATTCTAGTAAATTGTGGGGCCAATTTGTCAGATTTGTAATTTCGGGAAACCTTCCTATTTTGGATTGAGACGTGGGTGCGATGTCATCAAGTTCAAGCCTCGTCATCAATTTATTTTTCTAATGTAATTTTTGTATTTTCTTAGTTGTCAAATTCAATTTTGATAGGCATGAAAACAAGCCTGGATACTTTCCCTTTTCTAGAATAGATTAGGTGCATTTTAAGATATAAAATTAGCTACTTTCCTTTTCTGCTATTTCTGTTGGATTATAGCCAGCAATGTTTGGATTTTAGGGCTTAATTTTGCATGGGAAAAAATCAATTATGGGATTTCCAGGTCAGCTTTCGCTTACGGGCTTTTTGGGCTGAAAATCGTTTCCCATATATTTGTAAACACTTTGTTATTTTGGAAAGAAGGAAATCAGATTATCATTCACAAATTTGGTGAGGTTTTCTTGTGTTCTTCTTATTTTCTCAAGAAGACACTTCGAACTTATCAAGATTAAACTTGTGGCATTCAACGAACTGACTTATCATCTAGAGTTTTAAGTGTTCTTGCAATTCTAGGTGTGGCATCTTCCAATCAGTGGTTCTTGTTCGTGTCTTACTAGAATACGGGTCAAGGCTCAACAAACATGTTTCTTAAGGGATTTGGGGTTCGATTCTAGATTTAGTGTCGGGTCCCGTCACGTTAGTTGGTGAGGTTCATATCAGTTGGCATCAGAGCTTAGGTTCCAAGGCAAGTTTGACTATCCTTTATCTTATGTTCTTGTTCTAGTTTAGTCAAATTTAGAGTCCTAAAAAAAAATTTTTTGGCTTAAGGTCTGAATTTCTTAGCCGAATTCTTCCCTTCCTTTTCTTGTTCAAATTTTGCCAATTCCATTTGCTTTGAATACTTCTGTCAGTTCGTTTTCGCTTGATTTGAATTCGATTCTTTCCGTTTGTTTTTTTCATTTATTTGTGCATATATGCTCGTTTGTGTGTTGATTTTAATTTTACCAAAAAAAAAGGGGGATCCAAAAAAATAGAAAGAAAAAGAAAAGAAAACAAAGAAAACAAGAGAAAGAAGAAAACAAGAGGATCTGGAGAAAAAAAAAAGCCCAGAACACATCTTAATTTTTTTTGTTTGTTTTCATCGCTATAGGGTTCCATAAGCCCATAACACACTTTTCTTCATAGCAAAAAGCAAAAAAAAAAATCAAAATTTGGCTACTCATTTACACGTTCTTGTGATTTAGCATCCTTGTTATTAAGTCTTCGTTTGCCATTCTATGTTTTGCATGTTAAATCTTGTGGATTGTTTGGGTAGAGTTTGGTTTGTTTGAACTGCTACTTGGATCTTGTGTGTTTCTTGAGTCTGATTAAGAATTTAAGAAGACACAACAAGTGGAAAAAGGCAAAAGCAGTGAGAACATTAAGTTAAAAGCCAATTTGAGTGAAACACGAGTGTGAGCGAATCATTCTTGAGTGAAACACGTGAGGGGGTGCTTGTGAGGTTCCTAACCTTTTATTGCAAACTCCAAACATGTGTCACAATCAAGAAGATAATTCAACTGAAGAGGCCCAACAACGAACCATTCTGAACCTACAATTACAAGCTTTGATGGGGGAATTGAGACGGATGATGAGAGCTGAATTGGAACCTTTACATGAGAGAATGGAAAGGTTGGAAGAGGGAATACCTAGGGGGCAGCGCCAAAATAATCCCATTTGGCAACCTAAACGTGTACACCATGATGACCAATGGGGGGTGTAGAGGATGATGATGACTAGGAGGAGTTTGATGATCCACCTAATAACCGAGGCAGGTTTGGGCGTGGTTTAGGGAATAGAGAAGATAGGCTAGGTAGGCAGAGGCGGGATGATAACTTAGGAAGCATCAAGGTGAAAATTCCATCCTTTCAAGGGAAAAATGATCCTGAGGTGTATTTAGAGTGGGAAAAGATGATGGAGATGGTCTTTGATTGCCACAACTACTCCAAGTTGAAAAAGGTAAAACTCGCTGCAATTGAATTCACTGACTATGCTATTGTTTGGTGGGATCAGTTGTTGAAGGATAGAAGGAGAAATAGAGAGCGATTTGTTGAGACGTGGGAGGAAATGAAAGCAATCATGCATAAATGATTCATCCCGAGTTACTACCATAGGGAGTTGTACAACAAGCTCCAACGCCTCACACAAGGTAATAGGAGTGTTGATGAATATCATAAAGAGACGGAGGTTGCCATGATTCCCGCAAATGTAGTGGAGGACCGGGAGGCCACTATGGCTAGGTTCTTGCATGGTTTAAACCGTGAGATTGCAGATGTGGTAAAAATGAAACATTATGTGGAGCTGATAGATATGGTGCACCAAGCCATCAAAGTGGAGCAACAGTTGAAACAAAGAAACATGGCTAGGAGGGGATCTAGAATGGCTACCTCAAACACATAGAGACCCACCCCTAAAAGGGATGAATTTCCATCAAACAAGCCAAAGAGCGAGCCCTCTAAGGAGGCCAAACAAGTTATTGCACCTAAACTAGGTAACACTGAATTTTCTACCTTAAAAAGTTGTGACATTAAGTGCTTTAAATGTCAAGGCAGGGGTCATATATCTCGTGATTGTCCAAACAAGAAAGTAATGGTGATTACAGCTCAAGGGGAGATTGTTTCACAGGATGAAGAAAAAGAAGAAGTAGATGACATGCCACCTCTCGAAGATGCCTATGATGGGGAGTGTGTTGTAGTTGGAGAGTCATTAGTGGCAAGACGAGCTCTCAGTGCACAGGCTAAAGAATAAGAGAATAATCAACGAGAGAATTTGTTTCATGCACGGTGTTTTATGAATAACAAAGTTTGTAGTGTGATAATAGAAGGAGGAAGTTGCACAAATGTGACGAGCACCAAGTTAGTGGAGAAATTGGCGTTACCTACCTTGAAGCATCAAAGGCCATACCGGCTTCAATGGTTGAATGATTGTGGTGAGATCAAGGTTACAAAACAGGTGATGGTGGCATTTTCTATTAGAAAGTATGAGGACAAGGTGCTTTGTAATGTTGTCCCCATGCATGCATGTCACATCTTGTTGGAAAGACCGTGACAGTTCGATTGGCGAACCACACATGACGGTTTCACCAATAGGTACTCTTTTACCATGAATCAACAGCCAATGTCACTTGTACCATTGACTCCAAAACAAGTTCTTGAAGATCAATTAAAAATGCAGAGAGCGAGTGAAAAAAGAAAAGAGAAATAGAGGGAGGCTGAACATAAGAGAAAAGAAAAAGAGAGGAGAGAAAAAGAGAGTGTGAAAAATAAGAGAGAAAAAGAGAAAGGAGAGAGTTCGACCTTAATGTGTGCGAGAGAGGAAAAATACAATTTCATTGCAAAGAAAGCAAGATCAAGAAAGCTTTAATTTCTCATCAGCCCCTTATAGTACTAATGTACAAGGAGGCCCTTTTAAGTACTAATGTACAAGGAGGCCTTTTTAAGTACTAGTGTACAAGGAGGCCCTTTTAAGCACTAATGATCTTACTGGTTCTTTGCCGAACAATGTTGCTTCCCTTTTGCAGGAGTTCGAGGATGTATTTCCTAAAGAGTTGCCTCCTGGCTTACCTCCAATTTGGGGAATTAAGTATCAAATTGATTTCATACCTGGTGCTTCAATTCCAAACCAGCCTGCCTATAGGAGTAATCTTGAGGAGAGAAGGGAACTTCAAACGCAAGTAGGTGAGTTATTGGAGAAGGGATATGTGCATGAAAGCATGAGTCCTTGTGCGGTTCCAGTGTTGCTAGTGCCTAAGAATGATGGGACATGGAGACTGTGTGTAGATTTCTGAGCCATCAACAACATTAAGGTAAAGTATCTTCATCCCATTCCTACACTAGATGATATGCTAGATGAATTGCATGGTTCTTGTGTTTTTACCAAGATTGATCTTAAGAGTGGATATCACCAAATTAGGATGAAGGAAGCTGATGAGTGGAAAACTGCATTTAAAACAAAATATGGTTTGTATGAATGGTTAGTTATGCCTTTCGGATTAACTAATATGCCTAGCATTTTCATGAGACTTATGAACCATGTTTTGCGTGCTTACATTGGTCAATTTGTAGTTGTCTACTTTGATGATATCCTGATTTACAACAAAAACTTAGATGACCATGTTGAACATTTAAAACTTGTTTTAGATGTTTTAAGGAAAGAAAAGTTGTTTGCTAACTTCAAGAAATGTACTTTTTGCACAGATAAACTTGTATTTCTTAGTTTTATTGTGAGTGCACAAGGTATACAGGTTGATGAGAAAAAGGTGAAGGCAAATCCAAAATTGGCCAACTCCTATAACCAGAGGGCAGGTGAGAAGTTTTCATGGCTTGGCTAGTTTCTACCAGCATTTTGTTCAGGACTTTAGTAGCCTTGCCGTACCTTTAACTGAAGTCATAAAAAAGAACGTTCCATTTAAGTGGGGAGAGGAACAAGAAAAGGCATTCAAACTGATCAAGGAGAAGTTAACAATGCACCTCTACTTGTTCTACCTAACTTCACTAAAACATTTGAAATTGAGTGTGATGCTTCAGGTACAGGTATTAGAGGCGTTTTGATGCAAGAAGGAAGACTAGTTGCATACTTTAGTGAAAATTTGAGTAGGTCAACTCTAAATTATCCCACTTGTGATAAGGAGATGTATTCAATGGTTCGAACTTTATAGACTTGGCAGCACTATTTTTGGCCGAAGGAGTTTGTGATTCACACGGATCATGAATCCTTGAAGCATTTAAAGGGGCAACACAAACTAAATAAATGCCATGCCAAGTGGGTAGAATTCATTGAGACATTCCCATATGTGATCAAATACACGCAAGGTAAGGAAAACGTAGTTGCCGATGCACTATCTCGCAGGTATGCCTTACTTTCAATCCTTGATGCTAAGTTGCTTGGATTTGAGTACATTAAAGAATTGTATGCATTGGATTCTGATTTTGGTGTTGTGTTTAAAGATTGCACAAAGGGGGCATGTGGGAAATACTACTTATATGAGGGTTTCTTGTTTCGAGAAAATAAACTTTGCATTCCTTATTCTTCTTTGCGTGAGTTGTTAGTTAGAGAAGCACATGGCGGTGGTTTGATGGGGCACTTTGGAGTAGCTAAGACTTTAGGTGTTTTGCATGAGCATTTCTTTTGGCCACATATGAAGCATGATGTTGAGAGGATTTGTAAGAGATGCATTACACGTAGACAAGCTAAGTCTAGGCTACAACCACATGGATTATACATGCCACTTCCTATTCCTAGAAAGCCCTGGGTTGACATCTCTATGGATTTTGTGTTGGGGTTACCTAAGACTAAGAAGGGGAGAGATTTTCTATTTGTGGTAGTTGATAGGTTTTCTAAGATGGCACACTTCATTGCATGTCATAAAACCGATGATGCATCACATATAGCCGATTTATTTTTCAAGGAGATTGTTAGGTTGCATGGCATGCCTAGGAGTATTGTTTCTAATAGAGATACAAAGTTCTTGAGTTACTTTTGGAAGACCTTATGGGCAAAGTTGGGGACTAAGCTATTATTCTGCAGATTGATGGTCAAACTGAAGTAGTGAACAGGACTTTATCTACTCTATTACGTGCTGTCATTCAAAAGAATTTGAAAACTTGGGAAGATTGTTTACTGCATGTTGAATTTGCTTATAATAGATGTTTTCATTCTGCAACTGAGTTTTCACCGTTTGAAGTTGTTTATGGTTTTAATCCATTGACTCCTTTGAATTTAACTCCTTTACCTTTGAATGAACAAGTTAACTTAGATGGCAAGAAAAAACTGATTTTGTTAGGCAAATTCATGAAAAGGCAAGACAAAACATAGAAAGACGTACCGAGCAATATGCAAGATAAGCCAATAAGGACCACAAGCAGGTGGTGTTTGAACTAGGAGATTGGGTGTGGCTGCAAGTGAGAAAGCAATGTTTCCTTAAACAAAGGCATTCAAAACTCCTTCTGAGGGGTGATGGACCATTTCAAGTGGTGGAACACATTAATGACAATGCCTAGAAACTTGATTAACCAGGTGAGTATGGTGTTAGTGCTAGTTTTAATGTTTCTAACTTAACTCCTTATGATGCAGATGACGATTTGAGGACAAATCATTTTCAAGAGGGGGAGAATGATGCAAGCAATGGAGCTACACAAGTTAGGAGTCATGTTTGTGATCCATTAAGCCATTCAAGTGGTCCAATGACAAGATTTAAAGCCAAACGTTTGAAGGAAGCATTGAACAGGCTCATTCAACAAGTTTCTGACATGTCACATAAATGGAGCCCCGGCATAGGCCCAAATCAGTCTCAAGAGAGCCTAGTCACTATGCTTAAGGTTCTAGAAGACTCACATTGATGATGGTGCAAGATTCCAGTAAATTATGGGGCTAATTTGTCATATTTGTAATTTCGGGAAACCTTCCTATTTTGGATCGACACATGGGTGTCATGTCATCAAGTTCGAGCCTCATCATCAATTTATTTTTCTGATTTAATTTTTGTATTTTCTTAATTGTCAAATTCGGTTTGGATAGGCATGAAAACAATCTTGGATACTTTCCCTTTTCTAGAATAGATTATGCGCATTTTAAGGGATAAAGTTAGCTACTTTCCTTTTTTGTTATTTTTGTTGGATTACAGCCAGCAAAGTTTAGATTTTAGGGCTTAATTTTGCATGGGAAAAACACCAATTAAGGATTTCCAGGTCAGCATTCGTTTAGGGGCTTTTTGGGATGAAAATCGTTTCCCTATATTTGTAAACACTTTGTTATTTTGAAAGAAGGAAATCAAATTATCATTCATGAATTTGGTGAGGTTTTCTTGTGTTCTTCTTATTTTCTTGAGAAAACTCTTCGAACTTATCAAGATTAAACTTGTGGCATTCAACAAACTAACTTATCATCTAGAGTTTTAAGTGTTCTTGCAATTCTAGGTGTGGTGTCTTCTAATCCGTGGTTCTTGGTTCGTGTCTTACTAGATTACGGGTCAAGGCTCAACAAACGTGTGTCTTAAGCGATTAGGGGTTCGATTCTAGATTTGGTGTCGGGTCTCGTCGAGTTAGTCGACGGGGTTCATATCATACGTTGATTTTACAAGTCTGTGATCATGCTATATATATAAATTATGTAATCTTATTCTCTCCTATGCTTGAATTTAATTTTTAGAGAGTTGGCACTCTAGGGTTTCTATATTATTAAATGTTGTCATAAGATTATGTGGTGAATGTTTATTAATTATTTATTGTTAATTAAATTTATATTTTAATTATTTTTTAATTAACAAATTTTTTCTGGTTATAGTTCCTTAGAGGTTAAAATGTGTATCTAAGTTTTTTATGTAATTAGATGGTGGTTTGTTATCACCGTCTAGGATTTATTATTTAAATTTTAATTTGTAAAAATTTGTATTAAAATAATTATTCGATGTGAAGACAGATCTAGAAGATGGAGATGATTGAAGTTATATTGTTTTATCTATGTTTATAAATTTTTATGTTTTTGAATTGTTGAAAATAAAATTAAAAACTACTTAAAAGTAATTTTTTCAAAATTCTAGAAAAACACTTGTTCAACACCGGTCGACAGTCCGAACTCTCCAAGTTAGTAGGCCGTTGGTCACAGATCCATAGGCCAATCTAAAAGTTCAGTAGGCCGGCAACGGAGCATAGCAGTTTTCAAAAAAGATGTGTTTTTCGGTCCAATTTGTTATTTTGTTTTTGAGACAATTTTGAAAAACATGAAATTTTATGATAACTAGAAAAATAAACCCTTTTGATCTATATGAGATTAAAGAATGGAAGAAGGATGCCCTATGAAGAAGGATACAACAAGAAGATACAAGATGAAGAATCAATAATATGTTTCGATTAATCTTTTGTAATCTTTATTTTCTTTTCTCTAGGATAGAACCATGATATTACGACTATTTATTATTTTGCTTGTAGCTTTGCATGTTTCTTTGCTTGTTTGCATTATAATATAATTTACCCTTTATGTTGATAACATGCCTTATAAAATAGGGAGTACCGCTCATTAAAAATTTTTCATGCATGTTAACATAAAACCTTGATTTATAAAATATTGAGTGGGAGAAGGTTTTCGAAGAGAGGACCTAAGGCCTCTATCGTTGGTCCATAGGTAGCACATGGAGGTTTCGACCCCTAGGAATGGGATTTATTATGTACTAGGTTGGATCTCTGAAGGGATAATTTATTTTAGCATGATTTATCATTGTACACCCAAGGTGGCATGGTTATACACTCAAGATTAATTTTGTTATTAACCTTCCCTAGGAGCTATGTTAATGAAATTAATGGCCAAAGAAAATGATTATTAGTATATGCTAGATCATACAGGTCTTGGATGGCATATACTAATCGGAGGGGATTTATGTTCTTAATTAAATTTGGCAAGTCTCTCGCAGGTGGCTTGTTAAATTCTGAGTTGGGAATTATTGTTGTAAGGTTGTGATACTTTCGAGATTTTGACACATAAACACAATTGTATGTTTACTTGTTTGTGTTATCTTACTAAACTGTTGTGAAATGTTTGCTTATATTTGGTATATGAATCTTTATTGTAGATTAAAATGTCTAAAAACACTTTATCATCGATACTCAATACAAACATGTTAACTACCAAGAATTACAATGATTGAAAAAGCAACCTGAATATCGTCCTTTCCTTTGAGAAACTAAAATTTGTGCTGACAACACGGTGTTCTCTTAAACCTACCGGGGACTCCACTAATGAGCAAATCCAAGCATATGATCGTTGGAAGGATGCTAACGATCAGCCCCACGGTTACGTTATGGCTAGCATGAATAATGTGCTACAAGCTCAACATGAGTATTATGAGACTACTAAGCAGATCTTGGATAATCTTGAAGACATGTTTGGAGGCTAAGCCCTAATGAAACGGCAAGGGGCTCTTTGGAAACTCTTAAACTGCAAACAAAGACCGAGGACTCATATGGGGGAGCATATGATGTTAGTCATATGTTACCTCACTGAGGCTCAAACCCATGGAGCTGACATTGATACTGAGTCACAAATGACTATGGTCTTTGAGACTCTATCTAAGGAGTTCATATCATTTAGAGCTTCATATAACTTAAGCAATAGACAAGATGTGACCTTGACAAAGCTGATGAAGCAGTTATAGAAGTTCAAAAATTTGATCAGGAAAACTTCTGCTGGTGGTGAGGCTAACTTGGCGGCTATATCTGATTCCAATCCTAACCCAGGGAACAAGAAGAAATGGAGGGCTAAGAACGAGAAGTCTTCTGTCCTAGCAAAAGGCAAGGACAAGAAGAAGAAAAAAAAGAACCCAAATAAGCTCAAGTGCTTTTTCTGTAGGAGAGTTAGGCACATAAAGAAGAATTACAAGGACTTCCTTTCTTATGGATATAAGTGTGAACTTCTAGTATTGAGACCTGTTTAATTAAGGAATTAAGTGACACTTGGGTCACAGATTCTAGAGTAACTAATCATGTCTATGTTTCTTTATAAACGTTCAAGGAAACAAGAAATCTGCTACATAAGGACTTCACGTTATGGATGGGCGATGGATCCTTGGTGTTAGCTAAAGCAATGGGAGACGTCCATCTTTATTTTGATAATTATAGCATTTTAGTTTTGAAAGATTATTTTTATATTCCTAAACTCAAAAGGAATTTAATATCTATAGCTTGTTTATTTAAAGACTTTTATTCAGTATCTTTTAATAATAAAGTTGTGGTTCGTAAAGACAAATCTTTTATTTGTGATGAATGGATGCAAAACAATCTATATTTTATTAAACCTAAGATGGACTTACTGCTGAACACTATGGTCAATGATTACTATAAAAGTCGTAAAAACTTTTCACTTTAATAAGAATTATCTTTGGCATTTGTGATTAGGTCATATTAACCTGAATATGATTCAAAAGTTGGTAAAGGATGGACCTTTAAGTCACTTAGAAGTGGAATCTATACCACAATATGAATCTTGTTTAGAGGGCAAAATGACTAAAAGACCATTTGAGTCTATGGGCAATGGGCCGATTCTAGAACTTATGCATAGTGATGCTTGTGGTCTATAAACATCAGGGCATGTGGAGGGTATGAGTACTTTGTCACTTTTGTTGCTCAAGATATAGGTATATGTACCTAAGGTATCATAAAAGTGAAACTTTTGATAAGTTTAGGGAGTTTCGAGTTGAAGCGAAAAAGCAATTAGGTAAACCCATAAAGCACTTCGATCCGATCGAAGTGGAGAATACCTCTCCGATGAGTTCTTGGGATACTTATTAGAGAATAGGATCTTATCCCATTTAACTACATCAAGCATTTCACATCAGAATGGCATAGCTGAGAGAAGAAATAGGGCTTTATTGGACATAGTTAGGTCCACAATAAGTTATTCTACCTTACCTTTATCCTTTTGGGAATATGCACTACAAAACGCATGTTTTTTTTTTAACAATGTACCCTCAAAATCAGTTCCCAAGTCTCCTCAAGAGTTGTGGATGAGTAGAAAGATATCCTTAAACCATATTCGCATATGGGGATGTCCAACTCATATCCTGTACAAGGAAGCGTACAAGTTAGAAGCACATTCGGAAGTTTGCGTATATATAGGATATCTAAAAGGGACTAAACAGGTTATTTCTATAACCCAAAAGAAAATAAAGTCATGATTTTAACGAATGCAACATTCCTTGAGGAAAGTTACATAAATGACTTTAAGCCTCGTAGTAAATTGCTACTCGAGGAGTTAACGAATGATTCGATCACTCCAGGAGTTTCGGTTGAAACCAATCCAATCAATGTAGAAAAACTAACTGAGCAACAACTAAGGAGCTTTGGCATAGTGGGAGGATCGCATGTCAACCTGAAAGGTATATGTTCATTAGTGAAGCTTACTTGGCTAAACCGATTGAACATGATAGGGTCCTTACACTTACATAGAGGCTATGGAAGATGTTAATTCAAAGCACTAGATAGAAGCTATGAGCACTAAGATGAATTCTATGCAGACTAATCCAGTCTAAGAGCCTGTGGATCTCCTAAAGGGGTAAAACCCATAGGGTGTAAATAGATCTACAAGAGAAAAAGTGAAGCAGATAGGAAAGTCAAAACCTATAAGGCTAGACTAGTGCCAAAGTGATACATGCAAAAAAAAGGAATCAATTACGAGAAAACTTTTCGCCTGCAGTGATGCTTAAGTTCATCTGCATTCTCTTGTCCATAGCTACCACTCTTGATTATGAGATTTGGCAAATAAATGTCAAGAAGGCTTTTTTAAATCGCTATCTTGATGAGTCCGTATAAATGGTGCAGCCAAACGGGTTCAAAGCTAAGGGTCAAGAGGATAACGTCTGTAAGTTGCTAAAGCCAATTTATGGACTTAAGTAGGCTTCCTATTCATAAAACATAAGATTTGATTAGGTAATCAAGACTTGTAGGTTTGAACAAAATGTGGACGAACCATGTGTTTACAAACACATTAAGGATGGAAATGTGGTTTTTCTACTACTCTATATAGATGACATTCTGCTTATTGGCAATGACATTGGGGCATTGTCATAGGTCAAATTATGGTTCACCAAGCAGCTTGACATGAAGGACTTAGGTGACACTAATTATGTTCTGGGTATCTAAATCTTTCTGAATATGAGGAACAAAATGATAGCTTAAACCTAAGCTACATATATAGATAAAATTCTCAAGAAATATGCAATGTAGAAGTCAAAGAAAGGTGAGCAACCATCTATGTCTGGAATTATTCTTTCTAGAAAAGACTCTCCAAAGTCTAATAAAGAAAGATAATACACGAAGACGTTGTCTTATGCTTCGGTAGTGAGTAGTCTTATGTATGCGATGCTTTGCACACGATTGGACATTTGTTATGCAGTTGGGATAGTAAGTCGATTTCAGTCGGATCTAGGACCGAACAACTAGGTTACAGTCAAGCATATTTTCAAGTATCTAAGAAGGACTAGAGGTTATATACTAGTGTATTCGTATGAGGATCTAACACCTCTTAGATACAATGATTCAGATTTTTAATCTCGTCTGGATTTGAGAAGATCAACTCGTAGTTTTGTGTTTACTCTGGGTGGAGGTGCTATTGTTTAGAGAAGTGTCAAGAAAGATTGCACTTCGGATTCAATAATAGAAGTCGAGGATGTGGCAGCTAGTGATGCTTCAAAAAAAGCAGTGTGGCTCTACAAGATCCTTGGGGATCTTGAGGTAGTTCTTAACATGGATAAGGCGATATCGTTGTATTGTAATGGCACTATAGCGATAGCTAATGCTAAGAAATCAAGATTTTATAAGAAGAGTAAGCATATTTATCAGAAGTATCATGTGATAAAGGATTTCGTTGAGGCTGGACATGTTATAGTATGCAAGATCTAGTTTGAGGACAATATAGTTATCCTTTCATGAAGACATTAACTATGAGAGTTTTTGATAAGCATGTAGAGGCTATGGGGATGCGAGACATGTCATATTTACTCACTTTGTGCAAGTGGAAGATTGTTAGACATGGTGCCCTAAGAAGTAAAATGTTGTAATAAGTTTTTGGAGACATTTTATCATTAGAAAATTAATTTACTAATCATATACCAAATGTTGTCCTCTCTATATTCATTACTATTGAATGTGTGACAAGCAAACAAAAAGTCTAAGACTGTCAATCTAAACTTTTAAGATCATGTATATGATAGACAGATTATACATATGACATGAATCTTAAAGGTGGTGGTCTAAATAATAAGATCTGCAATCGAGGGAATAAAGTTAGGCGCTTTATTCATGCTAAGATTGTTATATTATCTACATCCCTAAAGAAAGATGACTTGTCTTGGTCATCGGAGTGGGACTCCACAAGTAGAAACATTGGTATATTGTCATAGGTGATGATATATTAGATTGGGACAAAAAGTTTAATTAATTTCGTTAATAATTCCGTTTGTTCAAATCAATTCATTTTAGACAATTATATGTGTTGTGTCTTAGTCCTTAAACAAGTAATGGGCCTGTATTCTTGACTTATGTCTTTTGATATGCCAAAGGGCGACATCCTAATTTAATGATGGTATGCATACCGATACGTTACAAACATGGCTCTTGAATGAAATATGCTCGTTATTCATATATATGGAATCCATAGCTCATTTGTAGAGTTATGATATTCTCTTATATGCATTATCCTATAATTGGAAGACTATGGCGCTCAGCCATTTAGATACATAAGTGTAACCGAATGGTATACTATTTATGAATAATAAGTATTCTGATGGTGAGATAATAGAATGTAAGATAAAAATAAATGAGAAGGTAAAACGGGATTTATCCTTAAGCTTGTTATAAATATCCAATGGGGAAGTGACACATTATGATATGTCATAGACAGTTAGCTTATTGGAGCTTTGTAATTTTATATAGTTCGAGAGCACAGCTCTAAGCTTTTAGTAGAAAAACGTTAGAGTTGATAATTATAAAATATGTTTCTGGGATATTGTATTTTATAATTATCAGAGCTTGATCTATGTATGTCCATTGAGTCCTATTTGCTAGCTCATAATAAATCCTATAACGATACAATGTATTTTTCCTACATATTGATGACCTATGTTAGATTGGCTTAAATTCGATATGAGTGGATTTAATTATTCATGTTAGTTTATTAGTTGAATTAATTTTGTAAATTAATTTAAGATAAACATGTTGAATTATTTGGATAATATTTTATTTTCTATAGAATTATCTGTATATGACTATTTTAATTAAATTAAAACCGAGGCTTTATCTAAGATTCTTGGGTGAAAATATGATACGCTGATGATTCCAGATTATCACACGGTCAGCAAGCCGATGGGAAAGTTTGGTAGGCCGATGGAGTAAGTTCGGCAAGCCGATCTCCTAGATCGATATGTCGAACATGCATAATCAGTATATGCAATTTTTACGCATTTTTCATTAGAAGTTGATCCAGACTTAATTTTTGAGGCCTAATCTCATAAAGTTTAACCTCACATTCAACCACTATAAATAGGGAGTGAGTTTTCTTTGTTATTTAGATCATTTGAGAAGCATAGAGTGAGCACTCTAGTAAGAGAAACTCTAGAACTCCTTGAGAGCTATTATTCAACATCAAGAATCTTAACTCTAGGTATTCTCAAGTGGTTGAAAAAAGAGTCACCGAAGGAAAAGCTATACAATATATGACCACCCATCTCCTATCATAGATAGAGAATAAAAAAAGAAGACCAGTTGGTTGAGACTTTTTTGGAACATTCTTCTCTCATGGATTCCTGCTGCTTTTGGTATATGAAAGAGGTATGTAAGATTTGTCACTAATTCATGTATTTAGCATGTCAAACTTGTGATTTGAAAAATACTCTGATTCAAATTTTTAAAAAAATTCTGCTCCATACTATTTTCTAACATAAAGGACTACATACTCATGCATCGAAGGTCGGATAGCTTGAGATCGTTGGGTATACTAACTCTGATTATGCTAGATGCTAAGATAGTGTGAATTCTGCATCAAGCTATATCTACCTTCTAGCTAAAGGTGTTGTCTTCTGAAAGAATGCTAAACAGTCTCTTATAACCTATTCTACCATGGTGGTACAGTTCATAGTATGTTATGAGGTGTCCAATCATGCAATATAGCTATGGAATTTTGTCACAGAGCTGCACATAGTAGACAGTATTGAAAGACAACTTAAGTTATTTTGTGACAATAAGTTGGCAATTTTGTATTTTAACAACAACAGGAGCTCGACAAAGTCAAAGCATATAGACATCAAGTTCCTAGTTGTTAAAGAAAAGAGTTTAAAGTGGACAGTTGTCTATAAAGCATATCACTACAAACTCCATGATTGTAGATCCACTTACTAAGGAGTTGCCACCTAAATTGTTTCATGAGTAGAGTGCTCGTATGGGTGTTATGTCTTATGAGGATATCTAGTTTTTAGTGGGAGTTTGTAATTTTAGATGTTTTTCTAATATAGACATATTTTTTGTTTTTTTAGTTTATGGATATTTTGAGGTTATTTTTTACAAAAATAAAGTTTTAGTTTATTCACTTTGATTTTGGTATTTAATCTTACTAAGGTTTTAAGGTGGACCAGTTAGAAATAAGTATGTTAAGATCACATTGCATGAAATTTTCATGCTACACATCTATGCTTGATCTTTGTCGTAGTTGTATTAGTATATGTGATCATTGATGGGTTTAGTTACGACGTATGTAACAAAAGTTGCTTTGGACCTATATTGATATGGTTAGTGTATAAGATTGTTGAGATGCATAAGGTTTTGATAGCAAAATTCATGAGTTCATAAGGTATAATTCACATTTATAAAGTTTCATCTATAGCCTAAGTGGAAGATTATTGGAATTAATCCAATATATGGGCTAATATATTAAATAATATGAATTAAAAACTATCAGATAAGGTTAGCCCATGTAAAGTGATCAATTCGGGTGTTGGGCTTTTAAAGCATCATTAAGTGTTGGCCTCTTATGTGTAGAGACTAAAATATAATTACTAATTTTATAATACGCTAAATTAGTAATTAAAGATAACTGACAAGGTTTGCAGTTATATAAAACTGCTGTGGTAGTCAAGTTAATATGTACGTTTTCTTTCTGCCACACATCTTCAAAGAGATTACAGAAGATATTTAGAGACTTTTTCTAAGGATGCCTTATGTACTAGACTTGAAAGATTCTCAACCTACAGACTTAGGAATCACATTCTAATCCATGGATTTAAGTTAACTTTCGCATCTTATTAATTCTCTCGATGATTTGACATAAACGTCATAAAATAAAGTTCTAACAAAGTATACACTTTCATGCGAAGAAGGACATTACTAAATATTTGTACAAATGAAATTAACAATAAAAAATAAACTAAGATGTCTCTGCCACTGACTTTTAAGATTTACCAAAACTACTTTTAATAATTTTTGTCGAGTAGAATTTTAAACACCAAACAGATTAAAAAATAGATTTAAATAAACTTTCAACCTAAAAACCCCAAAACTAAAAGGGGGGAAACCATACTTCGAAACCCAAATTCTGCTCATTTTTTGGGTCAATTTGAGAAATATCAGTTTTGTGGCATTTTTTTTTTCCACCACAAATATGTAAAAGTTTGAAACACACTATTTTCAAGTAGTATAAAGATATAATTAATCATAAATTTTTTAGATTAAGGTTAGGCAAACATGTTCATCTAAAAATATTTTGGTCTTTTTGGCTAAGAGAAGTAATATAAATCAAAAGAGAAAAAAAAAAATAAAACACAATAATGATATTCAAAAGTGGTATACCACGTACTAATTTACTCTCAGTTTTTCCTTCTAACCAAAGCCCAAAGCCCAAAGCCCAAAGCAGCCGCTTAAAAAAGGGGGGCCGAATCTTAATGTCTACGTGCCTCAGTGTATCCTGAATGGGAGCAAGTACCGGAGGACACGGCTTTATGGCTCAACCAAAGAGGTTGAGAGCTACGAATTGCCGCAGCCCTCCTTTTTCGCTTGAAGCAACCACAAAAGAGAGAAGAAAACCGCCACTCCACATGCCAAATGCATTACACTAAAAAGGACGTCCTCATGGCTCCTTACCTCAAAAAGGAAAAAGGGGGGAAAAAAAAGTAATCACGATTGGAGATCAATTTGATAAATTCAATTTCTATGGCATCGTTTTTCATTATTTTATTACTTTTATAAAAAAAAATTTAAAAACACCACTTTAAAGAGTATAAAAACATAATTTATCACTAATATTTTGAATTAAAATCAGACAAACAAGTATAAGAACATTTTGGTCCTTTTCGCTAAAAAAAAATGATGTTAATCAACAGACGAAAAACCAAACCTGGACCACCTAATTTACTTCGCGATTGCAGCAATTGCATTTCTCTTTAATACGCGCGCACACACACGCGAGAAATTGAAAAAATAAACCTGCAAATCACCATAAAGCATACACAACTAGCGAGAAGAAAATAGGTAAAAAGCTTTGGCAACGATTTATTGAAAGTGTAACCGCACATGCCAAACGCATACATCAATACTCGAAAGCAACCACCATCAACAATACAAGGATGCCAAAGAATTAATTTACTGAGATCCAAGCTCCCACAACAATAATAAGAAATGGTCATTTTTCAATATCTCCCAATAAGGGTTATTAAACAAAGCTTCGCCATAAACGGACTACCAGTTCACCATTGTGACCACAATAAACTAGAATGACAGTTGTAAAGATAATAACTGATATTCCATTGAACAGCAAAGCTGTGCTTAGGCATTCAACATGCCACTAGAATTCTTCCTGCACTCAGACAGCATGTCCATGTAGAACTGACACTTGCTGATGTCGTTCCCATAGCTATTCAAGCACTGCAAGAAAAACACAAGTTAAACAAGTACAAATATAAGTCTGATATCAAATCCACATTCAGCACCAAAGTCCTATTTTCAACCATGTATGAAAGGAAAAAAAAGGTTCCAGTCCCGTATCAAACACCTAAGCTGACACCCATGAAAGGAACAGAAAATCGTTCAACACCGGTATCAAACTATGATGAACTCTACTAATATGTAACAAAAACAGTTTAACTTTGTTATCACAGACCCTATTTTTATATTTCCAAAAGGAAATGAAATTGTTCAGGTAAACAACCTTAAGACAAAGTTAGGCATTTACTTACGGCAGACAAAGACAGACGAATGAATAAAAATATCATTTGAATATGGAACATTTTATTTCTAAACAGATTAGAAAGGATCAAAATCATGCTTACATCTTGGAATGCCTTGGTGTGAATGCCACATGCATCAGCAGCACCCAGACTGTTTGTGGACGGTGCAGGGGCTGCAGCAGCCTCAGACACCACAGTTTCATGCTGAATGGTTCGAGGGCCAAGAACAGCATCTACAGCCCTGTGAGCCACTGCACTTCCCGTGCCAAAGGCCATTCCTGCAGAAAAGAAAAACAACAAAACTAAGACTCTTTTTCCAAAGCAATAGGTGACCATGCACTTGTGTACAACCAGCTGATTTTCTTGTTAAGAAAACATGTTTCACATACCTTGAGCAATAGTGGATCCAATCCCTCCTAGCAAAGATCCACCACCTCCACCTTGTTGTGCTGGAGCTGGAGGAGGAGCATGGTTAACTGCATCAAATCACAAAAAGCGATAGATGAACTCTTGGTAGTTCTTTCACGGAGTGGAGAATACCTTCAAACTTCTTACAGACAAGGACTAACTGGAAGGTCAGAAAATCTAAAATACACAAAAAGGACCAGTACCTGGCCGAGGAGGAGGGCTACGTGCAGCAGGACGTGGGGCTGCACGACGAGCAGGTCTTCCTGAGAAAACAGTCAAAATGAACAATAATTTATATATGCACTCATATTAACATGATATGTAGAGAGACTCCATCGACATTGCAAAATAAAAAAAGACTATGCAGATGCAAGTTGATGCCATTAACACTGCTGTCTACACAAACCAAGCTCCACAAATTCTTCTTTAATCAAGTTTACACAGCAAAGAATTCCTAATTTATTCCGTAGATCACAACAAGAATCAAACATCAAACACCTGCTGCGCCATTTCCCAGGTCTTGGTTATGAAAACAACCTTATAAACCATGGCGGCAAAAGATGTTTCACATATTCAAGAAAGTCCAAAACTGTTCCAATAAGAATACAATATACCAACTTCATATGAACTGTTAAAGTTCACATTCATTCTCTTTGGCAACACTTTTCTATGTGTCATGGAGACACATTCAACAATAGAAATCACACGTTCTTAGTGGAGGTCATAAGGGCATTTTCAATTTCGTCATGTCTATAGAAGAAGAACCAGGAAAAAGCCCAGGTGAGAACAATATTTAAAACAAAACTCCTATTCAGATTCAGTCTAGGGCACTACTCATAGCAACAGAAGCTACCATCTATACTAAATAGCAAAGAAAAATAAAATTGGGATTATATCTCAGAAACCCAAAATCTCTTACACCTCTAAGACCTAAGTTTTATCAACCTCCATAAACAAAATAACTTGATACAAAAAATTCTTACAGAAATGAAGCAATATCACAAAAAAAAAAAAAAATCCAAATAATCATCCAACGATAACTGAAACCAACAAGTAAGTTTACACCTTCAATCAGGAAAAGAAAAAATAAAAGCCCTAAATCCCAAGTGAAATAACGGCAAAGTGAGCCTTCATCAAGAAGAAAGACATGATTTTTCGTCCCCAAATTTACAAAAGTAAAACACTGGAAATCAAACAGCGCGATTTGCGGTAAAGAAAATGAAATTATAGCTTGTAAATGAAATTGATAAAGGAGAAAGCTACAAATCTCTGACCTCCTGAGCTTCGGCGAGCCATGGCTGATGTCGGCGGCGACGGAAGAGATTTGAGAAGACGATGGAATCAGAAAACCTAAGAAGAGTCTACAGTTTACGCGCACAAAACGGCTTCTACGCAAGACCCCCAAAAGCTTGAGTTTTTCCCATTTTATATTGAAGCGATTATTAATTCCAAGCGGGGGAGACTTTGAATGTCAGACACGTGTTGCTCGTGCGTGCCATTACGTTTGCAAGACTCTCCTTTCGATTATTTGACTTTTCATAGACTAGCTAACTAGCCAATTGCGGCGAGGGATTGGCATCTAGTGTTGTAGGAATGGATGCATCTGATTGTAACTTTCTAATAAAATCCTTATTTGAATGCATTGAACCGGTGGGTCATTCTTTTTGGAGGTCTCAATTGACAGATCATCTTGAAGATGTGACCAAGGGTAATTGAATTTAAAAAAATTAATTAATTAACTACCATAGGCACAGATCATCACCAAGTTGTGGAAAAAAAAAAAATCAATGTTAAATACTGTAGCTAATAAAAAGTGAGTTCTAGTTAGAGGTCATATGTTGTGTGATTCTTTTTCTATTCAGCTCCATTTAGCAAGAGATAAAGAGTATAAAGAAAGTAGCAAGAGTGAAGAATGCTAGAATGATAGAGAGGATTATAGTAATCCTTCATGTGATTTAGTATGAGGGAAGGAGAGTTGAAAAGATAAATGATAATTATATATTTAATTACAAAATTGTCTATTTTACTCTATGTGAATCATTTATTTTGAAGGACAATAAGGTCTTTTTAATTGAAATTGGATGGATTTGTTAGATCGTTCTATTACTGGAAAGATTAGAGATGACAACTGGGTGGATTTAGGGCAGGGTAGTCTTTTTTCTAACCCATCCTACGAAAGAAAAAAGCCCATCCCTGTCCCATAAACCCGCAAAAATTGACAAGGATAGGGCGGGTTTTCCTGTCACGGATTCTAGGTATTCTAGTTCCCTGTTTACCCAATCAATTATCTTCATAATAAAATAATTAGCAATTAATTAACACACTTTTATAAAACTTTAAGCTAAAAATAATAGAAATTATATTTTTGAATTTTGTGGGTATTATATAAATAATATTATACTTAAAATTATATATATTAAACATATTACATGTAAAAAATATGATATGATTAAATGGGGCAGGTAAACGGGAAATAAAATCAGGGATTTTAAACTCGCCTCCACCTTGTATGTAACATGTGACGGGTTAACCCTTTAACCTGTTTATAATCCAAACATATTTAAAACTAGATTTTCCACATGCTATTTAGACGGATCCCCGTGAATAAATGGGCTCATGGACAAAATTGCCATCCCTAAGAAGGATGCAAAATAGTGGGCTAAAGAGAAAGCCTCTCCCTCCTCTTTTCCCTCCAACCAAATGATGGATTACGGCTCTCCCCTTACCTCTCTCCCTTCACCCCTCTCCCTCCCTCTATCTATACCTCTTATCAAACACACTCTTAACGGGTGGTGTTCAACAAGATACCCTATAACATTATTCTATAAAGATAAATGCTAATGAGTTATAATGTTGCTATATGCTTTTAATGAGTGTTGTTTAAGAAGGTACAAAAATATTTTTACTATAGAATATTGTTTCAAGGTCAAGTCTATAGTAGAAGGCATTTTTTCTACTCCACCAGCAATGTCTAATAGTGAACATTGTTAGATTAAATATGAATAGGCCAAATGGATCTTTTTTCATAGAACCAAAAATAAAAATTATTGTTTCTAATCAAATCCTTCTTTCAACACTAATTACTACGTTTATTTAAAAACAAAAAAAAAAAGGATCTCACTCTTGACAATCCTCTGCTCATGCATGCAACAAAGCTTACCCTCTATAACTCATTGGACTGGATAAAGCTCATGGATCTCCAGCAGTGACGCTGCGTTGCAGTGGAGATGGGGCGTGGAAAGAGCACACAGTAGGCCGAAATTTGTTAACAAGCCAAACTTTCTATGCCCTAAACTCCTCATAAGCCATGAACTTGGTGGCGCTATCAAAGCTGAGGGACCCACTTCTAGCGTCACTCTCAAGGGATTCTATTCTATTATCCCCCATTTTGTTTATGTTGTTAATGTTTTTTGTCTCTTCGATTTTATTTTTTTTTTGTCCTTCTAGGCTGATGCTACTGATGGATTTATGTTGGAGGAAGTGGTAAATGGAAGTATCAATATTTGTTTTTATTTGCTTATAATAGTTTTTTTTTTCTTTTTCAGGATTTGAAACTAATTTATGTTGACAAGAATTCATGAGTTGTTAAATTTAAGGCTTCATCCCTAAAATAAAATTTTTAAAAAAATGACTTTATTTTTAATTTGGCTATCATTGGTGTTGAGGAGTTAAGAAGAGGAAAAAGGTAGGAATTGAGGGGTTGAGGTAGCCATCACTAGTGGATGGGTGCGACGAGGTTGGGCTCGCGAGAGGTTGGGAGCTATGGTGGTTGCTGAGAGTGGGAGGTGATTAGGGGTGGAGTGTAGCTACAGCGATAAGTCTCATGGAAAACGATATATTGTTTTACCAATTTTTCATAGTTTCTAAACTAATCTTTTTTTACTTTTCAATTTTTATAGTATAATAATTGGTTTTTTTTTTATTTGTATTATATTTAGGCCACAATTTGGGGAAAGAAAGACCATATTGATTTTACTGAAATTTAAGCCCTCCGACCCACCCTAGACATACTATTGTTTTAAACCATTAGATTTTTATCAAATTCTGTTAATTTTATATTTTTGTTTATTTTTATGTGATTTCGGCATGAGATTATGGGTTTCACGATCTCTTAGTGATGGGTTATCAATATGACCACGACACCATGACCTTTCTACGTCTTTAACTTCTTCTTTCTTAATAAACCCTTTAATTGAATTCTAGAAAGCCCTTTACATTACTTATGATTTTATTAAAAAATAAATAAATTAAATATGGTATCAATGCATCAACCATCAAAAACAATCTTTGTTTGGTCAACATTTTCATTTAACTCTTCTTACCATTTTAAAAATATGGTAAACATTCCTCATAATTATTATCTTTAAAACCTTGTTACACCTTAGTTATATGCATAGAGAATATCCTTTAACCATTTACTTTATGCATGTCAAAAAAGTAAGTGAACCTAAAATTCTACCAAAAGTCTCTTCTTTTTTGTGTGTCAAGAGTATAAAATTACAAAAATATTCTAGTATTCCTAAAATCATCAAAATATCCTTTATATTTACCGACTGATATATAGTTACTTGATTTATTTCTTTATAAAAATATCTAGAAAATTTTAAACTTTCACAAAGCTAACATAAAGCCTTTCATCTCAAAAACGCCTTTAGAATAAGCATCATAAGATAAGTTCCATGAATTTTAATATCGTTTATAAAGTTGGTCAAATTTTTAGAAAAATTTGGCAAGATGATCTAAAACTACTCATAACTCAAATTTTGTAAGAAGATAGTAAACATACAAAATAACATGGATAAAATCCGTTCTGTTAAAATATGGACATAACAAATAATAGAACTATACAAAATTAGTTCAATCAAGTTTAAGTATGACATTATAATAGTAAGTTCCAAATCTAATATTCGTGTAAATTTATAACTTCGATGAAAATTGCATAAAAATTATAGATTGTTGCCAAAACGTACATCATGTCATGAAAATTTAGAGTCGAAATAAAAGCTAAATATTGATTAAAAAAATCTGAGAACTTTACAATCTTAAGTTTTAACAGTTTTCTAATGTATTCGACTCTTAGTATTGCAAGATTGAGATTAGTTCAATAGTAATGTCAACTTATTTAAAACTTTTTATAAAACATTTTAAAGATATCGATACACATCCTATAAAGTCTAGGATATAAAAATCAATCATTATCAAATTAAAAGAGTTCATGAACTCGGACTACAAATTTATCAATGCAATTTCAAAATTCTGTTCACCCATATCACTCTAGTATTACGTTATATTTACAAATAGGAAAATAACAAGATAAGCAACTATTTATTGCATAAAAAATTAAAAACACAAATTTTAAAGTAAAAATCCTGGAGTTTTCTTGATGGAATATTCAATTAATTTGTTTGATCATCTACTAAAACATTGATATACTAAGTGCGACTCTTTAGTGTTAAAGAAACTACATATATATATATATATACACACTAGTTGAATTCCACAAGATTTTAGAGGTTCTATCTATGCATAAAATATTAATCACTATATCTTTATGTTTTAAATCGTTTAATAAGAAAGATCTTAATGAGCAAGGGTTACTAATTAATACACAACTAATTCAAGCATCTCTGTGAGTATTGCTTTTAAAATAATAAGGATTAGACAAGAAAAATAAAATAAGGACAATTCTAAAAATATATATCAATATGAATATACTAGAAAAAAATTTAAATGAAGTATATCAAGAAGGGATTACATTATAGAAATTATGTTAACTAAAGTAAGGTAAAGAAAAAAACTTATGTTAAAATTATGCTAACAAGAACAAATTAGAGAGAATACATATAGTAGAAAATAACAATTAAAAGGATCAACCAAAAAAACTTTTAAAAGAAGACTTATTTTTTGGAGGAAAAAAAGAAGATTGTTGTAGTGGACTAATCAGAAGGAAAATGATATTTAAATATGCATTTTAGAAAAAAAAAATCACTAAAGTAATTACAGTAACTAAAGTAGTCATAAAGATTGTTTTAAGTGGTCATAAAAATTAGGTTCAATAAAAGTATTTAAGGGGAGAGATATATAAAAGTGATTATTATATATCAGGGATAAATTAAAAGAAGAAAGTATTTTGATGGTATATGTCAGAACAAAAAAATTGACATTGTATGAAAAAAAAAAAAAAAACAAAAGAAGGAAAACAGATGGATATATGATTGTAAGAATAAAAAAAGCTCACAGAAAAAAAAAGAGAGAAAGAAACAACAAAAAGAGTGAAAAAAGGGAGAAGGAATCAATAAGAAGCAAAAAAAAAAAAAAAGGGAGCGAAGTTTCCTTGACGAATCGGGAATAGAGGTGATACGACTCCCTTGACGAATCGAGAATAGAGCTGAAACGCCTCATGAGGCTTTTATATATTGTTAAGATATTTAGATATTTATATATGAACTTGTTTTCAATAGTTATGACTTCAATAGTTATATATTCAAAAACGGTATGTTTTAATAGCAATTGATGATGTGGCGTGATAAAAACTCAACTTAATTAATTTTTTCAAATTTTTTAGTCAATTATCCACTTCAGTACAACCGTCAGATATATATATATATATATATATATATATATATATATATATATCTTCTTAAGTTTGAGACTTGTTGGAAAAGTCGATTGGTGCCACAAAACTTTTAAAAACTTTTAATAATTGTCAAGATACTAACTCATGCTATTATATACAATAAATTAAATGTAATAATTAATTCATATCTCTTAAAGACAAGATCCATACTTTTAATAGGGCTTTCTTTTAGAATAGCCTCAACCAATTAGTTTACTATGCTATTCTTGTTTCCAAAAATCGTTAAATGTGTGGGAACTGATAATCTATTTCATAGAGTTATATTAATATATATTTTGCATTGAAAACTACTAAGTCTTAGAGTTCTATATTTGTTTTATTGAATTTTAGTTTATTTCAGTTGCATTTTATTTCATATTTAGTTGTTTAAGTTTAAGTTAATGTTTATTGGGTTTTTAGTTTAGTTTGTTAAGTATTTTTGTAGGATATGAAGAGAAAAGACTCAAAGGAGGCTATTTTGGATCAAAGGAGCCAAGGCTGCGACACCATAAAAGTTAGAGCAGTGGCATTCCAACTATGTAAAAACCAAGTATCCAAATAAGGGAGCTTAATGTAGCGGCATTTGAAAGTTGGCTCTACAACTTTGGATGCTGTTACAAATTTTGTCCCCTGTTGAGCACCACGATGCCAGAAAATTGAGGCCACAGTACTAGTTTGTGGTTTCCCAAAATTAAAAAGAATTTTTCTAAGATGACTAGTTTTGAAAATTTTAAATAGGTCTCCTTATGGATGTTTTAGAGAGCTTATGGCATACTTTGAAAGTAGAGATTGGAGATGGCTCAGGCACAATCATATTCAAGACTTCTTCGTTCTTTTTTTTTCTCTATTTCTCTTTAATATAGTTTGTAATTGAATAAGAATAATATGTTTATGATGATTATTATAATTACAATTATAAACTAAATTTTCTCTTGCTAGAGCAACAAGTGTAACCAAGACAGTGAATGTTTAGACTCCAATTTATTTTCTTTTAAAGAACTAATTTTCTCTAAGAGCTTGTCATTCATGATAGTTCTTAATTTTACTGTTCTTAATGCTTTTAATGGCTTGATCACCAATTAATTGTTTAAAGATCTAAATTGAAACCCTAGAAGAATATATTTATGAATAGCTTCTTGTAAAATTAACCATAAAGTGAATGCGACATTGAATGGTAACAACATGACCTGCATGAATAATTAAGATTGGGGTGATAGAATTCACATCGAGCGATAGTGAATTTACATGCTAGAGGTATTTTTAATATCATCCCAAGAATGAATATTGAATAATTGAGGGTTTCTGGTTCTAACACAAGGATAATAGACAATATTAGTAAATAATTATATTTCAAACTGGAATTGTCTTGGTGAATTTGTATGCTCTAGTGTTCATTAAATATTGAATTTTGCATAATTTATTTTTTGTTTTATTTATTTGTGTTTTTATTAGTCTTATTTATTTTTATAATTTTAATCATAAAATAGCTTAGCTAAATACAATTAGGAATTTATAATTTCAGTAATTGTTAGACATGATGCTCTAAGAAGTAAAATTTGTAATATGTTTTTGGAGACATTTTATTAATAAAGACTTTATTTATTGTTCACATACCAAATATTGTCCTCTTTATGTTCATTTCTGTTGAATATATGATAAGCAAATAAAAGTCTGATACTATCGATCTAAACCTTTAAGAATGGTACATATGATGAACAGATTATGCAAAAGACATGAATCTTAAAGGTGATGGTCAAAATCATAAGATACACAATCAATAGAATAAAGTTGGGTGCTTTTTTCATGCTAAGATTGTTATGATGTCTACATCCCTAACAAAAGATGGCTTGTCTTGATCATCAGGGTGGGACTCTGTGAGTAGAAATATTGGTACATTGTCATAAGTGACAATGTATTGATCCGAACAAACAGGCTAATTGATTTGGGTTAATAATTCCGTTTATGCAAATCAATTCACTTTAGACAATCATATGTGTTGTGTCTTAATCCCGAAATGACTAATAGGCCTATATTCTTGACTTATGTATTTTGATGTACCAAAAGGTGACATCATGATTTTAGGATGGTGTTAGACATGTATGCCATAAGGAGTAAAAATGCAATACGTTTTTGGAGACATTTTTATTAATAAAGAATTTATTCATTTATATATACCAAATCTTGTCCTCTTTACGTTCATATTTGTTGAATGTATGTTAAACAAACAATAGTCTGAGACTGTCGGTCTAAACATTTAAGAATTGGGCATATGATGGACTGATTATGCGGAAGACATGATTCTTAAGGTGACGGTCTAAAACATACGATCCGCAATCGAGGGAATAAAGTTGGGCGCTTTATTCATGTAAAAATTGTTATGTTGTCTATATCCCTATTGGGAGATGGTTTGTTTTGACCATCGGAGATGGACTCCGCGAATAGAAACATTGGTACATTGTCATAGGTGACGATGTGTTGGATCGGAACACAAAGTGAATTGATTTGGATTAATAATTCTGTCTTGGCAAATCAATTCACTTTAAACAATCATTTGTATTGTATCTTAATCTTGAGATGGATAGTAGGCCTGTTGTCTCGACTTGTGTCTTTTGATATACCAAAGGGTGACTCCCGCATCTCAATAGTGGTATGCATGCCGGTACGTTGGAGGCATGACTCGTGATAGCGTAGACTTGTTATTCATAGATATGGAATCTATAGCTTCTCTTTAGGAGTAATGATATCCTCTTATATGCGTTATCCTGTAATTGAAAAATTAGAGCGCTCAACCATTTGGATACATAGGTGTAACCGAATGGTATACTATCTTTGGATGGTAAGTTTTCTAATGGTGAGATAATGGGACGTAAGATAAAAATAATCAGGAAGGTAAGACAGAACTTGTCCTTAAGCTGATTATGGATTATCATATGGGGATACGATACACTTTGATATGTCATGGAGACTTAGCTATACGGGCTTCGTAATTCTATAAAGTTCGAGAGTGCAGCTCCAAGCTTTTAGTGGAGTAGCGTTAGAGTTGATAATTGTGAAATGTATATCTGGAATATTGGGTTTCATAATTATAGTGGCCTTGAACTTTATAGGTCCATTTTGGTCCCCTTTGCTAGCTCACAAAATTATGTAACGATACGGTGTGCTTTTTCAATAATTGGTGACTTATGTCGGATTTATCGGATTGGTTTAAAATTTAAAAGAATCAAATAATTCATATCTGTTTATTGGTTGAATTAATTTTGTAATAAAAATTAATTTAAGATAAACTTGTTGAATTATTGGGATCGGATAATTCTTGTATATTTATCGGTTGATTTAATTGGATAAACTAAATCAAGATAAACTTGTAGAATTATTATGAATTGATTTGTTTTCTTAGAGATTATCTTGATAAAGTTTGTTTTGATCAGATAACTTCTCTATTGGGTTATTTGAGTCAAAACTGAGACTTTATCCTATCGAATTTCGGGTGGAAAATAAAAGATTTGTGGAGATATTTACGCGACAGTTTGGCCTACCGATCTACGTGTTCAGCCTACTGATGGGGCATGTTCGGCCTGCCGATTAGCGAGAGATAAGATTATGTTTTTTCATACGGATCTTATCAGATATTGATCTAAACTTGATTCTGTTTAGAGTTTTTGAGACCTAATCTGATAAGGACTGACCCCAGGACCAATCGCTATATAAAGGGAGTAAGTCTCATGAGTTACTCAGAGATCAATAGAGAGATTAAGAGTGATACTCTTCTGGTGATCATCTTAAAACTCCCTGAGACCTTTTGTTCACAAATCATGAACACTAGCTTTGGGTTCTCCCAATTGGTTGGAAGGAGAGTCACTGGTGGAAGAGCTGTACGTGTGAGCCCACACTCACTCCGGTCGTTGATAGAGAATAGCAAAGAAGACCAGTTGGTTGAGGCTCTTCTAGAACATTACTTCTTTTCACGGATTGCGGAGGTTCTTCGGCACACAAAGGTTAGTAAGATCCATTTAATTTATACATATAGCATGTCAAACTTGTGTTTTAGAAAATACTCTGATGTTAAAATTTTTAAAAAAATTCCCGCTGCGCACCTCACACTGTTTTTTCCAACAGATGAAACGCATACCAGTATGTTGGAGACATGACTCTTGATGTATAGACTTGTTTTTTATAGATATGGAATCCATAGCTCTTTTTGTAGAGTTAATGATATTCTCTTATATGTGTTATCCTATAATTGGAAGACTGGAGCACTCAACCATTTGGATACATAGGTGTAACCGAATGGTATACTGTCTTTGGAAAGTAAGTATTCTAATGGTGTAATAATGGTACATAAGATAAAAAATAAGCAGGAAGGTAAAATGGAATTATCCTTAAGCTGATTATGAATATCCTGTGGGGATGTGACACATTATGATATATTATAGACGGTTAGCTTACTTGAAGCTTCGTAATTTTATATAGTTCGAGAGTGCAGCTCTAAGCTTTTAGTAAAATAGTATTAAAGTTGATAATTATAAAACATGTATATGAGATATTGTATTTTATAATTATAAGAGCTTAAACTGTATATGTCTATCGAGTCCTCTTTGCTAGCTCATAATAAATCCTGTAATGATACGACGTGTTTTTCTTATATATTAGCGACTTATATTAAATTATTAGATTGACTGAAACTCGATAAGATTGAATAATTCATGTTAGTTTATCGGTTGAATTAATTTTGTAAATTAATTCAAGATAAACATGCTAAATTATCTGGATAATATTTTATTTTCCATGGGATTATCTAGATATAACTATTTTAATCAGATAACTTCTCTATTGGTTATTTGAATTAAAACTGAGGCTCTATCTAAGAACCTCAAGTAGAAAATAAGATATTTTTAAGGATCAAATTATCGCAAATTTGGCAAGCCGATGCATTAATTTAGCCTACCGATGGAGTAGGTTTTACTGACCAATCTGCTAATTCGACCTGTTGATTCTATGATAATCTGTACAGGTGTTTTAGACACGTTTTCATTAAAAGTTAATCTAGATTTGAATTTTGAGGCCTTATCTGATAGAGATTGATCCCAGATTCAACCACTATAAATAGGGGGTGAGTTTTCTCAGTTATTTAGAGTAGTTGAGAAGCATGGAGTGAGTACTCTTGTTTGAGAAACTCTAAAACTCCTTGAGAGCTATTGTTCACAATCAAGAAACTTAGCTCTAGATCTTCTCAAGTGGTTGGAAGGAAAGTCATAGGAGGAAGAGCTGTACAATGTGTGACCACCCACACTCCGATTGTAGATAGATAATAGCAAAGAAGACCAATTGGTTGAGCCTATTTTAGAACGTTCTTCTCTACACAGATTTGAGCCTACTTTGGTATACAAAAGGTTGGTAAGATCTGTCATTAATTCCTGTTTATAGCATGTCTAACTTGTGTTTTGAAAAATACTCTAATTTAAAAATTTTTTAAAATTCTACTACGTATTCATTTTCTAATAATTAGTATCAGAGCTAGTGTTATTCCATGAATTTATGAGTTTGTGATCATGTTATATATATACTGATTATGTGATTTAATCTCTCCTATGCTTGGATATTAATTTTCTAGAGAGTTGACACTCTAAGATTTCTATATAATTAAATTTGTTATAAGATTATGTGGTGAATATTTATTAATTAATTATGGTTAATTAAATTATTATCTATTAATTAATTAATTTATGCCGATTATGGTTCTTTGGAGGTTGAAATGTATATCTAAGTTTTTAATATAATTAAATAGCGGTCTATCATCATCGTCTAGGAATTATTATTTTAATTTTAAAATTTGTAAAATTTTATAATTAAATAATTTTTTGAAGTGAAGACGGATCTCGAAAATGAAGATGATAGAGTTCTGTTGTTTTTCTTGAGTTTCTAAAATTTTTTTATGTTTTTGAATTGTTGAAAATAAGATTAAAAAACTGCTTAAAAACTGTTTTTTAGAAAAATGTGAATTCAACTCGGTCGGTAGGCCGAACCTTTAGGTTAGGCAAGTCAACGGTCATAGACTGGCAGGCTAAATTTCTAGTTTGGTTGGCCGTCCGTAGGGCAAAATTCTATAAGCTTTGGTAGTAGTCGAACCTTTAGGTTTGGCAGGCCAATGGTTGTGACCCGCAGGCCGGCAGAGAGCTGTACGTTTTCAAAAAAGGTACATTTTTTAATGCAGTTTTGATTTTATTTTTGAGTCAATTCTAAGAAACATGAAATTTTATGTGTTAGATATGTATGCCCTAAGGAATAAAAATATAATATGTTTTTTTAGATATGTTTATGAATAAAGAGTTTATTTATTGTTCATATGCCAAATTGTTGTCCTCTTTACGTTCATATTTGTTGAATGTATGATAACCAAACAAAAGTCTGAGATTATTGATCTAAGCCTTTAGAAACAGGCATATGATGGACAGATTATGCGAAAGACATGATTCTAAAGGTGACGGTCTAAATCATAAGATCTGCAATCTAGGGAATAAATTTGAGCACTTTATTCATGTAAAGATTGTTATGTTATCTATATCCCTAATAAGAGATGGTTTGTCTTGGCCATCGAATGTGGACTCCATAAACAAAAACATTAGTGCATTATCATAGGTGACGATGCATTGGATCGGGACATAAAGTGTAATTGATTTGGATTAATAATTTTGTCTGGGTAAATCAATTCACTTTTGACAATCATATGTATTGTATCTTAATCTTGAGATAAATAGTGGACCTATTGTCTTAACTTATGTCTTTTGATGTACCAAAGGGTGACGTTCATATTTTATGATGGTATGTATGCTAGTACATTAGAGAAATGACTCTTGACAGCATAGACTTATTATTCATAGATACAGAATCCATAGCTCCTCTTTAGGAGTAGATGATATCCTTTTATATGCGTTATCCTGTAATTGAAAAATTGGAACGCTCAACTATTTGGATACATAGGTATAACCGAATGGTATACTGTCTTTGGATAGTAAGTTTTCTGATGGTAAGATAATAAAATGTAAGAAAAAAATAATTGGGAAGGTAAGACAGAAAAGTCGATTATAGATATCCTATAAGGATACGATACATTATGATATGTCATGGAGACTTAGCTACTCGGGCTTCGTAATTCTGTTAGACGTGTATGCACTAAGTAGTAAAAATATAATATGTTTTTAGATATATTTTTATCAATAAAGAATTTATATATTATTTATATAAAAATCTTATCCTCTGTACGTTCATATTTGTTGAATGTATGTTAAGCAAACAAAAGCTTGAGACTGTCGGTCTAAACCTTTAAGGATTGGGCATATGATGGACAAATTATGTGTAAAACACAATTCTTAAGGTGACGGTCTAAATCATAATATCCACAATCGAGGGAATAAAGTTAGGCGCTTTATTCATGCAAAGATTGTTATGTTGTCTATATGCTTAACGGGAGATGGTTTGTTTTGACCATCGAAGGTGGACTCCGCGAATGAAAACATTGGCACATTGTCATAGGTGACGATGTGTTGGATCGGGACAAAAAGTGAATTGATTTGGATTAATAATTTTGTCCGGCAAATTGATTCACTTTAGATAATTTTTTGTATTGTATCTTAATCCTGAGATAAATAATGGGCCCGTTGTTTTGACTTATGTCTTCTGATATACCAAAGGGTGACATCTATATTTTTAATAGTGGTACACATGATGGTACATTGGAGGCATAACTCCTAATAGCATAGACCTGTTATTCATAAATATGGAATCTATATTAGGAGTAGTGATATCCTCTTATATACGTTATCCTGTAATTGAAAAACTGGAGCGCTCAACCATTTAGATACATAGGTGTAACCAAATGGTATACTGTCATTGGATAGTAAGTTTTTTGATGGTGAGATAATGGAACATAAGATAAAAGTAATCGGGAAGGTAAAGATAAAAATAAAAAAATGTTGAGTTTAATTTTATCTTACCTTTTAATTTTCTTTTCAAAATAAATCTCAACATTTTTTATTTTTAAAAGAAAATCAAAATATCACACAACAACACACACAAATATGTTACAAAATATATTACACATAAGGGAAGGTAAAGATATTACTTGAAAGTATTTTCCTATCGTTTGATGCTCTAAATTCAACAAATCTTTCTACCAACTCCCCTTCTTAGTGGAAAGTTATCAAAGAGCAGCTTCTTCCCATAAAATCCTCTAATTAATAGTATTTTTTTATTAATAGGTGTTTTTGTGTCTTAGTGTGAAAATGTGTTTAAAAATGTATTTTTAGTGTGATTTTATGTTTAATTATATTTTTGGTAATTTTTAATAGTTGTTTCCGTATGTTAAATATGTATCTAGTTTGTAAATAATCAACATTGTAAAAATATTATTGTGTGATTTTATTTTTTTCAAGCCTTAAAATGTTTGTAAAATAATTAATTTTGGTTTGTTTATTTTATTTTAGATTTGAAATCTAGAAGAAAAACGGAGAAAAATAACACCAAAACGGGCAAAATCGGACATCAAATGCATCAAAAAGGAATTAAAAATTTGAATTCATCTAGAAGCGAACACGTGGCATTACAAGAGCCGTCGGATGCGCTGCAAATTCAATCTCAGCTGTTCAATCTCTGCGCACGTTAGCTACCATCATGCCACGCATCAGCAGGAGAGCGTGTGTCAATGATGGCGCATGTCAGGTGGGTGGTCCGCGCTTCCCAGAGTGTTGTCTGATTTGGTGTTTGCCTCCCACGTGTATTTGTTTTCTCAGCTATCGGATTAGATTACCAAGATTGATCGAATGGCCAATTTTCTTGGTCCAACATTGCTCCACTGGCCCATTCTATTCAGCGAATTTCGACCTTTGGATTACAAAATGAACGGCCTAGATCATGCCTGACTGATGCTTAGAGCCGTCGCACCATAGAGAATCTCAACGAGATACCTAGACACTACAGAAGGCCCTCTACGTGAAAAAAAAAAAGGAAAGAAAAAGGGATCAAATTGATCCGTTATTTCGAAGCTAGAACAGTAAAAATTGTAAAAAAAAATACTAAATAGTTTTTTTCTTAAGCCTATAAATACAGAGGCTCTTTGCCTCGGTTGAGACACCCCTAAACAGGCCTTCAGGCCTTCTCCTCCCTCCCTTCTTCTTTCTTTGTTTTCTTTAATTGCTAAGTTAAACTCAGCAATATCCCTTTAGTAAAAATAATAAAATAATGTCTAAAATAGAGTAGAGAGTCTGGTGAAGCAAAGAGATGATCTTATATGCATAGTACTCTAGTATGGATTTTAACACTATATCTACTTTGTACTGCTTATATTTTTGTAGAATAAAATATACTTCCATGTTTTAATAATTGTTGTTAATGTTGTGATGTTGCCCAATTCTTACATAAATTCAGTCATGCTTTCTTTATGTAATTTAATTGTGTTGCATAATTGATATTAATAATAATAAAGTCATACTTGTTTATTAAGTTGAGTTTTTGCTGCATTATAGACATGGACTGGCACAGTAAATGCTTATATTTTTGTGGAATAAAATATACTTCCATGTTTTAATAATTGTTGTTAATGTTGTGATGTTGCCCAATTCTTACATACATTCAGTCATGCTTTCTTTATGTAATTTAATTGTGTTGCATAATTGATATTAATAATAATAAAGTCATACTTGTTTATTAAGTTGAGTTTTTGCTGCATTATAGACATGGACTGGCACAGTAAATGCTTGGTAATTCTTGATTTATTGTAGACAGAGGATGACATAGTGTATTCTTAAATCAATTAATAAGACAAGGGGCTGCTGGAATTAACGCAATAATTTATTCCATTAAAATATAATAATTTTGATTTATTATTATTTTTCTATCTTAAAATTATGTTAATTATAATTGTAGTGATAGCGGTTATAATTTTTATAATTAGTGCACCTAATCATTAGTGGGAGATGATTATTTTGCTATTTTTATAGAAGGACCCTTACTGTATTATGGCTTGCTATATTGTCGACCATCAAAATTTGGCGTAGTTGTCGGGGACGTATGTAGTATAGAAAAGTTGTTGTATCCACATGGAGGTGAAAAGTTTGTAACTTAGGAGATTGTTAAAAATAAACATTGAAAAAAGCAAGCAGTTTTTTCAAAACAAAGTTTAATATAAAAGAAGTATTTTTGTTATTTTTTATTCAAAATTTAAAGCATAAAATAATTCTTGTATGTTTATTAGTTGATTTAATTTTGAATAAATTAAATCAAGATAAACTTATGGAATTATTAAGAATTCATTTATTTTCCTAGAAATTATCTAGATAAAGTTGTTTTGATTAGATAACTTCTCTATTGGGTTATTTGAATTAAAACTGAGACTTTATCCTATAGAATCTCGGGTGGAAAATAAAAAATTCGTTGAGATTTTTTTATCGGCAGTTCGGAATGCAGATCCTTAAGTTCGGCATACCGATGGGGCAAGTTTGGCCTGTCGATTAGGCAGATTGCCTGTCGATGCGCAATGAAAAGATCACGCGTTTTTACGCAGATTTCATCTAATATTTATCCAAATTTGATTCTGATTCAAATTTTTGAGATCTTATCTAATACGAACTAACCCTAGACCCAACCTCTATAAATAGGGAGTAAGTCTCATAAGTTAATTAGATCGATTGAGAGATTAAGAATGAGACTCTGCTGGTGAAAAATCTGAAACTCCCTAAGAGCTCTTGTTCACAAATCACGAAAACTTGCTTTGGGTTCTCTCAATTGGTTGGAAAGAGAGTCACTTGGAGGAAGAGTTGTACGTGTGAGCCCACACTCACTTGGATCGTGGATAGGGAATAGCAAAGAAGGCTAGTTGGTTGAGGCTTTTCTGGAACGTTACTTCTCTTCATAGATTACAGAAGTTCTTCAACATTCAAAGTTAGTAAGATCTAGTTAATTTATGCATATAGCATGTCAAACTTGTATTTTAGAAAATACTCTAATATAAAATTTTTAAAATTTCACTGCGTACTATTTTTTCAACAATTGGTATCAAAGCCACGGTTTTTACATAAATTTACAAGTTTGTGATCATGCTATATATATAAATTTTGTGATCTTAATATCTCATATGCTTGAATTTAATTTTATAGAGAGTTGACACTCTATGTTTTTATATATTTTATATGTTGTCATGGATTATATGGTGAATGCTTATTAATTAATTATGGTTGATTAATTATTATTTATAATTAATTAATTTATACTGGTTATGGTTCTTTAGAGGTTAGAATGTGTATCTAGGTTTTTCATGTAATTAGATGGCGGCCTATCATCTCTGTCTAGGAATTATTATTTAATTTTAAATTTGTAAGAATTTTGTAATTAAATAATTATTCGAAAAAGACAGATCTAGAAAGCGGATCTATAAAATGGATGATGTCGCTCCTAGGTATTTCATGACTCTCTAATTTTATGTTTTTAAATTGTTGAAAATAAAATTGATAAATTGCATTAAAAATTGTTTTTCTAGAAAGAGTGATTTTTGCTCAATCGATATGCCGAACCCTCCAGTTCGGCAAGCCGATAGTTGTAGATTAGCAGGCCGGACGTGAGGTTCGGCAAGCCGTCAGCGGGGCAGAAATCAGGTGGCTCTTTTAGTTCGGCAGGCCGATCTGTCATAAATCGGTAGGCCGATCTGTGAAAATCAGTAGGCCGGTGGGTCATGACCGGCAAGCCGATCACCCAGATCGGCTTGCCTACAAAGAGCTAGAAATTTTTCTAAAAAAGGTGCAGTTTTTTAATGCAATTTTAATTTTATTTTTGGGACAATTCTGAGAAACATTAAATTTGGATATAACCGGAAATATGAAGTATTCGATTTATGCGGGATTGAAGTCTTGAAGATTGGCATTACATGAAGAATGATGCAACTTGCAGATTCAAGGATGAAGAATCGATAAAATGTTTCGATTATTCTCTTGTAATCTTTGTTTTCTATTCTCTAAGGTGGAACCATAATATTACGGTTATTTATTATTTTGCTTGTAGCTTTGCTTAATTGCTTTGCTTGTCTACATTTTAATATGATTTGCCATGTATATTGATAACATGCCAAAAAGAATAAGGAGTGCCACTCATATTAAAATTGTTCATGCATGTCTCTTAAAATAAAATCTTGATTTCAAAAGATTAAGTGGGAGAAGGTTTTCGAAGAGAGAACCTAAGGCCTCCATCATTGGTCCATAGGAAAAACATGGTGGTCCCGACCCCTAGGAAGGGATTTCTATCATGTACCATATTAGATCTCCAAGAGAATAAGGTATTTTAGCATGATTTATGGTTACACACCCCTAGGTGGTGATTGTAAATCGTGAATAAAATATTAAAATAATGGTTATACACTCATGTTAATTTTATTATTAATCTCCCCTAGGAGTTCTATTAATAAAATTAATAGCCAAAAAAACGATTACTAATATATGCTGGATCATACGGGTCCTAGATGGCATATATTAATCAAGATGGCATATAAAATATTGAAATAATGGTTATACACTCATGTTAATTTTATTATTAACCTCCCCTAGGAGTTCTATTAATAAAATTAATGGCCAAAAAAACGATTACTAATATATGCTGGATCATACGGGTCCTAGATGGCATATATTAATCAAGATGGGATCCGTATTCCTGATTGAATTTGGCATGACTCCCTTAGGAGCTTGTTGAACTCTGAGTTGGGAATTATCGTTGTAAGATTGTGATATTTTCAAGGTTTTGACACATAAACACATTTGTATGTTTTTACATAATTATCATGTTACTAAATTATTATTATATGTTTGTTTATGATTGGTATATGATTCTTTATTGTACATTAAAAATGTCTAAAAACGCTTTATCTTCGATACTTGATAAAAACCTATTAACCGAAGAGAATTATAATGATTGGAAATGGAATCTGGATATCGTCCTTTCTTTTGAGAAATTGAAATTTGTGTTGAAAACCCTTTGTCCTCCCAAGCCTACGGGAGATTCCGCTAATGAGCAATTCCAAGCGTACGATCGCTAGAAAGTTACAAACGATTAGGCCCGCTGCTATATTATAGCTAGCATGAATAACGTGCTGTAGGCTCAACATGAGGATTATGAGACTGCTAAGTAGATCTTGGATAATACAGAAGACATGTTTGGAGGCCAGGCCATAACAAAGCGGCAAAGGGCGTTTCGAAAACTCTTGAACTATAAGCAGAGACCGAGGACATCTGTAAAGGAGCACATGATATTGGTCATGGGTTACTTCGTTGAGGCTCAAACCAATGGAGCCGACATTTATGCTGAAACTCAGATGACTATGGTCTTTGAGACTCTGTCAAAGGAATTTATTTCATTTAGAGCTACATTTAATTTAAATAATAGATGGGATATGACCTTAACAAAATTAATGAAACAGTTACAAGAGTTCGAACTGTTGATTAGGGAGTCTCCTATGGGTGGAGAGGCCAATTTGGTAGCTATTTTTGGTTCCAATCTCAATTTTGGGAATGGAAAGAGGCAACGGACCAAGAATAAGAAGTCTTATTTTCCTGCTAATAACAAGAGCAAGAAGAAGAAGAAGAAGAACCCAAAGAAGCTTAAGTGCTTCTTCGGCGGGAAGATCAGGCACATAAAGAAGTATTGCAAGGACTTCCTTTCTAAAGGAGGTAGGTGTAATCTTCTATATTTAGAAACTTGTTTGGTTAAGGAATCCAGTGACATTTGGGTCATAGATTCCAGTGCAACTGATCATGTTTGTGTTTCTCTTTCTCTGCAAGGGTTCAAAGAAACGAAAAGTCTACTTCATGAAGACTTTACGCTTCGGATGAACGATGGATCCTTGATCTTAGCAGAAGCAATGGGAGACGTCTATCTTTATTTTGATAGTTATAGGAATTTAATTTTGCGAGATTGTTTTTATGTTCCTAAATTTAAAAGGAATTTAATTTTTATAGCTTGTTTATTTAAAGACTCCTATTTGTTTCTTTTAATGATAAAGTAGTGATTCGTAAAAACAAATCTTTTATCTGTTTTAGATGGATGCAAAATAATCTATACTTTATCAGACCTAAGATGGACTTACTACTTAATGCTGAGATGAATGATAATAACTCTAAAAGACTTAAAACTTCTTACTCTAATAAGACATATCTTTGGCATTTACGCCTTGGTCATATTAACCTGAATAGGATTCAAAAGTTGGTAAGGGATGGACCTTTAAGTCAGTTAAAGGTGAAATATATACTTCAATGTGAATCTTTTTTGGAGCGTAAAATGACCAAAAAACCATTTGGGTCTAAGGGCAATATAGCTGAAGGGGTTCTAGAACTTGTGCATAGTGATGTTTGCGGACCAATGAACATCCGGGCACGAGGAGGGTATGAGTACTTTGTCACTTTTATTGACGATTACACAAGGTATGGGTATGTGTACCTGATGCACCACAAAAGCAAAACTTTTGACAAGTTCAGGGAGTTTCGGGCCGAAGTGGAAGGGCAATTGGGTAGACCCATAAAGGCACTTCGATCCGATCGAGGTGGAGAATACCTTTCTGATGAGTTCTTGGGACACTTATTAGAGAATGAGATTTTATCTCATTTGACTGCGCCAGGCACTCCGCAGCAGAATGGCGTAGCGGAGAGAAGGAATAGGACTTTATTGGACATGGTCAGGTCCATGATGAGTTATTCATCATTGCCTTTATCCTTTTAGGGATATGCACTATAAACCGCATGTTATCTTTTGAATAATGTGCCTTCAAAATTGGTCCCTAAAACTCCTCACGAGTTGTGGACGACAGTAAGACATCCTTAAACCATATTCGCATATGGAGATGTCCGACTCATGTCTTGTTTAAGGATGTGAATAAGTTAGAAGCACATTCGAAAGTTTGTGTGTTTGTAGGATATCCAAAAAGGACTAAAGGGGGTTATTTCTACAACCCAAAGAAAAATAAAGTCGTGGTTTAAACTAATGCAACTTTCCTTGAGGAGAGTTACATGGACGACTTTAAACCTTGAAGCAAAGTAGTGCTTGAGGAGTTAAGGAGTGATCCGATCACTCTGGAGGTTCTGAATGAAACTGTTCCGATCAGTGTAGAAAAACCAAATAAACCTGAACAACAACCAAAGGGGCTTCGGTGTAGTGAGAGGATCGGGCGTTAACCTGTGAGATATATGTTCAATGGGGAGGTCTTCTTGGCTGAATCGGATAAACATGATAGGGATCCTTATACTTACGCAGAGACTATGGAGGATGTTAATTCAAAACTCTAGACAGAGGCCATGAACACAGAGATGAAGTCTATGGAGACTAATCAGGTCTGGGAGCTTGTGGATCTTTCTGAAGGGGTAAAACCCATATGGTGTAAGTGGATCTACGAAAGGAAAAAAGGAGTGGATGGAAAGGTTGAAACCTTTAAGGCTATACTGGTAGCTAAGGGTTATACGCAAAAGGAAGGAATCGATTACGAGAAAACCTTTTCGCCTATAGCCATGCTTAAGTCCATCCAGATTCTCTTGTCCATAGCTGCCGCTCTCGACTATGAGATTTGGCAAATGGATGTCAAGATGGCTTTTCTAAATGGCTATCTTGATGAGTCCATTTATATGAACCAACTAGACGGGTTCAAGGTCAAGGGTCAAGAGGGTAAGGTTTGTAAGCTGCTAAAGTCAATTTATGGACTCAAGCAGGCTTTCCATTCTTAGAACATAAGATTTGACCAGGTGATCAAGACTTATGGGTTCTCATAAAATGTGGATGAACCATGTGTTTACAAACACATTAAGGATGGGAATGCGGTTTTTCTACTGCTCTATGTAGATGACATTTTGTTAATTGGCAATGACATTGGGCCCTTGTCATCGGTTAAATTATAGTTGACCAAGTAGTTTGACATGAAAGACTTGGGTGAGGCTAATTTTGTTCTCGGTATCCAGATTTTTCGGGATAGAAAGAACAAAATGATAGGTTTGTCCCAGGCCGGATACATGGATAAAATTTTCAAGAGGTTTGCAATGCAGGATTCCAAGAAATGTGGGCAACCATCTAGGTCTAGAATTACTCTTTCTAAGAAAGACTCTCCAAAGTCTAATGAAGAAAGAGAATACACGAAGAATGTGCCTTATGTTTCGGCAGTTGGTAGTCTTATGTATGCCATGTTTTGCACACAACCAGATATTTGTTATGCGATCGGGATTGTAAGTTGATTTTAGGCGGATCCAAGACCGAACCACTAGGTTGCGGTTAAGCATATTTTCAAGTACCTGAGAAGGACTCGAGGGTATATGCTTGTGTATTAGGGTGAGGACTTGACTCCTCTAGGATATACTGACTCGAACTTTCAATCCTGTCTAGATTCTAGGAAATCAACTTCGGGTTTTGTGTTTACTCTGGGCAGTGGTGCCATTAGTTGGAGAAGTGTAAAGCAAGATTGCACTTCAGATTCAACAATGGCGGCCGAGTATGTGGCAACTAGTGATGCTTCAAAAGGAGTAGTATGGCTCCGCAAGTTCCTTGAGGATTTTGAGATAGTTTCTGGTATGGATAAAACGATATCACTATACTGTGCTAACAGTACGGTGGTAGCTAATGCTAAGGAACTAAGATTTCATAAGAAGAGTAAGCATATTGATTGGAAGTATCATGTGATAAAGCATTTCATTGAGGGCGGGCATGTCACGGTGTGTAAAATCGCATCAGAGAACAATTTAACTGATCCATTTACGAAGACACTTATTGGGAGAGTCTTCGAGAGGCATGTGAAAGTTATGGGGATGTGAGACTTGTCATATTTACTCACTTAGTGCAAGTGGAAGATTATTAGGCATGTATGCCCTAAGGAGCAAAAATGTAATAAGTTTTTGGAGACATTTTTATCAATAAAGAATTTACTTATTACTAATATACCAAATCTTGTCCTCTTTACGTTCATATTTGTTGAGTGTATGTTAAGCAAACAAAAGTCTAAGACTGTCGGTCTAAACCTTTAAGAATTGGGCATATGATGGACAGATTATGCGAAAGACACGATTCTTAAGGTGGTTGTCTAAATCATAAGATCCGCAATAGAGGGAATAAAGTAGGGCGCTTTATTTACGCAAAGATTGTTATGTTGTCTATATCCCTATTGGGAGATGGTTTGTCTTGACCATCAGAGATGGACTCCGTGAATAGAAACATTGGCATATTGTCATAGGTGACGATGTGTTGGATCGGGACATAAAGTGAATTGATTTGGATTAATAGTTTTGTCTCGGCAAATCAATTCACTTTAGACAATCATTTGTATTGTATCTTAATCCTAAGATGAATAGTGGGCCCGTTATCTTCACTTGTGTCTTTTGATGTACCAAAGGGTAACGCCCACATCTTAATAGTGGTATGCATGTCGGTACATTGGAGGCATGACTCTTGATAGCGTAGACCTGCTATTCATAGATATGAAATCCATAGCTCCTCTTTAGGAGTAGTGATATCATCTTATATACGTTATCCTGTAATTGGAAAGCTGAAGCGTTTAACTATTTGGATACATATGTGTAACCGAATGGTATACTGTCTTTGGATAATAAGTTTTTCGATGGTGAGATAATGGAACGTAAGATAAAAATAATCGAAAAGGTAAGACAGAACTTGTCCTTAAGCCGGTTATGGATAATCCTATGGGGATACGATATACTATGATATGTCACGGAGACTTAGCTATACGAGCTTCGTAATTTTATGTAGTTCGAGAGTGTAGCTTTAAGTGGAGTAGCGTTGGAGTTGATAATTATGAAATATATATATAGGATATTGGGTTTTGTAATTATCAAGAGCTTAAACTATATAGGTCCATTTGGTCTCCTTTGCTAGCTCACAGAATCTTATAACGATACGGCATGTTTTTTCAATAATTGGTAATTTATGTCAAATTTATTAGATTGGTTGAAATTTGATAGAATCAAATAATGCATGTCTGTTTATCGGTTGAATTAATTTTGTGACAAAATTAATTCAAGATAAATTGTTGAATTATTGGGATCGGATAATTCTTATCTATTTATCAGTTAATTTAATTTTGAATAAATTAAATCAAGATAAACTTGTAGAATTATTAGGAATTCATTATTTTCCTAGAGATTATCTAGATAAAGTTATTTTGACTAGATAACTTCTCTATTAGGTTATTTGAATTAAAACTAAGACTTTATCCTATAGAATCTTAGGTGGAAAATAAAAAATTCGTTGAGATTCTTTTATCGGCAGTTCGGCATGTCGATCCTTAAGTTAGGCCTGCCGATGGGGCAAATTCGGCCTGTCGATTGGCAGATCTACCTGCTGATGTACGATAAAAAGATCATGTATTTTTACGTAAATTTCATCAAATATTGATCTGAATTTGATTCTGATTCGTATTTTTGAGACCTTATCTGATAAAGACTGACCCTAGACTCAACCTCGGTAAATAGAGAGTAAGTCTCATAAGTTAATTATATCAATTGAAAGATTAAGAATGAGACTCTGCTGGTGAGAATCTGAAACTCCCTAAGAGCTCTTGTTCACAAATCACGAACACTAGCTTTGGGTTCTCTTAATTGGTTAGAAAGAGAGTCACCTAGAGGAAGAGCTGTATGTATGAGCCCATACTCACTCTAATCGTGGATAGAGAATAGTAAAGAATGCCAGTTGGTTGAGGCTTTTTTGGAACGTTACTTTTCTTCACAGATTGCAGAAGTTCTTCGGCATTCAAAGGTTAGTGAGATCTGGTTAATTTATGCAAGTAGCATGTCAAACTTGTGTTTTGAAAAATACTCTGATATAAATTTTGTAAAATTCTGTTGCGTACTATTTTTCCAACAATAACTTGATATAAGTCATCAATTTATTGGAAAAGCACGCCGTATCGTTACAGGATTTATTATGAGCTGGCAAAGGGGACTTGATGGACCTATATATTTCAAGCTCCTGATAATTATGAAACCCAACATCCCAAATATACATTTCATAATTATGAACTCTAACGCCACTCCACTAAAAGCTTAGAGCTGCACTCTCAAACTTTATAGAATTACAAAACCTGTATAGCTAAGTCTCTATGACATATCATAATATATTGTATCCCCATAGGATTATCCATAATCAGCTTAAGGATAAATTCTATCTTTCATTCTCGATTATTTTTATCTTACATTCCATTATCTCACCATCTGAAAACTTACTATCCAAAGACAGTATACCATTCGGTTACACCTATGTATCTAAATGGTTAAGCGCTCTAGTTTTTCAATTATAGGATAACGCATATAAGAAGATATCAACTACTCCTGAAGAGGAGCTATGGATTCCATATCTATGAATAATAGGTCTACATTATCAAGAGTCATGCCTCCAACGTACGGGCATACGTACTAACATAAAATGTGGATGTCATCCTTTGGTACATTAAAAGACACAAGTCAAGACAATGGGCCTACTATCCATCTCAAAATTAAGATACAACACATATAATTGTCTAAAGTGAATTGATTTCCTGAGACAGAATTTTTAATCCAAATCAATTCACTTTATGTCCCGATCCAACACATCGTCACTTGTGACAATGTGTCAATGTTTCTATTTGCGGAGTCTACCTTCAATGGCCAAGACAAACCATCTCCCGTTAGAGATATAGATAACATAACAATCTTTAGATGAATAAAATGCCCAACTTTATTCCCTCGATTATGGATCTTGTAATTTAGACCGTCATCTTTAGAATCATGTCTTCCGCATAATATGTCCATCGTATGCCTGATTCTAAAGGTTTTGATTAACAGTCTTAGACTTTTGTTTGCTTATCATACATTCAACAAATATGAACGTAAAGAGGGTAAGATTTGGTATATAAATAATAAATAAATTCTTTATTGATAAAAATGTTTCTAAAAGCATATTACAGTTTTAGTCCTTAGGACATACATGTCCAACATGAGAATTAGTCATGAAATTTCAAAATGGTTCCAATATGGAAAACATTTTGAAATAAAAAGAATTTCGTCCTGGATACATTTGAAAATTTTAATCCTTGTGAAAACCTGTGCGTAATGGTATAAAATTGTCATTTTTTGTTTTGAGGGGTAAAATGGTAAAGATTTTTATATTTTGGATTAAAACTGTAAAGTTTTGTTAAATTGGATTTTTTGCACAAGGAAAACCGATGTCATATTTTCTAAACCATTATGAATAAGCACAAAAATGTAAGTTTTTGATTTAAATGGGTTTAATAAATTTTCTAACACATGTCAAAACAAAATAGTCATTTTCATAAAAAGGGCTCAAACAGACCTTGAAATGTCCGATTTAGAAAAATGTCCCTTAGCAAGAAATTTTTGGTAACCTATTAAGTGTCGAGATGGTACCAAAAATTAGAAGTTTAGTCATGTAACGCTCTAGTTTCAAGTGAACCTATGGAAACACATCTAAGAGACTAAGTGTATAAAAAATTAGTTTAAGTTTCGTTATTGACAAGTAAGTTGATAATAAAGAAGTTAGCTAATAAGGGATTTTATCCAAATAGAACTATAAACTGATTAAAGAGGGAACAAATTAATTGGATACTCAGAGCATAATCCAAGTAAGTTATAGACCCCATTTACGGCATGGGTAAAACAGTTTTCAAGATATGTTATTCATATAATTTTATGAAATGCATTTGCCATGCAAAATCAAGTTATCAAGCATCAAGTATGGTATGTCATTATAATTAAAGGGACTGGTAACGGTTAGTGCACCTAACCATTCTAATGTTATTATGTTATAAGTCTATAATGGTAATGGTAATAAACATTGTTTGTAAGAAAATTCTGAGTATGTACAAGTTAAACAAGTAATGTAAGTATTTTAAGTATGTGAGGAATAATATAAATATAAATATAAATATAAATGTAATTATCAATTCCAAGTTTTAAGTTTTCACGTTAAAATAAATAAAAAAATATTGCATATTTTTTTAACTAAGTAAGTAAGATTAAGTTAAGAAATATATAAAATAACGGCTCAAACAGTCGGGTCATCACACCACAAAGCAAGTGCTACCAACTACAAAGTCTAAGCCTAGAATCCCATTCATGCAAAAACTGTAGAAGAAGAATTTGGATAAGCAAATTCCTCGAGGCATTTAAAAGCTCCATATCAATGTCCCTTTGCAAATGCTCTAGCTCAAATGCCAACTTAAGCAAAGTTCATGAAAGACATCCTCTCCAACAAGTAAAAACTAGAAAATTTTAAGATAGTTGCATTAAGTATAATGCCATCCTGTAGAAGAAACTACCACCAAAGTTGAAAGTTTAGATAGTTATATTATAAAATGTACCATAGGAGAATCTGGCGTGTGCAAGTTTATTTACATTGTAATGAGCTTGTTAAATTTTGTATATCAAATGGTCAATAAATAAGTCTTATCAGTGAGACCTTTAAGAGGGTTTTATCAATAACATTGTCCCCAATTTTTAATTATCACAAAATTCAGTGTCCTAAATTACATAGAATATTGGAAAAATCAAAATCTACAAGGCTTCTACAAAACTTAAAAATCTAAAATTTCAACCCTAAGAAGGAATCCCATCGAATAAATCTACAACCTTTCTACAAAAATTAAAATCTACAATTTCAAATCTAAGAAAAATCCCATCGAATATATTTATTAATAATTTCATGACTTACGGAAGGAGAATTCATATCAAATTAGCTCGAAAAGTTGGCTTGCGCTCGTCAATTGAATTGAATTTTAAAAATCAAAATCAAACTAGCCAAGCTTGTAGCCAAGCTCGAAAAATCCCATGAATATATTTATAAATAATTTCATGACTTGCGGAAGGAGAATTCATATCAAACTAGCTCGAAAAGTGGATGATCTTGACGAAAGGGCAAAACAAAATTTCAAATTGAGTAAAAGTCCTCTTTTTTTTTGAACTAAAAAAACACGTTTTTTTGTATAGATAAACTATCCTAGTTTTTTCAAAAAAATAAGGAAAATGATTGTAGCAGGATAAAAAACCTCAACATGATGAAAAAAAATGAAATTATTTTGATGTCTAAAAAGCTTTTTTTTTGTACTAAAAATTATCCCAAAAAAAAGGTTATTGGCAAAAATTTTTTTTCAAAAGATTATTTTTAAAAATCCCAAAAGTTGGCTTGCGCTCGTCAATTGAACTGAATTTTAAAAATCAAAATCAAACTAGCTAAGCTTGTAGCTGGTTCGGGATGGTCGTGTAATTCGCACCTTCATTAAATTTACATGTTAATTGTTATATTTATTCACGTACAAGCTACAAACCGCACTACAAGCTACAGCCTATTTCCCTCTCTCTCTCTTTCTTCAACAGTTCAGCAGGGGTGCGTAGTTTACCCTTCTCCGCACCCATCGCGCACCCAAGCCCGTACACCTGTTATGAACCTCAACTCTTCCATCCAAAAAAAAAATCCCAAAACATCTCTAAAATCGCAACTGCAAGATCAGAGTATCTTTTAGACCTCCTTCCTTCCCCTCTTTCTCTCTCTAAAAATTCAAAAACCCTAGGCTTCTCCGCGATCCACCACCGATGGCGGACGAGACAGCAGCGACGTCTACAACTTCGTCTTCGTCTTCGTCTTCGTCGGCGGCGCCGCTGGGGAACTCCGTGATCCCCATAGTGAACAAGCTCCAGGACATCTTCGCGCAGCTCGGAAGCCAATCGACGATCGAGCTCCCTCAGGTCGCCGTCGTCGGAAGCCAGAGCAGCGGCAAGTCCAGCGTCCTCGAGGCGCTTGTTGGCCGCGATTTCCTTCCCAGGGGCTCTGACATCTGCACTCGCCGACCTCTCGTTCTCCAGCTCCTCCAGACCAAGCACAACGCCGACGGCACCGAGGAAGAGTACGGCGAGTTCCTCCACTTGCCTGGCAAGCGCTTCTACGATTTCTCTGAGATTCGGAGGGAAATTCAGGTAGGGTTTTCGAGCCGACCGTATTCTTCCTCTATTGTTTTTGGAAGAGAAATGGTCAAATTAGAGTGAAACATTTCAGTTTCTCAGGCTTTACTTGTTAAGACTTTACTTTTGCAACTTAGAAACAAAAAGTGAAGTTGTGACTTAGTTCAGAATCCAATGTAAGAATCTATTTTTGTGAAACGAGGTTTAGTTGGATTGGTTTTTTAGGATAAATAAATTGCTTGGAGTTCGAGTGCTCTCTAATAATATTGACGCATTAATAATATGCTGGAAATTAATGTTGAACTTAAATTGAAGCAGTGATTATGATATAAAACTTTGTTTTTGAAGTCTTGTCACTGTTCATCGATGCTAATATCGTTTGGTACTTGAGCTGCTATATTCCTTATTTTTCATCAAGTTCAATAGATATGCTTTTAGAGTTTTATTCGAATTTTCTCCTTTATCCTTTGGTAATAATTTTTCTCTGGAGTGAGGACAAGTTTTGCTTAATACATAAACAAGCTGTGAGACAGCAAAAAGGCATACAAAACGCAAGCTTTGTTATCTGATATTACCTTGCCATCTTAAGATGTATTATCAATCTAATCACATAAGATCAGCTACTGATGAATTTGATACATGATTCTGTTAGCTGTAACTCAATTGCTATTTCTTTGGATTAAACTCAATTCTTTCTTATTGCATCCTTAACTACATTCCATGATCTTGGGAAAGTTGTTGATGACATGTAGAGAAATCTTTTTTGTAATCTTTTACAATGATGATTGTTCTAGTTTGCGAAAGTTGCCAGGAAACTATTTGAATGGTTGATTGATGGGCTTTACAGTTGATACATTATTTTGAACTGTCTTGACATATAAAAGATTGGCCAAGGCTTCAAAACGGTAACATGAGGGGGTCAATACCTTAAAATTAGAAGAAATAAAAGAGGAAAGCTTTTTTTTTTGTTTTTAATTTGTCAATGAGGATAGCCAGCAAAGGGGTAAAGAGATGAAGTTTGCCGCTTGGATTGCATAGGGATTGAATACTTCACTCATTGAAAGGAAATAAGATCTTGAATGTGCACAAGTTTCTGTTGGTCTGATGGTTTAGTGATGGTATTGAGTTTATGAATTTGTTTCATTATTAGGGTTTGGTATTGTTTTCTTTCTTTTATTATTTTTTAATTTTTTGCTTATGGTGCATTAAAGTATGCTTTTAAAGTTTGAGATAGTACTTTTTAATGATTTATTTTGGCACAGGCCGAGACAGATAGGGAAGCAGGTGGGAATAAAGGTGTATCAGACAAGCAGATTCGCTTGAAAATATTTTCTCCAAATGTTCTAGACATCACACTGGTGGATCTGCCTGGTATAACAAAGGTTCCTGTAGCTGACCAGCCATCTGATATTGAAGCACGAATCAGAACGATGATCATGTCTTATATTAAAGTTCCTAGCTGTTTAATTTTGGCTGTTACACCAGCAAATTCTGATTTGGCAAACTCAGATGCTCTTCAGATTGCAGGAAATGCTGATCCTGATGGTAAGTATTGCTTCCAATGACACTCTGGTGAAATGGTATTAGTTACTTACTTTGTGCGTTTGTGGCCAATTTCCTCTTGGCAGGTTTGAGAACGATAGGAGTAATCACAAAGGTCTGGTATTTTCTTCACTTGGTTTTTTTCAATTTGTAGTAAATGTATAATATTGCCAAAAAAAAGGGCAAAATTTTTGCTTTAGTCTGATGGGGTGTTGATTCTATGTTTTTCCTTTATGATGACAGTTGGATATCATGGACAGAGGTACTGATGCCCGTAATTTGTTGCTTGGGAAAGTAATTCCCTTGAAACTTGGTTATGTAGGGGTCGTGAATCGTAGTCAGGAGGTAATTTTAATCTCTGAAGGAATAATAGCATAGAAGAAGTTTGGCATATTGTTTTGTTTCAGGCTTTCTTTTAAACTCGCCGATTCTCATAGTTTCTTTGCCTAATAAGCTTTCAAATAAATTAGGGAAATTGTATAGCATTTTTCTAAGCAACTCAATGCAAACAAATGATATTGTTACTTCGTTTGCATATCGTAATTATTGACTGCATAGTTTTGCGACAGATATACAGGTCAATTTGTCGTTTAATGTTATCATGCTAATTTTTATATAATTGGAGTTTACAAAGGTTGTCTATTTAACAATCATAGTGCCTAATTATGCAAATAAATTTTACTAGCAGCTCAACAAAACAGAATCACACAAGCATCATTTATGGATGCTTGGTTTGAGATTAGTTTTAGAGCTTGAGTGCGGATAATGAATAGTATTATATGATAAATATTGGAAAGATCTTCATTAGTATTTGTATTGTTAGACCTACTCTTTCAGTATTTTTCTTGTGTTGAAGTAGCTTTTAAAGATGTTGCAGTGTATGCTTATATAATTCGCTTGTTAATAAAAAACCTATTTTTTCCTAATAGCAGGCCAGATTCTAATTGAGCTGTTCAATTTTGTTCTTGGAACAGGATATAATTCTAAACAAGAGTATCAAGGATGCACTTATAGCTGAAGAAAAATTTTTCCGCGGCCGTCCTGTATGATTATAATTTTCTTAAATAACTAGAATCTCTTGGCAGTATTTTTTTAAAAATAAATATTGAATGAATTATTTTCTTTATATAGGTATATAATGGACTAGCTGATCGCTGTGGTGTCCCTCAATTAGCCAAGAAGTTGAACCAGGTAAATATTTGTGGCAGCTAGTCAATTGTTAAATGAAATCTCATGGAACAAGCGAAATAGTTTAGTAGCTGCTATCTTGCGCATGCATACAAATTACTACATGCCTGAGCTGCCGCTGCCTGTTGCTGCTGTTTCATGAGTTTATACTGAAAAAAAGGCCAACAAAGAAACCGTCTTGGCACAGCATTTATGGAGCCATTTTCCCCCTAAATACAATTTAGGCATATCTGCTTATGGTGGTTCTTAGTATATTGCTTTGTGACTTGGGCTTATCAATGCGAACTATTGAATTAATGCAGCATTTCGAGTATATTATATTTTATTTGCAGATTCTGTTCATTTCCTATAAAGATCAATTGTTATGATTTATTTGCAGATTTTAGTGCAACATATTAAGGCAGTACTCCCTGGCCTCAAGTCACGTATTAGCTCTGCACTGGTTTCTGTTGCTAAAGAGCATGCCAGTTATGGAGAAATAACAGAATCAAAGGTATAGTTATCTGTTAATTAAATTGGTCCCTAATCTTTGTTGAGATTATATTATTGTGTACTCCATTCTAGTGCATCTTGAGGACTTACAATTATGCATTTCCCTTATTTGATCAAGATTATTGCCATTTACTGCCCAGACAATAATCAATTGTGTCAGTTGCCACTTGCCACTTGCCACAAATTTTGTTGTTTGCTTTCTTTAAGTGTTAAACAAGCTTAGTTTTGTTATTCCTTTCCAGTTTGCTTAAAAAACTGATTTTCAGAGATCTAATTGTTTGCTTGTTCCACCTATTATTGTTGATAGGCGGGTCAAGGAGCTCTTCTCCTGAACGTTCTTTCAAAGTACTCTGAAGGTAATTGAGGATTACCTGTTATATGTTCTCTTTACCTCTCCTAATGATGTTCTGAATATGTTGGTGATGTTGTATTGTTGCAATGTACCATCCGTCTTAAACTTAATCCCATAAATGATATCTCATCTATTGTTTGAAACAGCATTTTCTTCAATGGTGGAGGGGAAAAACGAAGAAATGTCAACTTCTGAGCTGTCGGGTGGAGCAAGAATTCACTATATATTTCAGTCAATCTTTGTTAGAAGTTTAGAGGTTGGTGTTTTTTATATTACTTGAGTTCACTGTATAGTATCTTTCACTTTTTCTGTCCTATTTTGGAACAATTTCATGTAATTGTGAATCTAATTCATTGGGATTTATACCAGTGTAAGCTGTCAGACTTAATTAGAAGTCTTCAACTCGGTAATCATCATACATGATATATAAAATGGTTGAAAGAAAAGTAGGGTATAAATTGGAGCAGCAAGGTCCTACGCAAGCTAAGGCTTAGTAATTTTAACTGATAATACTTGTTTTTCGGAACAATATAGGATTTTGGCTCTACTGATTTGTTTGGTGAATGAGTGCTTTAGTTGGTATAGTGCTTGATTTTGGACCTGCAATTGACTGATTGTCTTGTTGTGATTTGACCTGTCATGCAGGAGGTGGATCCATGTGAGGACTTGACAGATGATGATATTCGAACAGCCATTCAGAATGCAACTGGCCCTAAATCTGCACTGTTTGTACCAGAAGTAGGTCGTGTTGTCCTTCCATTTAACTTTTCAATAATCCTTTATCAAAACGAATATCTTTCTCAACCAAGAGCCCTGGTTCCATTTGAGCCTATTGTTTAATGTTGATCCTCTTGTACATAGGTTCCTTTTGAAGTTCTTGTTAGGAGGCAAATTGCTCGTCTGTTAGACCCAAGTCTTCAATGTGCCAGGTTTATATATGATGAGTTGATAAAGGTGGAAGCATTGTTTGCAGCTCTCATCACTCCCTAGACTACATGGTTTGGTCTGATGTTTAACGATGGTGTTTTCTTTTTTCAGATTAGTCATTGCTGCCTGGTGAATGAGTTGCAGCGCTTCCCTGTTTTGAGAAAGCGGATGGATGAAGTTATAGGAAACTTCTTGCGAGAGGGTCTAGAGCCTTCAGAGACAATGATTGGACACATAATTGAGATGGAGGTATATTAATAATTTCACATGCTAAAAGTTTGTGGTTCTATTCCTTTTTTTTTTTTTTTTTTTAAAAGAACTATTGCTTAAAAGACGCTGGACAAGGCAAAATAATGTTCGCATTGGTATCAAAATGTTACGCTTTTCTCTCTTCTTCCCATTTTCTTTTTATTATTATTATTTTATAATTTTTGTTTGTGTGTGTTTGCTGAAGAAATGTTACTCGTTTTACAATTGATTAGATCTGACCTCTTTCATTTGTATTATTGGGTTTCTTTTGTCGTGTTCTACTATAATGAATGTTCGTTATCTTTATGACTGCATTTCCTAGTTACTTTTTCCTCGCTAATTGATTTCTTATAGTTGCTTAAAAATATCTGTTCTTGACTACCTGATTTTGAGCATGATCCAAAATTTCCCCAGCATAAGATGCAAACTGAATTTTGATGGACTGTTTATACACTTCATGCGACTAGAATGGTTAGAAAGTGCTTCAAACATTTAATGCCCATACATAGTTGGGAATGACCTGAGGACAGTGTTCTAGAAATGCTTGTGCGATATGGTCAGCCATATGGGCTGTTGTTATGTTTTGTGCAGAGTCTGCCCTGGCCTTCTGCCAAATGTCTTGACTGGCTTTTGTGCTGTTTTACGTTAGGTTTGCATCTAGTCTTCTATAATTTATTATGATTATCAACTTACATTAGATAATTAAGGAATTTGATTTTGCCCCTTTTTGCACTCTACTTTCTGGTGACATTGTTGCCACAATTACTAGAAGATAATTAATTGTTAAGCCTCTATGCCAACTCAATTCCCTGTTTTTTTCTACTGATCAATTTTTGACAATGCTATTGGACGTCATTATGGCAAAGCGTGCATTATCCATCTTTCTGAAAATTTCTGGCTGTTAAAATTTTTAGTAACTACACTTGCAGATGGACTACATAAATACTTCACATCCAAACTTTGTTGGTGGGAGTAAGGCTGTTGAGATTGCCTTGCAACAAATCAAGTCCTCTCGTGTTCCTCTGCCTATATCGAGGCAGAAGGTATATGCGTTTAAAAACTAGCAGTTTATGTTATGTATCCTGTTTCAATTCCATTTTCCTCCCTCCCTTTTGTTTCTCATTTCATAAATTTTTGATCAAGCAGGATGCCGTGGAACCTGATAAGGCACCGACATCCGAAAGAAGTCAGAAATCTCGGGCAATTCTTGCCAGACACGTAAATGGAATTGTGGCTGATCAGGTATGGAACTTTTTTCTGGATAAATTGGTGCAATCTCTACCCAAAACGATGAGAGGCATATTCTAAATTGCCATGTTATGCAAGTTTCATTTTTCAGTTGCAGCTTTAGTCTTGACCAAATTTTAATTTGCTATGATTAATCACACCAAGTCGGTCTGATTGCTGTGTTCTGTTTGGATCAATGACAGGGTGTTCGGCCTGTGCCTGATGGTGAAAAAGTTGCATCATCTGGTAGTGTTACACAATAATACAATAAGTTTGACCTATTGTATATGTTTGTATATTTTTTGACACATTATGATACACCTCTATTGCATCTATGGTATTGAAAATTTATTATTGTTTGTTCTAAAGCCATACTATGACATGCTGAACCAATACGTAGTGTTCATATCATTGATTGTAACATATTTTGGGTGATTATTACTTTTTTTTAACTGAACATGACTAAGAGAGAAGAATGAATAGATGGCTGATATTGATTTTCGTAATAAAGAAAAGAAAAGGAGATATATTGATAACTCCAATTATGAATACTCTTCACCCTTCTCTGCCTCTCTTTTCTATTCAGTTTTGTAGGGGGTAAACTAAAGGAGGATATAGGGAGTTGTCTAATCTTTCTTTTCTATCGGTTAAGTCCTGATTAGCAAGAATAGATCCTGACATATTTTGACACTACATCTGTTCATGATTGTTCAGGAAACACTAGCGCTTCAACGTGGGGGATTTCTTCGATTTTTGGCGGGGGTGAGAGACGCACAACTGTTAAAGAGAGCTTACCAAACAAAACTTACAATGAACCCGTTCACACCATGGACCAAGCGTTCTCTATGATACATTTAAGAGAGGTAATATATCTAGCCAATTTGCTTCAGCTGTGCCTCAGTTTGAACTTTTCTCAAAGCATAAGTCTTATGCTAACCTCTGCTATATTTTTTTTAAGCCCCCAACCATCTTGAGGCCTTCAGAAAACCATTCGGAGCAGGAGTCTATCGAAATTGCAGTCACCAAACTGCTCTTGAGATCATACTATGACATTGTTAGGAAGAATATAGAAGACTCTGTACCTAAAGCAATCATGCATTTCCTGGTAATACTAAATTTCTGTGGATTTGCCCTGATTAGTTATCTTTACTTTTTTTTGCTTTTTTGCATGGTATATAATTGAAATTCACAACTCACAAGACTACGGAAGTTATTTTGGACTTTCTTGGATTCCAGTGAAAAACTGTCATCATTTTGGTAAAAGTTGTGACTTGTGACGTTGACCGCTTGGGTTTCAATTCTGCAGAAATTTTGCCAATCTAATATGATAGAGTGAAATTTATGTTATTATTTTTTTTGAAAAGCTGTGATTTGTTTTATTCACACTAAAAATGCCTCATGAAACCTTGAGATCTCTGTATACGCAAATGACCTACTTTAAAATGGATGTGTGAACGATGTTGAACAATTTAGCTTCATTTTCAGGCTTGCAAAGCACTTCGAACATTTAACAAACATATGTTGTGGATATGTGTGATCTAATATGGTTCTACTCAAATTTGCCTGAGCTGTATTTCCATCAGTAATTATGGACTATCTACGGACCAGAGCCTCATGCATTCTGTAAATTATGATTTCATGGGTGTTTATTTATCCAGGTAAACCATACAAAACGTGAGCTGCATAATGTCTTCATTAAGAAGCTTTACAGGTATTGTTACAAAAAAAAAGAAAAACTGTCAAATCTTGATCATTCAAACAAATTGATCTAATGTGTTTTATTCTTGACTCAACTGCTCTTTTACTTGCCTGTTGAGTATGTTATTCTTTCTTTTTTATTATTCACAACAGGGAGAATCTGTTTGAAGAAATGCTGGCAGAACCTGATGAGATAGCATCTAAGAGAAAGCGCACTCGAGATACACTCCGGGTTCTTCAACAGGCGTTTCGGGTAACTTTTCTTGATCTCTTAATTTGTAAATTGGCAAGAATCAGTTGGCCATAAGTTCAATTTCTGCGTATGCACGCGTGTGCATCTGATTCCAACTTATTGGAGTAAAAATGTAAGCCATTGTGCGTGGAGAGTTTGCTTATAAATATTAATGTGCTGATATGCATTAGCGCATGCAACTAACCTTGAGTTTATAATTTCAATTTAAAGCCTAATATGCATTAGCGCATCTGTTACCAACCTGATGAGTTTAAAACTTATATTCTATGGTTAACATCTAAGTTTTACTTTGTTCAACGAGTAAATTTTGCTTGAAGTAAAAATTATCTATTTTTTTTTGGCAACTGTCAGCTGTAAATGATTTGAGAGTGTTCATCCAGAGCCCTGTTTGGGAATATAGGTTTGGACCAAAAGGTGTTGGTTCAAACCAATTTTGTTACAATATTTTCTTGCACAAAATTTGAATTGCTAGTGTGTTTTTAGTTCAAATTTTTGGTTCGAACCTATGTTCTCAAATGGGTGCCCGGTCTGAAAACTCTTGTTCTGTCATCAAATTTCCCTATGCTGTGAAATTGTGTTGTATTATCTATCACTGATCCTAGATTGCAACGATAGATGTGTAACTTAAGCAATATTTTTACTATTTTTGTGTTTTGGTAGACATTGGATGAATTACCATTGGAAGCCGAATCAGTGGAAAAGGGTTACAGCTTGGGTGGTGATACAACGGGGTTGCCAAAGATCCATGGACTACCTACATCATCAATGTATTCTACTAGCAGTTCTAATGATTCTTATACAGCATCTCCTAAGAACCCAAAGTCCCGAAAGTCATCTCACTCGGGGGAGCTTCACTCACCCTTTTATGGTGTTGCAGATTCTAATGGCGGTGGACGGAATTACATGCCAGGTCTCTATCCAACTGTTGATCCATAAGCCATTACTTGAACACATAGTCAGGAAGCCCTGCGTGGAAGCATTAAGCATTACATTTATTCAATCGCTCTTTGCAGCTTAGGAGGCGATTCAGATTTCGCTATTCTGGGTGGTTTGTTGGGAAGTTAATATTTTCTTCCAACTAGAATTGTGCAAGGCAAGATATTTGGTTCTCTTCCTTCTGTTCCTTGCATATAAATAGAGGCCAATGATTATATTTTTTTACCAGGCTCCGAGAATAATAGGGAGCAGATAACCCCTTACTCTATTTTATCCATCACTCCTCAATACAGATTCTCTTCAAATATTATATTTTTTTTGGCATTTTTTTTCCCTGCCCTGATTGTTGAGGGCTCAATTTGTTTATGTTCAGCTATAATGCAAGCAGCAAAGAGTACCAAAGTGTGCCTTTGTTGAGTGGCACGTTGAAAGTATATCTACCTTTGTATCATTCTACACTCTACAGCATTTGGTTGATAAATGCAATGATGGTGGCAAAAAAGTACCAGTTGGTTCTGAGTTTCATATTCTTTGTGATCTGTCAAAGTTCTATAATACAAGTCATATTACACTCAACTGGATTTTTTGAAGTTGCAGGGGATGTTACTAACATTTATAGTCATTTGTTTTTTTGCTAATCCATACGAAGGCGTAGTTGAAAATTTTAAATGAGGTTGAAGGGAATAGCTTTATTTTTGATTCGTGGGTAATGAGATCCGTAAGTAGGTAACGTAACCTCTTTCTTTGATCGTTACCAGAGATGTGAGCTTTTTTTGACAATATTGTTTAAACTATATGTTTTAATTATTATAGTGTAAAACTCTTATATGTTATAGTACAAAACAAAAGTAGGTTATGGTGTATAACTTTTATATGTTACAAGAAATTTGATTCTAATCACTTTTGTCAAAAACATCTTTAATTCTAGAAGATTTGGTGTCTTCACAATTTTAAGGAATTGGCACTTGGTACGGTGGATGAATTTCAAACTAAACTGTTAGCGTAGCCAAAGCACATGAGCATCATTGTTATTTGTCAAGTGCATTTGTCTTCTAATCTGCAATGGAGTTCTTGTGAAATCAATAGCAGTTTCTTTTCCGAAACACTTTCTACATGTTTTCTTTCTTTTGATCGTTTCTTTTCCAGATTGTTAATGCGTAGAAACCGAAAAAGATGAACCAATACAAAATACACCGTTGGACATGGGTCCATTTGGTAGTCAACCCAGTCATTTCACAGCTTACGTTGATTCCTGCAGCATTCTGAGCTGGGAGTTGGGCAGTTCGTTAGGCCTTCGGCACGCAAAAAATCCAAGAGTGAAGGCGACGAGACTCGAAAAATGTCCCCAGATCACACGAAACGGAGAGACTACGAGATAACATTACAAGAAGTTTACTCATAAAAAAAAAAAAAAAAAAAAACATTACAAGAAGTTTAATGAATGCTTGAAATTGTGTGTTGCCTATATTCGTATAAATCTCGTATCCGTAGTATTTTGTTTCTCTTCTTTGAACAAAAGAGTATTATAATGTACAGAATACAATGATAGGTGTAACCATTAACATTAAGTACGATTAAGTAAAAACTATTATGGTGACTTTTTAAGTATGTTTGACTAAAAAATTTAAGTCGCATTCTTAAAAATGCAGAAAGTTCCAGTACAAACATTTATAATTGATCATAAAATAATTATTTTGTAAATTTTTTATAATATAACTATAAATTTGTCTCCATGTCTATTTCCATCATTTTACAAGTCAACAACAACTTAGACTTAAAATACTTAAGGTATAACTTTTGAAAGTTTAGCATTTTTAAAAACACGATTTATCAAACATCTAGTTGCTTCATATTGCAGTTGAGTTAACTACATAACTATACCTCTTAGTTTTCATTATTTTACCATTTGTCACTCTGTTTTTAGAAGCTACAAATGTATCTTTTGAATTTCAAAAACTTGTTTCAATTGTATCTTTCATAGACTCTTTCGATTGAAAAACATAAAGATAAGATAAAAATACCTTTAATTAAACGTAATTTGTTTATAAATATATGTTTCTTTTTGAGAAAATTGTTAAAAATATTTTAAAATTTAAAAAGTCATAAAAGTTAAGATTTTTTTTTTTAGATTTAATGTTTTGTTTTAGGATTTTTTAATGTTTTTAATATATAAAATATTGTACAAAACTATTTAAAGGTAGTCATGTTGTTTTGCCTAATTTTTTCTATTCATAGGGATGAAATTGAAATGATTTTTTAAAATTTAAAGGACACCTTTGTAGTTCCAAAAAATAAAAGGACAAATTGATAAAAAGTTAGAACTAGAAGGTACAATTATATAATTAATACTAATACAGTTTATCAATCATTGAGCTTCTTCATATTATAGCTACTTTTTAACCTATTAGAACTAACAACAATTATTGTAAAAACAACAACAAATACAAAACAGTCTTTTTGTAGGATTTCGGAAAACAATTTTCACAAAAATAGCGGAAACGTGGTTATGGTGCAAAACTTAAATAATAAATTTTTTTAAAAAAACTTTTGTAAAGGCTTAAATAAATATATAAAACTTTGCTTACTCGGATGAAGAGAAATAATTGCTAAACTCATGATGCAAAGGCATTCTCTATAATCGAAACTACCGTTTTTCTTGCCTAGTCCTTGGCACTAGATGGATGAACGGGTGGGCATAGAAGGAATTAAGGTTTCTAAGAGATCACTCTTCTCACTTTGGTCACTTGTTAATCTCAACATATGAACAAAACGGGTCTTGAAATAAAGAACACTTCTTCTTTTCTCTCTCTCTTTACACGCTTATGAGGGTTTTTCTTGGACAGAGTTTTCTTAGTCTAACCAAGACTCTCAATTGTGTTTTTCATGATTAGAAGAGCCCTCTATTTATAGAAAATAGGAGACCCACCTAATTTTAGAATTTTCTTTTATTTTATTTTTAAATATCAAATATTTAATTAAAATAAAAAGAAAATATTTTCTCTTTCCATATTCTGTGTTAGGCGCCACACACGAATACTATATATGTGTGTGGCACCAAATCAAGAAGGAAAAGTGAAAATTTGCTTATTACCCAAACTTATTTATATACAAATTCAACTTTCTATATTTGAATTAAATCACATATATTTAAAAATAGAAATTCTAAATATGAAAACTTGGTAAACAAGCTTTGATGTACACAAGGGACTTTCTCATTATGCTATAGGTGCCAAATATATAGTGGGACCCTTCCACTATATACGCCATACATAGTGAGACCCACCATAGTGTGTCTTCTAAGATTAATTATTTATTATTAAATAATCTCATTATTGAATTCATTTATTAAATAATCTTATTATTTAATAGATATAAAGTAATTTATAATTGATTTATTTTGACTGACATTTAATTTATAATTCCATAATTCTAAATTAATTATTTAAACTAATAATTTTACTTGTCCAAATAGTGTTTATAAGGATGGTAGAGGACTAATATACCCAAAATTTCAAGCTCTTAAAAAACCAATATATTAATTAAACTTTTTAATTAATATATTACTCTTTTATTAATTTAATGTAACTCTAGTAAATACTTAAAATTGCATTCTTGAGATTATAGATGTTTAATTACTCATTTCTTAGAGTTGTACATTTGATATAACCATCACGTAGAAGTCGATCGTCCATAAATAATTCATAATTAAAGCTAAGGTAAAATATGTTAACTTTTCTAATTACTTCTTTATCCTTAAGTACTATTGATTCTCTAATAAATAATAAATTCATGAACTTAATAACAAATTGAGCGCTCTTATTATTCAAGCCCTGAATCAGTACTCAAAAAAATTAATTATTTGTTTCTTATTAAAGAAAGAATAGATTCCATCTTATAATATTAACATTTATGGCTACTTACTTTATTATGCCTCCAAAATACAAGGAATAGGATTAGATCCTCAAATCTTTACTGAGTAAATTAAAAGATATAAATATATAAATAGGGGTCTCCTAATATCTTACGATTAAGATCATCTTATATATGACCATCGGTTGATGTAATTAAAACATGCTATATTTAACAAAAATTATCAGCTGTTCATATTAGATCGGTCTTACATAATCTCATCATATATAGTGTACTTATTTAATGGGTCACTACATTAACAGTTCGGATAAGACTGTGCCATTCTTAATAGAAATGACCTATTCTAGTAACATTTAATTAAAAATAATATTTAATTGAATAATTAATTATATGTTACTGACTATTTTAGTTATCATCCTCTTGTATATAACATTTATATACAATCTTTAAGGTCATATAGGTAATTAGGGAGTGTTAATGATATTCAGAAAATATTCAAAATACATACACAAAAATAAAATGAAAAAATTCACTTTAGTTATTTATAAACATGTTATTTACAAAATATCATATGCTTTAAGGGCATCTATCCTAACACTATTATCTTTAGAAAAAAAAAAATACAACCAACCCCATGCAAAAGAAAAAAAAATCATAAATCAAGATTTTTTTTTTCATATTCTTCACTGTTGCATTTATAAAAATAAAAACTAGACCATATGAAGAAACACTTGCCTTCATCATTCCAAGCATTGTCCAATGGCCTCCATCACATGCCATTCTTGTACTATATTTTGGATAAAAGTAAGCATTTTATTAACAAAAGGATCAAAAATTTATATTTTAGAAACAGTAATTTTGTGATACATTAGGAGATGTGTTGGGCGTTTTTTCTTAGATTCTCACAAGTAATTTTGATCCCTTGATGGCCAAGCATTTTGCTTGTTAGATTTGATGCCCTAAAAGCATAGACATTGTTCATGATGCTGATTAAATAAATAAAATAACATTTATAATTATTTTAGTTGCTTATGTGTATTATGAATATTTTAATAAACATCAAGAAAGTCTCATGATTTAATGTGACCATAAATTTAGCATATAAGTATTATATGCTTAGGGATAAAATTTATAGATAATTATCTAAATAGTTCATAATAATTAATTAAAGTTTAAAATCTTTAATTAAATATTGCAAGTACGGTCTAATCTTATTGAGAATAAAATAGTCTTATTTGGGTTATTAATGTAAAGATATTGCATTGGAGGCAATGACTATATCAATGAGGACTCTTATTATGAACTTTTTATGAGGACTAACTTATATATAATGACTATATCAAGAGACTACTCGCTAATTGTCCTTAAGTAATTATCACTATTATTTCAAAAGTGCAGTTTGAGGTTTTAGTAAAGCAACATTGAAACTAATAAATTTGGCATATTAATTAAAGAATTTAATTAATTATCAAAATTTTTAGAGCTTAAATTATAGGTCGATAGGTCCCCAATGCCACTTCTATAACAGTGTACTGGATTAATATATAAAATGAATTATGCATATTTAATTTGTAATTATTAAATTTAGAATTAATTATTTTCACAAGATATTAATGTGACACAAAACAATGTTCTTTGTGAGAGATAATATAATGTGATAAATGTTGCTACATTTAACTAAACATTAGTTAATTGAAATTTATTATATTTAATTAAAAAAATAATTAAATAAGCTTTAAATTAATTAATTATATTTAAATATATTTTGATTTTATGTGTGACACGTGTGGTAGGACTAAACTTTGTCTATTTAAACGTGGACACAAGATTAAATAATTAATTAATTACTTTAGAATTAATTTTTTAATAAATATAATTTATTTTAAAAGTGAATTTTAATAAATAAGATTTATTTATACTTATTATACATATACACGTATATTTGTGTGTGGGTTTTTGAAATTAATTGTTTTTAAATAAATAAGATTTATTTAAAAATTAAAAAAATGAAATATATGGAAGCACACAGATTTATTAATCCACTTCCTTCTTTTACAAATGCATGATGGAGGGTTTTTTTTACTCCATTATGGACGTACGAAACACCCACTTAAGAGGGAAGTGGGAAGTTTTTTAAATTTTATGAAAATTTAAAAAGTAATTTATTAATAGCCAACTGCTTAGTTATAAAAGGAAAAAAATAGAAAAAGATAGCAGTTTTTAATGTAAGTGATATTTTTTAAGTCTCTAGAGAGAAATTGGGAGTTCTTTCCCTGTTATCTTACACGTTGAGCATATAGTAGAACTAGAAAGTGTGAGATTACTTCATTATTTTAGTTTGACGTCTATTAGTCATTCTATTGGTATAAAGGCTTAGCTTGAAAGATCGTAGTGTCAAAGAGAAAAGCTAAGAAACCTTGATAGGTCTTCGAAAGGTTTGAATCTTAATTTCTTATGCTTTAATTGTTTAATTAAAATTATATACCTATTCCTGATAAACAAAGTTTGAAGAAATTTTAGTTTGTTAATCGATCTGTTTTCCTGCCGAGTTTTATATTTATTTCCAACATAGCTCTCCGTGTAGTTTTGCCTTGGAGAGTGGTCCTATGGTGGAGCAGATCGAGTGTGAGTCAACTAACGCAGTTCGAACGATAAATGAGAAGAACTTTTGCACTGTAGTAGGTTCAATTATTTATGATGTTAATGTCTTGATAGGATGAGTTAGAGGTGGTACTTGCAGTCATATCCCGCGTCAGGCGAATGGGGCTGCCTACACTTAAGCTCGTAATGCTATTAGTTTTACTGGTGATAGTTTCTGGTTAAAGGAAGTCCCTCTTTGTATTGAGGATATTTTGAACTCTGAGCTTATTAGCTCTTGATGAATAATACAGTTTCACTTTCCCACAAAAAAAAAAAAAGCAAAAAAAGAAACAGTAAAATAATTGGTAATTCTCTTATTTATTTAGCCATTTTCTTCTTCACCTGTAAGTCAAGTCATTTTTTCAGGTAGATGACAGGTGACCATTTACTACAATTTACTTTCCCTTTCCTTATTTTCACTTCATACACACAATTGCTTTGTCGAACTACTGCGGTTCACGCTGTCAAGTCTTTTGTTCAATTCTTTTGAGTATTTTTTTTCCTTTACATTACAATGCATGCATGATGCATCTATCTAGAGTTTACGTGAGTGTTTCTATTTCTGCATCATCTTTTTTCAAGGCTTCTTCAAAGTTGACATTTCACGTGATGGAAATGTATCACTTGAATCAAATATATTTCTGTTCTGTTTTTATTCCCCTTAAGAACATATCAAATGGATTCACTGGGTTTATTGTCATAAATTGGTCCATTTCCCAGAACGTACATTGATTATCTTTTTTCACGTTTATCAAGAAAGCTGTCATCCCCAAGTACAAGGATATACATATACATATATTTTAAGGAGTAAAAGAAGTCAAAAGAACCTCGGCACTACTTAAATATTACATGCCTAGGTGTTAGTTACTTAAACACATATTTAATTATCAAATACCACCAAACATACAGCGTAAAATATCTATTATATCTATTTAACTTAATGATTATATATATATATATATATATTTAAGAAACATGGAATTCAATAAACCGAACAAACCGTCCGTTTGTCAAGAGAGTCAATAAATTTTATATTTACGAGATTAATAATTTTTTAAGGTAAGCAACATTAATCTTTTTTAAGGTAAGCAAAATTAATCTCTTTTGAAAATAACAGTAGTCACATTTTTTTTTTTGAGAAAACAAAATTTGTAATTAAGTCTTGACAAAAGTTATCTCTCTCCCCCCGTTTTTTTTTTGTCCCTTCCAACAATAATTTTATCTAGCTTTTAATTAATTAAACTTCAAGCAATAAAAAAAAAATTCCAAAACAACTACGTTCTTTCCTCTCCTTTTTTTTTTTCTTCCCTTCCCCTACTGCCTCCCCCCCTCACCAACACACACATACACACACACACACACACACACACACACACAAAGAAAAAAAAAAGTCTATGAGCTGTAGTTGTGTCTGAGTGTGGGGAGCAACAGATCTTCATAGTGAAGGCATATCTTTAGAGGTAGGGCGTAGGTATGACGATGACTTTGTTAAGAAGTGTAGAGCCTAATTAACGCTCTTTTAGAATATCACCCTACAAAGAGGATTAGGGAGACCAACCTTCCCGGTGAGGTCACCATGCCAACCCCAGGCCGCTCCTAACCTAAAATTTTATTAAGGAGGAGCAAGAGAAGAAGAAAAAAAAAAAGAAAAGAAAAAACAAGTTTGGGAGCATTAGGCGTGTGCCCTCACAGAGAGAAAGCTACAAGCCTGCATAGAGTCATAAAAAAAGGGCTCGGCTGCACGCGAGGCAAAAAAGTTCATAGTGAACAGTGAAGTTCACACGGTTGTGCGAACTAAAGACCGTGGCCGCGTGTGTTGACGTGCTAGAGCTTCCTTTTTGGGTTTTTTGGTGTGTTGTTACCCATTCTTTGTAAACCTATATATAGATAGATTGTATTCTTTTCTTGTAAGCGATGTAACTTAGAAAGTTAGAGTGAGAGAGGGGTTAGAGAAAAATTCTAGAGAGAGTGCAATTTTTCTCTTGTAAACTTCATCATCGTCAAAGTAAATTATTCTACAGCGGCTGAAAGTTGTAATACCTGTTATTTTTAACGGGTATAATTTGTGACTAAATTAATTGTTAGTGTGCCAAATAAATTTTTGTGAAATTTTGTTTCATCTAAAATCTCGTATTATCATTTCTGCCTATTTTTAATCTTTCTAAATTTTTTCTACACATATTTTCCAAAAATCACCAAAATGCCCTTGAAACTTTTATTTAATTACAAAAATACCACTTGGCATTTTGTGCACCAAAGTCTTTGATGGAGACCACCCTTCACCTGCCTGTCCCCCTTCAATTATTTTTATCTTCTTCGAGTCTACTCCCTTCATTCTCTCTCACACATCTCTCTTTCCCTGCTCTTCATCTCATTCCTTCTTTTCTTCTTCATCTTCCATGACACTAAGGTAGAGAGCATCAAAGAAACAACCCAAACAATATTTTCAAGCCATTCTCTCACAAAGCTCACAAACAACCTCCTACAAACTCATAGATCAAGGAAACTTGAAGATTTTAAGATCTAAACAACATTTTTGGGCTAAGATTGAGGTAAGGTTTTCAAACTTAAAACTTCGATTTTGATTATGTTTTAAATATGTAAATCCATGGAAATGAGTTTATATTGTAGAGAGATAATTATAGATTGTTTATGTATTGTTTTTATGCTTAAAAAGCTATTAAAAAACCAAGATTTAAAGAAAAACTCAAAAATTTAGATTTTGGGTTCTTTGGGAGAATTTTTTCAGGTGAAAAGTGACATGTCGTTTTCCCATAAACTACATGTCGTTTTTGTTAAATAGAAAATATAACTAGAAACTTGCTCTCCTCAAGATTTGAACCTACATCCTCTTAACACCTTAGGATGCCTTCCACCATTTCACTAATCTATTCCTTTATCAATTCTCTTGCTATTTGACCCTAATACAAAATTTTTATTCAAATGTTTTATTCTAAAATATTTTAATCTCATATTATTTTTATTTTAAACTATTTTCAGAACATTTTAAATTGGAATATGGGTCAATCTTTGTTGCTATTAAAATTAAATTATGTGTTTAATTTTATATGCATATTTTGAACGCATTAATCATTATGGCACACTAATAAAAATAGATAATAAATTGGTATGATTATAGAGTAGGATTTAAGTTAAAGTATGGTTATTTTATACATCCTAAGATAACGACATACTTAGAGCTTATGTAGTGAACTTAGTTTCGCGAGCTGGAAGTTATCAGCAGTATATTCGCCAAGAGGTAGGGAATTTATTGCTAATCTTTTGTGAGATTTTGTGAAATTAAAATTGGTTCTTTATATTACAAGATATATATATATATATATGTATGTTGAACTGTTATCATATGAATATCACTTATGAGACAATAACATGAACTCCTCCTATAATATACAGCGAGGATAAATTGATTTGACATGTTTTGAATAAATTGAGAAGCATGGTTAGGAACTATACTCTATACATAACAGTAGTGGTTATGAGAGGAATGATAAGACATGAAGAGGGTGATGGTTACATCCTTAGGCATGAATATCTTAAAAAATAAAATAAAGGGAGGTGATGATGCTCCCTTGGGTCGAAGGTCCCAGAGCGCATTGTATAGGAATCAACTTGGTGAGGATTCATAGTTTGGTGTCCCTTCACCGGACACTTTTGGAATAATTGTAGAGTGGCCAAGCGTGCCTATTTGGTTTCGTTGAGTTTAGTGATATGATACTATATTGCATGGTGGATACAAATGACCATCATTAAATCCTGAACTAATATATATATGTATGGAACTTGGTAAGAATAATCATAGGGTATCCATCAGAAATAAACATGATAATATCAATGAATGATGTTGAGAACTAATTAACCATGGAGGTTTTAATATGGCAATGATGAAATCCTAAAGGTAAGTAATGGTTTTCCCCACTGAGCATGTTGTCGCTCATTCTCCTATATTTTCATCTTTTCAGGACTCGCAAAGCGTGAGGTGGTGATGATAAACATAGTTGAGGAAGCTATGTAACTAAACTCTGTTGGAATCTCTTTGTTTATTAAGAATGTTCTTCGTGATAATGCAAGCATCGTATGTTAGTATCTGTGACTATATTAAGTTGTATTGAAGGTTGGAATGATAATGATAATAGTTTTGTATTATTAAATTAAAGGTGCTACATTAAACTATGATTTTTTTATCATTTATATTTTTATTTTGATTTGAGAGTTTTCATTTAGGTGCTAGGCACATTTTTTTTAAAGTTTAATTTTTATTTTCTGATCTTTATTTAATTTATTAAAAATTGTTAACCACCACTTAGGGGCGTTGCAGAATTTTTGGTATCAGGGCCTAGGATCGGTTAACTTGGAGAGTGTAGCACTACTTTAAATATTAGTTTTCGAGATGGTTTTAAAGTTGAATTTTCAATGTCATTATCAAATTGGACCATTAGGTTGATTTATACAGCCTAGGAGGATGTTGTGACATATAAAAACCCTAGAATGGAAGTATTGATGATTATGCGAGTATGATAATTATATGGAATGAATTTATACGTAGATTGCTTAAGGAAGCTTTGTATAGTTAAAAGGATCTATAAGCCTTTTATCTCGTAAGAAATGATAAGAAATACAAGGTTTGAGTTGTTGATTTCAAAGTTTGAGATAGTTGTGCCAAATTTTTCATAATTGATTCAAACTTATGTAGTGATTATGCATGGATTTGATGGAGTAATTAAGTCTCAATAAATTTTCTTGGAGGTTCTATTTACTTGAGGAATATAAGATAAGTTAGGAATCCATGACATTGAACCTTGAACGAGATAAATGTTAATCTTTTGGTCTATTGAGATTTTGTCAAGTCAAAGAATTTTTGAATTTTAAGATTGGAATATTTCTGTTGTGTACATTATATTTAAGTGGTAGCCTTAGTCTTTGCGAATAGATGTAATATGAAAATAACCAATAGAAGTTTCCTTAAGTAAATTATAATACTTAAGGCACCTGTAATGATTTTGGTTCTTCACGATGAAAGGTTTAACCTTTAGATGTTTGGATGTAAATCTCTTGGTTACTTGACGTTTTATTATACGAGAAAATTAAAGATTGTATAAGTAGGATTGTGAGGATTGTAGATGTCCTTAATTTGTAACATCAATGGCCTTTCATAATTGTCCATACCTTTTCTTACTTTCTTACCTGCACAATATTTTGAGTCTAAAAGGTCGACCTTTTGTCAAAAGGTCTACAGTTGTATCAGAGTGTCTTTTATCAAACTATTCTCAATTGTCAAAAGTTATACAGTTTGAGTCTAAATTTTTCAAAAGTTGATCAGGCTTTTCATAATTGTCCATACCTTATCTTACTTTCTTACTTGCACAATATTTTGTTTAGATCTTTGGATTATTCGTTCATCACCTACTTGTCTGTCTCCTTGGTTCTTTTGTGTATTCATCATCTTTAAAATCTCATGTAGAACTCCAAGTCTAAATAGAGCAAACATATAGCAACCAGTCATACAAACCTAATATGTCTACCTCCCAATTAAATAGGAAAATAAAGAATGCGTATGTCTTTTGTCGTTCCAACCCTAGAAAAGATAAAGCTTACCTTGAAGCCGTAAGACATTTAGGAAAAGTAAGCATGCAAAAAGATTAAGCTAATCGATGGGGGTGGTATTTTAAAAATGATAGGAAATATGGTGGTAATAGTTAAGTCTAATGATACTGAAGTCTTAGGGATTATCCCTCATATTCTAGCTAAAGGGGACCTTTGTAGGCAAACCGTAAGTAAGGAAAAAGGAGTTATGGACAACCCTAGGTGTCTTAAAACCATAATCAATAATTCTGATGCTTTTATAACATTACCTATTAGTCTAGGTACCCTAAAGGAAATATTCGCAGTTGCTGGTAGGAATTTATTGGGTATTCAGTCCAAACCCTTAGGAGTGTTAAATGTAAATGGTTTTTATGATGGTCTTTTGAAATTTTTAGATTACATTGTGGAACAAAATTTCATCATAGAGTCGGGGAGACAAAACATTTTTACTACTTCAACAGCTGAGGAATTGTTAGATAAGATGCAAATCACCCATCTAGAGTCTGACACTGCAACATATTTGAATCTCTACTTGTAATTTTTTTGTTTTACCCATGGCATGTATGTCCGTATTTTTATGTGTCACGAATAACCATTTCGCCACGCTCTGTATTTCTTGTGGCATGTTATTGTTAAAACTTTTAGATTCATTGACCCTAATGTCGGGACGGCTAGTGATACGGAGTAATTAATACTCTCAAAACGCATCCTATTTAAGATCCGATCTTTTGGTTATCGATGTTTTTGCATTCTCTGAGCAGGCATGATATGGATAGCTAGTTATATGGAGTGCTTTGTACTCTTGAAATGTGTCAGGGTCATGTTTGTAATGTGTGATATTCTGTTAATGTCCTGTGAAAGAACCAAAGTTAATTGTGGAAGTGCTCCGTAGAAAAATATCAGTATATTATTTGGGTTGACTATTTGTGTCATAAGAGTAGCTGTTTATAGGAGGATCCGTCGAGTTTGCTTACAGCTACTAGATTCTTTCTAATTTCTCCATGTGTGATTTAAATTGAAGCGTTTGTGTTATATATTTTGCGATTATGTTTTAATTTATTATTAGTTGGAATATGAAACTAATTATCCGTGACTTTTTCTTACTTAGAAAAAAAAAAAAAAAAGAACCCAAAGATAAAGTATATAAGAATTTCTTTAGTAATCTTCTTAATATAATTGTAAACCATAGTCCAGAGATAGTGAAGAACTGGAAAATTGGTATGATCAACATGTGTAATTTTCTGATCAAATTCCTAAACCATAATATGGTGTTGTAAATTTGGAACCTGTTAGAAATACTCTTGTTAAGGGATTTAGCATTTAGAGTAAGATTGCTATTTCAAGTAAATGAATGGAGATATGATAATCTACATTTGGGGACAAATAACATTGAGGGTGTAGAGTCGAAAGTGAAATCATAGCATATTTGAGATTTTTACTAGTATCATTAGATTTGAAGTTTCGAGGATAAATTTCTTTTAAGAAGGGTAAAACTGTAATAACTGTTATTTTTGATGAGTATAGTTTGTGACTAATTAATTATTAGTGTACCAAATAAATTTTTGTAAAATTTTCTTTCCTCTAAAATTTATCTCATATTATCATTTCAACCTAATTTTAATTTTTCTAAAATTTTGCTACACCTGTTTTCCAAAAATCACAAAAAATGCCATTGAAACTTCTATTTAATTACAAAAATATTATTTAGCATTTTGTGCACCAAAGTCTCCGATGGAAACCACCCTTCACCTGCTTGTACCCCTTCAATTATTTTGATCTTCTTTGAGTCTTCTCCTTTCATTCTCTCTCACACATTTCTCTCTTCCTGCTCTTCATCTCTTTCCTTCCTTTCTTCTTCATCTTCCACAACACTAAGGCGGTGAGCATCCAAGGAAGAACCCAAACAACATTTTCAAGCCATTTTCTCACAAAGCTTACAAAACAACCTTCCACAAACTCATAGATCAAGGAAACTTGAAGATTTTAAGATCTAAAAAACATTTTGGGCTAAGATTGAGGTAAGGTTTTCAAACTTAAAACTTAGATTTTGATTATGTTTTAAATATGTAAATCAATGGAAATGAGTTTATATTGTATAGAGATAATTATATATCGTTTATGTATTGTTTTTATACTTAAAAAGCTATTAAAACCAAGATTTGATGAAAAACTCAAAAATTTAGATTTTGAGTTCTCTGGAGAATTTTTCAGGGTCACAGAAAACTACATATTGTTTTTGTTAAACAAAAATAAAAATAGAAATTTGCTCTCTTCAAGACTCAAACATACAACCTCCTAATACCTTAGGATGCCTTAAACCATTTCACTAAATCTATTCCTTTATCAATTCTCTAGATGTTTGATGTATTATAGGTCGGATTGACTCGAACCTAATACAAAATTTTTATTCAAATGTTTTATTTCAAAATATTTTAATCACATATTATTTTTGTTTTAAACTATTTTTAGAACATTTAGATTAGAATATGGGTCAATCTTTGTTGCTACTAAGATTAAATTATGTGTTCAATTTTATATGCATATTTTGAATGCATTAATCATTGTGGCACATTAATAAAAATGATAGTAAATTGGCATGATTATAGAGTAGGATTTAAGTTAAAGTATGGTTATTTTATACGTCCTAGGATAACAATGTACTTGAAGCTTATGTGATGAACTTGGTTTCGTGAGATGGAAGTTATCAACAGTATATTCACCAAGTGGTAGGGAATCTATTACTCATCTTTTGTGAGATTTTGTGAAATTAAAATTGTTTCTTTACATTGCAAGATATATAAATATATGTTGAAATGTTATTATATGAATATCATTTTTGAGACAATAACATGAACTCATTTTGTAGTATACAACGAGGATAAATTATTTGACATGTTTTGAATAAATTGAGAAGCATGGTTAGGAAATATACTCTATAGATAACAATAATGGTTGTGAGAGGAATGGTAAGATGTGAAGAGGGCGGCAGTTATATCCTTAGGCATGAATACCCTAAATGGTAAAATATGGGAGGTGATGATGCTCCTTTGGTCGAAAGTCCCAAAACGCACTGTATAGGAATTGACTTGATTAGGGTCTAGGGCTTGATGTCCCCTCACCAGACATCTTGGAATAATTGTAGAGTGTCCAAACATGCCTATTTTGGTTTTGTTAAGTTGAGTGATGTAATACTATATTGCACTGTGGATACAGATGGGTATCATTAAATCTTGAACTAATATGTATATATATATATATATATGTGTGTATGGAACTTGGTAAGAATAATCATAGGGTATCCATCGGAAATAATCATGATAATATCGATGAATAATGTTGAGAACTACTTAACCATTCCGGTTGTGATGTGACAATGATAAAAACCTAAAGCTAAGTAATGTTTTTCCCTATTAAGCATGTTGTCGCTCATTCTCCTATATTTTTATCTTTTCGGGACTCATAAAGTGTGAGGCAGTTATAAGAAATATTGTTGAGGAAGCTATGTAACTATACTCAATTGGAATCTCTTTGTTTAGTAAGAATGTTCTTTATGATAATGTAAGCATCGTTTGTTACTATCCGTGACTGTATTAAGTTGTATTGAGGGTTGGAATGATGATGATGATAATTTTATATTATTAAATTAAAGGTGCTACATTAAACTACAGTTTATTTGTCATTTATTTTTTTATTTTGATTTGAGAGTTTATTTTAGCTTCGGGCAAATTTGTTTTAAAGTTTTATTTTTATTTTTTATTTTTTATTTAATTTATTAAAAACTATTAACCCCCACTTATAGGTGTTACAAAAGTGGACGTAACTCTCACTTTAAGGATAAACTACTATAAATTTCATGTGTTCTTGTTTACTTTTTGTTTTCTCGAATTATGGCTTCTAATTCACAACAGCCTTCTTGAGTTGGAGATTGGTAGATCTTCGTTGCCATTGGGGTTGACGTGATGACGAGCTCCCGTATGGGGTGGAGTGAAGGGTGACGCGACAACAATCTCATGCACAGGGTAGCAATGGCAGAGGCAAAGTTGTTGTTGTTGTTGTTTTTTGTTTTTTTTGTTTTTTTTTTCAAATAAGACCCTATATATAGAGAGATGTACTTTGACCTGAATCATTGTTATACATTTCAGTTATTGTGTGGGGGCATTTTTTCTTATGAAATAAATGTATAACAACATATTTCAATTATTCACTGCCTTACAGCAATTATAATTTTTCCTGGGGGCATTGTGCCTTCCCTCAACATAACGTATCCCTATGCGGCGGTTGTAGATCTAGGTAAGCGGGTGAGGAGCAATAGAACTCCACGGTCTGGTGGATAGGATGGCGACAGTTCTCTGGTTGGTGTTGTGGGCACGAGGATAAGCATTCCAATCCAATGAATTTATTGATAATCCATAGTTTTTTGAGGGATTATTAACTCCAATAGGACTATTGTTGATTATTTATCGGGCTAAAATTTTTCATCGACCACATGTTTAGAATAAATGCCTAATTCCACTTCGAATTTCTCGTCCAAAACTCATGTACACTGCGGAAACCACAATATACATGTGCAAAACTCTCCCTCTCCCTCACATGTGGATGTGTGTATATACGTGTAGGATGTTGTAGTTGTCCACTAATCTAACACGTAAATATAAAAAAACATAATATGATAATAATTGAATTTATTGATGTTTGATGTAACATGATAACTATTAAACATAACAATAACAATGTTGTGCCTCTTCAGCATTGATATAATGCTCACTGTTCATGTTATATTTTTTACTTCAACATGGACCCAAAAAATACTATATGTGTGTAATTCAGATATATAGAATTTAAGAAGAAAAAATCGATTCGTTAGTCAGAGCAGCACTCTCTCTGTCTCCGTATATGTACTTCCCCATTGAGAAACACAAAACTTGTCTCCGGAAAATAAAAAATAGTCAAATTCTGAGTAATAATTTTATTGCTCTTTCGTGCATGAAATTTCAAAGTACTCCTCCCCTTCGTGTGATTTTGTCGTAAGCTAGGTTCCACCTATCTAATCTTCATTTATACTTGCTATTTGACGACATTGTACAAATTAAGAGCGGAAAAGAAGGGACTAGTACGAGTAGGTATTAAAAATACGTACTTAAAATATAATTTCAAATCATAAGATAGTAGTCATGCTAAATTAATTAAATTATAGATAAATTACAAAAATTCCTTCCTAAATATAGTCCTTAAAACACTTTGACCCCAAATTTCAAAACGTAACATCCGTGTCCCTTGACGTATATGCCGCTAACAAAAATTACCTTTTTGTTAGAATTTTAACAAGAAAATTGACAAATAATTTTAAAATTAAGGGTATTTTGGTATCTATTTATAATTAAAACTATAATGAAAATATCCTTTATTAATGATAAAAGACAAAAAGAATATCAATAAAAACAATAATACCATTTGGATCTCTCTTTTATATATATATATATATACACACACAGAATTTTTTTAAAAAAATTATTAATTTTTTTCACACTTAAAAATATTTTGAAATATTAAAAGTAATGGATACAAGTGAAAAGAAAGAACATGAAAAATATATATTTAATATAACGAAAAGTATAACACAAATGTTTCAAAGAGAAAAAACATAGATGGTATTAATAAAATTTCTTTTATACTTTTGAAGTTTTCACTAGTATTTATAACTTTTAAAAATATAAAATAATTTTTAGGTGTGAAAAAATTAATAAAATTTTAAAAAATTTCGGCATATTGTAAAAAAGAAGGATCCCAACGGTACTATGGTTTTAATTTATTTTTAATTATCAATAAAGACAAATTTTATTCTAGTTTTAATTTTGTGGTTATTTTTATAAGTAGGATTACTAAAATACCCTTAACTTTAGTATTATTTGTCAGTTTTCTATTAAAATTTGGATAAAAGGACCATTGTTGTTAACAGTTCATACTTCAGGGAATAGATGTTACGTTTTAAAATTTGAGGTGTAAAGTATTACAAGAGCTATGTTCAGGGGGATTTTTGTAATTAATCTTTAAATATTAATTAAGAAAAGTATGACAACACTTTAATGAAACTTGAAGGCGATAGTGCAGTTAGGATATTTAACATGATAAACTTTGTGCAAATCAAAAACTTTATGAGTACTGGCTATATGACAGAAAGCATCTACATGCATCTCATGCACTAAAATACATAAATTTATTTATCAGAAAAATTTTAGGTCAAACTCATGAGAATTTGTTCTCGCATTCCATTTTTGTTTTTCTATTTGTATACAGGTGCGTATCAATTGCCAATAAATTTGTCCTCTCTCTCTCTCTCTCGCTCGCTCTCTCTCTCATGCATACGCTGAAGATGGATCATCAGAAGACAACCTTCGGAATCAACTCACAAGCAACTTTGCGAAGGAATACGAATAAATGCAATTTATAGCAAGCTTTCTCTCCTAAGAAAGGACAATTCTTGCGTCGGATATTCTCCTCTTGTAAAGACAATAAAGATGATAACCAAATTATAAAAGTACTCGTTTGATTCTTCATGATCATGATCTGCTGCGTATTCATCATAGTTATAATTTCTGTTTTTGTCCCCTTTCATATTCTTCAATAGTATCGTCTGAAGGCACGAGAAGTAGCACAAAAATGGAGTGCAGCATTTAGTTACGCATGCTTTAGACTACCCAGCTATGTGATCATGAGTATGTTTGTTTGCCATTTTGCAAGAGAATTGTCCTTTTTCTATTTATGATAAATTTTAAAAATTTTCCTAAAATTTTGTAATATTCACTTTATCCTCAGAGCACTCCTAAAACAAACCCATTTTGCTCCCCCAAGGAATGATAAATTGACATAGTTTACTTTTTGTTTAATTCCGAAAAACAATAGATAGAAAAGCTCATACAGCAAATCATTCAGTTAAAATAACTAAAGCATAAGGATGAAAGTTTAATGCTACATTGATAATTAGAATGATTTGACCCAACGTTAAGTTAAAAGTTCTTAATAATTAAAAAAGTTTGTGTTAAAATCCAACTTAACACATATTGATTCCACTTAAATAGTTTTTTTAGATCAACATATCTCCTATGTTAATGTCAAAGCTATATTTGGTTAAAATAGGTTGTTCTATTTTGTACTTCGATATATAATATAAAATTGATGTAAAATTTTAAGCTTTGGGATTATAAAAGAATTTATTATTTTAAAAAAGATTTAATTAAAATGATAAAGTTGTAATTACTTAGATAATTTTTAATGTAAATATTAATACCAATGTTATATTTGTCATTAAAAAGTATGAAAATAGCATATTTTATTTTATTTTATGCTCTAATGCATAACGTTATTTAAAATATGATATTTGCCTTTTGTCATAATTATTAAACCTTGAAACTTTTTTTTGGAGGCTTAAACTTTGAAATTTGTTAAAGTAAACTTTAATGTTAAAATAATTAAAAAATGAGAATGTTGTAGTTATTAAAACAAAAAAGACAATTCATCAACTAATAAGAATCAAATGCTAAATTTGATAGCAAATTTAGCTTTAAAAATGTCATTGAATTGGAAACTGTAATTGTTCTTCTTTTTTTTACACTTTAAAATCAAATTTGTCAATATTAACATATCAATTTAGCATCGCATGAGAGATGCTATTGGAAAAAAAAGTAATACGTTAACCAATGAGCAACCAAAGGTTGAAATTTGTTATTTTGTTATCGAGGGAATAGTCTTCTTACCCAAATGCCAAATTTTGATATTGATATTGAAATTTGTCATTCTATAGGAGACGCTCTTATTGTTTTCAACTTTAGAATTAATTATCACATATGATATGTTTTGGCATTCGGTTACATTTATTGGTTAATGTGTTAATTTTTTCACTATGTAATTACAAGATTGCTACTTTTTATTCATTTAACGTTGGAAGTTAAGTTTCTTCTTTTATGGTTTCAAAGCTTAAAATTTATCATAAAAAGTAGATTCACATGCATAGTATAGTATAAAAAACGCATATGTTATTTTTATACTTCTTCATGCCAAATATGATATTGACATAAAAATTTAGCATTTAATCAGGGAGATGCTCTTAGAATGCTATTACGTAATAGTAAAAGGTTCATCTAATTTGACATCCAATTTTTGAAGGGCGTGTTTCGTACAATGTATTAGCACTCCATATTGGGTGTAGATTAGGGGATTAAGAATTGAAACAAGTCAAACTCTAACTTTAGAAGAAATGAGGAACAAATGAAATTTCAATTTTTTTGAAAATTATAATTTTGTCCCCTAATTTTTTTAAAAAAATTAGATTTTGACCCCTTAATTGTTTTACAAAAATATTTCAGCCCTTAGGTTTAAAAATTGTATTTTAATCCTTTTATTATTTTGAAAATTTATTTTGGCCCTCAAATTCATAAAATTAGAAATTGGCTCAATTTTTTTAAAATATTTGTAAAAATGCTCTTGTCAAACAATTTTGCCTTTTCTTCCAACCTCCTGGCGTTGGGATGGGATTGAGACCAAAGTCTAGTTAGAGCAAGGTTAGGGTTTAATCTTTCTAAACATTTAATAGGTGATAAAATACAATGGTAAACAAACATCATATAATATAATGTATTGATTTAATATGTGACAAAAGAAAAGATTGGATTGTACAAAAGTTATATAGTATAATGTATTGATTTAATATGTCACAAATGAAAACATTAGATTGTACAAAAGTTATACAATATACTACAAACGATGCAACAAACGTTCCTCAAGTGGTTGAAACAAAATTTCTACTGAAAACAAAATGTTAAACAAGATTGTAGTAATCATATATGGCATGCTTAAAGGACCGTATTTGAGCATTGTCTCTATAATAATACATTTATTTGTTGTTTGGTATAACTGTTGTATTGTATAAGTTTATAGGGATAATAATATGGTTCATGTTGTATAGAATAAAGTAAATTTAAGGTACTATAATATATCATTTTATATCAAGTCTAAGGTTTCAGACTGGAGTCTAAGTTAGGGTTGGGATGGGTTTTAAGACCAGAGTTAGGGTCACATTGGGTCAAGGTCAAGATCAGGCCAAGACAGGATAAGGACTAAGAGTGACTTTGGGTCGGTCGACGCGCCATGACTAGCATTGGGGTTGGGCAGATGTACTTGGCATGACACAATGGTTGAGCTGATAGGTAAGGACTAGAGCTATCAATACTTGGCCCAGCCCATGGCCCATTTCTTTTAGCCTAAGCCCACCCTAGCTTTGGGGTTGTAGCAGCCGTCATTTTCTTCTATGTACACTTATGTTAATTTAACATTAAATGTGATATTTTAAGTACTATTATTATTTATATTAAGTAAATTAAGTTTTTGTTTAGTAATGTCACAAGTGACGGCCATAAGAGATCGATGCGCTCACTTTGTTCATATAAAAAATGATGATAAGTTTAAAGTGTTTTTTTTAGAGAGTTTCAACTTGCTTTAAATTTATAACTTTTACAATGCTCTAGAGTTATATTCTTGATGATGACATGAATTTTATTATATATTTTTTAAAAACAATTATGATGTCATGATAATTATGTGTGTAACATCTTTTTTATTATGGTGCTAAGAAATTAGATAATATAAAGTGTCTAAAAGAATAATGTGTAAATTAATATTTTTTTGGGTCATGGGAGCAAACATTATTGTTATATATAAATAGTTATATATTATAATTATATTATAATATAATATAATAAATATATTATATTATATTATAAGTAACGTAGAAAGTATAATGGTAAATATATATATATATATATATAACGTACTCATACGGCAAAGTCAACGGAAAAAAAAAGGCAATTAGTGTGAGGAAAAGAAAAAAAAAGAGATCTGATTAGATTAGGATTACACTCATCTAATAAAAAGGAAAACCTAATTAGATTAGGATTATACTCATTTAAAAAAATGGAGAAACCTAATTAGATTAGAATTGCACTTATTTAAAACAAGGGGGAAATCTAATTAGATTATGATTAGGGTTTTATACACTTATCTAATCTCTTCTTTCTGATAAACCTAAAAATATACCTTTAAGCAATCAAAGTCTTCATTCCCTTAATTTCCAGCAAAAGAAAATTGTCTCCCTTAACCCCTTTCAAAAATCTCTCCATGAAAGCCTTTATCATCTCTCTAATCCTTAAAGCTAAGAATTCATTACTCTTATTTCTTTCAAGCCAAAGTAGAAGGAATTCTTTTTAGAGATTTTTTTTGTGCAAGTCTTCGTATTTGTTGAAGAAAACATAAGAATTTAAGGCAAGCACACCAACAACCACGACAATATCACCCGATTTAAGGTTTAGTAAGCAAGCAAGTTAAGTTAGTACATTCTCACCTACAAGATGATAAAAGTTTACGAAAAGGTTTTGAGAATATGTTTTATGATAATTTTTAATTTTGTTTTTACATAGTCTTCTCATGAAAACTCTTGTTGCAACAAGAAGGTTTAACAAATGTTTTAACAACGAGGTATGTTAAAAGTATATCTATATATATATATATATCACTGAACATTGGTAGGGACCGTTTTTATTGTAGCATATGAGAGTTTTATATTATAACAACTTTTTTTCTTTTTACTGTAACATATGAGAGCTTTACACTGTTTATAACTGAGTTTATGGTGTGAATTACACTTAGCTAAACACCCCCTTAATTACTGTTTTGCCACTATCTTTTATTTACCATCTTTCCCTTTCCTTTAGCCTACAAGTTTTCAAGAAAATAAAGGTTGGTCCCTTGAAAGTTTAATTTAAATTTTCTTCACTCCCTTTTAATCTAGATTTCCAATTGTGTTTCTCCTTTTTATTCTTGATAAAATTTGAGTTCGGTGTAACAACTATGGCATGCATGTCTTATTTTGAAGGTTATGTGCATAGTGGAACGAGAAAATGTAAATATGATATTTTGTGCATGTTTTGGTTCGTTAGACTTGAGAAATACAAATTAAGCATTCCCATACAAGTTTTAAGTTGATGAATGTTGAGGATATATTGATTAAAAGACAAATTTGGATTTGAAATAAACTAGGTTAAGTTATTTTAAAGTTTTGATATGAGCATGTAATTTTGTGATTTAATTTTAAATTAGGGAAAATAGTTTTGAGATATTTTAAACTGTGTATCTATGCTTCCTATGTAATTTCCATGCTCTGAAAACTGAAAAACAGGTCAAATATTGAGTTTGGACCTTGGGAGAGATGAAACCCAATATCTAGAATTTTCCAAATTGTGACCAACCAGTCAGGCTACCCTTGAAGCTGGCAAGCCAGTCTGGGGTGTGCAATGTGCCTCTGCCACATGTTTCGACAGGCCGTTCCCTTGGACATGTAGGCCAGAAACTTGTGCAGTTTTGTGCTTTTGTATAATTTTATCACATTTTTCAAACTGTGATATTTTAAAACTATTTTAAACTGTTTAAAAGACTAGAATATTGTTTGAAATCTACTTTTGACATCATGACATTTTACAAATTATTTCACATCTCTCATGTAATTCATGTTAAACATGTATGGCCTAAGGAGTAAAATGTTGAAATATGTTTTCGAAGACATTTTATCAATAAAGAATTTATTATTCATATACCAAATGTTATCATTTTGTACGTTCATATTTTTTGGAATGTATGTTAAGCAAACAAAACTCTGAGATTATCGGTCTAAACCTTTAAGAATCAGGCTTATGATGGATAGATTGTGTGGAAGACATGATTCTAAAGGTGATGGTATAAATGATAAGATCTGTAGTTGAGAGAATAAAGTTGGGCACTTTATTTATTCTAAGATTGTTATGTTGTCTACATCCCTGATAGGAGATGGCTTGTCTTGGCCATGGGAGTTAGACTCTATAAGTAAAAACATTGGTACATTGTCATAAGTGACGATGTATTAGACTGGGACATAAAGTGGAATTGATTTGGATTAATAATTCTATTTGTGCAAATCAATTCACTTTAGAGAATCTATGTTTTGTATCTTAATCCTAAAATGACTAATGGGCTCATTATTTTGACTTATGTCTTTTGATGTACCAAAGGGTGATATCCTGACTTTGTGATGGTGCGCATACTGGTATGTTGGATACATGACTCTTGATAGCGTAGACCTGTTATTCTTAGATATGGAATCCATAGCTCCATTGGTGACTCTTATATGCATTATCCTATAATTGAAAAACTGGAGCGCTCAACCATTTAAATACATAGGTATAACCGAATGGAATATTGTCCTTAGATGTTAAGTTTTCTAATGGTGAGATAACGAAACATAAAATAAAAATAATCGAACATGTAAGATAAAATTTATCCTTAAGCCGATTATGAATATTCTATGGGGATACGACACATTATGATATGTCATGGACACTTAGCTAATTTGGAGTTTTGTAATTTTGTATAGTTCGAGAGTGAAGCTTTAAGCTTTTAGTGGAGTAGCGTTAGAGTTAAAATTATAAAATATATATCTAGGATATTTTATAATTTTTGGAGCTTGAATTATATAGGTCCATTAGGTCCCCTTTGCTAGCTTATAATAAATCTTGTAACGATACAACATACTTTTCTAATAAATTGGTGACTTATGTTAAATCATTAGATTGGCTGAAATTCGATAGGATTAGATAATTTATGTATGTTTATCAGCTGAATTAATTTTGTAAAGTAATTTAAGATAAACTTGTTAAATTATCAAGAATATTTATTTTCCTAGAGATTATCCAGTTGTGACTGTTTTAATCAGATAACTTCTCTATTGGGTTATTTGAATTAAAATTAAGGCTCTATCCAAAGAATCTAGGATGGAAAATAAAAGATTTTCAGGGATTATATTATCATAAGTTCAGCAGGCTAACCAATTAGTTCAGCCTGCCAATCTAATGATTATTTCATCATGCATTTTTGATACAATTTTATCAGAAGTTGATCTAGATTCAAATTTTTGAGGCTCTATCCAAAGAATCTAGGATGGAAAATAAAAGATTCTCAGGGATTATATTATTATAAGTTCAGCCTGCCAATCTAATGATTATTTCATCATGCATTTTTGACATGATTTTATCAGAAGTTGATCTAGATTCAAATTTTTGTGGCTTTATCTGATAATGACCAACCTTGGGTACAATCTCTATCAATAGAGAGTAAGTTTTATGAGTTATTGAGATCAGTTGAGAAATTAAGAGTGAGTACTATAGCATTAGATACTTTGAAATTCCCTGAGAGCTTTTGTTCACAATCACAAACCTTTGCTCTAGGTCTTCTCAATTGGTTGGAAAGAGAGTCACTGGTGGAAGAGCTATACGATGTGTGCCCACACACACTCCGACAATGGATAGAGAATAACAAAGAAAATTAATTGGTTGGGGCTCTTTTGAAATGTTCTTCTCTTCATAGATTTCAAGAGCTCTTCGGTATACAAAGGTTAGTAAAATCTCATTAATTTATATATATATAGCATGTCAAACTTGTGTTTTGAAAAATACTCTGATTTAAAATTTTAAAATTCCGCTGCATACTCATTTTTCCAACAATTGGTATCAAAGACATGGTTTTTATGTAAATTTATGAGTTTATGATCATGCTACATATATAAATTATGTGATCTTGATCTCTCCTAGCTTGAATTTAATTTTTTAGAGAGTTGGCACTCTAGGGTTTCTATATATTTATATGTTGTCATGAGATTGTATGGTGATTGTTTATTAATTAATTATGGAGGATTAAATCATTATTTAATTATTTATTGATTAATTAATTTGTGTCAATTATGGCTCCTTAGAAGTTAGAATGTGTATCTAGGTTTTTTATGTAATTAGATGACAGCCTATCATCACAGTTTATGAATTATTATTCAATTTTAAATTTGTAAAAATTTTGTAATTAAATAATCATTTGGAGTAAAGACGAATCTAGAAAATGGATGATAGCAACTCCAAAGGTATTTCTTGAGTCTCTAAATTTTATGTTTTTTAATTGTTGAAAATAAGAGTGAAATACTGTGTAAAAATTGTTTTCTAGAAAAATGTGATTTCTGCTTGGTCGGCAGGTTGAACCCTCAAGTTCGACAGGCTGGTGGTTGCAGACCGGTAGGCCAAACCTCTAGTTCAACAAGCCATCAATGGGGTAGGATTTAGCCAACTTCGGCGGCAGGCCGATGGCTTATGACTGGCAGGCCAATGGTTTATTACTAGCATGCTGGTAAAGAGCTGTGAGTTTTTAGAAAAGGTATGCTTTTCAGTGCAGTCTTGATTTTATTTTTGAGACAATTCTAAGAAACATGAAATTTTGTGATGACTGAAAAAGTGAAGTATTTGATCTATGTGGGATTGAAGACTTGAAGATGATGTCACATGAAGACGGATACAACTTGAAGATACAAAGATGAAGAATTGATAATATGTTTCGATTGATCTCTTGTAATTTTAATTTCTTTTATCTAGAGTGGAACCATAATATTATGGTTGTTTATTATTATGCTTGTGGCTTTGCATGATTGCTTTGCTTGTTTGCATTATAATATGATTTGCCATGTATGTAGATACTATGTCATATAAATAGGGAGTGTTGCTCATTAAAAATTGTTCATGCATGTTTTTAAAATAAAACCTTTATTTTTAAAAGATTGAGTGGGAGAAGGCTTTTGAACAGAAGACCTACGGCCTCCATCATTAGTCTATAGGTAGCATATCGTGGTTCCGACCCCTAGGAAGGGACTTCATCATGTACCGGTGGATTTCCAAAAGGATAAGCTGTTTTAGCATGATCTATGGTTGTACCCCTAGGTGGCTATTATAGATCATGGATAAAATAATTGAAACAATGATTATACACTCATGTTAATTTTATTATTAACTTCCCCTAGGAGCTCTGTTTATAAAATTAATGGCCAAAGAAAACGATTATTAATATATACTGGATTAGATGGGTCCTGGATGACATATATTAATCAAGAAGGGATCTGTGTTCCTAATTGAATTTGGCAAGTCTCCCCTAGGCGACTTGTTGAATTATGAGTTAGGAATTATCGTTGTAAGGTTGTGATATTTTCAGGATTTTGACACATAAACAAAATTGTTTGATTACTTGATTGTGTTATCTTATTAAACTATTATTGAATGTTTGCTTATATTTATATATGATCTTTATTGTAGATTAAATGTCTAAAAACGCTTTGTCTCTGATACTTGATATCTTCGATACTTGATAAAAACCAATTAACTGATGAGAATTACAATGATTGGAAGAGGAACCTGAATATCGCCCTAGCCTTTGAGAAACTAAAATTTGTGCTAACAACATGGTGTCCTCCCAAACCTACCGAGGAATCTACTAATGAGCAAATCCAAATGTATAATCACTAGAAATATGTTAAAGATCAGGCCTGGTGCTATGTTTTGGCTACTATGAAAACATACTACAGGCTTAACATGAAGATTATGAGACTATGAAGTAGATCTTTGATACTCTTGAAGACATGTTCGGAGGCTAAGCCATAAAAAAAGGGCAAGGGGCGCTTCCTTACTGAGGCTTAAGCCCATGGAGCTGATAACGATGACGAGTCACAATTGACTATGGTTTTTTAGACTCTGTCAAAGGAGTTCATCCCATTTAAAGCTTCATATAATTTGAGCAATAGACAGGATGTGACCTTAACAGAGTTAATGAAGTAGTTACGAGAGTTCAAAAATCTGATAAGAGAAACTCCTGTAGGTGGTGAGGCCAACTTGGTGGCTACATCCGATTTCAATCCTAACCTTGGGAATGGAAGAAGCAAAAAGCTAAGAACGAGAAGTCTTCTATTCCTGCAAACAACAAGAATAAGAAGAAGAAAAAAAAGAACCTAAAGAAACTGAAGTGCTTTTTTTGTGGGAAGATAGGGCACATCAAGAAGAATTGCAAGGACTCCCTTTCCCAATGAGATAGGTGTGATCTTCTGGTTATTGAAACTTGGTTGGTTGAGGAATCAAGTGACACTTAGGTCATAGATTCTGGAGTAACTAATCATGTTTGTGTTTCTCTATAGGGGTCTAAAGAAACGAGAAGTCTACTGCATGAAGACTTCATGCTTCGGATGGGCGATGGATCCTTGGGGTTGGCTAAAGCAATGAGGGACGTCCATCTTTATTTTAATAATTATAGGATTTTAGTTTTGCGAGATTGTTTTTATGTGCCTAGACTTAAAAGGAATTTAATTTCTGTAGTTTGTTTATTTAAAGATTCTTATTCAGTTTCTTTGAATAATAAAGTGGTGATTTGTAAAAACAAATCTTTCATTTATGATGGATGGATGCAAAACAATCTATTTTTTTTATCAAACCTAAGATGGACTTATTGTCTAACATTGAGGTTAATGATAATAACTCTACAAGACTTAAGACTTTTTACTGTAATAAGACCTATTTTTAGCATTTGCGATTAGGTCATATTAGCTTGAATAGGATTCAAAGGTTGGTAAAGGATGGACCTTTAAGCCACTTAAAGGTGGAATCCATACCACAATGTGAATCTTGCTTAGAGGGCAAAATGACCAAAAGACTATTAGAGTCTAAGGGCAATAAGGCCAAAGGGGTTCTAGAACTTATGCATAGTGATTTTTGTGGTCTCATGAACATCCGGACATGAGGAGGGTATGAGTATTTCGTCACTTTTATTAATAATTACTCAAGGTATGGGTATGTTTACCTAATGCATCATAAAAGCAAAACTTTTTACAAGTTCAGGAAGTTTCCAGCTGAAGTGGAAAAGCAATTAGGTAAACCCATAAAGACACTTTGATCTGATCGAGGTGATAAATTCCTCTCTAATGAGTTTTTTGAACACTTATTAGAGAATGAGATTTTATCCCATTTGACTGCGCCAAGAACTCCACCGCAGAATGGCATGGCTAAAAGAAAGAATAGGACTTTGTTGGACATGGTCAAGTCCATGATGAGTTATTCATCATTGCACTATAAACTGCAATCTTTTGGATAAGGTGCCTTCAAAATCAGTTCCCAAAACTCCTCATGAGTTATGGATAGGAAAGAAGACATCCTTAAACCATATTTGCATATGGGGATGTTCAGCTCATGTCCTGTATAAAGAAGCAAATAAGTTGAAAGTACATTCAGAATTTTGTACGTTTGTAGGATATCCAAAAGGAACTAAAGAGGGTTATTTCTATAACCCAAAGGAAAATAAAGTCGTGGTTTCTACAAATGCAACTTTCCTTGAGGAAAGTTACATGAACAACTTTAAGCCTAGAAGTAAAGTTGTACTCGAGGAGTTGGCAGGTGATTTGATCACTCCAGGGGTTCTAGTGGAAACCAATCCAATCAATGTAGAAAAATCAATTGAACACCAACCTAAGGGGCTTCGACGTAGTGGGGGATCGGGCATCAATCCAAGAGGTATATGTTTAATGGTGATGCCTTTTTAACTGAATCGGATGAAAATGATAGGGATCCTTATACTTACGAAGAGGCTATGGAGGATGTTGATTCAAAACTCTGGACAGAAGCCATGAACATTGAGATAAAGTCTATGGAGACTAATCGAGTCTGGGAACTTGTGGATCTTCCCAAAGGGGTAAAACCCATAAGGTATAAGTGGATCAATAAGAGAAAGAGAGGAGCAGATGAAAAAGGCGAAACCTATAAGGCTAGATTGGTAGCTAAGAGATACACACAAAATGAAGGAATCAATTACGAGAAAACTTTTTCACCTGTAGCCATGCTTAAGTCCATTCGCATTCTCTTGTCCATAGTTGCCGCTCTTGATTATGAAATTTGGCATATGGATATCAAGACGGACTTTTTGAATGGCTATCTTGATGAGTCCATATATATAGTAGAGCTAGACAGGTTCAAGGCTAAGGGTCAGGAGGGTAAGGTTTGTAAACTACTAAAGTCAATTTATGGACTTAAGCAGGCTTCTCATTCTTGGAACATAAGATTTGATTAGGTGATCAAGACTTATGGGTTCGAACAAAATGTGGACGAACCATGTGTTTACAAACACATTAAGGATAGGAAGTTGATTTTTTTCTGCTCTATGTAGATGACATTCTACTTATTGGAATGACGTTGGGGCGTTGTCGTCAGTCAAATTATGGTTGACCAGGTAGTTTGATATGAAAGACTTGAGTAAAGTTAATTATGTTCTCGGTATCCAGATTTTTTGGGATAAGAAGAACAAAATGATAGCTTTGTTCCAAGCGAGCTACATAGATAAAATTCTCAAGAGGATTGCAATGCATGATTCTAAAAAGGTAGGCAACTATCTAGGTCTGAAATTCCTCTTTCTAAGAAAGACTTGCCAAAGTCTGATGAACAAAAAGAATACATAAAAAAGGTACCTTATGCTTTGTTAGTGGGTAGTCTCATGTATACCATGCTTTCCACACAACCAGATATTAGTTATACGGTTGGGATAGTAAGTTGATTTCAGTAGGATCTAGGACCGAACCATTGGATTATGGTCAAGCATATTTTCAAGTACCTAAGAAGGACTTGAGGTTATCTGCTTGTATATTCGGGTGAAGATTTAACACCTTTAGGATATACTGATTCGGATTTTCAATCATGTTCGGATTCGAGGAGATTTACTTCTGGTTTTATGTTTACTTTAGGTGACGGTACCATTGTTTGGAGGAGTGTCAAGCAAGATTACCCTTCGGATTCAACAATGGAAGCAGAGTACGAGTTGCATATGACTAGTGAAAAAAATTTAATTGTCACGCAATGATATATATATACACACACACTTATACATATATATAGTGGTGAGGATAAAGAGAATTGGAAGCATTTCTTTAAGTGAATCAAATTTCAAGGTTTTTAAAAGAGAATGACTATATCTTTTTTTTTAATTGGTTATTATTAATTTTTAACAATTTTACAGTAGGATAGAGTTTTGAGCCATGAGATCTATATAAATGTGTAAAAGAAACTGTCAGTTTAAGAATTAAATATTTGACAATGTTGTCCCTTAACTTGTCACAAATTAGCAATTTGTCACTTAAACTTTTGATTTTCATAAGTTGACCGCTAAACTTATAAATTTATAGTAAATCACTCCCATTAACAAAAATTTTAAATTTTTGACTAAAGTTGACAGGTGATTTTACACGAGTCAATACTTAAGTATATAAAAGGGATTTTTCATATAAATATCAACCTAAATTTATATTCAAAACAAAGTTAATTTAAAATTTTTTATCTTGATAAAAACTTAATTAAAGTTATAAATCACAATAAATTTACATTAAAATATATAAAAATGACCGTTCAAAGGAATAATCAACTATTTCATGCGTTAATTACATGACAACTTTAGTCAAAAACTTAAAATTACTATTATTATAGAGTAATTTGCTATAAATTTAAAAATTTAAGGGATAATTTGTTAAAATTAAAAGTTCATAAAAAAATTTATAAATGTGCTACAAATTTGGGAAGTAATAGTACCATAAACCTTTTAAAATTTGATCTGATTTAATCGCCAAAAAGATACACTGCTAGTAGGCATTCCCCACTATACAAAGCACTCTTTTTCCCCCCTGGAGAGATGGTTTTTATATTAATATTCGCATAGTTGCGTCTAGCCGTCCATGAATCAACTATTGATAGTTGGCAATGAGCAGTCCCAAGCCATCAATAATTAATTCATGACACCCAAATCCCCATCTTGAGAAAAGAGAAAAAAAAAAAAAAAAAAAAAAAAAGGGGAAAAAGATAAGCAAAATTACTCTGTGGAAAGGCACAAAAATCTTTTAGAAGCAAAAAATAGTTTTTAATGTTCCAATTCTTTATTAAATTTAAGTTCTGTTAATCTAATATAATTTTATTAATCTAATAGGATTCTAACTTATTTGACGTCAGAATTATTTTACCAATAGTGTTTTTTTTCCCGTAACCCTGTTCCAGAATTTTCAAAAATAAGAAAAAAAATATTAAAGATTGTCCAATTTACCTCCCTCACATATATTAATAATTTCTCTTTTTCTTCTTCTTTTTATCTTTAAATATTGTTGCTGTGAAAATCCAACAAATCATCATATTAGTATGATGATGATAACCGCGTAAATGTATGAAAGATTGTGTTCACACCATTAAGTTGTCCTCAGACTTCCTCTTTACTTGGTTTACAGTTGCATACATAATCCATACAACATAGATTTCTTTCACCAAAAAACAAAAAGACAATATCATAGTTTTCGATTTTCTTGAGCCAATTCTTCATAGCAACCATTGGATTGGTTCTACGTATACTATTATAATTATGCAAAAATAAAAGAAAAAGAAAAAGAAAAAGAAAAAGAACGAAGCTTGGCAAACCCCAGATCTAGATCATCACAGAATCTTGAAGATGATGTCCCGATCTCCGAAAGTCAAGACGGATGAACTCTGTTTGACGAAATTCCCTTCCAAGCCGATCTCATCGAAGCCGCGGCGGAGTTCATGGCGGCCTCGATGTACCTCTTGGAGGCGACGGTGGCGGCTTTCTCCATCAATTTCCCCATCCTCCTCGCGCCCTCCCCCGTCGCGATGAGGCTGTTGAGCTCGGCGTTCGCCATTCGCTCCATTTCCTCCTCGAATCGCCGGAACTCGTCCATGGCGGCCTCCATGGCGGAATCGAGCTCGTCCTCGGCTTCCTGCAGGGCGATCTCGGCGTCCTCGGCTTCTTGCAGGTTTTGGAGCTCCATGGCGGCCCAGGACCTGTAGGCTTCGACCTCGAAGAGCTTCATGAGGTCTTCGATGGTGGAGGGGTCGAAGTTCTTGTCTGAGAGCGCTTGGTTTGAGAGGAGGGTGAATTGGGAGAAGAGAGACTCCATTGCTGCTATTTGCTTTAGTTTGAGGAATCTGAGGGTGAGAGAGAGTGTGTGTGTGTGTGAAGTGAAGAAGAAAAGGGGGGAGAGAGAGAGAGAGAGATAGGGAGAAAGTGGGGTGAGAATCGTGTAAATTGGACGGCTCCTTTGGATTGGTTTTCTTCTATAATAATAATGTTAAAGTAGAGGATCAGATGGGAACGTTGAACTTATCTGTCATTGGGTAATGGGTGTAGAATTTTGAGCACAACTCATCACAAATTCTTCTCTTTTTTTTATTTTTATTTTTTTATTTTACTTTTATAAGATGTTACAGAAAAATTTAAATTAATGATTTAAACGGTAAATAATGTAAAGCTTTTTATGCTATAATAAAAAGCTACAATATAAAACTTTTATATACTATAATTTTCAAAGCTACAATATAAAACTCTTATATATTATAATTTTTAAATTAAATTGACTTTTAAATTTCTCTCCCAAACATTCTATTAATATTGACAGATTACATATTAAACTTTTATTTTCTCACAGCTTTGGTCTCCAACTTTCAAACTTCAACGCAGAATTTTTTGAAATTTTAAACTAGATGATCAAAATCACTTTCGCCTAATAGATGAAAATGTAACATATTTAGTCACACTAAAATGTAAAATATATTAAGTTTTATGGATTTTAACAATGACGAAGTGAATTTTTTTTGTATATAACGTCACTATTTCTATAAAAGTTGAAGTTATTGTGCCATGGACACATGATTACTACTATTAAATTTTAGAAATTCTTTATCAACTTCAGTAAGAAGAACAAAACTACCATCACTAAACGTTTAGGAAGCAATGTGAAGTTTAGAAACTAAAATATTATAAATGCTCATCGTTTGTGGACTAATAATGTTTATCACCCTTTTTTGGACATAAAAAATTTGAATCTCAAATAAATTAAAGCAAAATTGTAATAAATATAGAGAGCGACACAAGAAAATAGATATACGTCTGAAATCATAAACCAAAAGAGGCTAAATAAGCAGAAAACCATAAAAGAATGCCCCTTAAAGAACACTTTTTCAAGATTGTTCTCCTAAAATGTTCTTTTTAAAATTTCCCATTTAAGTGAAAAGGCGATTTACTAAAATTAAGTCATGTTACCTTTCCTTTTTCAACTAGAAAATGTGATTTATTAAAAGTCTAAATTACTTCTCCTACTTACTCTCTCGTGTAGTAAATTACTTTTTCATCAGCACGGGCTACAAGAGTGAAATCTAGTATATGTCCAAACAGAATCTACCAGATTATTTTATTTTTATTTTCAACAAAAATATTACCAAGCATTTTCAGTCACGAGCTGTTGGAGTGGCGTCTGGTAAATGTCGAAACGAAATCTACTAGGTTATCTTATATTTTTTAAAAACAAAAAAATTATCAAGCATCTCTAGTCGTCAGCACGAGCCACCAAAGTAGAATCAGATAGATGCCGGAGTAAAATCTACCAGATTATCTTATTTTCATTTTCAACAAAATATTCGAAGTGTCTCTAGTAGCTAGCGCCGGCCACCAGAGCAGAATCTATTAGATTATCTTATTTTTGTTTTCAACAAAAATAAACCCAAGCATCTTCAATCACTAACGCAAACTATTGGAATAAAATCTGGTAAGTCCTGGAGCTTAATCCACCACATTATCTTTTTTTTTTTTTCATAAAAGATTTCCAAGCATCTGCGGTAGCTGGCGTAGGCCACTAAAGTGGAATCCGATAGATGCCAGAGCCGAATCTAAGAAATGCCACAGCAAAATCTACTAGATTATCTTATTTTTATTTTCAACATATAATATTTGAAAATATAAAAAGAAACCCTAAAGCTCAACTATGAAATCCATGTTCTAATAAATAAATTAAATAATTATTACTAAAGAATGGGGGACATGACTAATTAAAATCAAATGTAAATTAAATAAATTCAAATCGGGAAAAGCTGAAGAATCACTTGGAAAATTCTAAATATATAATAAGTTACCATGCAAGGGTTTAAAAGACAAGAAATTATTAAAAGAATCCGAGTACAACTTTTTTTTCCTACCAAAGTAAATATAAACGCCGAGACAAGTTGTTTAGTACAATCACAACATATACAAATACAAAAAATTTTACTTAAAACATAGAACTCATACGTTTCCAACTGCAATTTCTAGCATCAAAGCTCAGCAAGAATGTCTTGCGAACCACTAAACCTTGATCTGCAAAACTCACTCTTTAACCACTTACTACCTTGTAGGGAAAAATCTAAAAGTAGTAAAACGTGAACAAAAGGCTTAATACGATATGTATATATATTTTAAATACCACAGTTCTAAGATCCAAATGTTCAAAAATAGAAGTGAACATTTGTTGCCGACGGACGAAGTTTAGGTGTTGTTCTTGTGGCTAATGAGGTGGTTGAGGACTTCCATGTGGGAGGAAAGCATGGGGTTGTGTTTAATCGAGAAGGTGTACGACCATGTGGAGTGGGACTTCTTGGATTACAAAAGAAAGGGCTTCAAATATAAATGGAGGAGATGGATTCCCAGATGTTAGTCTTTGGTGTCCTTTTCGGTAATGATCAATGAAAGGCCAAACAAGAAGTTCAGGAGTTCAAGAAGGCTTAGACAAGGAGATCCGTTTTCACCTTTCTTATTCATTCTTGTGGCGGATTTGTTGGGCAGACTCTTTTAATAAAGCAGTGAAGCAAGACCTTCTACAGCGCATGTTAGTTTTGGCTGGGGGAGGTCTTGGTTTCTTTGGTTTTTTATTTACAATTTGCGGATGACACGCTATTTCTCTCGGATCAGGAAGAGGGCAGTCTTTGTAATTTGTTGTCTATTCTTGACATTTTTTGCTTTGCTTGTGGTTTAAGAAGTAACATCCAAAAAAGCATTATTTTGGGCATCAACATTGAGGTGGAGGAAGTGAAGAGGTTGGCAGGACTTGTAGATTGTTTGGTTGGAGCTTGGCCAATTAAGTACTTGGGTCTTCCGCTTGGTGAGAATCCCCTGAAATTGACGTTTTTGAGATCCGGTTGCCTCTAAAGATGCTAGGGTCTCGATGGGTGGAAAAGAGCATTTTTGCCTTGTGGAGAAAGGTTGATGCTTATTAGATTAGTTTTATCTTCCTTACCAATTTACTTCTTGTCAATCTTTGGAATCCCTAAAAGGGTTGTGGCATCCATTGAAAAGATGATGAGAGATTTCCTTTCGGGAGGAGTTGAGGAGCTAAAACGTGATCATCTTCTGGCTTGAGAAGAGGTTTGCAAGCCGAAGGAGAAATGTGGACTAGGTATTGGCAATTTAGTACTCCAAAATGAGGCTCTTCTGTCTAAATGGTTGTGGAGGTTTTCAAGAGATACCATTGTCTTCGGTATAGAGTTATTAAAGGCAAAAATGGCATGGACTTCGGGAGATGGGTTTCAGGTTGTGTTTCGTAGTTCATGGAAAGCTATTCAAGCTTTGCAAGATGAGTTCATGGCTTGTGTCAAAAAATGAAAGTGGGGGATAGGAGAAGAGTTAGATTCTAGGAAGATGCATGGGTGGGTGGATGGTGGTTGCTTCTCTAATGGGTTTACTAGTCTCTATAGAATTTGGTCCCTTAAGAATGCTCCCATTCCCTCTTCTTACAATTTGGATAGTGGAAATAATTGGCAGTTTGATAACGTTTTTAAAATAGTTAAAAATTGTTTTGTTTTAAAAAATAAAATTTTTTAAAAATTACGTTAAAAGTGTTTTTGAAATTTTTGCCTCAAAAAGCATGCAAAAATATTACTAAAAACTCCTAAGACAATACCAAACCAGCTAATATGTGTCTTGGAGCTTTCACTTTAGAAGGGATCCTAGCAAGAGAGAGATGGGAGAGGTATTGGAGCTTTTGGGGTTATTGGAGGGGGTTAAGTTGAGTGAGTATGTGTCAAATAGGTGGATTTGGGGTTTGAATACTTTGGGATTGTTCTTTCGTAGATTTTTTTTTTTTTCTTTCCTCATTGATGACCATTCCTTTCCTTCTTTCAATTTCTGTAATTTTATTTGGAAGGCCTCGGTTCCTACTAAAAGTTTCAAGTGTTTAATTGGCTTTTGGTTTCAAGCAAGCTCAACACTCCTTATTTGATGCAAAGGAAGAAAACTTATCTTTATCTATCTTCTGGTTGGTGTTTTCTTTGCAAGCAAGCGGCAAGACATTAGACCATTTGTTCCTTCATTGCCCTTTCTTGTTGAGTATTTGGTATAGGATGTTGAGGAACATTGGGCTATCTTGGGTTATTCCTGAAAGGGTTGTAGAACTTTTTTTTTTAATTATGATTTGTTGTTGGGTAGGAATAAAGTTAGCAGGAAGCTTTGGAATATTGTTGTTCTCTCCGTCACCTGGGCTTTGTGGCTTATGAGGAAGAAAGGATTTTTTACAACGTTGAAGCATATGTTGGAGAAGTTTGGGATAGAACTAAGTTTGGGTAATTTCATGGATTTCTAATGTTAAGAGCTTTACTGCATTTTCTTTGGATTTATTAGAGGATGGAATTTAATTTTACAATGATTTTGTTTCTTTAGATGTTTTGTTATTGATTTTAGGTGGGCTTCTTGTCCCCTACTGATTCTCTTTTGTTATCTCCTTTTTACCGATAAATTTTTTCAGTTTCTTATAAAAATATATATTTTAAGCATATTAAAATCAAATGGCATGCAAATCTCATGGAATGATAAAAACAGAATGAACTTGATAATACTTTTGTAATTTTTAAAAATATTTTCAGAGATTTCTCACAAAAGAAGATTTTTTGTATTAAGATATAAAAAGTACCTGCTAGGAAGTTTATGTTTTAAACCAACAAATCTCCATCAAGTTTCATTATATTTGCAATTTTTTTAAACTAGTATGAGCATAATCATGTATTTTGATGATTCAGAGCTACACATTGTGGTAGGAATTTTTTTTTTCCTTTTTGCACTGATACACCCTGAGTTTGTTGTCATTTGGCAACTTAGATCCAACCTATCAATTTTGAAAATAAAATTAAAGTTAAACTATTTATTTGTAATTATGGTCTAATAGATAACAATCACCAATAAATAAACGAAAACGTTCCAATATTTTTGAATAAATGAACCCAAAACTCTGTTTTTAGATTGGAACATGTACTTTTAAATTTTGACATATGAGACGCTAATCTACGTCCATTATCAATTGAACTTCATTGTCAAGAATTTTCAAATTTTTGTGTTAAATATCATGAAATTATAAGTTTAGATCCAACTTACTACTGAAGGAAAGTTGAAATTAAAAGTTTAGATCCAACTTAGTAATGAAGGAATGTTTTAGGCGTAGTGAAACAAATTACTTTCTCTCTCGAAAAATTCGGAAAATAGTGGAAAAGAGAAATATGAAAGCTTTTATAATCGGACGTACTTGCTCTTATGGCATGTTTACTTTACAACAAAGAAAAAAAAAGTAGTGATTTTTTTTCTTTTAAATAATATATTTACTTACAAAATTAATAATTAGAGTTCTATCAGCCTCACATAATATAGTAAATAAGAAAAAAGATTACTAATCCTCGCATGCCTTTTAGTATTGATTCTCTATCAAATAAAATAAATATTATATTTATTTAGATGTCTAAATTCAAGTGTTATTTTTCAATAGTTAGGAGTTACGTAAAAATAATATTTTAGTAATTATATTAAATAAAATCCTTATTCCTAAATAAGTAACGAGATTGTTTCTAATTACTTCATCAAATAAGTAAGTAAACATTAAAAATAAATAAATAATACTTACTCTTAATACTTTACTCTTCTTTTCAATCCTATTACTTTTTTTTCTTATATTTTTTTACGATTTTGTAAACATGTTCTTAAGTGTAACATTCCAAAACTATGTAATATTCATAAAGTATTTGTTTTAACCTGCCAGAGAATCCTTCTTATGTACAATGGACACCATTGACAAGTTCAACGATTCAAGCAAGTTTTTCTCTCTTTTTATTTTTCGTGGAAAGAGACAGGAAATGTACGGTCCGACGGTTCCTGTAGCTAAGGCCCAGGGGCCAGATTAATGTATTGAATTGAACTCGTTGGAAATCTTGAATGGGAAGTGGGCCCACAGCTAGTTGACAATTTGGCAACCAAAGTAATGAAACATCCGTTCTTTTTAAAATTTCATGCTAAAGTAGGCTTTTGTTAAGATCAATTTTTCTAACTATTTTATATTTACAATTTATTATTTGAAATGAAATCTAACTCCATTTTGTAAATTAAAAAAAAAAAAAGAAGGCTAGCAACAAAACTGTATTCTGTCTACTCAAAATTGAACAAATGAACAACTATGTTAATATAATGTGACAGCTCATTGGGATGAAAATTGGGAATGTAACAATACATGTGAAGCCTTAAGGTGGACTCCAGCAGCGGGTCACCGTTATATGCTTGGTTGGCTAATACCTCTACAATATATGAAAAATGAAGCCTATTATTGTACATTTATATCCGAGAATCTTCAATATAATGTTAAATTGATATACTAATAACAAATTTAACATTTGAACATAAAGAAATATTCTTCAAAACAATGCCATTTTTTATGTTAATTTTATGACAAATTCATTACTAAGTTAACATGTTGTAAATTTGAGATTTGATTTTTATTAATTTACGGATTGATTTTTTTTTTAATAATTACAACATTTTTACCTTTTAATTATTTTAATGTCAAAAGTTTACTTTTACAAATTTCAAGGTTTAATAATTATAACAAAAATAATATGGTATTCGAAATGGCATTATGTATTGAAACTTAAAAAAAAATAACACATTAAATATATTATTTTTATATTTTATATTTTTGCAAATATAACATTAGCATCGATAATGAAGATGGTTCGATTGTCATGGAATCGTGGATGGCAGGCATGCATGTCAAAAAGCCTTGTGTAAAGAGTAATTTTGGGGTTCGTTTGATGATCTAGTTTGGAATTATGTGATTTAGAACTTCATAATTTGAACAGTATATTTTAAACTTTATAGTTTAAATGATAGTTTTAAATTGTTGTTTAAAATGTAAAGTTTTAAAATAATAATAAAATATCACATCAAGTTTAAAAAGAGAACTGGTGTTTGAAAAACTATAGTTTATGAAAAAAAAAAAAAAAAGCGAGAATAAAATTGATTTTTATTATAGAAAATGATTCAAACCATATGAACTTAAGGGGACCAAAATTTAGATTTTGAGGGTTTTGACTGGTTTAAAACCGCCTGTATGGTTTAAACTGTTCTCAGTAATTACTCCACCAAACGCTAGTTAAAACTACTTTTATGGTTTGAACTGATTTATACGGTTTTAAACCTACGTAATAAACGAGTTATTAGTGTAAATCAGACGCTACTCCACTCATGTTCAACTTTTATATGCAAATTAAGCTCAAATCATTTCATGCAAGCGATTTCTTCAACCATCAATACTCTAATAGAACTCTTCTAATTCAACCGTAATTCTGTTCTTGAGTCTTTTGGCATGTTTACTAGTTAGCAACTAGGGTAATTCTCGTTCCCCTCGGTTTACATGTTTACGAAGTAAATAACAGTGAAAACGGATACCCTATTGGTGGGATATTTTTTTAAACCGTTTTAAGTCTTTCATTAGATTTTATCATTATGTATGTCTTTCGTTTTAGTATAACTTTGACGGATTTTAAATTCAAAAACATGCCCAGGAAATAGATAGAACCAAAGGGTAATGAGGTTTTCTCCTTCTTCTTTTTTCTTTTTGAAAATAAATAATATTGAGTTTTTCTCCTTTTTTTCTTTGCTCAAATAAATAATAATGAGTTTACGTAAATAGGACTCCACATGTTTGAGAATTTATTGTCTTTATGTTATGGGTATTTGACACTATTATTTCTACACTTGTCGTACATTTGAAATTGGTCCCTGAATTTTTAATTTTGACAAGTTATATCCTTAGCCTAGAAATATATAGCAAATTGTCCCCATTGATAGCAATTTTAATTTTTTTTGACTAAAATTAGTATGCGTTTTTCATATAGGTCATTAATTAAGAGTATAAAAATGTTCTTTTTTTTATATAAATTAACTATTAACACAAACTTATATTTAGAACAAAATTAATTCAAAATTTTCTATTTCGATAAAAAATTAATTAAAGATATTAGTCACAATAAATTTCAGTTAAAATATATAAAAATGATTATTCATGTTATTAATTAACTATTTATGTGCATGCTAATATTAGTCAAAAAAACTAAAATCATTATCAATGGGAGTAATTTGTTACAAATTAGTAAGTTCATTGTACAACTTGTCAAAATTAAAAGTTTAAAAGGCAAATTACACATGTAAAAAGTTCAGATGATAATTGTGTCAAATGCCCTTATATTATCTCCAATATTAACGTCAATATTATATTTCACACTAAAAAGCAAGAAAATTGTATATTTAGTATGTTATTTTTATTTATGCTACAATAAATAAGACTATCTCAAATGATATATCTACTTTTAATCATAATCACTATGCTTTGTAAGTAGTATTTCACACCAAAAAGCGAGAAAATTGTATATTCAGTATGTTACTTTTATTTGTGCTACAATAAATAAGACTATCTCAAATGATATATCTACTTTTAATCATAACCAGTATGCTTTGCAAGTTGTAAGCTTTTAACCATAAAATAATTTAACCCTAAAATAATTTAAAAATATCACTGTCATAATTAGTTGTAATAATCATATGTCATTGGAATATATAGTTCAAACTATGTTATTGTTCAAACCAATTTTATTACAGTGTTTTCTTGTAAAATTTGGATTTCAAACTTTTTATTGAAACACTTAGTTTGACCCATGTTTTCAAAAAAGACTATAAATGAAAAAGTAAAAACATCTACAAATAACAATCAAATACTAAAATTTGACATGCACTAACTTAATGCCGAAACTGTGTTGTTGCTTTTCAACAGGTATGTAAATCCATATTTTAAAAGTGCTTAAATAAATTAAAATGATTAAATTTTTAACAAGGAATAAAAATGTTATAAACAAATTTATAAATGCCTTATTGAAGCTTTGATACAAGTTTCAAAGAGCTCAAAGAGCTATTGGGAAGCCATTAAGGTGTTTCGCAAGTTAAAACCAATTGATTGTAACAAACTATAACCTAAACAATATAGGAGCCAAAACATTCTCAATGAAACACCACATAAAAAATTAGAAATAGTGTTTCATTAAATAAAGATATAACTATATTTCAATGATTCAATAGAGGTATAATTATAATTTTTCTTATAAAATAAAAACACAACAAATTTTAATTATTTTGTAAAGACGTAACAATATATTTCAATTATTTCATGGGAAAATAATAACATTTTTTTATTATTTTGTGACACGATTGTAATTTTTTTTAAAAAGAGGAGATAACTAAAATTTTTAGACTACAAAATCAAATCCAAATTTTAAAAAATGAGTAAGACACGCGCCCCATTCATTACAATCTGGCTCCGTCGATAAGTATAAAACTTTCAACAATTATAATAAATAGCAAAAAATTGTTACAATATAAAGCTTTCACATGCTATAATTTTTAAACTAAAATTTTCGGTTCCAACTGGTTTGCCAAACACTTTACATATTTTGTTGTTTTGATCGTATGCACTTCTATATGGTCAAAACACTTAACAAATTATTTATACACTTATCACCAAATATCAGATTTAAATGTCAAAATTCCACATATGCTATAGTTACTGTTAAATTGTAATAGCATTGTATTGTAGAGGGGCAAAATTTGATATTGAGATTAAAGATCCTCTAAGAAATCATGCTCAGTTAGATGATTCCACATATAACAGCGATAACTAAAGATAAATAAATAAATAAAATAAAAAAATTGATTAACATCCTGATAATAATATTTCAGTGATGGAATAATTGTGGTTCATTTTCGAAATTGCACAAATAGTGGAACCAAAAAAAAAAAAAAAAGTAGAAGAAAAGGCAGGCAGAAACTAGAACCTTAATCACATGTGTAAAATGAAGTTCCAGAGTTATGTCTGACTACTCTGCTACACATGAATTGTCCTGTGTCTATAAACATAAACCAAATCTATTAAATCCACCGTTAGTAAGAAAATGATCAGCAGTGCACCTTCAGAAAAGGTTAATATCAAGCAAATTATATGGTTAGTCTCCTATATTTGACGTCAGGCTGCTAAAAACCGATATCTGGTCAACAAAGTTATCGGGAATGTCAAATTCAGTCCCTGAAGCATTGGCAAATTCATCCAGAGTTTCCTGCAAGTCGCAATATTTGAAAATATATAACAATTCCACCATTATATGCCTACAAGAAAAACATATTGCCCTAACGTTTGTTCAAAAGTCTATAGAGCTGAGTTATAACGACTCTTTGTTAATCTTGTCAAGGCATTGTATGCTAAGTAGAAGCAATATTCAACAACAGCGCAAAAGACAGACAGGCGCTACCTCAACCACTAAAGGATTTGGTTGCACTGGCTGCATTAAGTCTATAATTTTGAACGTAGATTATGATTATTAAATGCATGAAGAACAGAGGATAAATATTTTTATAAATAAGAGGTGCTATACTTTTATGAAGACTACAAAACATGCTTACTTTCTTATCTGCAGACACGTATGAAATAACATGCAACATTCCAAATTTTAATCTCTAGAATCATAAAGGCAGCACAAGCAGACACGGAAGATTCAGATATACATTTAATAATAGTAATAATGATAATAATAATAATAAAAAACACTAAACCTCACTGTAATAGCACACAGAATTTTGAGCCAACCGTGTCAATATAAAGTATTAGTCAAACAGTTTACCTGCTCGTCAAGCTCAATTGATGCATTCTCAACTTGAATTGATACATGATCAGTTACTATGTTGGTGGTTCCCTGCATTTCCTGAATGCCCCGGATATCCTGCAGATCCAGCATGCCCTGCACATTATAGGACTACACGAGATGATAAACTCCAACCACAAGAAAATAGCCAATGAGCATATAATCTAGTGTACAATTATAAATGATACACAGAATCTGTACAAGCATTTCAGAAAAAAGAAACTCCGCAAAAGTTGATATTTAAAATCCCCTTTCATATGTTGCTTGAAGTCTTTCTTCCTCACCTCTATAATGTTTCAACCAAGTACTCAAAGCAGCAAATAAAAATGCGGAAATTTTTAACATACTACAAGTAGACAGTAGGTAATTAACTATATTCACATACAAAATCATCCGGAAGTCGATGCCTAATTTTCAGCTCTATAAGACGCAATACCTGATCACTCAGCCTCATAGAAGGATTATCAGAGTCCAATGGCCCAGGCTTGGTCTCTTCTGGGCTCCCCTGATAAATACAAAATTCATAGTCAAACATAATGGAGCATTCCTCATATCTATACTAAACATTCTAATGAATCCAACCTGCTCATCCTGGTCGTGAAAGCAATTTTCTGGCTCCATACTCAAAGGCTTAACATCAGCTGAAATTTCCTAAAAGAACACATTAGAACCATCAGTCATAACCTCCGGAACTGGATTCAATAGCAGATAGAGAGTACATGATGGCGACAAAGAAGATAACACTACATCAAGATCAGACTTATGTGAACTATCAGCTTTGATGATAGATAAGTACAACAACAATTGGAGATATGCTGTCTAAAAATAGTAGGTTCCATCTAGGAGGAACAAATACTTTCATCATGTAAAATTTCCCTAAAAGGATTTTTTGTGACAGTGAGACCATATAAACAGCCAGCATGGCCCAAATACATACCGCCTCATTTTGATCATAAGTACTAGCCCTTCCTGCTTTTGTAAGATCTCTCAGAGTTCCCTTCAGGTTCAAATGATGATAAGAAAAGAGTAAGTAACCACAAAGCACAAACAATAGTAAAAAAGTAATCCGTACTAGTGCTACTCATGGCAATGGGAAAAAAAGGTCACTGAATCTTTTTTTATAATTAGTGCCACTTGTTTGACTTTGAAGATTGGGCAAGTTCAACAACTTTAATACATGAAGGTATTAGGAACCGTCAAAAGTAAATCTTGAAACAATAAAAGCAGAACATGACCCCAAAAAATCAGTGTAACAAGGATTTTTCTTTTTTTATTTCGAAAGAAAATCTGCCTGATAAAATAGTCACCTACACTTTCGTTTTATTGAGAAATGATACCTACCTTGTTTGCCCACATGAGTCCGCAAGCATTACATAGAGATCTTGGACCGCCCGGCCCCCGCCGCATTGCTGGGGTACACTTTTCACTGATCCCGCAATGTTGGCATCTACGTAATCTTAAAAACGTAACACAAAAAAGAAATAAGAATCACATCAGCACCAAAAAGGTAACAGCACAAGAACAAGCTCGTCAAACTTAAAGTTACACAATTTTTATGCAGCTAAGAATTTAAACAATCAAACGTTACCCTCTAACTCACATAGATTCTGCACAAGGAGTGCCATCACTTGAATCCCAGTTTCCAACATCAGTTTTGCTAGAGTCTTTTGATGACGCAAACTGTCCACTCTTGCGATGCATCCTAGAAAATGGACAGTATAACACAAGAATTTATCAATACCAAGCTACAGAATGTTTATGCAAAATTTGAAAAAGACAAAAAAAAGGGTGAATCGTTTACATAAGAAACCAAAAGGTCCTTTCCTCCTTGAAGGGAAGGAAAACCGTCCATTGTATCCTCCTTTAAAGGCCCTTTTCTCCTTCAAGGAAAGAAAATTTATCTGCGTAAAGCAAGAGAGAGAGAGAGAGAGAGAGAGAGAAACAAAAAGAAGAAGAAGAAGAAGAAGAAGAAGAAAGACTCTTCTTATAACACTATGATTGGTAGGAGGATGAGGGGTCGAGGGAGATAAAAAATCCTTTGTTTGGTTGCAAGGAGGAGTGGAGGGAGAGAAGACACAGATCGAGAAGCTCTCCCCCGGGCCCACCAACTTGAATCCTTCTATTAATAGATCCAACCAATCCATTCAAACTTAAATTAAAAAGACTTTTTCATTCTTAAAAAATAAATTATTAACAAATAACTATCATCCATCTTTTCAACGATCCCTTCCTCTTACCAAACAACATAAAGGATTACTATAATTCTCTCCATCCTTCATATTTCGCATCCTTCCAACTTTATCCATCCTCCCTACTCTACAAACCTCCGACCAAATGGAATGTAAAGGTTTGTTATCTGTCCTATCCTCATAATTATTTGGATTATCGGGTTGGAAAGAAATCAAAGAATTTTCGAAGAAGGGAAATGGCCAAAGAATATCTTCTTAAGAAAGCCAAATTTTTGGCTTCTCTTTAGGTGTCAACAGATCCTTCCTTAAGGATTGAGTTGGGAGGATGTTTTGCTTCAGGTTTTTTATGGTATTGTAGTATTTGTATTCCATTTGTCCTTTGAGGCGTATTGCTAGCCTCTCGTGTTCATTTTCTACCTCTGCTAATCTCTCATCCATCTTTTCTTCTGCTTTAATCTTCTATTTTTCTATGATCAATAGGTTTTTTTTGTTTCTTATCAAAAAAATAAAACAAAATAAAATAAAATTCTCATCCGCGTAATTATTATAGTGCTAGCCCATAATTACAGTTTTCAATCACATGTCACTTAAAGTTAATACCAACTTAGTGAATTCAATGAGCAGCTACTTTCAATTTACAAAAGATGGGCACATAAAAGAGAGAAGTATCAATGCATCTCATAACCGTACCTCTGAGCAACCTCTTTTCTGCAAGTGTATCTAATTTTCTTGTCATAGCATCTCTCCTTTCGTTTCTCTCGGAACCTAACAAGGGATGCAAATCTTCTTGAAATTTTTGAACTCCATGATGGGTCATCTACACCCTATTTTTAAAGTTGATGAATAATCTAGTCAACAAAACCATTGACCCACAAAAAAATAAAAAGAAAAGGAAACAAAGAGGGTGGCACTTTATCAAGCTTACCCTGCTGTTCTGTTGTGGCAGAAACTCAGAGCTAGGAACAGAGCTGGGTACATCACACCCTCCCAATAGTAATAGCACTGCTTGCACCTGCATTGGATTTTCCATTTCAACTCTTATTGCAAAGCACGACCGTGACTTCTAGTGTTACGCGACTGGACCGTTAAAAATTAAACGCACTTTCAAGTCGCAAATCGTGAAATTAGAATCCAGTAAAATGCCTGATCACAACTTTGGCAAACACTGACTAAAATTTTTGACTTTTCTATCTAATTCTTGGTCGGGCTTTCTTTTGATTGTTTTCTTTCTGTTTCTTATCCACAAGTATATCTAAATGTGTGTGCATAGAGCAGAAAATTAAATAAATTTATAGCTAAATGATGGGAGACCAACTTCTAGGACTAGCATGGGACCAAAAACGAAAAATAAATAAAAATAAACCCCTCGATGCTTAACATGTATAAACCCCTCAAAGTAGTCCTTATACAATTTCTTTTCCTCCTCGGCTCTCCAATAAACCAAGACAGATTAAATTAACTACAAATCAAATTACTAAACCAAAATGAATAATATTTATAATTAAAAAAAAAAGCACGCAGAAATTTTAAAAAAAAAACATATTTTTGAATTTCAAGGGTAAGCTTACTAAATTTCATCCAAATAACTAGCACAAAGATAACTGTTTCTATCAGAGAAAAAAAAAAGTACAAAGATAACTTAAAGCTCTTAGAAGTCTCGCAGGAAAACGAAAGCCAAGCCTGACCTTCTCCGGCGTAACCGCCGGGAAAACGTAGACCTCGCCTTCGAAAGCAATGGTGAGCTCACTCGTCCGAGAAGGCAAACCCGAATTGCGAGTCGGCGCCATTGCAGAGCTCCTCCGAGCCTCCTCCTCAACTCCTCCATTCACAGCCTCGTCGCGACCTCCATCGACGCTAACACAGTAATCGCCTTCGAGCCGCGAAGGAATATGTCCAACTCGACCTTCTCCGTCGCCGTAGGGCCTCGCTTGCAGCGGCTGCGGACTGATCATTTCCATTCGTCAAGCATTACACACTTTCTCACTTCCTCGGAAAATTTTCTCGCTTCCCAAACACAACCAGGAAAAAAAGAGTCTAAAATTATAGTTCTAATTCTAATCCTTTCTCCCCTTTAAAGACTCCAAATTGACTCAAATTTTTAAGCACTAACCCTAAAATTTTTCTCTCTATATTATATGTACACACTAAGTATATCTATAGGCCTAAAATATTGGAAGATTTTGGGGAGTTTTTTCCTTTTCTGTTTCCTAGAAATAACTCCATAAAGCTTTGCAAGGAACAACTTGAGCAAGCAATAATTCTATCTCAATATCTGTATTGTTTTTTATTTGTAAATTATATATATTTTCCTATTTTTATTTATTTATTTGCTCTTTCGGACGTTACGGGGGGAAGGGTTGAGAATAGAAGATCAGAGCCGTTGACCTAACCTGCAGGAACGTCGTGTGTCAGGTAAAGGGGCACGGGATTAGCATGGAAATCTCCAAGTTCCGTCACCGTTGGATGTCGGATCCAACGGCCAAATTGATGACAATCTCATAAAATTTAAATTTTTTTTGGAAATATATATCACTTTTGTAATACAAATTCATTTTTTTTATGGCATTAGAATATTTATGAAGATTATAATAATAAATTCATAGAGTAAATTGTTGAATTAGTCTACAATTTTTTACGAAAATGAGATTTTAGTCCTCAATTTTTTTTTTTTTTTTTTTTATCATCAACCTTTCGTTTTAGTTCGTGAGAGGCCATTTTAATGATTGGCTATTAAATTTAACCTCATGTGAGGGGCATGTGACTACTTTAATAAGGGTATGATAATAAAATAACCAATATATTTTAAAAAAATTAAAATTAAAACATAAAAAAATAAAAAGTAAAAAAAAACTAAAAAAGAAAAAAAATCAAAAATCTCATAAACTACAAGAAAAGAAAAGAAAACTATTTAATCTCTTCTCCATCTCTGCTCTAGTCACCCATCCTGTCGTTAATCTTCTCCTCTCCTCCAACATCCCCCTCCCCCATTCCTTTTTCGATCTTGTCTCCTCTGCTCCGCCGCTACAGAACCTCAAGCACCGCATTTTCACATGCCTAAGCAAGCTTTCCAATCGCAACACCTATGGCATCGCCTCGTAGAGCTCAAGTCCATTGCTTGCAACCTCGAGCTGAGCTCCCTTGGCGCATTTATCGACATCCACACCACTGACACCTTCAACAAGTCACCAGTGAGGAAGCAATGCATCTGCCTCCTCGCCATTTTCTCGAAGAGCCACGACGACAACTCTCTCTCCTCACATCACGAAGATCTTTACCGGCATCATTCGCCGCCTTCGCGACCTTGACTTGGCAATTTGATCTTCCTGCATGGACGCCATTAATGCACTCTGATGCCACTTCAACAAGTCATCACTCTCCTCGTTCCTACAGCTACTCTCTGACGTGCTATTCACAGAGTAGGACCAAAATTCACAGATCAGGGGCACGAAGAGAGAGGGGGCTAGAGGGCTTAAGGCTTTGGGAAGGGTGATGGGGTGTGGGGTTTTAGGGTCGTCAACTAGAGTTGGGGTGGTTGGGCGTGGAGGTAGGGGTCGTCGGTGAGGGAGGGGGCAGCGGGTAGGTGTGGGCAATGAGGGAAGGAGTTCATTTTTGTTTTTTTTTCTTTTTTGATAATTTTAAATTTTTTAATAAAAGTCAAAAAAATGGCTGTGATTTTTTGTTTTAAAATCAATGGTTGTGATTTACCTTAATTTTTAATATATCAATTATTTGAAGAGTATTTTAGTAATTTTACTTTTTAACGATCAAACTTAAAGGTTTGACCGTTAAGGTGGTCTCTTGGCTAGTAAAATAAAAGGTTGGAAACTGAAAAATATATAAAAAAAAAAGAAAAAAAAGTTGGAAACCAAAATCTCACTTTTGTAAAATGTTGGGAGTAATCCAGCAATTTAGCCTAAATATATAAATACGTAATAACGAAAACTCTGTGCTAACAAAATTCATTTCATTTTTTAGGTTTAATTTATTTTAGATGTGATTTGTTTGGATTAAAATGAAAGAATGCAATGAGAAAAAGTCTATTCTAATTCATCTGCTTAGTTAGATCAAGTACATAAAAATAGCTAATCTAACCCTTAAAAAGAAAAAAGAAATATCTACAGTGTAAAGCAAAAGTTTACTATAGCATACAGCTTTTCACATGTTATATAGGGTATTTGGGAAAATAGTTTAAACTATAAGTTTGGATTTAAAAGTTGTAGCATGTGAGAGCTTTATACGGTTGCATGTAAAAGCTTTACACTGTTTATAGTTCAATCCATTAGTTTGAACTACTTTTCTAAACACCCTAATAGTGTTTTAGTTCAAATCAATGTTCTTAAACGCCCTATTAATATAATGATGATTTTTCCAAGTTAATGTTATGAGCAAATTTATTTATGTTTTATGTAATTGGATTGAAAAGCTATAGAACTTATCAATCATGTTGTTACTTCTTTAAAACAAACTCTTAAAATATCATGAAGAGGGAATTAGGCCATTATTAATTGGGAATAAAAATAAATAAACCAAATTTTAACAGTATTTAGTAAATAGTCCACTTAAATTAAAATGAAGTTTATTTCTATATAACATGAAGTAAAGAGAAACATAAAGCAAAAAAGATGGAACAAAAAAAATGAAAAAAAAAAAGAAGAAATATGAGGTAAAATTGAAAATTCAAGTATTTAAAAAGTGCATGTGATTTTAGAAAATATTATGTACTTAAATATTTTTAAAAATATATTATTTACTCACATTAAGAATTGAAAGTATGTTATTTGGTGTATTTTTTTTTAAAAAATACCTCTATAAAATTCGCATGAAAACTTACATTAGAATTTTGAATTTAAAATTATATAATTGTCTATTAGGATATATTCACCTTTATTATTTAAATTTGGCTTTAATATTTGATTTACATTTATCTTCTACTAAAATACATTATTAATTTTGTTTTATTAGTTTTAGATTTCAATGGAGACCTTTACGCAAATAATTTTATTAAAGAGTGGTTTGTTGTTTAATAAATGTTGAGTTTTTAGTCGTTGTTCTCAAATTCTTGTTTTTTCTCTTGAATCCTTTATTTCTTTTCCTTAGTTCTTCTCTACCCCTCTCTTTTGTTTTTCTCTTTCTCTTATTGATTTTCTCTATTCTTTATCTGAAATTCTATGTATATTTTTTAAGGCTATGCAAAAAAAAAAAAATTTGCCAAACTACCAGATCGAATTAGTCCGGCAGTGACTGAACCATTTTTGCAGTTCTAAAATATTATCTACAGTCTAGACCAGACTATTTGTCTATAAATATATATGTATAGATATATTCTACCTCTCATACCTCATTTATCCTTAAAAAGTAAAACGACATGGTTTTATCTTTGTTAGACCTTTACACTTGGTCTTAGACAAGATGAAATCTTGTTTAGTCACTAAAACTTTTGTTCAACTTATATATGGAAACAACACTACCGTATTGCATACTTATTACATATATACATACACGCATACACACATACACACATAGATTGATTGTAGTTGCGTGAAAGATATAAAAATGTTTTACATGCATGTGGAAACCTATTGATTAATTTTTTAAGCTGATGAATGACAAAGATTCAATATATGCAGTTATGAGTTCATATAAAAATTTTAGGTAAATTTTGTAAAACGAAAAAAAAAAGAGAGAGAGAAAGCAAAGGTTAACTATATATGACGATAAGAAATGATAAAGAAGTACAATTAAGTGTTAATAACTTACTACAAGTGAAATGAAATTGGACAAATGTAAATTATGTTTCTTCACTACTAAAATTTTAGAAGGAAGAATGTCACTTTCTGATGTAGGCAAGTTTAATTTGGAGAAACGTTGAGACGTCAAGTCAAAAGATACAAAAGGGCTTGGCTTACATAAGCCGCGCTTGGTTATATGGCTATTGTTCTTTCTTTTCTTTTGTTCCTTTTTTTTTCTTTTTTACTATTTCTATCTTTTAAAATGTAACTTCATATTTTCTTTCTTCTTTTCGTGTTTCCTTTTTGTTGTTTGTTATTATTATTTTTTCTTTCCAAATTTTGTCTTTAGTTTCTTAAATATAGAGTTTTGGAAGAACAAAATCTAGTATAAAAATCATAAAAATCTATTAAAAATGTCCCAAATCTTGGTTCAAATTGGACCGGGAAACAGTCCGGTCTAGTCCCAATGCCTTAAATGATCTGGTCCGGTTCTAATTTTTTGCAAACTGTTAAAACAGTCTGGTTCTAAAAACATAGTTGTTTAGGACTGGACCAAACTGTGCATAGCCCTAATATTTTTTAGATTTGTCTTGGTTCTATGTCAATTAGCACCAAAGTAAGGTCATTTCCTTTAGGCCAAAATACATTGTCCTTGGGTCATGTTCGTGTCGGGTTGAAGCTAAAACATGTAGAAAATACCTCAACACTAACCTAGTCAATGACACAAATGAGTTGAGAAATCTTGACACTAACACGATCCGTCTTAACCTATAACATATGTAACGTGCAACCCTCTATCAATTGATAACCCGAGAGTAACTCGCAACTCAAAATCAACCCATGGCATTTTATATCTTTAAATTTATAATTCATGCGCTAAAATTACATAAAAGTAATATAAAACATATATTTTCTCAAATCAAATCACCTCTATACTACAAACACGTCTACTTTACAATTTAATGTCAATTTATTGATATTATATATACTATGGCAAAATATTTTTTAAAAAATAGACAAATAACCTATGGGATAATTTAGCTAGTGTCGTGTAGGTTGACATGAACATGACCCGTTTTTAGACGAGTCAACTTCGGGTTGACACGAAAATGACCCGTGGCTTAATTTTTTAACACTAAACTGCAAAAACTCGTGTCATGTCATCATGTCATTTAAAAATTAGCCTAGATGAATGGATGGAAAACTTGCTCAAGTGGTTGATAATATGACCAATCTATAAAATGACTTTTGTTAGTCTTCAGAAATTCAAAAGAAGCAAGTTAGTGAAGAATCCTTTATCAATCCACAAATTATTCAAGAACATTCTAAATAATTTTTCATCCCATGATCCTAAGGTTCCTTTGTTGGAATAAAATGTGAAACGCAGTGGAAGATATGGATCATTGACAAGCAAAAATTTCTTCAAACTTTGTTTATCAAGAATAGCTATATAATTTTAATTAATAATAGAAAGCATTGAGAATTTTTACCAACCTTTTGAAGACCTATCAGGGTATCCTAGCTTTCCTCTTTGACACCACGATCTTCTAAGCCAGGTCTCATCACCAACGAAAAAACGAGTGGGCGTCAAACTACAAGAATGAATTAACCTTACACTTTTTTGAATCTGCTATGTATTCAACACATGAGATAGCATACTTTTTTTTTAGGGAAGAACTCTCAGTTTTTCTCTCTAAGTATTATGTAAAAGTTACGTGAATGATAGATCTATAAAGATAACTGTTATCTCTACCTTTTTATATATGAGCAATTAGTTATTTGAATTAATTTTAAATCTAAGATAACAACCATATCAGATATATGGGGAAAGGATATAGTCTACATTTCTTATCCTTTTGTTATTCTAAAAATGAATCACCAAAAAAAAGATTCTTTAAACTTTTATTTAGATATATATATATATATATATATATATATATAATTGTTTACGGACACGTAAACTTTACGTTTCCTTTCTCTTTTTTATTTTTATTTTTAAACGTAAAGTTAGGTTTATATAATATATATATATATATATATATAATAAAATCTTATATATATATATATATAGGATTTGGTTCAAATATATATAAAATAAAATCTTTTATATATATATATATAAAAGATTTTATTCAAAACCAAATTAGAAAAACATAAAAAAAACTTTACATATATATATATATATCTAAATTCAAAAAACATATCATATTTATTTAAAATTAGATTTTTAAATTAATCACTTAATTATTTAATTTTGTGTCCAAATAGGAAAAGATAAAAGGTGATCCTACCACACATGTGTCACACAAAATTAAAATTATATTCAAATAATTTTATTATTCAAATATTATTAATTAATTAATTTAAAAACCATATTTAACTAATCTCATTAGTTAAATATAATCAATTAATTAATTAACTAATGCTTAGTTAAATGCGACAACATTTATCACATTATATTATGTGTCATAGAGAACATTTTTCTATATCACATTAATATCTTAAGTGTGAAATAATTAATTCAGAATTCAATAATTCTAAATTAAATATGTATAATTTATTCTATACATTAAATCCAATATAGCGTTAGAGAGGCGGCATTGCAGACCGATGGACCTATAACCCAAGCTCCAATAAATTTGACAATTAATCAAACTCTTTTATTAATATGTCAAATTTATTAGTTTTAATGTTACTCCACTAAAAACCTGAAACTGAACTCCTGAGATTATAGTGAAATTTACTCAAAGAAAATTAGTGAGTAGTCCATTAATATAATCATTACATATAAGTCAGTCATCCATAAATAGGTCATAATAAGAGCTAAGTTCAATTTCCGTTTACCTTTCTTATTATATCTTTATCCTTGAATTTCAATAATTCTCTAATGAACTGTTAATTCATAATCTTATTATGAACAAGCGCTCCACTGTTCAAACCTCGAATTATCACTCAAGAGAACTATTTTTCTAACTTTCATAAGGAAGGAATAGATTTCATATCTGTATAATATTATTCCCAGCCATTTATTACATTATATTTTCAAGACGCTAAGTTATGATCTATGTTTAGATAAATCTTACCATGTAAGTCAAAAAACATAATGTGACAAATAGGAGTTTAATAAATATTCAAGATTAAGATTGCCAAATATATAATCATCATAGTGATAAATTTGAATACTCTATTTATAACAGATGATTATTAAAGATTCATAATTTACCCGGTCTAGTCCTATATAATCTCATTATATAAAGTACCTTCAATCCAATGTCCCTACATTAATAGCCTAGATAAGACTATTTCATTCAAAATGAGATTAGACCACACTTATAATATTTGATTAAAAATCCCAAACTTTAATTAATTATTACAGACTATTTAGATTATTATCTATAACTTTTATCCCTAAGCATATAACACTTATGTGCTAAATTTATAATCGTATAAATAATTATTAAATTTTCTTGATGTTTATAAAAGTATTTATAATACATATAAGCAACCAAAATGATTATAAATATCACATTATTTATTTATTAACGATATGTACAATGTCATAGTTTTTAGAGCACCAAACCCAACATCATTAAGCAAGTTTTACATTTCAACTTGCCTGAACACCATGAGTCGGTCGAATTGTTAATCATCAAGAAAATATCTCAAGGAAACTTTTTAGTGTTATTGATGAGACAAATGCCCTGAAAGCATATGATATTTTATATTTGACATTGTTTATAAATATATCGATTGAATTTTTCATTCTATTTGTATGTATGTATTTTGAATACTTTAAAAATATCGTTAAATTCTATAATTATTTATGTGATCTTCAATATTGTATATAAGGGTTATATATAAGAGAATAATATTTAAAGATGAGAATTAGAATAGTCAGTAATATAAAATTAATTATTTGATTAATTATTCAATTAAAATATAAAATCTTTCATTAAGCGTTACTAATGCAAGTCACTTCCATTAAAAATGGAACAACCTTATCTAAGCAATTAATGTAGTAAGCCATTAAATGAGTGCATTGTATATAATGTGATTATGAAAGGATGAGACATGATATTGTATGAATAGCTAAATAATTACTTTTAAAAAATAACAAATTCTAATTACATGATCTTTATCTTGAGTTACTAGCAAACTTCAATTTTATAGAATTATGTCTTTTGATTTACTCAGTACGGATTCGAGATAGCTAATCCTATTCCTTATATTTTGGAGACATAGTAAAGTAACTAGTCAAGAATGTTAAAATTACAAAATAGAATTCATTGATTCTTTATCAAGCGGTTAATAAATAATTCTCTTGAATATTGATTAAAGGCTTAAATAATATAAGCATTCAAATTTATGATTAAGTTCATGAATTTATTATTCATGAGAAGATCAATGGCACTCAAGAATAAAGAAATAATTAGAGAAGGTAACAGATTTGTACCTAGCTCTGGTTATAAATTATTTATAAAAGATCAATTTATATGCAACGACTATATCAAATGAACAACTCTATTTATGGAGTAATTATATATCTATAATTTTAAGAGTACAATTCTAAGTTTTTAGTGGAGTGACTCTGGAATTAATAAAAGATATATATTAATTAAAGAGTTTAATTAATATGTTGATTTTATTGGTGGTTGAAATTATGGGTCCACCAGGCCCTCGACATTCTTGCAACCACTATTTGAACAAGTGGAATTATTTGGTTTCAATAATGAATTTGCAATTATAGAATTCTAAAATTAAATCACTCATTAAAAATTAATCATATGAATTAATTCACAAATATTAAAAAATAAGATTATTAAATAAATTTTTAATTTTGGATGACATAGTGTGGATGAAACCCACACTATTTTGTGCACGCTAGGGCATTGTTGGCTTATTCTATTAGTTTTCTAATATTTTTTTTCAAATTAGGTATTTGAATCTTGAGGATATATTGTTAATAAGTAATATCTTTCTCCCTACCTTATTGATAGGCGTCATACACACCACGAAGGTCCTTATGGGTGGTGCCAATATTAGTCCAAAAGGAAAAGAGATTAATTTGCTTTATCTTTAATATGTGATATTTAAATTTAAATAAATAGGAAGCTTCAAGAATTAATTGTGTATCTCATTCTATAAATAGGAGGCTACTATATGGTTTAGAGGTTGGTTCTTTGGAGTTAAAATATTTGTTATTCCTTTTGCTCATATATTGAGATTATTGAGAGATTAAATTAGAAGAGTGATTTGGAAAACCAAGTTCCTTTTACACATAGGTTCGTCTAAACGGTAATAAAAACTAGGCGAGAAAGACTTTGGTGTCAAAAAAATTGTTCCAGTTAAAGGTATCATACATAATCTCTTTAAACAGGTAAATAACAGTCATAAACTTAATCAAAAGCATCAGATATTTCCCATTTATTATTTATTGCAAGGATGCTTTTACAATTCCGTTCAAATTTATATAGCATTTTTCATAATCACCTATTGAGATTAAAAATTTTCTTGTGATTTAGATTGTAGTTTCATGATTTTTTTATTTTATTTTCACCTATTTCAGTCAAAGTCTTTTAAGTAGTAGAGAATGATAAAAATGTTGAATTCAAATTTGTTTATTTATTTGTTAAGATATTTATAACTTTAATATTTATAATTTAATATTGATTCTTAATAAATAACTATTCAAATATAAATTCAAAATTCTAATATAAGTTTTCATTAGAACCTCATAAAAGTATTTTAAAAATTTATCTTAGTGAAGTAGCAACATGATGGTAAGTTCTATAACTTTTAAAGTCAATTATTTAAAAATAAAATTACACAATATGCCACCTTTTTAACCCATTTAATTTTTTATGCTACAAATTATAAAGCTTAAAAAAATATTTGCACAAATTTTGATCTGTTATAATTTTTTATCTCCTTAAATGATGTGTATTTTCACAAATGCACAAATCGTATCAGACAATATAGTTTAAAGTAGTGTTCTAACGAGAATTAAATTAATAACTAAAAAAATTAGAATATTCTTAATTTTATTTAGACAATACATTTTAGAATAAAAAATAAAAATAAAAAAAATAATAAAAACACGAAAAAAATAAATTGAAAGTAAATTAATAGAAATTCAATCATATAAGAACATTAAATGATGAGTCAATTTTATATGCATAGCTGGGATGCTTTTAGCGTGATAATTTAGTGATTTTTGGGTTTTTGTTATCTTTCTATTGGTTTTTACTTTTATTTTGCAAATTAAGAAAATATTTAGCATTTTTGGTTAATTGAGAAAAAGACAGAAAAATAAGCTTAAAAGAAATTTAAATGAAGAAAATTAAAGAAGGCAACTCCATGGTCTTGATTGTTGGCACCATGGCGCTAAAGTAGGGACTTGTGCGATGCTGAAGATACTAAATCAGAGGTTGGCATCATTGCACAGGAATCTAGAGCCGCGGCATCGAGATTAAAAAGATAAAATTCTAATTATGAACTTTTTGTAGTTTTTCCTTTTTGCTAGAAACCTATAAATAGGACCACATGAAGGTTTTTAAAGGACTTTTAGACAGAAAAAAGAAAAGAGAGGGAAGCTTGGTACGGTGAAGTATAAGACGATACACCTAAAACGAATTTCGGCTTCAATTTCAACAACTAGTTTTCTTCTTCTTCCTTTTCTCATGTTTAAGAATGTGTTTATAATGCCTTTTATTTCTAACATGAACTAAGTTTATTACGATACACCTAAAACGAATTTCGGCTTCAATTTCAACAACTAGTTTTCTTCTTCTTCCTTTTCTCATGTTTAAGAATGTGTTTATAATGCCTTTTATTTCTAACATGAACTAAGTTTATTTTCTCATCATTTTTTTTCTAGAATGAACTAAGTTTATTTCTAGGCTACAATGTAGCCTAACTATGATGTTTTGAACTTTTCTATTAATGCAATCAATGAATTATTTTCTCTAGTTGAGTATTCTTTAATGTTCATTATGTTTCTAATTACTGGCCACTAATTGGATAATTTGTTAATTCATAATAAAATGGAAAGAAGATTTATGTTTTTTTTTTTATTATTGTGTGGAATGCCAAAAATTGCATCTAAGATAGGAATATATTTACATAGTTTGTGTAGTCGCTATATAAAAATCTATAGAACCTAATGAATTCTTGATTATATGATTCACATAAGAACATAGTGGGTTAGCAATTGAGGGTATTTTTTATGTAACTTGGGAAAGAGCATCGAATAAATTAGATATTTTTGACTGTTAACTAGAAGAATAATTTTGAGATTAAAGAGATAAATAATTCGAAGCAGATTAGTTACGGTGAAATCAGAGACTCTAGGTCTTTAATCAATTAATTTCATCTTCATTTAATTGTGTTTTTATTATAGTTTTAGTTTAATTTTCTCATTACTTTATTGTTAAACATCATCATTTCTTTAATCAAATATTTAAATAAAATTAGAGTTAGAATAATTCCAGCACTTGATAGGCAAATAATCTTTGTAGGAACAATAACTCACTCGCTCTATATTACTTGTTCAGATAATATTGTACACTTGCAATAATTTTTGCAACACTAGAGCATATAAGTTCACCAAGTCCTTTCCAATATGAATACATTTGTTAACTAAAATCGCCTATTATTTATGTGTTAAAATGAGATACTTTAATTTATTTAATACTCTTTCTTAGGATGACATTAAAAATATCTCTAGTATATAAGCCCACTATTGCTTAATGTAAATTCCACCTGCCTAAAGATATTGCAATCTATAGTTCTCTCAATTGTTCACATAAGTCTTATCACTTGATGTTGCATGCACCTTGTGCTTAATTTTACTAAAACTATACCTAAATATCTCCCTCTTTGGGTTTCAATCTAGGTGTTTCGAATAATTCAAATATTGACAAGATATTTAAGTGTATTAAAAGCAGTAATATTAACAACAATCATGAATAAAAAACTCTTAGAAAAATTAATTCTTTGAAAAAAAATAAAATTGGATATCAAACGTTCATTGTCTTGGCTACACTTGTTAGCCCTAAAAAGAAAAATTAATTCATAATTGAAAATATAATCATCATAAACATATTATCTGTATTCAATTACAAAACTAACTCAAGAAGAATAAAGAGAAGAAAAAGAACAAGAAATCTTGAATACGACTGCTCTTGAGTCACCTTCAATCTCTTTTTACAAATTGTGCCAAAAGCTCTCTAAAGACAATCCTAAGAGGAGTTATTTATGGATTTTCATAATCGAAAAATTTAGAAAAAATTCATTTTTTTTTTCATTTTTAGGAAACTCGAACCAGCACAGTGGCCTCAAGATTCTAGCACAGTGGCACTTAACTTGAAAGGATCTTCATAATTGTACCAATGCCATGGCCTCAGCTTTCTAGTATCATGGTGCTCTTCTCCCTAGTTGATGGAATGGGCATGTTTCATAGTGCAATGCCATGGCCTTGGCTTTTTGGCATAGCGGCCCTCTAACCCCTGGGTCTAGGACTATTTTTCTCCTATCTGTAGTGCCGTGGCACTAATTCTCTAATGCCATGGCCTTGACTTCCTTGATTCTATGCCTACCATGGATCCTTTCTATTTTTACCTTACACCTGCAAAAATAAATTAACAAAAATTACTAATTAAAATTACTTATTAAAAAAAAGAGACTAAACTAAAATCCTAAAAAATTAAAGCCAAAATAAAAATAACTAAACCTAGACAAACTAAAAAGTTAAATAAATTAAAATAAAATCTCTAAGATAGCCATTTTTAGCGCAAAATAAAAAAAGAAAAAAGAATTAGTTCGTTCTCTCACATTTTCCCCTCTTTTTTTCTCTTTCTTTTCACTCTTTATCTCTCTCTTCTGTACCCTTCTCTCATCCTTTCCTCCCTATCATCTGTTTCTTTCTCTCATCTATATCTTGCTCTTTCTTCACCCAAGATCATCTTCCTCATCCAAGTTCTAACAACAGAGCAGAAAATTTGGCGACTCCAATTCTAACTATCACTTTGACTCTGATGCGTCGAACAACCATGATTATTCTTTGGTCAAGAGCAAGGATGAAAATGTAACACCTAAGATTTTTAATGCATTAAAAATGCATTAAGTTAAGGATTATATTAAGATAAAAAGTGCAGTTTAAAGAAAAATACTGTATAATAACATAAAAAATTATACAGTATTAGAGCAATGCAGTATAAGAATTGGATTGTGTGGACCATAATTTCTTTTATAAAAGTGCAAAAAGAAAAAAAAAGAAAAAAAATAGAAAAAAATTCAGCTCTTTCTCTCTCTACTTTCTCTCTCTAGATTCTCTCTCCTCAAATCTCGTTCGAGATTCTGGCGTTTGTTTTCGACACCTCCCGCACCAATGGAAAGCTCTCGACAAGCTGAGTCCAACGAGGTGCCGTGCCACCCAAAAAGCCGTTGGAGGAAGCATCGCGCGCCGCCCAAAGTGGTGGAGAAACCCATTTCTTTCCGACATGATTTCTTCACCGTCTGACGTTCGATCGATGTGATTCTTGTTCCTACACGACCACTGTGATGAGAGGAACAAAACCCACCCTTGGTGGCAGCTCAACAACGGCCGGATTGCTCCACCCGCCTACCACCTCCTTGTGCCACCACACCAAGGTGGAACTCCGCCTTGCCGAAGGAGGTGGCCAACACCACCCCTCCCAATGGATTCAGAGGATCAAGGGGAGTAAAACCCCTCGATCAATTGCACCAAAGGAGCCCATTTGGTCAGAGATCAGCCAACGCCGCCATGGGCTGCCGTGAGTTCTTCAATTTCGTCAATTTTGACGGCGTTGAGGGACTGCAATTGAGGGGAAACACTCAGAGGAGGATGGGTAGCAAAAGCCCTCAGCCAATTTTGGGTTTCCACAGCCGGAGAATCAAGATCAGAATCTCCATTTTTGGCCGCCGACTTTGAGCTCCAACCCGCTATGTTAGAGGCAGAATTAGGTGAAATTGACACTGCCATTGGACTCAAAAGGGTCGATTTAGGGGAGTAGGCCCAAGCCCAGCTACCAACGGACCCCGATTGATGCCGGTCAATGCCGGTCAAAGTCGGTCAACGCCCTGTCAACAACGACTTTGAATTTTTGTGATCCGGACCTCCGATCGAAGATCTGAGACGGTCTCCCAACTCGTTTCGATGCTCTAAACACAATGGTGACCTCCATTCAAGCTAATTCTACTCCAGTGAAAATCATCTAGTACCCACTACATACAAATCGAGGCGATTCAAAAAATAGTAACGGAGTCCAGAATGACAGTTCTAGTAATGTATGATCTCCAGGAAGCATTCTTAGCCATTCATGGTTGCTCGAGGAGCACTGCAGAGAATGCTTTGCATACTGTAGATATAGCGAGTTACAATTTGATCCGCTTAGCTTAGAGTCCAAGTAAGTAAGAATCTTGCCTACAGTATGAACCATTTTAAAATAAATTGTTTTAGATGCTTTCATAAAAATTTATGAAATGCATGATCAGTGATTGTTACACTGTTTTATGTGAGAATGGGTTTTATAGCGTTACAAGGTTGACGAAAAACCCGTTAAGGGTAAAACCGTCATTATCAAGGAAACGGCTAAAACGGAGTCGAACACTCCGATTTAGCATAACGTTCTTAGACAAAAAATGTTCCGTAATACGTTAAGTAATGAATCGCCAGTAAGATGGAAGATTTAATCAGGGATGTTTAAGTAAACGAGAGGTAAACCGATGGGTTACGAGGTTAAAAGGAAAAGTAACCCCGGTGGGTTACAAAGCTAAGTGAAGGAAAAGGAACGAAATAGAGAACGCTAGAGCATAGTTTGGGTAAGTTTCAAATGTCACCTACAGCATGATGTAAATGATTTTTAAATACTTATTTATATAATTTGCAAATGAGTTTGCAATTATTATGCAAGTTTCTTTTAAAGTATGTTTGCATTTATTATGCAAAAAGTTTTAAAGTTCAAGAAAAAGATTTGCAATGAATTTGCAATTGTTATGTTAAAGTCTATTGGCATATTGATATGCATAACGTTTTTAAAAGTTCAAGTTATGATTTTCAAAGTATTTAAAGTATGTTGTTTTATAGTTTAAGTTATAAGTTTCATGATGCATTTGTTATGCAATAAGTTGCATTTGTTATGCAATAAGTTGCATTTATTGTGCAATAAGTTGCATTTATTGTGCAATAAGTTGCATTTATTGTGCAATAAGTTTTAGAATAAAAGTTGTACTTTGTAAAATGTGATTTCATTATATGTTGCATTTCTTATGCAATAAGTGTTAGAATACAAGTTATAATTTGCAAAATGTGTTTGTATTTTATGATGTATTTATTAAGCAATATGTTGCATTTGTTATGCAATAGGTTTTATAGTACAAGCTATGAATTGCAAGTGTGTTTGCATATAATGTGATTGCATTTGAAATGCTCACTAAAGTTAATAAGAAGGTAACGTAAAGAGAAAAAGAAAGTGTCGTACCAGCCTCCTTGTTATGAGGCAATAAAAGTAAAGTTAAAGTTTGACCTCCTAGATGTGAGGTACATGACCACGAAGTTCGATGGTCTTAAGTCTCCCACAAGGGGAGCATCACGTTTATGATCTCATGATTAAAGATGTTGGTACAAACACTAAAGGTTATAATGTAAGGAAAGATAAGGAACAAGGATAGAAGTAAAGTAAGATAATGAAAGTTAAGAACGAAGATAGAAAGTTAAAATAAGAAAAGAATGTTTATAAAATGCTCATAATTGAAGTTAATAATTGAGCATAAATGGAGTCATGTATTCTGATGTTGCTTGAATGCCTTTTTATGAAATATTTATATGTTATGTTATAGAAAACATTCAGAGAAATGTTTTATGATAAATATTTATGAAAAACATTTTCATGTTTTCAAGAAAAGGTTTATGAACGACGTTTTAAGAAAAACGTTCAAGAAATGTTTTACAAAAAATGTTTATGCAAAACGTTTCAGAAATGTTTTATGAAAAACGTTTATGAAAAACGTTTTCAAAAATGTTTATGGAAAACATTTGTGTAAAATGTTTCAAGAGGAAGGTTTTTATGAGAAAAGTTTTAAAGCATGATTTAATGATTTGTGAGTTTATGGTTGAACTTACTGAGTGAAAGCTCATTAAAAGTTTCTTCATGCTGTAGGTAATTTAAGGTGACCAGTAGGACCCGTTAGAAGTGCTGGGTGCTGCGGAGGACAGATGCGAAGATTTGGGTATAGATACCACCATTGTTTGCTTCCGCTATGTAAAGAAAAGGTTTTTCATTGTATAATGTTGTGTTTGCGAAGTTTTAAGAAAATCAGAGTTTTAAGAATTGTATTCAAAGTTTTAAGATACAGTTTACGATCTGTTTTAGGTAATTATAAAGTAAAGTTTTAAGCTATGATTTAATAAACGTTTCTTATTAAGTTTTAAGAAACGATTTGAAATGATTTTAAGGGCATGTGTTGAGCGAGGTCTCAACTTGAAATACGACAGAGATCGCATCAGTTTTAAAGAACATTTAAAGAAAAGAAAATTATTTCAGTATTTTTCTTATTAAGTAAGTAAGATTACTGTTTATGAAACGATGTTTAAGAAAGTGAAGTGACTGTCCGAAAAGGTAGGTCGTCTCAAAAAATGTCCATGATATTGTCGATATCTCCATGACAAAATCTATATTTTGAAGTTTTGACAAAGGTATAGGAGGAAAGATTTTTTTTTTTTAGGGAAATCTATAAAATATCCACAATATTCACAAATATCCGTAATATTAGTAAATATCCATGACAATCTAGGATGTTTATAAATTTCCACAAAATATCCAAAAAGGCTAGGAAGACTTTCTTTTTTGCACAAAATTAATTTTAAAGGAACTTTTTAATTGTTTTTAATGAAATATGACTAATATTTTAAACCAATGACAACAAAAAGTATTTATTGATACTTCTTTAGTGTTTAAATAGTTTTTACTTTTGAAATGAATATTTTATGACTATTTTGCAAAGCCGTATCTCTTGTTATATATAGATGTGTGTACTTTATTTTTACTATTTGTTCTACTAGTTGTAATTATTGTTCTTCATGGAGTATATAAATTTTGTTACAATTCTGACGACACTAATTATGATGACGATAGTAAGGTGATGATGATAATAAAGACGAAAACTATTTAAAAAGATAAAATACAATGTCCAATCAAACACCCTTGAGTTTATTCTCAACAGCTTTGACATTTTCGTCCTTGGTTAGAAGCAAGTGTTGAGACAAAGACAGAGATGGATGGAGCAATAGCAAAAGTAGCCATCGATGTCGGAGCTGGCGTTGACACTTATCTTGTGGGAGGGTCTCTAACGACTCTAACGAATCCTCTGACGATAGTAGTGATTGTGGACACAAGAAGAAGAAGAGGTTGTTAGGGGAGATTATGGAGGAGGAAATAATCGGGAACATGGTGAAGAAGGCGTAGAAAAAGTTTTTTTTGGCTTCGGCTTTAGAATTAGGGCTTTTCAATCAATTATATTGTGGTGATCTTCAAGGTTCTTGACTTTGTTTTTCATTTTTAATTTCATCAGGCAATGCGAGTTGCAAAGAAGTCGAAGGCTCCAATTGTTTTCAGTTATTCAAATAAATCGAATCCCTTCAGTGATTCTAATCTCAATAAGAAGTGAGTTTATGTGACCAAATCCTTATTTGGACAGGAATTATTTAGATAAAATATTTGTTTGCAATTAGAAATCTCAGTTTGTAATGTGTTGTCTCTAGATTTGTGTGGCAGAAGAAGATCAAGCGTGACATTGATGAAGGAGTGCCTCTTGACATGTTTTCAGTCAAAGCTGAGAAAAAAAAAAGATACTTTTTCTCTATTTTTTCTTTCTTTTTTTTTATGTCATCAACGACGTCGTCACTGCTGGTGATGTTCAACAATGCCATCGGTAAACTGAAGACAAGCCAATAACAATAAGGAGAAACAAAGAAAGAGTGAGGAAAGAAAGGAAGAAAGGAGAAAAAAATGCCTCGGTGGGACACAAATTATGTCTTGGTAGGACACAAAATATCTTGGTGAGACATGTGACATAAAAAATATTCCAATATGACACAAAATATCCTAATATGACATGAACATGTCCTAGTGGGATACGAAACATGTCCAATTGGAACATGACATTAGGTTTGTGGTGTTGGAAAAATAGTACGCAACGAAAGTTTAAAATTTTTTATATCAGAGTATTTTTCAAAACATAAGTTTGACATGCTATATGCATAAATTAACCAGATCTTACTAACCTCTATGTGCTGAAAAGCTCTTGCAATCAGTAAAGAGAAGTAACATTCCAAAAGGACCTCAACTAACTGGCCTTCTTTGCTATTTTCTATCCTCGATCGGAGTAAATGTGGGCTCATGTTGTTTAGCTTTTCCACCAGGTGACTCTCCTTCTAACCAATTGAGAAAAAACACAAAGTTATAATTCGTGATTTGTGAATGATAGCTCTCCAGGGAGTTTCAGAGTCTTGCTAATAGAGTCTTATTCCAGATTTCCCAACTGATCTAAATAATAATGAGACTCACTCCCCCTTTATATAGAGGTTGGGCCTAGGAGTCAGTCCTTATCAGATAAGGCCTCAAAATTTTGAATCATAATCAAATCAAAATCAATATATAATAAAATCCATGTGGAATGAGTGATCTTTTTATCACTCAGTCAGTAAGCCGAACTAGCAGATCGGCCTGCCGAACCTCCTCAATCGGCAGGCCAAACTTAAAGATTGGCCTGCCGAACCTCCGATAAAAGATCCTTGTGAATTTTTATTTCCCTCTTGAGATTTTTAAGATAAAGCCTCAGTTTTAATTCAAATAACCGAATAAAGAAGTTACTTAATTAAAACAGTCATATTTAGATAATCTCTAGGAAAATAAATATTTCTGATATTTCAACAAGTTTATCTTGAATTAATTCAAAATTAATCCAACGGATAAACCGACATGAATTGTCTGATCCCAATAGTTCAACAAGTTTATCTTAAATTAATTTTATCACAAAATTAATTCAACTAATAAACAAACATGAATTCTCTAATTTTTACCAAATTTCAGCCAATCTGATAAATTTGACATAAGTCACCAATTATTGGAAATGCACACCGTATCGTTATAGGATTTTTGTGAGCTAGCAAAGGGGACCAAATGGACCTATATAGTTCGAGCTCTCGATAATTATGAAACCCAATATCCTAGATATACATTTTATAATTATCAACTCCAACGCTACTCTACTAAAACCTTAGAGCTGCACTCTCGAACTATATAGAATTACGAAATTCGTATAGCTAAGTCTCCATGACATATCATACTATATCGTATCCCTATAGGATTATCCATAATCAACTTAAGGATAAGCTCTGTCTTACATTCTCGATTATTTTTATCTTACATTTCATTATCTCACCATCAAAAAACTTACCATCCAAAGACAATATACCATTCAGTTGCACCTATGTATCCAAATGGTTGAGCACTCTAGTTTTATAATTACAAGATAACACATATAAAAGGATATCACTACTCCTAAAGAGGAGCTATAGATTCCATATCTATAAATAACATGTCTACGCTATCAAGAATCATGCCTCCAATATACTGGTATGCGTACCACTATTAAAATGTAGATGTCACCCTTTGGTACATCAAAAGACATAAGTCAAGACAACAGGCCCAATATTCATCTCAAGATTAAGATACAATACATGTGATTGTCTAAAGTAAATCGATTTGCCAAGACGAAATTATTAATCCAAATCAATCCACTTTATGTCCCGATCGAACACATCGTCACCTATGACAATGTGCCAATGTTTCTTTTCGCGGAGTCCACCTCTGATGGGCAAGACAAACCATCTCCCAATGGGGATATAGACAATATAATAATTTTTACATGAATAAAGTGCCCAACTTTATTCTCTCGATTGCGGATCTCATAATTCAGATCGTCACGTTAAGAATCGTGTCTTCCGTATAATCTGTCCATTATATGCCCAATTCTTAAAGGTTCAGACCGATAGTCTTAGACTATTATTTGCTTAACATACATTCAACAAATATGAACTTAAAGAGGACAAGATTTAGTATATGAATAATAAATAAATTCTTATTGATAAAAATATCTCCAAAAACATATTACATTTTTACTCCTTAAGGCATACACGTCTAACATGTGGCGTAAGAAGTTTTTACATTTTGTGGTATAAATAAAAATTATATTAAAAATGACATTTTTAAGAATACCCCTATTTAAAACTTTAAAATAAACTTAGACATAAGATGAACTTGGAAAATCATTTCAAATTATCTATTTCTATGTACTTAACCTAACCAAACGAATGAATCAGACTCTTTTTCATTAAATTCTTTTACTTTTTATCAAAACAAACAGCACCTAAAGAAATTAAAGATGAAAAATGAATGGAACTTTTTTTGTAGAAATCGTTTTCTTCATCATCAATTTATGATAATAAGCCTAAACATTTTACTTATTTGTTTTTGTTATAAAATCAAAAGAGAGAATAAAATTCTTATTTGTCGTGGTGCACATTCGGTGCGAGGCTGGCACTGGTGAGTTTGTTACGAGGACGATGAGGACAATTCCATGACGACAAACAATGCTCTATCATAACGATAAGTGAAAAGGAGGAGCAAAGAGATCTTTCATACAAGTAAGGAGAGAGAGAGCCGCTGGGGGCCTGATCTTGTGATGTCTCAATCTGGAGCTGACGTCGTCGAGATTGCTCACGAGGGCATGGTGTTAGAGGGAGTTTCGATGGTAGAGGACAAGGGCTTAAAGCTAGAAAGAGCTTTAGTGGTAGAGACGTGAAGTCGACGTCAGACAGGAAAAAAGAAAGAGGGAGAGAGAAGGTGAAAATTTTTAGGTTTTTTTTCCTTTTTTGATAATCATAGTTTGTGGATGAATGGTAAAATTAGAAAATTAAATATTTAAAACACATTATGGTCTAATAACTTCTAAATTTTGAAAATGTGCTCTTGGTTTTTAATGGAATTATCTTTTGATCTATTTGTTGCAAATTTTCGAAAAGAAAAATATATTTGTATAACAGAAATGGCATTTATTTCCACAAAAAAAAAATGTTCTTTCTTGTAAAGCTTAATGGAGTTGTTTTAGAAGATGGAAAAAGGAAAAAAAAAAAAACCAAAATTTTCTAATATTTTCTATTCTAAGGCATTTGGGAAATTAGTGGTTTAAACTAAAAACATTGGAGCAATTCAAATTTTGTGTGAGAAAATGTTATAATAAAATTGGTTTGAACTGTGACTTTCAAACACTCTTTTTAATTTCTTGGCACATATAATCTTAATGTTAGGCTTATAAATATACACAATGTATATATAATTGGAATTAAAATTCAAACATAAGAATTTTTTTTTCCCCGTGGTTGGGTTTGGGAGGGAGAGTATTTTTCTAAGAAAGTTTAGGAAAATGAAAAAGTGTGGTATGTTGGAGAATATGACTTTTCTATGTTAGACTGTAGGATTAATCCTTGAAGACAATAGCTATATGCAAGGATGAGAATGTCCACAATATTGTCGACATTTCCCAAACAATATCTATACTTTAAAGTCTCGATATGGATATAGGAGGAAGGATTTCTCTTTCGCAATATCTATAAAATATCTACAATGTCTACAAATATCCTCAACATTAGTGAATATTTGTGAATAACCATAATATTTCTAGAAATATCTACAACATGTCCAAAAATGTCGAGAATTTTTTTTTAACAAAAAATCAATTCTATAAGATTTTTTAATTATTCTTTAATAAAAAGTGATTGATATTTTTGACCTAAACACAATAAAAAGTACGGTAAATTACTCTAGCAGTCTCCAACCTTTTACAAAAGTGAGCATTTGGTCCCCAATATTTTTTTATTTAGCTGACCCAAATATTTGATTTTAGTTGCTGAGTGACCAATTAAACGGTCAAACATTTAAAAAAGGATCATGTGATGTGCATGTTGTTGGAAACAAAGTGCGCAGCGGAATTTTAAAAATTTTCATCAGAGTAATTTCCAAAACACAAGTTTGACATGTTATATGTATAAATTAAACAGATCTTACTAACCTCAGTGTACCGAAGAACCTCCGCAATCCGTGTAGAGAAGTAACGTTCCAGAAGAGCCTCAACCAACTGGTCTTCTTTGCTATTCTCTATCCACAACCGGAGTGAGTGTGGGCTCACACGTACAGCTCTTCCACCGGTGACTCTCCTTCCAACCAACAGAGAGTAACCAAAGCTAGTGTTCATGATTTGTAAACAAAAGCTCTCAGGGAGTTTTAAGATGCTCACTAGAAGAGGATCACTCTTAATCTCTCAAATTGATCTGAGTAAATCATGAGACTCATTCCCTTTATATAGCTATTGGTCTTGGGGTCAGTCCATATTAGATTAGGTCTCAAAAACTCGAAACAGAATCAAATTCGGATCAGTATATGATAAGATCCACATGAAAATGCGTAATCTTATCTCCGTTGATCGGCAGGCCGAACATTCTGATCGGTAGGCCGAACAGGCCAATTCGACAGGGCGAACATGTCATCCAGCAGGCCGAACAACCGAGAAAAAATCTCCGCGAATCTTTTATTTTCCACCCGAGATTCTAAAGGATGAAGTCTCAGTTTTGATTCAAATAACCCAATAGAGAAGTTATCTGATCAAAACAAACTTTATCAAGATAATCTCTAAGAAAATAAATCAATTCACAATAATTCTACAAGTTTATCTTGTTCTGATTTGTCCAAAATTAAAACAACCGATAAACAGATAAGAATTATCTGATCGTAATAATTCAACAAGTTTATCTTGAACTAATTTCTTACCAAATTAATTCAACTGATAAACAGACATGAATTATTTGATTCTTACAAATTTTAAACCAATCTGATAAATCTGACATAAGTCACCAATTATTGGAAAAGCACGCCGTGTCGTTACAGGATTTTGTGAGCTAGCAAAGGGGACCAAAATGGACCTATAAAGTTCAAGCTCATGATAATTATGAAACCCAATATCCCAGATATACATTTCACAATTATCAACTCCAACACTACTCCACTAAAAGCTTGGAGCTGCACTCTCGAACTTTATAGAATTACGAAGCTCGTGTAGCTAAGTCTCCACGACATATCATAGTGTATCGTATCCCCATATGATTATCCATAATCGGCTTAAGGACAAGTTCTGTCTTATCTTCCCGATTATTTTTATCTTACATTCCATTGTCTCACCACTAGAAAACTTACCATCCAAAGATAGTATACCATTCGGTTACACCTATGTATCCAAATGGTTGAGCGCTCCAGTGTTCCAATTACAGGACAACGCACATAAGAGGATATCATTACTCCTAAAGAGGAGCTATGGATTCCATATCTATGAATAACAAGTCTACGCTATCAAGAGTCATGCCTCCAACGTACCGGCATGCATACCACTATAGAGATGTGGGAGTCACCCATTGGTACATCAAAAGACACAAGTCGAGACAACGGGCCCACTATTCATCTCAGGATTAAGATACAATACAAATGACTGTCTAAAGTGAATCGATTTGCCAAGATAGAATTATTAATCCAAATCAATTCACTTTATGTCCCGATCCAACACATCGTCACCTATGACAACGTGCCAATGTTTCTATTCACGGAGTCTAACTCTGATGGTCAAGACAAACCATCTCCCAAAAGGGATATGGACAACATAACAATCTTTACATGAATAAAGCGCCCAACTTTATTCCCTCGATTGCGGATCATACGTTTTAGACCGTCACCTTAAGAATCGTGTCTTCCGCATAATCAGTCCATCATATGCCCAACTCTTAAGGTTTAGACTGACAGTCTCAGACTACTGTTTGCTTATCATACATTCAACAAATATGAACGTAAAGAGGACAAGATTTGGTATATATAAATGAATAAATTCTTTATTGATAAAAATGTCTCCAAAAACGTATTACATTTTTACTCCTTAGGGTATACATGTCTAACACATGTGGCCTCTTTAGTAAGGGTATTTTTGTAAAATAACTAATATTTTTAAGAAATTAAAATAAAAACATAAAAATCAATAAAAATAAAACTAAATAATATTGATTAAAATCAACAAAAGATAAAATAGAAATTACGAAAACATAAACTAATTCCCTAATTCTCTCTCTCCTCTCTTTCTCTCTATACGCACACAGCTCGCTTTGTTGCGCCTTCCCTATTGCGTGAGAGAGATATTTCGCAAGTTTTTTCAAGCTTTTTTTTCTTTGGAGGTGAAGGAGTAAAGGGTGAGTCGGTAAGGTAGAGGGAAAGGCAATAGTCAGTGTGGGCAGTGGTGACATGTTGGCGGCCATGGATGAAATTGAAGTTCTCAAATATGATGCTTAAGGGGTATGAAAAATTAAGGAAAAATTTTTACTAATTGGTTCAAACTTCTTCCTTGGTATTGCTTCATTAGATTATGTTAATGTATTTTGCTGATAATTTTCCATTCAAACTCCTTCCTTGGTATTGATTCATTAGATTATGTTAATGTATTTTGTTAATAATTTTTTATGAAATTAGGATTTGGCATTTTGAATGATTTTATGTTTGAAATGATTGACTACTGGTTCGATCTAGGTTTGAGGCAAGATTTGATATGTTCAGGGTTAATCAGGTTTGTTCCATTTTTTTGTTTGGGGTTGTTTGATTCTTGGGAGTTTTTCAGCGTTGGATTTGCTTTTTGTTTATGATGTTTAGTTTGTTGTTGATGGATATGTGATTTTTTTTTCTTTTCTTGATATAATGAGTTTGGTGTAAAGAAGAAGAAGATTTGAGGAATAATTTTTATATTTTGTTTGATTTCTTTTTTAGCCTTTTAATAATTTTTTTTCTAATTTCTATTACTTTTTAATGTATCAATTATTTTGAAAGGTAGTTCAATAATTTTAATTAAAAAAATTGATGTCTAACAATTTGTTCCTTACAAAATTAATGGTTGGATAGTTAAATTGGTCCTTTAATGACTAAAATCAAAGGTTTAGGTCGGTTAAATAAAAAAAGTTGGGGACTAAATGCTCACTTTCGTCAAAGGTTGGAGACTACTAAAGTAATTTCTAAAAACAAAAATTTATTAAGACTTATTTAAGTCTATAATTAATTTATACTTTTTAGATGAATAGTTTATAATTGCACATCCAAAAATTGTGATTTTGGTGATGGAATTCATTTTAAGTATCCATTTTTTTTTTCAAAAAATACATTCATGACTTCAATTTTTTTTCTTCAAGGAATATATTCATGAAAATTTTCACGTTTTTTTATAAAGTTTTTAGCTTTATATCATCTAAATGTAAAGGTATTATACTTTTACTATTTATCTATTAGTGTGAATTATATTTGTTTCTCATACAATATATCTGTGTGATTGTTTACGATTTTTCTACAAAGTCCTATGTCATGTTATATATAAATTTGTGTACTACATTTAAACTTTATAATGTCTAGATGTAGACGTAGTATACTTTGATATACTTGTAGATTCTCCTGTTAGACATAATGGCCTAAGGAGTAAAATGTTATAATATGTTTTTGTAGACATTTTATTAATAAAGAGTTTATTTATTATTTATGCACCAAATGTTGTCCTCTTTATGTTCATATCTATTGAATGTATGATAAGCAAATAAAAGTTTAAGACTATCGATCTAAATCTTTAAGAATCATGTATATGATGGACAGATTATGTAGAAGAGATGAATTTTAAAGGTGATGGTCTAAATTATAAAATATGCAATCGAGGGAATAAAGTTGGGCGCTTTATTCATACTGAGATTGTTATGTTGTCTATATCCCTAACAGTAGATAGCTTGTCTTGGCCATCGGAGTGCGACTCTATGAGTAGAAACATTGATACTTTGTCATAGGTGAAGATGTATTGGATCGAGACATAAACTTAAATTGATTTGGATTAATAATTCTATCTGTGCAAATCAATTCACTTTAGATAATCATATGTATTGTGCCTTAATCCTGAAATGACTAATAGACCCGTTATCTTGACTTATTTCTTTTGATGTACAAAAGGGTGACATCCTAACTTTATGATAGTATGCATACTAGTGCGTTGGAGACATGACTCTTAATAGCATAGACTTATTATTCATAGATATGGAATCTATAGCTTTTTTTGTAGAGTTAAGATATTCTCTTACATGCATTATCTTGTAATTGGAACACTGAAGCACTCAACCATTTGGATGCATATGTATAACCGAATAGTATATTGTCTTTAGATAGTAACTTTTCCAATGGTGTGATAACATAATGTAAGATAAAAATAATCAAAAAGGTAAGAGGGAATTTATCTTTAAGTCAATTATGAATATCCTATGGGGATACGATACGTTATGATATGTCATAGACGCTTAGCTTACTTGAAGCTTTGTAATTTTATATAGTTCAAGAGTGTAGCTCTAAGCTTTTAATAGAGTAGCGTTAGAGTTGATAATTATAAAATATGTATCTAGGATATTGTATTCTATAATTATCGGAGCTTGAACTATATAGGTCCATCAAGTCCCTCTTTGCTAGCTCATAGTAAATCTTGTAATGATATAACGCGCTTTTTCCAACAAATTAGTGACCTATGTTAAATTATTAGATTGGTTAAAATTCGATAGGATCAGATAATTCATGTCTTTTTATCGGTCGAATTAATTTTGTGAATTAATTGAGATAAACATGTTGAATTATTGAGAAAATATTTATTTTCAATGAGATTATCCAGATATGACTGTTTTGATTAGATAACTTCTCTATTGGGTTATTTGAATTAAAACTAAGGCTCTATCTAAAGAATCTCGGATAAAAAATAAAAGATTCTTAGGGATCATATTATAGCAAATTCGGCAGGCTAATCTGCTAATTCGGCCTGTCGATGAGATAAGTTCAGTAAGCCGATGGATAAGTTCAAACTGCCAACCTAAAGATTATCTAATTACGCATTTCAGACATGATTTTCATCAAAAGTTGATCCAGATTCAAATATTTGAGGCCTTATCTGATAATTATTAACCCCAGGTCTAACTTTTATAAATAATGGTGAGTTTTCTCTGTTATTTAGATCAATTGAGAAGTTTAGAGTGAGTACTCTACTGTGAGAAACTCTGAAACTCCCTGAGAGCTATTGTTCGCAATCAAGAATCTTAGCTCTAGGTCTTCTCAATTGGTTGGAATGAGAGTCATCAGTGGAAGAGCAATACAAAGTGTGCCCATTCATACTTCGATCGTGGATAGAAAATAGTAAAGAAGACCAGTTGGTTCAAGCACTTTTGGAACATCTATCTCTTCATTGATTACTAATGCTATTCGGCATATAAAGATTAGTAAGATTTGTGATTAATTTATGTATATAGCATGTCAAACTTGTGTTTTGAAAAATACTTTAATTCAAAATTTTTAAAATTCTACTACATACTCATTTTCCAAAAACTGGTATCAAAGCCATGGTTTTCTTACGTAAATTTATAAGTTGGTGATCATGCTATATATATAGATTATGTGATCTTGTTATCTCCTATGCTTGAATTTAATTTTTAGAGAGTTGGCACTCTAGGGTTTCTATATATTTAAATGTTATCATGGAATTATATGGTGAATGTTTATTAATTAATTATGGTTGATTAAATTATTATTTAATTATTAATTAATTAATTAAGTTATGTCAATTATGGTTCCTTAAATGTTAGAATGTGTATCTAAGTTTTTCATGTAATTAGATGGCAGTCTATCATCACCGTCTAGGAATTATTATTTAATTTTAAATCTGTAATTAAATAATCATTCAAAGTGAAGACGGATCTAGAAGATGGATGACACTAGTTCCATGTTTTTTCTTGGTCTCTAAAATTTTAAAATTTTTGGATTGTTGAAAATAATATTCAAAAACTGCTTAAAAACTGTTTTTTGAAAAAAATGTGAGTTCAGTTCGATTGAAGGGCCAAACTTCCAATTCGACAGACGGTCTGCGAGGGCAAGACTTTGTAAGCTCTGGTGGTAGGCCAAACTCTTAAGTTCAGCAAGTCAATGGGTCATGACCGGCAGGCTGATGACACAAATCAGCATGCCAGCAAAGAGCTGTAAGTTTTTAGAAAAGGTGCATTTTTGGGTGCAGTTTTGATTTTATGAAATTTTATGATGACTGGAAAAATGAAGCATTTGATCTATGAGGGATTGAAGACTTGAAGATGGACGCCACATGAAGAAGGATATAACTTGAAGGTACAAGGATGAAGAATTAATAATATGTTTTGATTGGTCTTTTGTAATCTTTATTTTCTTTTCTCTAAGATGGAACCATAATATTATGGCTGTTTATTATTATTTTGCCTATGGCTTTGCTTGTTGCTTTGCTTGTCTGCATTATAATATAATTTTCCATATATGTTGATAACATGTCATATAAAATAGGGAGTGCCACTCATTGAAAATTGTTCATGCATGTTAATATAAAACCTTGGTTTTCAAAATATTGAATAGGAGAAGGTTTTCGAAGAAAGGACCTACGGCTTCCATTGTTGGTCTACAGGTAACACATGGTGGTTCCGACCCCTAAGAAGGAATTTCATCATTTAATGGCTAAAGAAAATGATTATTAATGTATGCTGGATCAAACGGGTCTTAAATGGCACATATTAATCGAAAGGGATCTGTGTTCCTAATTGAATTTGGCAAGTGTCCTTTAGGCGGCTTGTTGAATTCTGAGTTAGGAATTATCGTTGTAAGGATGTGATTTTTTTAAGGTTTTGATACATAAACACAATTATATCTTTACTTGATTTTGCTATCTTACTAAACTGTTATGGAATGGTTGCTTATGTTTGGTATATGAATCTTTATTGCAAATTAAAATGTCTAAAACACTTTATCTTCAACAATCGATAAAACCTAATTAACTGGTGAGAATTACAATGATTAGAAAAAGGAACCTGAAAATCGTCCTATCTTTTGAGAAACTGAAATCTGTGCTCACAACATTATATCCTCCCGAACCCACCAGGGAATCCACCAATGAACAAATCCAAGCGTATGATCGCCGAAAAGATGCTAATGATCAGGCATTCTATTATATTATGGCTAGCATGAATAACATGCTATAGGCTCAACATAAATATTATGAGACTACGAAGCAGATCTTGGATAATCTTGAAGACATGTTTGGAGGCTAAGCCATAACAAAACGACAAGGGGCATTTTGGAAGCTTTTGAGCTGCAAACAAAAACCAGGGACTCCTATGAAGGAGCATATGATTTTGGTCATAGGTTACCTTAGAAGGCTCAAGCCCATGAGCTGATATCGATGCCAAGTCACTGATAACTATGGTTCTTGAGACTCTATCAAAAGAGTTCATCCTGTTTAGAGCTTCATATAATTTGAGCAATAGATAGGATGCGACCTTAATGGAGTTGATGAGGCAATTATAGGAGTTCAAAAATCTGATCAGGAAAACTCATGCATGTGGTGAGGCTAACTTGGCGGTGTTAGACATGTATGCTCTAAGGAGTAAAAATGTAATACGTTTTTGGGGACATTTTTATCAATAAAGAATTTATTCATTTATATATACCAAATATTGTCCTCTTTACGTTCATATTTGTTGAATGTATGATAAGCAAACAGTAGTCTGAGACTGTCAGTCTAAACCTTAAGAGTTGGGCATATGATGGACTGATTATGCGGAAGACACGATTCTTAAGGTGACGGTCTAAAACATATGATCCGCAATCGAGGGAATAAAGTTGGGCGCTTTATTCATGTAAAGATTGTTATGTTGTCTATATCCCTTTTGGGAGATGGTTTGTTTTGACCATCGGAGTTGGACTCCATGAATAGAAACATTGGCACGTTGTCAAAGGTGACGATGTGTTGGATCGGGACATAAAGTGGATTGATTTGGATTAATAATTCTGTCTTGGCAAATCGATTCACTTTAGACAATCATTTGTATTGTATCTTAATCCTGAGATGAATAATGGGCCCGTTGTCTCGACTTGTGTCTTTTGATGTACCAATGGGTGACTCCCACATCTCTATAGTGGCATGCATGCCGGTACGTTGGAGGCATGACTCTTGATAGCGTAGACTTGTTATTCATAGATATGGAATCCATAGCTCCTCTTTAGGAATAATGATATCCTCTTATATGCGTTGTCCTGTAATTGGAAAACTGGAGCGCTCAACCATTTGGATACATAGGTGTAACCGAATGGTATACTATCTTTGGATGGTAAGTTTTCTAATGGTGAGACAATGGAACGTAAGATAAAAATAATCAAGAAGGTAAGACAGAACTTGTCCTTAAGCTGATTATGGATGATCATATGGGGATGCGATACACTATGATATGTCATGGAGACTTAGCTACATGAGCTTCGTAATTCTATAAAGTTCGAGAGTGCAGCTCCAAGCTTTTAGTGGAGTAGCGTTGGAGTTGATAATTGTGAAATGTATATCTGGGATATTGGGTTTCATAATTATCATGAGCTTGAACTTTATAGGTCCATTTTGGTCCCCTTTGCTAGCTCACAAAATCCTGTAACGACACGGCCTGCTTTTCCAATAATTGGTGACTTATGTAGGATTTATCAGATTGGTTTAAAAATTGTAAGAATCAAATAATTCATGTCTGTTTATCAGTTGAATTAATTTTGTAAGAAATTAGTTCAAGATAAACTTGTTGAATTATTGTGATCAGATAATTCTTGTCTCTTTATCGGTTGATTTAATTTTGGATAAATTGGATCAAGATAAACTTGTAGAATTATTGTGAATTGATTTATTTTCTTAGAGATTATCTTGATAAAGTTTGTTTTGATCAGATATCTTTTCTATTGGGCTATTTGAATCAAAACTGAGACTTTATCCTTTAGAATCTCGGGTGGAAAATAAAAGATTCGCGGAGATTTTTTCTCGACAGTTCGGCCTGCCTATCAGACAGTTCAGCCTGCCTATCAGCGCACATAAGATTACGTGTTTTTCACGCGTATCTTATGAGATATTGATCCGAACTTGATTCTATTTCGATTTTTGAGACCTAATCTGATATGGACTGACCCCAAGGACCAATAGGTATAAAAAGGAGTGAGTCTAATGATTTACTCAGAGATCAATTTGAGAGATTAAGAGTAATACTCTTCTAGTGAGCATCTGAAAACTCCCCAAGAGCTTTTGTTCACAAATCACGAACACTAGCTTTGGGTTCTCTCTGTTGGTTGGAAGGAGAGTCACCGGTGGAAAAGCTGTACGTGTGAGCCCACACTCACTCCGGTTGTGGATAGAGAATAGCAAAGAAGACCAGTTGGTTGAGGCTCTTCTGGAACGTTACTTCTCTACACAGGTCGCGGAGGTTCTTCGGCACACTGAGGTTAGTAAGATCTGTTTAATTTATACATATAACATGTCAAACTTGTGTTTTGGAAAATACTCTGATGAAAAATTTTAAAAATTCCGCTGCGCACTTTGTTTCCAACAGGCGGCTGCATCCGATTCCAATCCTAATCTTGGGAATGAAAAAAAGCAGAAGGCTAAGAGCGAGAAATCTTCTATTCCTGCAAATGACAAGAATAAGAAGAAGAAAAAGAAGAACCCAAAAAAGCTGAAGTGCTCTTACTATGGGAAGTTTGGGCACATAAAGAAGAATTGCAAGAACTTCCTTTCTAGAAGAGGTAGATGTAATCTTCTGATTATGGAAACTTGTTTAGTTCAAAAATCAAGTGACACTTGGGTGTCATAAATTCTGAAGCAATTAATCATGTTTGTGTTTCTCTACAGGGGTTCAAAGAAACGATAAGTCTGCTGCATGAGGACTTCATGCTTCGGATGAGCGATAGATCCTTAGTGTCGGCTAAACCAGTGGGAGACATCTATCTTTATTTTGATACTTATAGGATTTTGATTTTACGAGATTGTTTTTACGTTCCTAAACTTAAAGGAATTTAACATCTACAGCTTGTTTATTTAAAGATTCTTACTCAGTTTCTTTTAATAATAAGGTAGTGATTCATAAAAACAAATCTTTTATCTATAATAGATGGATGTAAAACAATCTATATTTTATTAAACCTAAGATGGACATGCTGCTTAACACTGAGGTTAATGATAATAACTATAAAAGACTTCAGACTTCTCATTTTAATAAGACTTATATTTGACATTTACAATTAAGCCATATTAGCCTCAATAGGATTCAAAGGTTAGTAAGTGATAGACCTTTAGGTCACTTAAAGGTGGAATCTATACCACAATGTGAAACTTGTTTGAAGGGCAAAATGACCAAAAGACGATTTGGGTCTAAAGGCAGTAGGGCTAAAGGGGTTCTGAAACTTGTGCAAAATGATGTTTGTGGTCCTATGAACATTCAGGCATAAGGAGGGTATGAGTACTTCATCACTTTTATTGATGATTACTCAAGGTATGGGTATGTCTACCTAATGCATCATAAAAGCGAAACATTTGACAAGTTCAAGGAGTTTCGGGTTAAAGAGGAAAAGCAATTAGGTAAACTCATAAAGGTACTTTTATCCGATCAAGGTAGTGAATACCTCTCTGATTACTTCTTGGAACACTTATTAGGGAATGGGATTTTATCCCATTTGACTGTGTCGGTACTCCGTAGCAGAATGGCATAGCTGAGAGAAGGAATAGGAATTTGTTGGACATAGTTAGGTCCATAATGAGTTATTCGACATTACCTTTATCCTTTTGGGAATATGCATTACAAACCGCATTTATCTTTTGAATAATGTGCCTTCAAAATCAGTTCCTAAAACTTTTCATGAGTTATGGACCGGGAAAAAGATATCCTTTAATCATATTTGTATATAGGGATGTCCAGCTTATGTCCTATATAAGAAAGTGAATAAGTTGGAAGTACATTTAGAAGTTTGTGTGTTTGAGGATATTCAAAAGGGACTAAAGGAGGTTATTTTTATAACCCAAAGGAAAATAAAGTCATGGTTTCAACAAATGCAACATTCCTTGAAGAAAGTTACATGAACGACTTTAAGCCTCAAAGTAAAGTGGGAGGATCACTTCAGGGGTTCCGGTAGAAACCAATCCAATCAATGTAGAAAAACCAATCGAAAAACAACCTAAAGGGCTTCGATGTAGTGGGAGGATTAAACGTCAACCCAAGAGGTATATGTTCAATAGTCCAGTTGATATGACAAGGATCCTTACACTTATGAAGAGGCTATAGAAGATGTTGACTCAAAACTATGGACAGAAGCCATGAACATTGAGATGAATTCTATAGAGACTAATTGGGTATGGTAACTTGTGGATCTTCCTAAAAGGGTAAAATGCAAGTGGATCTATAAGAGAAAAAGATGAGTAGATGGGAAAGTCGAAACCTATAAGGCTAGACTGGTAGCTAAGGGAAACACACAAAAGGAAGGAATTAATTACGAGAAAACTTTTTCATCTGTAACCATACTTAAGTCCATCTGTATTCTCTTATCCATAGTTGCCACTCTTGACTATGAGATTTGGCATATGGATATCAAGATGACCTCTCTGAATGGCTATCTTAATGAGTCCATATATATGGTACAACCCGATGGGTTCAAGGCTAAGGGTCAAGAGGGTAAGGTTTGTAAGCTACTAAAGTCAATTTATAGACTTAAGCAGGCTTCCCATTCTTGGAACATAAGATTTAATCATGTGATCAAGACTTATAGGTTCGAACAAAATGTGGACGAATCATGTGCTTACAAACACATTAAGGATGAAAATGTGGTTTTTTTGCTACTCTATGTAGATGATATTCTACTGATTGGCAGTGACATTAGGGCATTATCCTCAGTCAAATTATGGTTGACCAAACAGTTTGACATGAAAGACTTAGGTGAAGCTAATTATGTTCTCGGAATCCAGATCTTTCGAGATAGGAAGAACAAACTAATAGCTTTATCCCAAGCGGCCTAGATATATAAAATTCTTAAGAGGTATGCAATGTAGAATTCCAAGAGGGGTGTGCAACCATCTAGGTCTGGAATTACTCTTTCTAAGAAAGACTAACCAAAGTCTAATGAAGAAAGAGAATACATGAAGAAGGTGCCTCATGCTTCAACAATGGGTAGTCTTATGTACTCTATGCCTTATACACGATTGGACATTTGTTATGTGGTCAGGATAGTAAGTCTATTTCAGTTGAATCCAAGACTGAACCATTGGGCTGTGATCAAGCATATTTTCAAGTACTTGAGAAGGACTCGAAGATATGTACTTGTATATTTAGGCGAGGACCTAACACCTATAGGCTACATTAATTTAGATTTTCAAATCTGCCCAGATTGGAGAAGATCGACTTCTGGTTTATGTTTACTCTAGGCCGCGGTGCCATTGTTTGGAGAAGTGTTAAGCAAGATTGCACTTCTGATTTAACAATGGAAGCCGAGTATGTGGTAGCTAGTGATGCTTTGAAAGAAGGAATGTGGCTCCGCAAGTTCCCTTGGGACCGCTGTACCGTGATAACACTACAGTGGTAGCTAATGCTAAGGAACCAAGATTTCACAAGAAGAGTAAGCATATTCATCAGAAATATCATGTGATAAAGGACTTCGTTGAGGGCGGACATGTTGCTGTATGCAAAATCGCATATGAGGACAATTTAGCTGATCCACTCACGAAGACATTCATTGCAAAGGTTTTAAGAGGCAGGTAGAAGCTATGGGGATGTGCGCTATGTCAGATTTACTCACTTAGTGCAAGTGAGAGATTGTTAAAAATAATGCCCTAAGGAGTAAAATGTTGTAATATGATTTTGTAGACATTTTATCAATAAAGAGTTTATTTGTTATTCATGTATCAAATATTGTCCTCTTTACGTTTATCTCTATTGAATGTATAATAAGCAAACAAAAGTTTGAGACTGTAGGTCTAAACCTTTAAGAATCATGCATATGATGAATAGATTATGGGGAAGACATGAATCTTAAAGGTGATAGTCTAAATCATAAGATTCGCAATTGAGGGAATAAAGTTGGGCTCTTTATTCATACTAAGATTGTTATGTTGTCTACATCGCTAACAGAAGATGGCTTGTCTTGGCCATTGGAGTGGGACTCTACGAGTATAAACATTGGTACATTCTCATAGATGACGATGTATTAGATTGGGACATAAAGTTGAATTAATTTGGATTAATAATTCTGTCTGTGCAAATCAATTCACTTTAGACAATCATATGTGTTGTGTCTTAATCCTGAAATGACTAATGGGCCCGTTATCTTGACTTATTTCTTTTGAGGTACCAAAAGGTGACATCTTGACTTTATGATGGTACGTATATCGGTGTGTTAGAGACATGACTCTTGATAACGTAGACCTGTTATTCATAGATATGGAATTTATAGCTCTTTTTTGTAAAGTTAATGATATTCTCTTATATGCGTTATCTTATAATTAGAAGAGCTCAACCATTTGGATGCATAGGTGTAATCGAATGGTGTACTGTCTTTGGATAGTAAGTTTTCTAATAGTGAGATAACGAGATGTAAGATAAAAATAATCAAGAAGGTAAAAGGGAATTTATCTTTAAGTCGATTATGAATATCCTATGGGGATACGACATGTTATGATATGTCATTGACGCTTAGCTTACTTAAAGCTTTGTAATTTTATATAGTTCAAGCGCGCAGCTCTAAGCTTTTAGCGGAGTAGCGTTAGAGTTGATAATTATAAAATATGTATCTAGGATATTGTATTTTATAATTATCGGAGCTTAAACTATGTAGGTCCATCAAGTCTCTCTTTGCTAGCTCATAGTAAATCTTGTAACGATACAACGTGCTTTTTCCAACAAATTGGTGATCTATGTTAAATTATTAGATTGGCTGAAATTTGATAGGATCAGATAATTCATATCTTTTTATCAGTTGAATTAATTTTGTGAATTAATTCGAGATAAACATGTTGGATTATTGAGAAAATATTTATTTTCTATGAGATTATCCAGATATGACTATTTTGATTAGATAACTTCTCTATTGAGTTATTTAAATTAAAACTAAGGCTCTATCTAAAGAATCTCAGATAGAAAATAAAAGATTCTTAGGGATCATATTATCACAAGTTCGGCAGGCCAATCTGCTAGTTTGGCCTGCCGATGAAGTAAGTTTGGCATGCTGATGGATAAGTTCGGACTACCGATCTAACAATTATCTTATTAAGTGTTTCAGAAGCAATTTTCATTAGAAGTTGATCTAGATTCAAATATTTGAGGCCTTATCTGATAATGATTAACCCCAGATCTGACTTTTTTAAATAGGGGTGAGTTTTCGTAGTTATTTAAATTAGTTGAGAAATTTAGAGTGAGTACTCTACTGTGAGAAACTTTGAAACTCCGTGAGAGCTATTGTTCACAATTAAGAACCTAAGCCCTAGGTCTTCTTAATTGGTTGGAATGAGAGTCACCAATGGAAGAGCTGTACGAAGTGTGCCCACTCACACTCCGATCGTGGATAGAGAATAGCAAATAAGACCAGTTGGTTGAAGCTATTTTAGAACGTCTATCACTTCATTGATTGTTAGTGCTCTTCGGCATACAAAGGTTATTAAGATCTATGATAAATTTATATATATAACATGTCAAACTTGTGTTTTGAAAAATACTCTGATTCAAAATTTTTTAAAATTCCGCTACGTACTAGTTTTTCAACACCTTTGCCATAAATTAATGTTGAGATGACATTACAAATCATGAAGACTACTCATCAAGTTGGACGAATCAACAACATCCGATTTATAAATCAACAGTAGGAAGAGATCAAGAAACATACATGTGGGACCTTAATAATTACCTCTAGAACTGTTCAAGGGCAGTGTCAAACATTTTGTTTAGATTAGGATTAGAATTTACAAAATGCTTTCTAACTTGCTAGAATCTCTTTATAGTATTGAAGACACTTAAAGTTTTTATGTACTTCATTATGTTTGGCAATAGTTTTTTTAAAATGTATTTCATATATCTAGTATCATTTTTTATATATTTTATTATATAATTGTACCTTGTTTTCAATAAGTATGTAAAATAATATTAGAATCATAATTAATATATATTTATGATGATTTCTTTTCATATTATAAGATAATAGTATTAGACATGCATTATTTATGATATAAACTTGATTCAAATTAAATAATATTGGTTATTTTAATATTTTGTAAAGTTTCAAAAAAAAATTCAAGTCTTTCTTAAAATATATGTTTTATTTTTATTTTTCCTAAATAATTCTTCACATACATTTTTATCGATCTCGACAATTCTATGAATATCGGTATTTTGGTCCTTGGCTATACGTTTACTTCCGACAATCCGTCAAGGTCGTGTGCTGACTAATGCTTGCCGGACATATAAATTCACTCCACGTGTCAATATTCGAGAAGGAACCTAACGAAAAGTACTGCAAAGTAACCGTATGGAAAGAATCCATGTGGTTATGTTTCCCGCCAAATAAAAGAGAGTAAGAAAAAGAAAGCAAAGAACTGGAACCCTAACCTCGATTGCTGCAGTTTCAGAGAGATAGAAGTGATGACGCCATCGCCGGCAATGGCAGCTTCCGATTCAGTTTCACAACCTCCGTCAACAGCTTCCGAGTCCTCTGGAAACGACAATATGCAGGTTCTGCTCTTTGATTTTTTTTTTTCCCAATGGAAATCACGGATTTCATCTAGAAATGATACGAATGAATCTGACCCAATGACCTTGAAGCGACAGCCTTTCTATGTTCTTCACAAAGCTTCGTCGCGAAATCCCCAAAGGACATGCGCTGCCAGGAGGATTGATCTCTCTCCGACAAAACCGGCCGTCGCAAAACCCCAATATGACGCCCATAAAGCTTTTCAGTCCGTTTGGTCCAAAATTCATTCCTCCATCGAGGTTTCTTCTATTATTTCCTTCTGTTTCCATCTTTTGTTCGATATGGCGTTTGAAATCCATTCATCTATGCCCCTGAAAAAGTGCCGTTGTCTCACTTTGGACCCCTTTAATATCTAAATCTAGAAAAGAATAGTTAGTAATATAAACAGTATTGTTGTTTTTATAATCATAACTAGAGAATGGCAAATGACTGCTGAGACAATTTTGCAAGTTTATAGATTTTGAATTTGACGAATATCCCAAATTGAGTTTCGGAGGACTAAAGTGAGAGAACTCTCATAGTGTGTGTGCATTTTGTTGCTTAGATGATGGAGTTCTGGTACAACAGGTGAGAAACTCATTTCCCCCTTTTTTTTGTTTAACGCTGTGCCTAGGATGTCCTGAGGGATGTCAACAGCAATGTATTCAATGAAATACATTCCTGGGTTTGCCAATCCTTCCTTGCGATTATGTCATCTGGAGTGCCTACTTTGGCTCAAGCAACTCGGTCTTTTCCCATTGTAACTGATACTACTTCCAAGCAACTCTTCACTGGATTTGTTCTCATCAGTAAGTCTCAATGTTCTCTTCAGTTTCTTTGCCCTACACTCCTGTAATGAAACCATAGTCTGTATGTTTCTCTTGATACTTAATGTTAGACAGTCTTGATCTTTCTTTTCTTTTTTCCCCAGAAAACATGGAGTTTGTTGATGATTTACTGACGTTTGAAGAGCTTGGCCTTTTCTTGAAATCTCACGGATGTCATGTGGCTAACCTCTCATCGGTAGACTTTTCAACCAGAAATGGCGTTGGTGGTTGCCTGAGAAATTTGTTGAGACAATTTTTAATGGTTACTTTGGATGTAAGCTTTATTCAGTCCAGCTGGAGAGCTTTTCTGTCCCCTGATCTATTTAGATGGAATGGAATGTAGTTGAAGCATCTCGAGTTTTGCTTTTGCTTTTTTTCGTGCAGGCACCTGATGTATCCATCCTTGCATCATGGTATAGAGAACATGGAAACCACAATTCTCCAGTGGTCATAATTATAGATGATATGGAACGATGTTCTCGGTCTGTCTTGTCAGATTTCATCCATATGTTGAGGTACTGTAGTGCAGCTTGCTATGATAGATGTTAACCCTGTGCTCAAATTTTATTTATTTTCTATTTATTTTACAATTTAGAATAAATATTAATACACTCTTATCTAGGTTTCTCTCTCTCTCTCAACATCTGTGTAGGGCAGATAGTACATTTCTTGACATTTAGATTTGTTACGTGACTATGTCAATTTGACTAAAGTATTTCCTTGATGTGGGTTTAGCCATGGTTATTGATGGTTGCTAGCCTTGAATGATCGCAATAACTATAGCTCTCTTCCTGGGAAAATGAAATTTGGCCAATTACTTTCGTTGCTCAGGAGCTTTGTCTTGCTCTCTCTCTCTTCTTCACACCACCACCCACCCCCCCCCCCCCCCGCCCCCCACTTCTTCCTCTCTCCTCTCATTCTCTTGCATATTTATCCTTCCAAAATATCTCATTTGAAAATTCGGAATTGTTGTTGAAAATATGAAATTTCTTCATATTGAATAATAGTTGGTTTTCATGCCAATTGATGCTAGAAGTACATTCAGTAGATAGTACGAGATGCTTTGTATTTGTGAGTAGAAGTCTACGGTATGCTGTTTCCACGTGATTTTTTTTCTCTATGAATGGTTTTTGAAAATTCTACACTTCAGGATTTTTCATCTTGTACTCTTATTGCTTCCCTTATTTTGTTCATAGTTTTAATTCCATTGTTTATTTTTTTTAGTGAATGGGTTGTTAAGATTCCAATGATTTTAATAATGGGAGTCACTACATTAGATGCTCCAAGAAACTTACTTCCTTCACAAGTACTGCATCAACTATGCCCTAGTAAATTTATATTGGGATCACCAGTTGAGAGGATGGATGCAGTTATTGATGCTTCTCTAATGAGGTGGGGTTCTGGGTTCTGTATCGGTCACAAGGTTGCAGTTTTTTTGAGAAACTACTTCTTAAATCAGGATGGAACATTAACATCTTTTATCAGAGCTTTAAAGGTTTGTGAAGTATCATGTTATTGTTGGCTGTGCCATGTGGCTTCTCATACGATGTATTTATTTTGTCATGACATCTGGCTGATATCATATTTTGGAACTTATTTTTCAGATGGCATGTGCACAACATTTATCCATGGAGCCTTTGAGCTTCATACTTGGTTTACTTGCTGAAGAAGACAATGAGGTAGCTTCTATGGACGTTTCTTTGCTTGTTCATGATTTATTTATCTGTTCTTCCCTCTGATTTGTTAAAGCTTCCCCCATGGCAAAGGTTTGTTACTTGGATAATCACCATCTTTCTCGAGCAATTAGATGTGCAAGTTTAAATTTTACATGGAATTGAGAAGACACTAATGGGAATACGTTTTTTCCAATGGGAGAGTTTGTCAATTTGCTTTGCATTCCCTTATAAATAAAGTAAATCCTTGATAAAAATTCTTAAAACCTGACTTTTCCTTTCTTCCCTGCTCTCCGACTTCTGATTTTCTCCAAAATTCTAATTACACTTTGCATTTATTTATTTTTACCTTGAACGGATTTGGCCCTTGTAGGATTTTCAAGGTAAGAGACTTGCTTTGTCGTCAAAAGTGGAATCACAAATAGATGGTAAATTGACTCGTGGTTTGACACAATTGATGCACTCTCAAAAGTGCTGGGGTACAGTTGTTATGGTTAGATTTCAGATTCCTTTCTTTTCTTATGCTTATAAAAAGTTCAAATTTTCTATGACACGATAAGCTTGTGCACTTTCTCAGTTTTACAGTGTATGAATCTATGTTTTCTTTTGTTTTGTACATCTCTGAGCTACTATTGCTATTACATGATGGTGCTTTTAGCTTTTATAATCGTTGTAGCTTTAATATATGACTAATCACTTTTATATAGCTTAAGCGCCCACATCATTTGTCTTCTGCTGCCTGTAAGAATGTGCTACAAGGAAGAAAGTGAAATGCTTTATGTAGCAATAATTTTATATCCCTTTCTGGTTAACAGTTTTAGCTACCTCTGAGATGTCATTTTGATGCCAAATTGGCGATGTTTGGAGTTGATTTCTGGACTTAACATGATAGTTTCTTTTGTTCCACCAAATTTGTGCGTCACTGACAAGATTTCTTAACAACTGATGTAGCACAAATTCAATATTGTTCATATTTCTTATACCTACAAAGTGTGTCGCAGTGTCTATATGAAGCTGGAAAATATAACAAAGTGCAACTGCTAGACTTATTTTGTGAGGCACTTGATCCAGATATTTACAGCCCCATGGCTTCTGATAATCAAACTAGGTCGGGAAAAGGTTTTGAAATATCTTCTTCAAGTGATCACTTTATGGCTGGAAAGAATTTGCGAAAGGGTGGTCCAATTCATCAGGCAATTCAAAAAGTGAGGTAGGTTATTTGGTAAGAAGGAAACCTAACTGCATGTGTCTCCAATATTACCGCGTTGTAACCATCAAAAACTTTTAATAAGCAGACTTTATTAGGAAATTCTAGTTTTACAGTTACGAAGTTTGACATATGCACTAGATAGTTAATAGAATTCAGTTCAGATGAGTAATTCTTATGCTGCTTCTCAAACAATTGCAATGTTTCTTTATTAATGTTCACAGAAGAGAGGGTTGGAAAGTTGCCCTTATTTGCAATTTGTTCTAACAAAATCAAATCATTGTGTTTTTTTGATAACAGTCCTGCCTAAAAAGGGGTAACCACCCAGCGTCTAATTCATTTTAATTTAAATTATACTGGATCTTTATGCCATGGATTTAAATCAGGGATCTTCCAACAGCATCGCTTTTTCAGTTGCTTAAGAGTTGGGAAAATCTCTCCATGGATATCCTTGAGGTATGATAACTGCTCCTGAAAGGTTATGGCTAGATTCAAGATTTCTTGAATTGATGACCCAAATATTACTAAGTGAACTCCTGTAATGCATGTTAGGATGTATCCATTTGTTATGCCACTGTGTGTGTGTCATGTTTAATCTACGTCTTGTGCATATATGAAAATTTGCTCTATCAAAATGACCTCTACCAAAATGACCTTTTAATATATAGGGAATTACAATAAATATCCTATTGCATTCATTTATCCTAGCCTACAGGTGACCGAGTTTTTCCATTCTTCTTTTATCCAAACTCAGAGATATCTATGCGGAATGGCAAACTATTTTGCATGATAATTGTGAACTATTGATCTAGTGATTGCAAAAGACTTGAGGCTTATATTTGTTGCACTTCATGAGCTTCAGACAATGTTAACCTCGATTACTTTTTGGTACCGTGTCTATCTTATGTTTTTTGTTTAGCTTATTTTACAAGTTTTAGAAAGAAAGTGAAGTACTTGGCAATATCTTTTTTTTTTTGGGGCGGGGGGGGGTGGGGGGGTGTGGTTTGTGCGGCGTGTGTGAAAGGTACAAGTCAATTAGATGGTCACTTTTAATGTACTTTATGTAGATCCATGAGAAAGTGAAGGAACTGCTGCGTATGATGAAATTTGAAGAGGGAAAGAGTTCGAAGCAGGACTTTACAGACCTTGCCAAGTAATATTGTGTACCATTGTGTGTGTGTGTGTGTTTTTTTTTTTTTTTTAGCAATTGTATATGAATAATCTGTCATGTTTTCTTCACATTTTATTTTTTGTCTCATTATGTAAACAGCTAGATCTTAATGTCGGCACTGATGTTCATGTTCTAACGTAATCGGTTTGTCCTCACATTGATGCTGGAAGGAAAAAGAAGTTCGCTTTTGTTTTTTCTTTGAAATTCTAACGTGTCCTTTGCATACAATTTAGTGCAATTGATAATAGAATTTCTGTTAGAAATGAGAACTATACGAGTAAAACGTAAAAAAAAGAAAGGGTTATTATGTTGCATGTGATGAGTTCTAGTGTCACGCCCAAACCCAATATTCTGTCTTCACAATGCTTTATTTGAGTGGAACTACAAGTTGAAGGCTGCAATTCTAAGAATTACAAGTATAATATGATGCTTGCACGCGCTTGTTTTTTATTTGTATTTAGGCGTGTTAATTCCTACGTATTTAAATAGGTGCCGTTGTGTGCATGTGACAGGAGGCATGCATCCCAAAGTCCAGCGAATGTTAAGGAATTAAAAACAATAAATGATAAAGCTGCTACTCTAATCACTACCATGATCAGGTTAATAGACTAGTGTTGTTTGGTACAATCTGGTTTTATGATCTCTCATTACCATGATCTTATATATACGTATTGAGCGTCAACAGTGCTTTTATACAGATTCTTGATAATTATCCTTCAGAACCTTCTATTCTTATCAATAGTTTTTATTGTTTGTTCATATTTCTGTGTGAAACAGGGATTTCATGAAACCTGTTGAGTGTGTTCCTTGTCATGAAGTTGTTTGCTTTAAGGATGTCGAGAAACTTAAATTGGTGAGCATTCTATAACTTGATCACAGCTCAATACTTTCAGTCAACTTACTCATTATTGTGACTTGGAAGTTTTCGGGTAGTGGCATGATTCTTGATGGGTTTCCGAAGTGTTTGCAAGTGCTATCTTATACTAATTATGCCATCATGATGGATCATGCTTGTATGGTTTCACCTATGCACCACATTTTGTTCCATGCCATGGAAAGCTCTTTTCAAGCGTGTTGACGGGGTGTTTTGTAAAACCTGAAACAAATGTAAAATCCGAAACAAAAGTCCAGCTTATCATTCTTTCTTTTTTTTAAACCTTTTCCTGATTAATTATAGAACATGGGAACTTATTGTGGTATTGAATGGGTCTGAATTGTACCTTAGGGTATGAGCTTATTAAGTCATTATGCAGTACAACACATAGAATCCGTGAAGGGTATTATTTTGCTAGAGGGTTGAACTGGCAAACAGATTTTAGGATTTTTTTTTTAAATAAATTTTCTTTATACATAAAATTGTGGATGTTCCCTGATTGACATGTTGATCTAGACGTCCATGAAAATTTTGTACATCTTCATAAAATATGAAAATTGGTTTTCAAATTGTGGGTGCATGTTCAAGGAGTACAAATGATTTGCAAGCATCAAAGACTTATATCTTGCTCTCAAAACTATACTTATGATCCCACAACTGATTGTTTCATTCTTTTTGCAATGACCTTATGTTTCTTATTCTGGAATGGCTATTGTTAGAAGTATTAGAAAAGAAATCTTACTCTTTGAAGCCTTGTCCTGTCTATTGCAGCCAAGTTTTTGTTTTGAATTTGTTTTACTAGCATATCTGTTAGTTTGCAGTTGTCCTTTTAGAATAAGAACATACTTTTTGTTCATCATACTTTTTTACTTGTCACTGTTCTTTAGGCTTTAATTGGAGACCCAAGAAGAAGGATTCAAATCGACCTTCTAGAATTCCATAAGTTCCTGCGGTGTAATTGTTGCAACAGGAATTGCAATGTTCCATTATCGTCCATGCCTGATACCTCAATTATGTAAGTACATATCCGACATATGCGTAAGGATTATTTTGGATTGTGACTGAAATTGTCCACTCAGAATTTTTCTATCAAGGGCAGAAATTTTCCCTGGATTCTCTTTTATGGATGCATTGGGTTTAGCATAAGTATTTCATCATCATTATTATTATTATTATTATTTTGAATCTTGAGCACAAAATCTTCATTTCTTGTGATTTACATATGACTCAATCATCTTTGATCCTCCTGAAAACTTTCATGGCACCATGGGGAGGATCATGTGATAGTTGCTTCCTTCCATTTTTGTGGTGACCTTATGGCTTTGTTGTTTATGACTTTTAATCTACTATTTTTAGAAATGTAAAGTGCCACACGGATATGCATCCTGAGATCCATTTTCTTCATTGTCTTTGGTAGGCGTATGACTTTTTTTAATCATTTTCTGAAGAATTATAGGGCGTGCAACTAGAGCTGGATATGTAATATGATACGTTCATTTTATTTGTAACTCCTACTATAATTGCTAGTATGCGTTGCTGACTTGGAAGAAAAAAAAGGAAAAAAAAAAAAGAAACAAGTTTAAAAGTTGCTATAAATGTTCATCCCATGTTTTTAGGTATACACTGGCTCAGGAGCATGGCGATCTTATCAATCTTCATGACTGGTTCCATAGTTTCAAAACGATTGTGGTTAATTCTAGTACAAAAGGAAAACAGCGCAAGGGGAAACAGTCACCACTCCCAAAGAAAAGGAAGGACACAAATGAATATGAAAACAAGAGTGAAGCCTCAATACAGTATCCTACTCTGTTCTTGATTTTTAAATCTTTGCATGGCTTCTTTGCATTTAGAATTTCAGTCTTTTCTCCATACAGATGGGGAGAGGCCATCTTAGCCTCATACATATTAAATTACTTGAAGTGTTCAGATACAAGGACAACTTGTCTTTTTCTGGTGCTGGACAATAGATCAGTTAGTTTTTAGTTAAAGGACCAACAACTTTCCTTTGGCTCAAGACAGCCAACCAAAAAGCTAGGATCACTCGGATCTTGTAGGATCAACCGGTGATTCTATCCTATATTTCAGACTAGTAGATGCTCAACTATATTGATTCAATGCCTACTGCTTAGCATCAATCAATGTACGCTGTGTGGCTGTGTGCGCTATATTTTTGCTCTAAGAGCTTGTTTGGTTGGAGGAAAAGATGGGAAGAGGTGGCGATAAAGGGATAAATAGGAGGGTTTTGAAACAGAGATTTCATACTAAAATCCTTAAAACACAAGTGCCTCTTTATTTTCCTTCTTTAAACTTGATTCAGAACACTAGTACTTTCCAAAAGCTTCGGGCTTCATGTATACCTATTGACCTAAATGAGAGGGAAACAAGAGAGAATTCAAGTTACATGTACCCTTTTAAGCTTGTGTTATGGTTTGCATTTTTGTTACATGTAAATATATGTGCGTGCCTGTTCTCCAATTTTTAAATGTGCGTGCCAGTGAAAGAAAGTTTCGCATAGAGATCCTTGACTTGATTGTTTACAGAGCACGATTTTGTAGGGCAGTAACCGAACTGCAGATCACTGGACTGATTCGGATGCCCAGCAAAAGACGCCCTGATTGCGTGCAGAGAGTGGCCTTTGGCCTCTAAGCGGTTCAAGTCTTGCTCCTTCCATTGTAACTGTTCATCCCCATTAGTTTCTTCTCTTTCTACACTGATGTAAATGATATCTTCATGAATTACTTGATTTTATCAGTGTAATGAACTAAATCTTTATGATTGAACTAGAATAATTTAGTGAAGTAGATATACACTAACGACCAACGCCCAAAATTTTATAATCTAGGAATGAAAAAGGTGTCTCACCATATTGGCTACGGGTGCACAAAAACCACCCCGCAACCGCTGGCTGTCAGCGCCTGCGCTCGGCCCGCCCGAAAAAGAGGAATGCGGGTTCAATCCTCCCATTGGCGGGTTCAACCCGCCCGCCTATATATGTTGGCAGGCGGGTGCGGTTTTAAATTTTAAGGGGTGGGTTCAACCCGAACCCACCCATCTAATTTTTTTTTTAAAAAAATCTTAATCTAAACTTTCTCCACTCCTCACTCTTTAAAAAGAAAAAGAACACTTGACTTTGTTCATCATTCATCTGTAGTGTCCTGTTTTTTTGAACCCAATGAACAGGTTTTATGGAAGAACAAGAATTCTTGATTTTGTTCATCATTTTATTTGTAGTTGATGTTTCTTGTTGCAATGAATGATTATGTTTCTTAATTTGTTGTGAATATGGTCATTGTCTTTAAGCGTCAAACTTAATTGTTGTTGAGAATGTTTCATACATTATCATCTTATATTTTCTACAAATTTTCACTTTTTTTTAATAAAAAAGAGCTCAAAAAATTATATTGTACATTAGTGTAGACCCAACCCGTCCACCCGCCCGCACTGCCCACACCCGTCCGCCCCCAAACCGAAACCGTCCGCCATTCCACGGGCGATTTGTGGGTTGGTTAATTGTCAACCCGTTATTTAAAAAAAAATCAACCCACACCCATCCAAAAACCGCCAAACCGTCCGTTGTTCACCCCTAAGATTATTGGCTACTATTGATACCTTGCACTTGTCTATTGACTACATAGAAAAAATCTCTTATTAACTCATATTAGGGGCGTAAAAAAAATTTGCTAATTCAAAGGGTCTAATCCAAACCAAACCGAAGCAAAGCAATAGTTTTTGTTTTAATTATGTACAGTTTATGGTTTTATACAAATATTTTAAGTGGCTTAGTTTGTGGTTTGAACTTTTCAAACCGTCGACATTGTCTACTATTATAATATATAATTTTTATTTTTAAAATATTTTTTATATAAGAATTTTTTTATTTTTCTATATAGATTATTATTCATTGGTCATTAAAAGTTGTACACATGAAATGCACATTTCTACACTCTAATTACACTTCCCTTTAATCACTCATCATCAACATCTAAAAAAAAAATATCAAATTAAATAACTAATATATACAATGAACACTAAACTCATTGAATAGAATCCTAGCCTCCCCCATCCAACGACTACCATCTCTTCTCTACATCGTTGCGGGCCCACTCGCCACGCTGTCATTATCACATCTCTCTCTGTCGATAACCCAACTCACCACAGTATCGATAGATATTAATAGGAGAGGTTTATTGACATACGTGGGAAACTTCAATTCAAGTTTAAAATTTGATTATATTTTTTTATGAAAATTGTATTTTTTGTTGTTGATAAACTTTGATTTGTGCTATTATGACCTTTAGTTTGATTTTTAGTTTATATTATTTAGACTTTAGTTGAGTTTTTAATTTGCGTTAAAATTTTGAAGTGTAAATTTTGGAAACATTTTATAATTTTTGTTAAATATTAATTTAATTTTTAATTTTAAACACAAACCGTCCTAATTGTTTATAAATAATTTGGTTTGATTTAATTTATAAAAAATACCAAACCACTCAAAAATTAAAATTTATTTTTGGTTCGTCAGTTGTTTAAAGGAAAAAGAAAAAAGAAAAAACCATCCGCAATCACCCCAACTCGTACTTCTGCTCTAATCGGTGATTATTATCGGCACCAATCCATTGGCTAGCAATAAGCCTAAAACAACAGCAAACACGGAAGATAGTACGCAGATTCTCTACAAACTGCACAGGCCTTCGATTTTTTGGGTGGAAGCTTATCCCAAGGGCTCTTGAGGACACTTTCAAGTCCATCACAGGAAACACATGAAAAATAAATAATAATGTGAGATTAAACAGCAAATTTAAGCAGGTTCAAAACCTCCTAACACCACCTTTACTGGAAATGCATTCGCTTTTGCTGTGCAGTAGAAGCTTGTAGTCTATTTTAGTGAGAAAATTTACAGACGCAAATATCAAAGAGAATTCCAAATTAGTAACCTTATTCTTCATTTTACGCGATTGAACTATATGTGCATTAAATCGAAGTATATTAAAAGTGGGAGCCCTCAAGAATCTATTCCGCATTCTGGCCAGAACAAGAAGTCAAACTGAACCTGCTTCAGAGGATCAACTTCTCATATCTGTTTCAGCAGTCTTAGTGTCGCCATTAGGAGAGGCAATATTGACAGTAGTAGTTACAGCAGAATCGTTAGCGTCGCCATCACTCTGTAATTAGCAGATATAAGGAAATGTAAGGAAAAAAATGGGGCGGGCAGGAAGAAAGTATATTCATCTTTGAGAGAATTTTAGAGAATTTACACTACATTAAGGGATATACCTGCTCAGTCTCCTTTACTGAAGCATCCTGGACATTGCCGTTCGGAACTTTGGAAAGATCTCTTAAGATTCCCTGCAAAGTTAAACCTCCCTAGTAAGATCACTTAAGGAATCTCCACAACTACTTTACCAAACTCGTATAATTGATTACCTGCCATGAAAGCTATTAGCATCACTTAAGATCACTGAGCTGTAGGGCTCAGGAATAACTTAAGTTAGTTAAGAACATGCCACAACGACAGAGTCTTGGTGCGACGAGGGAAAGAATGCAAACAACCTTAACACTCAAATGTTCGACAACGAAATGAGGAATTGACCCACTGCTATACGCTCTTCCTAGTTCCTATATGCAGTTGGTAACAGATCCTATTACGTATACAAGTTTTTACATGAACTGAAAAAAGAAGGGAAAAAAATGGAAGCAAAAGGAAAAAAAAAAAAATCATCAGCTAGTGTGTATGTGTGTGTGTGTGTGTGTGCATTGAAGAAAAAGAAAAAAAAATTAACAGGTAGCGTGTGTGTGTGTGTTTAAAAGCAAGTAACAAGGTACTGCCATACAGAACATTTTATTTGATATTTGTAATCTTTTCATTTTTTTTATTACTCTGCACTTTGGTGATAATTAATACATAAACTCGTACGGTGTCTAAGAGAGAATTAATATAATCTTGTATGGTCTCTAATAGAGAATCACAAAGCTTCCAAAAATTAAATTATGAAGCCTCCTTGCTATTTTTATTCAAAACTGATTAGCAGAGCCATAGTTTAGCTAGTTACTTTCCTTTGGCAGGGCAAGCAAGTTAAATTAAATAACTGAAAATATTCATCACGTTGACCACAACTTCAACAATGGAACACAAGGAGTCTGCAGCGTAGCTTAGACTTGGCATCATGGACTCATAATCAGCACCTCAACTTATTAATAACTTGACAAAGCAAATAAAATTACCCTCAAGAACAAAATTGCGGAGATGTACTATAGTTTGGTCTGATGAGCATACTGAGTCAAAATTCCTATTATAACTTCCCAAAGAAGCAACAAGTTACAGAAGATAATCGATTAATCAACTCCAATAAAATCCTGAAAGATATGTTTTTGTCAAGAACCATAACAAATCAACAAAACACATAACTACAAGATCAGAAGTACCAATCGATTATCTTCATGTCCACGAGTTCTTATATATTTATCTAGTTTAAAAAAGAACATAAAAACTGGAACAACAAAAAACTTCAATACTGTACAGACCTTGTTGGCCCACTTCAGCCCGCATGCATTACACAATGTCCTTGGACCAGCTGGCCCACGACGCATCATTGGTGTGGACTTTGAACTTATTCCGCAGTGTGCACACCTGCACAAAGCATTAGGCAAATATTTCAGTAGTCAGACCTCAGCATCTGTTATTGAAAACAAAGACATTAGTCTGTACTTGTTACCAAAATTAGCTGGTCATTGCAACATAAAGTTGAAAAGCACTACAGAAATCATGCATAACCTTAATAAATAAAGTGCATAAACAGAGGACTCAAAAATCAATATAATGGTATCCAGATTTAACACAAGTTAGTATCCCTAAGAAGTCTATTGAAACTCACGAAGTTTCCTGCATGTTCTCATCTTGTCCTGAGCCGGGGGTTGCATAAGCAGACGAAGCTGAGCCCAACTCTTCTGAACTAGTCTTAGACGATGTAAACTGCCCCTTCTTACGCTGCATCCTGAAAGAGCCAATATACACATTCAAAACAGTCTAGAACGAATACAAGTTGGGCCATTCTTCGAATATAAATTCCAAGGACTTCAAAGAGAAACGGGAATTTAACTAGAGTTCTCATTATACAAACTAAATCTAGCCTGTAAGCATTAAGGCATGCAACATTGAAGATTGAAAATTTCATATTCATTTTACAGTTTCCTTAGTACCCTTGGCATTTATATGGCCCACTTTTTAACCTGTCAAACCCTTCTATAGAAAGGGGCGCAATGCTAAATTTGTGAAGTTCAGATTTTTAATGTACAAGGCCCCATGCATGAAATCAGATTTTTGTTTGGCAGCAACAGTTATCTAAAAGATTGAATTTACAACGACCTTTAGTTATAAGGATTCCAACATTGTGATTACCATGATTATCAACGAGACAAAGTTAGAGCAAGCTTTTAATCTATATTGGTATTGTCTCATCTTAGCCCAATAGAATAGAACCAGTATGCAGGCTCAAAATTGTTTTAAATTCCTTTCAGCTCAAAGTGGAAAACTTAAGCTTAGCAGCACAGCATGTGAAAAAAATGGAATACCTCATTGCAACTTCTTTACGGACATTGTAACGAATTTTTTTATCAAAACAACGCTCTTTTCTCTTCTCCCGGAACCGATTTAAAGAAGCAGCTCTTTGCGGTTGAATTGGATTTGCAGCAAATTGACCCATACCCTAGAGGGAATATGAATACAGTAGGGAGGTTAAACAACTATGCACATTCTGAGGTCAGAGTATATTTAAACTAATTGCAATTTGGCAGCAATAATTGAATGAGACGTATCTTTAACTTCTCTCCGCAACTCTCACTTTCTGAGACAACAAGTGGGAGAGAAGTTTAACACGGACTCACAATCTCCCTTCCCTTCCACTCCAACATTAAACATCCAGATTGTAGAAACTTCCAAGATTCTTTCCAATTCATTTTCTTATTTCCTTCTCTCAATCCAACCACAAAGAGATGACATATGTGCACCCATACCCTTTGGCCAACAGGAGTTGTTCCCATCGCAGGTATACCAGAAGGGATCTCATATCCGCCCAAAAGTAACAAAACCGCCTGCACCTGTACAAGCGAACATTGAACAGCATGAAAATCCCTCCATATTCTAAAGCACTTAAAATGCCAACATTGGTTCACAGAAGACATTATTAGACAGCAAACCGTTCCATGACACAAGTTAACAAAACCTGCTTTAGTTTCCTTCAACGTAACCCATTATCCATATGAAGTTCTTTCAATAAAATGAACATCTATCTAGAGAGAAGCTCATTTATTTGAAAAAATGAATTCTAAACCTAAAGCACTAACAATAATAGCTACAAAATCTTTAAATTTAAAATAAACTCACTCCAATACAACCCTCAAAAGTCTTTCAAAAGTCATATGCATTAAAACCATCTCATTAAAACTAACTACTTAATTGATAGCAAATGGACCAACAAGAATGCACAAAAATAACCTACCTTTTTCGGGCGAGAATGCAAACATGAACAACAGACAGTTCTTCATAAAACTAATGGAAACAAATTGAAAGAGAGAAAATCCTCGTCCTCAACATACTTCCATACAAATTTAAACCCACTCAACCCAATGGGCGACAGCAGAAAAAGAAAGCCATTACCTTATCGGGTGAAACGGCGTCGAAAACGTAAACCTCGCCCTGGAAGGAGAGAGTGAGCTGATCGGAGCCCCCATTCTCGGCAACCGGAGCATAATCGTTCCCACTGGGAACGTAAAGAACGCTCGAAGGAACGCCCTGGACGCCGTTCATGGCCGCCGCCGCCGCGGCCTCCTCGAAGCGGATCTGAGGGTTGTCTATGGACTCCTCGCCGGCAGGCACGTCGTCGTCGTCTTCCTCGACTTGGCCGCTTTGCATGTTGGTGTTCGTCGCCATGGCCGCTCTTCCGTACATTGACGCCTGTTGATTAGGTTCCGGCATTTGTATATCCAACTACATTTGATTACCCAAAGGGGAAACAAATCCCTAAAACTCCATGACCAACAAGCTCTGTTTGAAGAATAAGAGACAAAGAAGAAGCTAGGCTTCACAAAATCGGGGAGGGTAAAAGGAAGAAAAATTAAATGGAAAACATAAATTGGAAGAAAAGAGGAAAGAAAAGAAAAAAAAAAAATTTGTTGGTTCGAAGGGGAAATTGAATATTTTAGTTTTTTGGGAATTGAATGGAATATAGGCAGAGGATAAGGGAAGAAGATGGTGGGGACAGTTGGGCAAAACTGACCCTGAAATTTGGAACAATTACGTCAAGTGCCACTGATCAAGCGAGTCTCTGGGCAGGCTGGTGAAGTGGAGTGAGCTGGGAGCGCGAAGAAGCTCTCATTCTCTCACACATTCTCCTTGGGGAAGACTTGGGAAGGAGGGATTTTGAAAAGTAATTTTTAAAAAAATTGATTTTGATAAAATGATTTTTTTTTTATAGTTTTTTGATGTAAAAAATATATTTTTTAGATATAAAAACAGTTTTAATTTTTTTCTTTTTATTTTGTTGAGGTTTCTTTTCTCGTTACAGTTATTTTTGTCTTTTTAAAAAAAAAAACTAAAACAGTTTAACTGCTAAAAAAGCGTATTTTTTTTGCCAAAACAAAGAAGTCATTTCCTTAATTAGGATTTTTTTTTGCCCTTTCGTCAAATTCTCTCCTTGGGAAGTGGCCTTTGAGCATGTTTGATAAACAACATTAGGGGTTCATATGTTGTTCGGTGTTTGATAAATATAGTTAAAAATAATTTTTTAATTTATAAATTGCATAAAGTTTTTATATATTATTATAATGTTATAGTGTTTTGAGTTAAATATTTAATTTTAATTATGCTTATTAAATACCTTAGATAAAACTAATTAATTTTACCAATAACAATAAAATTTTTAACCGTTAAAAAAAATAAAAAGTTATTATAATATAAAACTCTCTCGTATGTAGCTTTAAACCAAAAACTTTTGCTTTTAATTAACTCGTCAAACACGTTTATAATGTTTAGCATGATTAGTATGTTTGCAGTGACCTTGGTCAGAATCCTAGTGAAAACTACCAACGAAATGTAAAATTTTTTTTGGGACACTTATATTTCAAAGAAAAATTGGATTAAACCGAAACATCAAGTATTGATTTGGGCAGTTTGGTACGGTCAATTTATGGTTAAAATAACAAGGCTATTTTAGGGCATTGAATTGTTGTTTGAGGACATTTTGGGAATTATGAAAAATTCGCTAAACTCGAAAACTAATTGAACGAGAATCCAAAAGCAGAAGCTGGCTTTTGCTTTGCTTCTGCTTTTGGCTGCAGCTTCTTTGCTTACCAAACACATATTAGGCTTAAAAATGATCCATAATTTATTTTGGGTTGCCTAAAAGCATTACTTAACTGCGCTATAGTGTCCAATGAAAGTAGAATTATGAATAAGGTTAAAAATAAAAATAAAAGACTGAATCTTCAATTAGAGTTTTATTTTTTTAACTAAAAATGGTTGTTAAAATCACGTCAGGAGGTAATAATTAGTTGTCTATCTAAACTCATATTTAATAAATTTTCTAACTTCAATGTTTATTAATTATTAAAATTTTATAATCAAATATAAAATTCATTACAACTATTTAATCTATATCACATTTGTTAAAACAACGATAACCATCCATGAATAAAAAGTAAGAGTAATAATTAAAACCACACTCATATAACACACATCCACATATTGTTATTCAAAATACCATTACAATCACGCCTATATTTGGATTCCCAATACTTTATGAAACAATAAAAACATTTGGGGAAGATTTATAATAGACTAATAAAACATAAATTAAAGCTCTAAAAGACACAAGTTAAAATAATAAATATTAAAATTGTCTTTTTTTTTTTACTTTTTAATATTGTCCTTTTATAATAATTTTTTTTTAATTAAATTTATCATGTTACTTTTTCATCCTTTCCTAAAGCAAAAACCATAATACATTCTTTCTCCTCGCCTCTGAGACCTCTTTTTCTATCTCTCTTTATGCCTCCCTTTCTCTCTCTCTTTCTTCTCTTTGCCTCATCTCTCTCTCTTCCTCCGTCTATTTGTTCTTCTCTCCACCTTCTCTCTCGTCTTCTCTGCCCAAAGATCAAGCAAATCAAAGATCACGTCGTTGTGAGGAGATCAGAGTACCAACCAAACAGCAAAACTCTGAGGAGATTGAAAACAGCAGTGAAGCTTAGCAATCTCTACAGTGTTGCTGTCAAAGACAGAGTGCCTCAGCAAACTCCAATCTCGTCGACGACACCACGAGCTCACGACGGAGATCTGGCCATAGAGATTACAAGATTCTCTTAAAGCCTTCTAAGTCCCATTAGAACTCACTACTTACTTTGGCTCTCTTCATATTTCTAATCTCTAGACCGTTGTTTGCCTCTGTCATTTGTACTTTTTAGGGTTTCTTTTGGCGATTTCCAAGGTAATTATTCTCACTTCTTCTATTTGTATGAGAATCGCACTTCTGTTTTATCTTTCAATATATCTTTTTCTGACTTAGGTTTACTTTGTAGTCAGATATGCATATCTTATTTATTGAGTAATATATATATGCATATATATATGTTTTGTCTTTTCAAGTGCTAAGTGAATCTGTTTGGATGGTGTGATCACCTATAAGAGAGATAATTGTAGCCACCATCGTGTATCAAGTTGCTCTGTTTCTTTAAGGTCTTGCCCAACTTCTTGTTATGAGGGATCTTGATTTGGTCCCTGAGTTTGAGTTTAAAGTTTGCAGGACTGCTCTTAATTATTGTCTTTTTTTTTCTTGTTCTTGTTTTAATTAAACATGATCTGTTGGTTTAATTTCAGTGCTTTTGGACTGGTTTTAGTATATTATTATTTTTTTGGGTTACTTATTCTTGTTATAAACTTGGTGGTTGTTATGCATGTTATAGACAAAAAAAAAAAATGAATGCTTATGTTTTAATGCTCATGTAATTCTGGTTAGTGGAACTTTTATATTCAATGCTCTTGTGAAGATTATTTTCAGCTAATTATTAGCCTTTTTAGTTTTTTTCACAAGTCTTAAAATGGTTTGATCTCTTTTTATTTTTAATATATTGGAACCTAGCTGGTTCTAGGATGAAACCTGACGGGTTCTGGGATAGAATCTGGTAAGTTTCAAGATGGAATATGACGGATTCCATTACGCTCTGGACTTTCATGCTGGCAATTAGAGGCAGTTGGTGATTTTTGCTTCAAACAAAATATTTTGGAATCTTTTTGGTTTTAACTTTGAAATTTATCAGGTTATAATCTGGCACCCTATGCCGGCGATCAAAGGCGGTTTGTGCTTTTTTGTTTCAAAGAAAATATGTGAGAATTTAATAGGTTCTAGTTGAAACCTATCAGATTACAATCTAGCAGTGATTGGAAGTGGTTGGTGTTTCTTTATTTCAAAAAAAAAATATGTCAAATCCTAGAAGATTCCAGGATGGTGGTTTGTTTTGGTGGGTTCCTGAACAAGACCTACCTAGTTTCAAGACAAAACTTGACGAGTTCAAGCGGGTTCCCTCATGAGAGAGTGAGAAATAAGGGTAACTTGAAGTTTTAATAAATCATCAATTTTTAATAAAGAGACAATTTTAATAAGTAGTTTATTGGAGGATATTTTAATAAGTTGGGGCATTTTGAAGGCATTCTTGTAAGTTCTCAAAAAAAAAAAAAAAAAAAAAAACACACACACACACACACAATATTGCATTTGAAAATGTCAAAAAAAAAAAAACTATGGTAGATGCCCCTTTTGTTAAATAATCGGTGTGGTGTTCAAATATTAGACTAGGTGCCTTAAGGATTAAATGATATAATAGTTTTTAGAGACTTTAATCAATAAAAAAATTATTATTTATTTTTATATATCAAATGTTGTACACTTTATGTTTATTTATGTTAAATATATAATAAGTAAACAAAAGTCTGAGACTATCAGTCTAAACCTTTAATATCGTGCATATGATGGACACATTATGCGAAAAGACATGAATCTTAATGGTGATAGTCTAAATTATAAGGTCCTCAATTAAGGAAATAAAGTTAGACATTTTATTCATGTTAAGATTGTTATGTCATCTAAATCCCTAACTAGAAATGACTTGTCTTGGTCGTCAGAGTTCAACTCTATGAGTAGAAACATTGTTATATTGTCATAAGTGACGATATATTAGATGTGGACTAAAGGTGAATTGATTTTATTAATAATTTCATTTGCTTAAATCAATTCACTTTAGACAATCATATGTGTCATATCTTAGTCCTAAAAAGAATTAATGGGCCCGTAATCTTGACTTATGTCTTTTCATGTATTAAAGGGTTTTTGAATTAGAAGATAGTATACATATCGGTATGTTGAAGACATGATTCTTGATTGATGTAGATTCATTATCTATAGATATGGAATCCATAGCTCTTTTGTAAAATTAATGATATCTTCCCATAGGCATTATCCTGAAATTAGAAACTCGAGCGCTCAACCATTTCGATACATAGGTGTACCAAAATGGTATACTATTTATGAATAGTATGCATTCCAATGGTGAGATAATGAACATAACATAAAAATAATCGGGAAGGTAAAACAAAATTTATCCTTAAGCCAGTTATGAAAATCCTATAAGGATGTTACACATTATGATATGTCATGAATAATAAACTTATTGGAGTTTTATAATTTTATATAGTTCAACAGTGTAGCTCAAAGTTTTTAGTGGAACAGCTTTAGAGTTGATATTTATAAAATATATGTATGAGGGATATGTTATTTTATAATTATAAGAGCTTGATCAATAAATGTCAATCAGGTCCCTTTGCTAGCTCATAATATTTTCTATAACGATACGACATGTTTTTTTTATAGATTAGTAACTTATATTATTTATTAAATTGGTTGAAATATGATAGATTAGATTTAATAATTCATTGGTTTATTGGTTGAATTAATTTTATAAATTAATTCAAGATAAACATGTTGAATTATTTAAAATGGATTTTATTTGCATGGGATCATTCGTATACGTTTTTTTAATCAAATAACTTTTCTATTGAGTTATTTGAATTAAAATTGAGGCTCTAGAAATGATATCCAGGTCAAGCAAAGTATGATTTATCTATTAGGTTCGGTTTGAATTAATGGGATAAATCTCAGGAGCTAAGAATAAGTCATGGGAGTGCTACCACGACGAGCTGGTCGACCGGACCCAGTATAGGCCAGTTGAACGAACTTGTCACGTTAGCAATCCGTGTGCTTTACACATTTTACTTAGAAATTTAATCCAAACTCAAATTTTAAGACTAAATCTATGAAGGATTATCCGACTTCTATATAAAGGGAATTATTTTCTATTGCTTCTTAAATTACTTGAGAAATTTAGAGAAAGTATTCTAATAAGAGAAACTCTGAAACTTCCTTAGAGCTATTGTTTAATATTTCAAACCTTAGTTCTTGGTTTTCTTAAGTGGTTGAAAGGAGATGTCACTTGAGGAAAAACTGAATGACTTACGACCACTTGCATTCCAATCGTGAAAAGAGAATAGTAAGGAAGATCAGTTAGTTGAGGCTTTTCTAGTAAATTTTAGTGCGGTTCCTTTGGTTTCCAAGTCTACTAAGATGTACGAAAGATCTTTTATTAATTTTTATACTTAGCATGTCTAACTTGTTTTAGAAAAAGACTTTGATTAAAAAATTTAAAATTTCCACTGCATTCACGTTTTCCAACATCAAATACCTAGAAAGGTTAGATTTCAAGTTGATCATAACTGAAAAAAAATCGTTAATCAGTATTTAAGATAACCAGTTGCTTAACATGTTATAGCAAGTCATATAAAACAATATCACATCATCAAATATATGGACTTATTTTTATAATTTGATTAGTGTGTGAGTTCGAAACGGTGTGGTTTAGAATTTATGGTTTGAATTGTGGGTTCCAAATTGTGAGCAGGTTATGGTTTGTATAGGCATTTGGAACGTAAAGGAAATTAGAATAAAATATTACATCAAGTTTAAAACGAGAACTAGTGTTTGAAAAAATGTGGTTTATAAAAGAAAAACGAAAATGAGAATAGTTTTTACTGTAGGAAATAGTTTAAACCGTGTGGACTAGAGGGGATAAAGTTTGGATTTTAGTAGTTTTGGCTGTTTTAAAATCACTTTCATGGGTTGAACTGGCCTTAGTTATTGTTCCACCAAACGCTCATTTGAACCGCCTTTATGGTTTGAACTACTATAAACAGTTTTGAACCTATGTATCAATTGGTACAATGCTAATTGTTCACAATATTTGAACATCGATCTCCCCACCAACTTTACTCAAAGTTTTTGAGTTCTATATTAGGGTTATATCTGATTGTTAGTTTAGCAAAACTAGACTCCACACAGGGCCAATCTTAACCTGCTCATATGGCTAAAGCACAGAACACGTAGATTTCACAATGCATCACATTCACATGCATACACCCGAACGAAAAGATTGGACTAAACTCATGATAAGTCATTGTATAATGGCTAATCTCAAACATATTCAGAAAAACACGTAATCAACAAGTTAATATCAATTCCTTCCTTGTTTTATTTCCATAAAGTTTCAAGCAATTAAACAATAAAATACATTCCATAAAATTTTAACATTAATTCACAAGGAAAAAATATATTTTGTTTTTCATGAAGTTGGCAGTAACTAATCAAAGCCAAATGTTCTTCTGTCATGAAGCAGGAAGATGAGCCCACCATGGTAACAACTTCTCGTGGACTAATTCAGGCCTATCATCATGGGGGCAATGGCCTACACCTTCTAAAACAAAGAAACTTATATTTGGTAGCTTGGAAGACAAGGAACTAAAATATTTTCTGACAGGTCCATCGAGGGGAGTAAATGGATCTTGATTCCCCCACAAAATTAAAACAGGCATGGCGAGTTTTGGCATCAATTTTACAGGGTTTGGCCCTAGAGGAGCCGTCACAATTGAAACAAAAGCAGCCAACGCCTCTTGGTCGAACGTTGGTTCGATAATTATCTGCATTTTTACAAGCCCAGGAACAAAGTTTCAAAAATTCTTGGTCATAAATCGGGAGCCAAAGTAAATACAAGAGAAAATGACATCACAATATCTTAAATTTTATTGAATTAGTGTATTGGTATCTCAATATGGAGAATATTAAAAGGAAAACTCATAATATCTTACATTTTATTGAATTATTGTCATCATTTTATTTTGTTTGATGCATATACATGATCCTATTTGGTATTATCTATATATTGAGATACCAATTTGACAAGTTGATAAAAAAGAAGGTAGCTGGATATATTTCCTGGGATGGTCGAAATTCTGGCCAAACCACATATCACTTGGAATGGGATAGACGATGGAGACAGTGAACTCTCTTTTATTAGGATGTTATTTTTATTTTTTTAGTTTTGTCTGAGTTTTATTTTATTTTTTATGTTCAGTGTGCAACAAAGGGGTAATTTCCTGCCTTTAGTCTCTGGTTGTATTTTATGCCCGTTGATTAGCAACGTTATGAGGGTAGATTTAAATCTATGTTAGGTTGTATGTGCCCACACTAGAGTAGATTTAATTTTAGTCCATTTGTTTTGTTTATCGACAGTACTGATTTATTATAACGAGCCATTGATAAGCTCTATTTCAGGTGTCGAGTAGGCTTTTCCCTTCTAGGTCTTGATGTCATCTTTTGTCCTTATGCTTTCATTTGTGTTTTACTAGTAGATTTAGTTTTTGTCCGGGATCATTTGTGCCTATTGTGGGTGGTCATATGCAACTTTGTTTCTACTATTTTTGGTTGGATAAAGTCTTATTTAAAAATAAAATAAAATAATATATTTTCGTAAAGTAAATGGATGAACTCACAGGAGCAACAGTAGTACCTCTTCCAGTTCTTCATCCACTGATTCCTTGTTTCCGTAGACATATAGCAAAACATTCCTTGTGTTATCTCTGCGTTGGGAATATGGCATATTTTCATATATGTTGTCTTCAAAACTTGGATTATCATGAACATTTTATAGGGTGTTTGGAAGGGTGGTAGAAACCAGTGATGGAAACCACTTTTACTGTAGCATATGAGAGTTTTATACTATAGTACATTTTTTATTGTTACTGTAGCATGTGAGAGCTTTACACTATTCATAACTGAGATTGTGGTGAGAACTGAGTGGTTCCCACCACTACCAAACACCCCCTTACTTTGCTAGTAGTGAAGTAGATCAACACCTTTGTCTGACACGCTCAAAGATAAAAGAAGCAACTCCTTGTTGCTTCAGTAAAACATCAATTAACCAAAGAAAGGTAACAATAGCTTAGTTCTCCAATCATCAACAATCGCCTTATTGTTCATGCCCCCAGCACAATTTAGAAGCACAAGTCCACGAACTAGTGATTGACTAGATTCTACTTGGAGAAAAGAAAATGGAACAATGCAAAGGAAAAATCGTTAATAGAGATGAACTTTCGTGTGACCGAATGTTCCTTGATTTCTTGAGCCAAAAAGTGGCGAATTAAACTTAAACATGCCTCGTTGAGTTTTGTGGAGATTACTTACTTATACTACGCACATTTTTCAGCTTACTGCGGTTTGAACTTTATAGCAAGGTCAATAGAGGTTACTGGTTAGGGGGGGGGGGGGGGGGGGGGGGGTTAGGTGCGCCAGCCGAGTCCCTGAGGGGGACTTTTTAGGGGTATTTTAGATATTTTATGTGTTTTAATTTGTCATAATTCTCATAATATACAATGACTTAAATCGTTTTCTGTGGAGAAAAAATAGAGAGATTAAGATCTTTTTTATTATTTTGTACTCATTCCTCTAGGTACAGTGAATTTTGCATTTAAATTACTGTATGTAGCTCTCATGTTAAAAGTATACAGCAATAAATTTTTCAAGTGTTTAGTTTAATTTTGTTTGCTTTTGCGGTTTCTTATAGCTCTTAGATTGCAAGAAATAGGGCTTTTAATTCATTACGTACCTGAGGCGGCAATTACACAGGCAAGGCTTCCAACAGAGTTCCCTACTATAACAGTTGGGTTCCTAACAACTTCATACAAGAAATCCAAGATTAGCTGTTTAGAAAGAGTTTTAGTCAGAAGGGAATGGAGTGTGACGGGTTATTGATCACAATGTGTAAGAAAAAGGCAACTTTTTCAGGCTCTTAAATCTTAAGAAAAATACTTAAAGACACTACCGGTGTTAAGCATCATCGTTAATAAAAGGTTTGCCTCACCTATAGGTCCCACACTCCGGGCCTCATATTCTATTAGTAAATAATGCTTAGCACCACCGGTATCTTATATTAATGCTCAAATCCTAATATAAGGGTACCTTAGCTCATATTTCCATTGTGTAAGCAAAGCCTGCCGGCTTAACTGAAGCACCAAGTCCAAGAAGGTCAATGGCATAGACTGTTATTTTGGGATAACGTTCTAAAATTCCCGACGAGAATAAAACATATCAATTTAGCCGGTAATTTCTTAAGGGAGCCAAAATAATAAAGCACATATTCATTGTTATTAACACGTAATTATCAACACTATTAATTCCCTTAGAATAAGCTGCTTTACTTCATCTGAAGAAATCAATTTTTATATTTTTAGGTACCCTTTGCACTAGATTGTGACATACATATTTAGGGAAAAAAAAAATATATATATATATATATATATATATATATACATTTATTTAACAATCAACATTATCCATGTGTTTGTGCACGTAGGGTCATGAAAAACAGATAGTAAATGTGTGGAACACATGGAACATGGCAATTAACTAAAGGCATTCAAACAAAACGACAATAAACAAACCTTCTCCGATGTGGAATTGAAGCACCAAAGCCATGAACAAGAAGCAAAGGAGGATTCGAATTTAAACTTCTCTGATAATCTAGAGGAGAATCATCAACAGAAACAAAGTAAGTGATTGAAAACTGGCCCTTCCAAAGCCACTTCTTGCGCTTGTCTTTTATGTTTCCCACACCCATTTCCATAGCTGAAATCCCTGCAGTTTCTGCGGTGCTACAAGTACTTGACTGGGGAACCATGTTGAGGTATAAAGACTCGGAAAAAATGCCTTTACATTGTTTCAATTAGTATTACTAAAAAAGTTTGTGTGACCCAAATTGAAGCTCTTTCTGAAGAAGCAGCTTGAGTGTCTTTTTTTCTTCTTTGGCTGCACCAAATGCACAAGCAATCCAGTCCAGAGCGAGCGAGTAGCCATTTTTTCTTGTTTTTCTCGTCATTCTTTACCGTATAAATTTTAACAATTTCTCTAATAGAAACCATGTACTGGTGAATATATCTTTTTTAGATGTTAAATTTGTCAAAAAAAAAGAAATTTTAACCCAATTTAATAGCAAAATATACACCACCGATGAGATTTCGACTAGACAAGTGCTAGAAAAAGAAACTTTACTTGAATAATGACATTATAGGATATATTAATCAAGGAGAATCACTTTAATAATGACGATAGTTACAATAATATGGTAATTCTTTTTAGGACACCTATATTTGGCCACTTGTCTCTGGTGCTCGTATTAAATAATTGGATGACAAACATTAAAATTTAAAGAATGTGCGAATTTGATTTTTTTTTTTTTAAATACTAACTGCTAAATACATAAGGCTATTTTCTTTTTCCAAATCTGACATATAATTCTCTTGTATTATTTAGGCCAGTGGGACTCGGTTTCTGCTCGTCTTTCGGAAGTTCCTTAAAAGCTACAAAAAATCTACGGAGAAGATGAATTGGATGGGAAAGTCGGACACTCAAAAGATGTCCACTTTACCGATCCCTAGAGATATTGCACAATTGGGCGTTACAAAAAATAAAAAATAAAAAATAAAAAAATCCTATAAAAAAGAGGAAAATGAAAGTGACGGGTCTCAATATATTTTTTTAATAAATGCATTTATGACTTTATTATTATTACTTTTTTTTTCATTTGTTGGAACTTACTTTAATAAAAGGATAAAACAAAATTTTCCTCAATATAGATGCTACTTAAGCATCCTAAAATGGGAGAAATTTTTTTCCTGGAGTAACTTTTTTTTTTTTTTCCCAAAATGAGTTTAAAAAAAGACAAAAAATACATTTAGAATACATTTAAAATTTTCATGTATTTAGTGAATACTATCAATACACGACCCACGATTTTAATATTTTAAAAAAATTACAATACGTGTACAAATTATTGTTTTAAAATTAAAATCTAACACAATATTTAAAATATCTTTAATTATATAGTAATTATCTTAATAATATTACATATTGTATTATATAATTACATATAAATAATTTTAATAATATCATTATAAAATATTTATAAAATTTTTACAAATTAAAATAATATTTTGATTTAATAAATGTAATTAAACCAATTACCTTACTAACTTTAATATTTTTTGTTTACCAGGTCCAAAGTGATTAGTTTGGTTCTAACTAATACTGCTGTTCGGCTCAGTGTGCCCAAACCCATCGGTTGAAGCCAACGGTAAGTTACTCGGTTCTAACCCTAAAAAAAAATAAAAAATTCCTCTTCTTCTCGGTTCCATTCTCCGTTCGGCGCCTCCATTCTCGGTTCCAACCCTAATTTGTTCATCTCTTCTCGCATTGCATCAGTTCCAGTTAACCGTTCTCTCCCCCTCAGTCCCTACACCCGAAAAAACCCACAAACCTCTATTGTTCATCAGTTCTCTCTTCTTCTCTGTCTTTGCCCCTGAAATAAGCCACAAAGATCCTTGAGGACCTTCTCTCGGTTCGTCTGCTTCGAAGAGAAGAATCATCCCTCCTGACAAACGCAGTTGGTGCTGTAATCTTTTCTTTTCGATTCTTCAATTCTTTTGACCTCCCTTTGAGTTCTGCCCCTTTCTCTAATTGTTTGGGTCATGCGACACTGGTTCTACCCTTTTCGCTGAAAATTTTGATCTTCTCCAAAGAGAAAAACCCCTCTCTGAGTTCTACCCCTCATCTTTGGTTTTTTGGTTCATGTTCTCCGAAGAGAAGAACCCCTCTTTGAGTTCTACCCCTTTCCTCACTGTTCTCACTGTTCTAGTCGATCAAAAATTTAGCACCACCCTTTTTTAATCACGGCTCCCGTTTTACGGCCTCGTGCTGAAGCGGCCAGAACTCGTTCTCCTTCATTGGTGGCACTCTCAACATGTAAACGCCAACAGAAAAGAACCTTTAGCAGCCCTCCAAAGCATCATTTTCCATGGGAGATAAATCTCCTCCTTCTTACAGCTGAAGAAAACCCTTTCTTGGCGAAAAAACACCATCATCGATTTTGGGTTGCTTAAGAAGTCTTCACTCTCCTCCACTGGTTCTAATTTGGTACTTTTCCGTTTTGTACTCTTGCAATTACTGATTTTGTGCCCTACCTCTGATTGTTACTCATGGTTTCAATTTTCCTATGCTCATTGTCTTTTTACTTGCTGATTTGATATGCTCAATTATCTCCTTCGATGCTCCTCTACTCACTGTGTTTTCTGAATGTGTGCGACTTCAATTGCAATTATCCTGTCGTTTTTAGTTGTTCTCTGATCTCTGCATGCTGTCGTTTCTGGTATATTGCTGTAAACAGTATTTTGTTCACCAGTTGTATTTTCTTAGTACGAATGTGTGGGAATTCAATTGGTGAATTCTGTCGTTTTTATTTCTTGGTCATCTCTGCATGCTGTCGTTTTTGGTATGTTGCTGTAAACAGCATTTTGTTCACTCCTCCCTTATTGTCGTTTTCTTAGTACGAATGTGTGGGAAATTGATCATTATCTGTAATGAAAATGTAACACTTTTGTGATTACTCATCAATGAAATTTCTCTATTTATATTTGATCATCCAATGATAATATTAGAAACAGGACAATAAGAGGCATTCCAAGTAAATTATAAATCATTTTGTAACAAAGTGTGTCAAAAGTGGATCATTTTTGTAAGAGGGATTTTGAAAAGTAACCTTAAGAAAAACTGATTTTGGCAAAATGAACCTTTTTTTTTTTTACAGTTTTTTTGCAAAAAAACATGCTTTTTGAGCATAAAAACAGTTCAAGTTTTTTTTCTTTTCACCCTGTTGAGGTTCCTCTCCTTGTTATAGTTATTTTCGTCTTTTTTTCTGAAAAAAGCTGAGACAGTTTAACTGTCTAAAAAAGCGTGTTTTTTTCTGCAAAAAAAAAAAGAAGCCATTTTCTCAATTAGGTTTTTTTTTTGCCCTTTCGACAAAATCTCCCTTTTTTTTTGTAATGGTGAGTCTGTTTATTGTACAATTTAGATCTGTTGTTTTATTTACTTGTCCTCTTAATTTTTAAACTCAACAACCTAAACATATAAATAGGACCTAAATAGTAAAAAGACATAAGTAATTCATTTAGGTGTTAGAATTTAATTAGAAAACAACTACAAAGACAAAAAAATGAAACAACAAATCGCAATTCTATTTATAAAGAGTTTTATCTTGGTAATTGAAAATTAATATTTTGTTTGTCGCGTGGTTTGATGAAAAACAATTGACAGATAACATGAAATCCCAAGCATCACTCTTAGAAATATACTTTCCAAATTATAGTATTGTTATTATAAAACTTGATGATATTATCCTCTACAAAACCACCCGTCAATTGTCTTTAATTTAATGTTAGAAACATTGGTTAGACTCCAAAGAATTGTAACGTTGTATGTGCATAAATACAATATTGATAACAACGTCGCTAGCATTGAAACTGGAGTTTTTGACTACAAATGAAAAATAGTATTGCATCCTTTTCCTTCTTTAAAAATGGTTTTAAGTAATGCCACCACGTATAAGGAATATATATCCACACATCTTTGCCGAAAATAATGTACATGTATTATCAACAACAATAAAGACATATGTAGGAAGTTTATGCATAGATTAAAACTCTTCATTGCCTTCTATAAGACGTTGATAATGTTGTTAGCATGATGGTACCGCCAATTTAGCTCCAGCTTTGATAATCACTTATCTTGCCCCATATGATGTTCAACATCCGTGACGTGCCTAAATATATGTCTTTCTATATTCACAATTTCCATTCAACACGAGTTGAGCTATTCCTAGGACGAACCCAGTTCCATTTGGTACCTCTACATATATATATATATATATATATATATATATAATAGCACCCAACAAAGTTTAATAATTTTGTTATACTATATATTAAGTGTTGGTCATCTCTCATGCTGTCGTTTCTAGTATGTTGTTGTACACAGCATTTTGTTCACTCATCCCTTACTGTCGTTTTCTATCCACAAATGTGTGGGACTTCCAATTCCCTAATTTTGTCCTAAATGTTGGTCATTGCTGCATGGTGTCTTCTTTGTTAGAAGGCGTTTGTACTATGCTTCTCATTCCTGTTTTGCAGCGGTTCATAAAAAAAGTGCCATGTTTACTTGTCGTAGCCCAATCTCCATTTCATATATGTGTTTTTTCCCCATTGCATGTTCTTATCATGATTGTGGATTCTGCCATGAAAAAAGTGAAATGATCCACTTTGGACGCGTAGCCGCCAGAAGAAGGTTTTCAATACGTTATTGTGATGATTGTTGGCATTGTCGAGTTATATTGTTTGATGCTTATGTTTGTGCCCTCAGCGCTATGTTGCCAGTGTACATTGGCCTAGAGGTAGGTTTTCATTGTACCATATGTTACGTCTTGTTTCCTGTGTTTATCTATGACGTATGACCAATGATGTTCACCATGGTAGCATCTAGTGCCGAGAGCATATGAACTAGCATAAATGATTTTTGCTCATACTTATGCTTCTGAGCCTATAAAGTTGTCTTTTCACTATCTTCATCTCGTTGCGTTAAAGTAATATATAAATAATTAGGCATACCTATGCAATAATTTGTTATCATATAAAAGGAAATGCCTGGAAGCAAGAATGATTCCATTGCTTGGATTACAAAGGGGCCGAATTACTGATTGGACTCCTTCAGGACCTTCTTAAACAAAGTGGAGAATGTAAACTTAATAAGAAACTATGTGAGACTTGGGCAGTGTACTTGTCCACAGAGTTCAATTATCCTGTAACATCAACCCAAATTAAACATAAGAGAGAGAACCTACCGAAAGAATAGGCATTTCTTAAGACTTTAGATGGTGCGACAGGTACCCTGAGAGTGGTGAATTTGATTTCTCCACGAAGTATCGTCTCAAACTAATTAAGGTACATAGAGCGTGCTATGTATACAGGTGTATAATTATTTTACAAACATACAAACAAGGGTATTTTGTTTAACCTGTTTTTTTAAATTTTGTCTGTCTAGACTAATCCAAAAGCAGCAAGGTACCTCAGTAAAGATAGATATCCGTCTTTCATGACATTGGATTCGATTTTTGTTCGTTCCATAGCTTCAGGTTGCCTCGTGTTTGGTACTGCTTCATCGCATACATCGATAGCTGAGCACCTTTTTGAGGATGATGACCATACTGACACTCCTGCGCAAAAAGAACACCACATTGATGATGTAGTGAATGATGTTAGAAGTCGAATGAATCGCTTGTGTGCAACTTCTTTGAATGGCACCGGAGGAATTTGCTCATGCTCGTAAAGTGTTGGCAAGGGCAAAAGGAAGATGAAGGAAATTGACGAGGGAAAAATTGGCTGAAGATAATGGTGCAAGCTATTAGGAAATCAAAAACGAAGCCCAATGCTTAGTTTGCCAAGTGCGTCCACATTCTTACAGATATGGGATACACAGACTGTGAAAAACTGAGGCTGCAAATGGTATTAAAAGATGGAATTGGCTTGTAGACGATGATTTTGAAGAACGATAATGAGCAAGATTGTAGACTATTAATCGAAGAGTATATGTTGAAGCGATTTTTCATGTGTATCAACCGGCATTGTTTAATTTTTATTATCTGTATCACATTATGAGACAGTGTTTGATGTTTCTCATGTATTTGTGCATTGGACTATTGTCTTTCTTAATTTGAGGTATCTAATTGTTTAGCACATTGTTCTTTGTTTAGAGTTATCTTGTAAAAAAGAATTGTTTGATTTTTCTCATGTATATATGAATTGGACTATCGACATTTTTTGTTGAAAAAAAGTACACAGCGAAATTTTAAAATTTTTATATCAGAGTATTTTTTAAAACACAAGTTTGACACACTATATGTATGAATTAAGTAGATTTTATTAATCTTGAATGTCAAAGAGCTCCCGCAATCTATGAAGAGAAGTAAGGTTTCAGAAAAGCCTCAACCAACTGGTGTTCTTTGCTATTCTCTATCCACGATTGGATTGAGTGTGGGCTCACGTCGTTCAGCTTTTCTCAGGTGGCTCTCCTTCCAACCAATTGAGAAATACCCAAAGTTATAATTCGTGATTTGTGAATGATAGCTCTCCGGGGAGTTTCAGAGTCTCACTGACAGAGTCTCATTTTAGATTTCTTAACTGATTTGAATAAGAAAGAGACTCACTCTCCTTTTATATAAAGGTTGGGTCCAGAAGTCAGTTCTTATCAGATAAAGCCTCAAAAATTCAAATTAGAATTAATATCTGATAAAATCTACGTGAAAACGTGTAATTTTTTAATCGCGCGGTCGGCAGGCCGAACTTAAAGATTGACCTGCCGAACCTTCGATAAAAGATCCCTACAAATCTTTATTTCCCACATGAGATTTTTAAGATAGAGCCTTAGTTTTATTCAAATAACCCAATAAAGAAGTTATCTTATTAAAACAGTCATATCTAAATAATCTCTAGGAAAATAAGTATTCCTGATAATTCAACAAGTTTATCTTGAATTAATTCAAAATTAATCCAACCGCTAAACAGACATGAATTATCCGTTGCTGATAATTCAATAAGTTTATCTTGAATTAATTTTATCACAAAATTAATTCAATAGATAAACAAACATGAATTATTTAATTTTTTCAAATTTCAGCCAATCTGATAAATTTGACATTAGTCACCAATTATTGAAAAAACATACCGTATCGTTACAGGATTTTTGTGAGCTAACAAAGGGGATTAAATGGACCTATATAGTCTAAGCTCTTGATAATTATGAAACCCAATTTCTCAAATATACATTTCATAATTATGAACTCCAATGCTACTCCACTAAAAGCTTAGAGCTACACTCTCGAACTATATAGAATTACAAAGCCCGTATAGCTAAGTCTCTATGACATATCATAATGTATTATATCCCTATAGGATTATCTATAATTAGCTTAAGGATAAGTTATGTCTTACCTTTCTGATTATTTTTATCTTACGTTCTATTATCTCATCATCGAAAAACTTACTATCCAAAGACAGTATACCATTCGGTTACACCTATGTATCCAAATGGTTAAGCGCTCTAGTTTTTTAATTACAGAATAATGCATATAAGAGGATATCACTACTCCTAAAGAGGAGCTATGGATTCCATATCTATGAATAACAGGTCTACGCTATCAAGAGTCATGCCTCAATGTACCGATATGCATACCATTATAAAATATTGATGTCACCATTTGGTACTTCAAAAGACATAAGTCATGAAAACAAGCCCACTATTCATCTTAGGATTAAGATATAATACAAATGATTGTTTAAAGTAAATCGATTTGCTGAGATAGAATTATTAATCCAAATCAATTTACTTTATGTCCCGATCCAACACATCATCACTTATGACAATGTGCCAATGTTTCTATTCGCGGAGTCCACCTCCGATGGTCAAGACGAACCATCTCCCGTTAGGGATATAGACAACATAACAATCTTTCATGAATAAAGCACCTAACTTTATTCCCTTAATTGCGGATTTTATGATTTAGACCGTCACCTTAAGAATCATGTTTTTCGCATAATCTGTCCATCATATGCCCAATTCTTAAAGGTTTAGAACGACAATCTAAGACTTTTGTTTTCTTAACATACATTTAACAAATATGAACTTAAAGAGGAAAAAATTTGATATATAAATAATAAATAAATTCTTTATTGATAAAAATGTCTCCAAAAACATATTATATTTTTACTCCTTAGGGCATACACATCTAAATATCTCCCACTTGTACTAAGTGAGTAAATATGACAAATCTCGCATCCCCATAACTTCCACATGCCTCTCAAAGACTCCCCTAGTAAGTGTCTTTGTGAATGGATTAGCTAGATTATCCTCTGACGTGATTTTACACACCGTGTCATGTCCGCCCTCAACGAAGCCCTTTATCACATGATACTTTCGATCAATATGCTTACTCTTCTTGTGAAATCTTGGTTCCTTAGCATTAGCTACCGCCGCACTATTATCACAATACAGTAATATCGCCTTATCTATACTAGGAATTACCTTAAGATCCCCAAGGAACTTTGCGGATCTACACTGCTTCTTTCGAAGCACCACTAGCTGTCACATAGTTAGCCTCCATCGTTGAATCCGGAGTGCAATATTGCTTTATACTTCTCCAACTGATGGCACCGCTGCCCAGAGTAAACACAAAACCCGAAATCGATCTCCTAGAATCCAAATAGAATTGGAAAGCTAAATCAATATATCCTAGAAGAGTTAAGTCCTCACTCAAATATACAAGCATATACCCTCGAGTCCTTCTCAGGTGCTTGAAAATATGCTATATCGCAACCTAGTGGTTCGGCCCCAGATTTGCCTGAAATCGACTTACAATCCCGACTATATAACAAATATCTGATCGAGTGTAAAACATGGCATACATGAGACTACCCACTGTTGAGGCATAAGGCACATTCTTTATGTATTCTCTTTCTTCCTTGGACTTTGGAGAGTCTTTCTTAGAAAGAGTAATTCCAGACCTAGATGGTTGCCCACCTTTCTTTGGATCCTGCATTGTAAACCTCTTAAGAATTTTATCTATGTAGCCGACTTATGACAAAGCTATCATTTTGTTCTTCTTATCCCGAAAAATCTAGATACCGAGAACAAAATTAGCTTCACCCAAGTCTTTCATATCAAATTGGATAGTCAACCATAATTTGACTGATGACAATGCCTCAACATCATTGCCAATTAGCAAAATGTCATCTACATAGAGCAGTAGAAAAACTACTTTCCCATCCTTAATGTGTTTGTATACACTGGTTCATCCACATTCTGTGAGAACCCATAAGTCTTGATCACTTGATCAAATCTTATGTTCTAAGAACGGGAAGCTTGCTTAAGTCCATATATTGACTTTAGTAGCTTCCAAACCTTACCCTCCTGACCCTTAACCTTGAACCTGTCTAGTTGTTCTACATAAATGGACTCATCAAGATAGCCATTTAGAAAAGCCGTCTTGACATCCATCTGTCAAATCTCGTAATCGAGAGCAGCAACTATAGACAAGAGAATCCAGATGGACTTAAGCATGGCTACAGGCGAAAAGGTTTCCTCAAAATCGATTTCTTCCTTTTGTGTGTAACCTTTCGCTACCAGTCTAACCTTAAGGTTTCGACCTTTCTATCCACTCCTATTTTCCTCTTGTAGATGTTGGAAAAATGGTGCGCAACGGAATTTTAAAACTTTTATTGACAGATCTTACTAACCTCTGTGTGTCGAAGAACCTCCGCAACCTGTGTAGAGAAGTAACGTTCCAGAAGAGCCTCAACCAACTGGTCTTCTTTGCTATTATCTATCCACAACTGGAGTGAGTGTGGGCTCACATGTACAGCTCTTCCACCGATGACTGTCCTTCCAACCAATAGAGAGAACCCAAAGCTAATGTTCGTGATTTTTGAACAAAAGCTCTCAAGGAGTTTTCAGATGCTCACTATAAGAGTATCACTCTTAATCTCTCGATTGCTCTGAGTAAATCATGAGACTCACTCCCTTTTTATAGCCATTGGTCCTGGGGTCAGTCCTTATCAGATTAGGTCTCAAAAACTCAAAACAGAATCAAGTTCAGAACAATTTCTGATAAGATCCGCGTGAAAACGCTTAATCTTATCTCTCGCTGATCGGCAGGCCGAACTCCTGAGAAAAAATCTCCGTGAATCTTTTATTTTTCACTCGAGATTCTAAAGGATAAAGTCTCAGTTTTGATTCAAATAACCCAATAGAGAAGTTATCTGATCAAAACAAACTTTATCAAGATAATCTCTAAGAAAATAAATCAATTCACAATAATTCTACAAGTTTTTCTTGATCTAATTTATGTAAGATTAAATCAACCGATAAACAGACAAGAATTATCCAATCCCAATAATTCAACAAGACTATCTTAAATTAATTTCTTACAAAATTAATTCAACCGATAAACAGACATGAATTATTTAATTCTTTCAAATTTTAAACCAATCTGATAATTCCGACACAAGTCACCAATTATTGGAAAAGTACGCCGTGTCGTTACAGGATTTTATGAGCTAGCAAAGGGGACCAAAAATGGACCTATAATGTTCAAGCTCACGATAATTATGAAACCCCATATCCCATATATACATTTCACAATTATCAACTCCAACGCTACTCCACTAAAAGCTCGGAGCTACATTCTCGAACTTTATAGAATTACGAAGCTTGTGTAGCTAAGTCTCCATGACATATCATAGTGTATCGTATCCCCATATGATCATCCATAATCGGCTTAAGGACAAGTTCTGTCTTACCTTCCCGATTATTTTTATCTTACGTTCCATTGTCTCACCATTAGAAAACTTACCATCCAAAGATAGTATACCATTCGGTTACACCCATGTATCCAAATGGTTGAGCGCTCCAGTTTTTCAATTACAGGACAACGCATATAAGAGGATATCATTACTCCTAAAGAGGAGCTATGAATTCCATATCATGAATAACAAGTCTACGCTATCAAGAGTCATGCCTCCAACGTACCGGCATGCATACCACTATTGAAATGTGGAAGTCACCCATTAGTACATCAAAAGACACAAGTCGAGACAACGGGCCCACTATTCATCTCTGAATTAAGATACAATACAAATGATTGTCTAAAGTGAATCGATTTGCCAAGACAGAATTATTAATCCAAAATAATTCACTTTATGTCCCGATCCAACACATCGTCACCTATGACAACGTGCCAATGTTTCTATTCACGGAGTCCAACTCCGATGGTTAAGAAAAACCATATCCCAAAAGGGATATAGACAACATAACAATCTTTACATGAATATAGCGCCCAACTTTATTCCCTCGATTGCGGATCATATGTTTTAGACCGTCACCTTAAGAATCATGTCTTCCGCATAATCAGCCCATCATATGCCCAATTCTTAAGGTTTAGACCGACAGTCACAGACTACTGTTTGCTTATCATACATTCAAAAAATATAAACATAAAGAGGACAAGATTTGGTATATATAAATGAATAAATTTTTTATTGATAAAAATGTCTTAAAAAATGTATTACATTTTTACTTCTTAGGGCATGCATGTCTAACAATCTCCCACTTACACTAAGTGAGTAAATACAACAAATTTTGCACCCCTATAGCTTTCACATGCCTCTCGAAGACTCTCCTAGTAAGTGTCTTCGTAAATGGATCAGCTAAATTGTCTTCTGACGCGATCTTGCACACCATGACATGCCCGTCCTCAACGAAGTCCTTTATCACATGATATTTTTGATCAATATGCTTACTCTTCTTGTGAAATCTTGGTTCCTTAGCATTAGCTACCGCTGCACTGTTATCACAGTATAGTGATACCGCTTTATCCATACCAGGAACTACCTCAAGATTCCTAAGGAACTTGCGGAGCCACACTGCTTCTTTCGAAGCATCACTAGCTGCCACATACTCGGCCTCCATCGTTGAATCCGAAAGTGCAATCTTGTTTCGCACTTCTCCAACTGATGGCACCGCCGCCTAGAGTAAACACAAACCCCGAAGTCGATTTCCTAGAATCCAGACAAGATTAAAAATTTGGGTCAGTATATCCTAGAGGAGTCAAGTCCTCACCCGAATACATAAGCATATACCCTCAAGTCCTTCTCAGGTACTTGAAAATATGCTTAACTGCAACCCAGTGGTTCGGTCTTGGATCCACCTGAAATCAACTTACAATCTCGACCACATAACTAATATCCGGTCGTGTGCAAAGCATGACATACATGAGACTACCCACTACCGAAGCATAAGGCACTTTATTCATGTATTATTTTTCTTCATAAGACTTTGGAGAGTCTTTCTTAGAAAGAGTAATTCCAGACCTAGATGGTTGCCTGCCTTTCTTGGAATCCTGCATTGCAAACCTTCTAAGAATTTTATCTGTGTAGCCGGCCTGGGACAAAGCTATCATTTTGTTCTTCTTATCCTGAAAGATCTAGATACCAGGAACAAAATTAGCCTCACCCAAGTCTTTCATGTCAAACTACTTGGTCAACCATAATTTGACCGATGACAATGCCCCAATGTCATTGCCAATTAGCAAAATGTCATCTACATAGAGCAGTAGAAAAACTACCTTCCTATCCTTAATGTGTTTATAAACACATGGTTCATCCACATTTTGTGAGAACCCATAAGTCTTGATCACTTGATCAAATCTTATGTTCCAAGAACGGGAAGCCTGCTTAAGTCCATAAATTGACTTCAGTAGCTTACAAACCTTACCCTCTTGACCTATGACCTTGAACCCGTCTGGTTGTTCCATATAAATGGACTCATCAAGAGAGCCATTTAGAAAAGCCGTCTTGACATCCATATGCCAAATCTCTTAGTCGAGAGCGGCAGCTATGGACAAGAGAATCCAGATGGACTTAAGCATGGCTACGGGCGAAAAGATTTCCTCATAATCGATTCCTTCTTTTTGTGTATAACCCTTAGCTACTAGTCTAGCCTTAAAGGTTTTGACCTTTCCATCCACTCCTCTTTTTCTCTTGTAGATCCACTTACACCCTATGGGTTTTACCCCTTCGGGAAGATCCACAAGCTCCCAGACCCAATTAGTCTCTATAGACTTCATCTTTATGTTCATGGCCTCTGTCCAGAGTCTTGAATCAACATCCTCCATAGCTTCTGCGTAAGTATAAGGATCCCTATGATGTTCATCTGGTTCAGCTAAGAAGACCTCCCCATTGAACATATACCTTTCAGGTTGACGCCCGATCCTCTCACTACGCCGAAGCCCCTAAGGTTGTTGTTCAGGTTTGTTTGGTTTTTCTACACCGATCGGAATGGTTTCGTTCGGAACCTCTGGAGTAAACGAATCACCCCTTAACTCCTCAAGCACCATTTTGCTTCGAGGTTTAAAGTTGTCCATGTAACTCTCCTCAAGGAAAGTTACATTAGTTGAAACCACGACTTCATTTTCCTTTGGGTTATAAAAATAACCCCCTTTAGTCCATTTTGGATATCCTACAAACAGGCAAACTTCCGAACGTGCTTCCAACTTATTCGGATCCTTAAACAGGATATGAGCCAGACATCCCCATATGTGAATATGGTTTAAGGATGTCTTTCGTTTTGTCCACAACTCGTGAGGAGTTTTAGGGACCGATTTTGAAGGCACATTGTTGGTAACGCCCAAAATAATGTTTATTCTTTTAAATAAACGACAGACGTATGCAGTAAGGGTTTTCCTATAAAAACTAGCAAAATAATCATCTCTCACTAATGATTTGGTGCATTAATTATGAAAATTATAACCGCTGTCACTCAATTATAATTAACATAATTTTAAGATAGAAAAGATAATAACAAATCAAAATTAATATATTTTTATGGAATAAATTATGGCGTTAATTTTGGCAGCACCTCGACTTATTAATTGGCTTAAGAATACACTATGTCATCCTCTGTCTACAATAAATCAAGAATAACCAAGCATTTACTGTGTCAGTCTATGTCTATAATGCAGCAGAAACTCAACTTAATAAACGAGCATGACTTTAGTATTATTAATATTAATTATGCAACACAATTAAATTACATAAAGAAAGCATGACTGAATTTATGTAAAAATTGACAGCATAACAATAGTAACAATAAATATTAAAAACATAAGGATATGATTTATTCCACAAAATATAAGCATTACAAAACAGATATAGAGATAAAATCCATACCAGAGTACTACGCATACAAGATCATCTCTCTGCCTCATCAGACTCTCTACACTAATTTAACCATTATTTTATTATTTTTTTTACCTAAAAGAGTTACTGTTGAGTCTAACTCAGCAGAAAGAAAAAGAAGAAAAAGGGCCAAAGGCCCGAAGGTATGCCTGAACTGAGGCAAATGCCTCAGTATTTATAGGCCTTAATAATTACTATTGAGGGATTCTCTCAATTATTTATACTGTTTAAGCATTGAAAAATTTGATCGTTTCTTTTCTCCATTTTCTTCTTCGCGTTGCAACTGGCGCCCCCTCGCACTAAGCATCACAGGATTCTCGTGTTTTAATTTTTTTATTTTTCTTCTTTTCCCGTGTTGAGATTTGCTCTTCATTGTGCGTTTTAACCTTTGGGATCCTGTGTGACGCAGGTCATGACAAGACTATAACAGACTGATCATGTCCGTTAATCGCGCAATCCAACGGTTGTCAGATGCTCACAAATTGGGCCCAGGTGGGACCTCAATTGTGGACCGTCAGATTGGTCCAAGTATTCTCATCCAACGGCTGACAGAACACTCAAAGTGAACTTGCCCGCACACGATCCGAGAGCATCTGAGATACTCCTCAGACTCACTGCAGCTTGTCGGCGCGTGTAACGCACGCGTCAATCATATTTCAACACGTGGACTACGCTCTTAAGATTTTGCTGATGCACCGGATGACGTATTGGCACGCGTCCCTCTCTTTGACGGTTGAGATCAATCTGTCAGTTGATCCGACGGTCCTTGTTATGCCACGTGTCCTCTTCCTTTTGAATTTCAAATTTTTCAAAGATTTTTGATGCATTTGATGTGCGATTTTGCCCCTTTTTGCGCGGTTTTGCTCCGTTTTTCCTTCAGATTTCAAATCTAAAAATCACAAAAACACTAAAATTAATTATTTTACAAACATAATATTTACAAAAATATTTAAAATATTTATTTTACATTAAAACACACAAAAATAAATAAAAACTCATAAAATTTTCAGTCTCTTATGGTTTGACACAGATATAATTTTTATGACTTGAAAATATTTTTAGAAATTACTAAAAATATAATAGGGCATATTTACAAACTTAAAACACACTATCAAATACATTAAGACTCAAAATAAAATAGCCACATTACTTTTATGGTTTTAACTATTTACAGACTAGATACTTATTTAACACACCGAAATGACTCTTAAAATTACTAAAAATTCTTTTAAACATAAAAACACACTAAAAATATATTTTTAAACACATTTACACACTAAGACACAAAAATACTTATTAATACAAAAATGCTATTAATTAGAAGATTTAATGAGAAATAAAAGCATAAATGAATGATTTAAGCCTTGAAAAATATACACTTGTATACTCTCATCAATTGTTCAAAAGATAACATATGGTTTGTAGTGCATATCCCCAAAAGGATAAAGGCAATGATGAATAACTCATCATGGACCTAATCATGTCCAACAAAGTCCTATTCCTTCTCTCCGCTACGCCATTCTGCTGCGGAGTGCCCGGCGCAGTCAAATGGGATAAAATCTCATTTTCTAACAAGTGTCCCAAGAACTCATCATAAAGGTATTCTCCACCTCAATCAGATCGAAGTGCCTTTATGGGTCTACCCAATTGCTTTTCCACTTCAGCCCAAAACTCCCTGAATTTGTCAAAAGTTTCGCTTTTGTGGTGCATTAGGTATAAATACCCATATCTTGAGTAATCGTCAATAAAAGTGACGAAGTACTCATACCCTCCTCGTGCCCGGATGTTCATAGGTCCACAAACATCACTATGCACAAGTTCTAGAATCCCTTTAACCCTATTGCCCTTAGACCCGTATGGTCTTTTGGTCATTTTACCCTCCAAACAAGATTCACATTGAGGTATAGATTCCACCTTCAAGTGACTTAAAGGTCCATCCCTTACCAACCTTTTAATCCTATTCAGGTTAATATGACCAAGGCGTAAATGCCAAAGATAAGTCTTATTAGAGTGAGAAGTTTTAAGTCTTTTTGAGTCATTATCATTTATCTCAACATTAAGCAATAAGTCCATCTTGGGTTTGATAAAATATAGATTATTTTGCATCCATCCAGAACAGATAAAAGATTTGTTTTTACGAATCACCACTTTTTCATTAAAAGATACCACGTAGGAGTCTGTAAATAAACAAGATATAGAAATTAAATTTCTTTTAAATTTAGGAACATAAAAACAATCTTGCAAAATTAAATTCCTATAATTATCAAAATAAAGATGGACATCTCCCACTGCTTCCGCTAAGACCAAGGATCCATCGCCCATCCGAAGAGTGAAGTCTTCACGTAGCAGACTTATCATTTCTTTGAATCCCTGCAGAGAAACACAAACATGATTAGTTGCACTAGAATCTATGACCTAGATGTCACTAGATTCCTCAACCAAACAAGTTTCTAAATATAGAAGATCACACCTACCTCCTCTAGAAAGGAAGTCCTTGCAATACTTCTTGATATGCCCGACCTTCCCACAGAAGAAGCACTTAAGCTTCTTTGGGTACTTCTTCTTCTTCTTCTTGCTCTTGGTAGCAGCAGGAATAAAAGACTTCCCGTTCTTGGCCCGTTGCTTCTTTCCATTCCCAGAGTTAGGATTGGAACCAGAAGCAGCTACCATGTTGGCCCACCACCAGCAGGAGACTCCCTGATCAGTAGTTCGAACTCCTCTAACTGTTTCATCAGTTTTGTCAAGGTCATATCCCGTCTATTGCTTAAATTAAAAGTAGCTCTAAACGGAATAAATTCCTCAGACAGAGTCTCAAAGACCATAGTCATTTGAGTTTCAGCATCGATGTCGGCTCCATTGGTTTGAGCGTCAGCGAGGTAACCGATGACCAACATCATGTGCTCCTTTACATATGTCCCCGGTCTCTGTCTACAGTTTAAGAGTTTTCGAAGCGACCCTTGTCGCTTTGTTATGGCCTGGCCTCCGAACATATCCTCAAGATTATCCAAGATCTGCTTCGCAGTCTCATAATCCTGATGTTGAGCCTGTAGCACGTTGTTTATGCTGGCCATAACATAGCAGCGGACCTGATCATTAGCATCTTTCCAGCGATCGTTCGCTTAGAATTGCTCATTACTTGAGTCTCCTGTAGGCTTGGGAGGACAAGGGGTTGTCAGTACATATTTCAGTTTCTCAAAGGATAGGACGATATCCAGGTTCCGTTTCCAATCGTTATAATTCTCACCGATTAATTGGTTTTTGTCAAGTATCGATGATAAAGCGTTTTTAGACATTTTCAATCTATAATAAAGAATCATATACCAAACATAAGTAAACATATAATAATAATTTAGTAAGATAACACAATCATGTAAAATCATACAAATGTGTTTATGTGTCAAAACCTTGAAAATATCACAACCTTACAACGATAATTCCCAACTCAGAATTCAACAAGCTCCTAGGGGAGTCATGCCAAATTCAATCAGGAACACGGATCCCCTCCTGATTAATATATGCTATCCAGGACCCGTATGATCCAGCATATATTAATAATCGTTTCTTTGGCCATTAATTTTATTAACAGAGCTCCTAGGGGAGGTTAATAATAAAATTAACGGGAGTGTATAACCATCGTTTCAATATTTTATCTATGATTTATAATTACCACCTAGGGGTGTGCAACCATAAATCATACTAAAATACCTTATCCTTTCAGAGATCCAATCTGGTACATGATAGAAATCCCTTCCTAGGGGTGGGGACCACCATGTTCTTCCTATGGACCAACGATGGAGGCCTTAGGTCCTCTCTTCGAAAACCTTCTTCCACTCAATCTTTTGAAGTCAAGGTTTTATTTTAAAATTATGCATAAACAATTTTAATATGAGCGGCACTCCCTATTCTATATGACATGTTATCAATATACATGGTAAATCATATTATAATGCAAACAAGCAAAGCTACAAGCAAAATAATAATAACCGTAATATTATGGTTCCACCCTAGAGAATAGAAAACTAAGATTACAAGAGAATGATCGAGACATTTATCGATTCTTCATCCTTGAATCCTCAAGCTGTATCCTTCTTCATGTAATACCCATCTTCAAGTCTTTAATCTCGTATGAATCAAATACTTCATATTTTCGGTCATATCCAAATTTAATGTTTCTCAAAATCGTCTCAAAAATAAAATTAAAACTACACCAGAAAAATTACACATTTTCTGGAAATTTTCTAGCTCTCGGTCGGCAGGCCGATCTAGGTGACCGACCTGCCGATCATGTTTCATCGGCCTGCCGATCTAATACATCGGCCTGCCGATCCATGAAAGTTTGGCCTGCAGGCAGAGCACCCCAATTTCTGCCCCACTGTCCGCCTGCCGGACCACACGTCCGGTCTGTCGATCTGTGACCATCGGCTTGCCGAACTGTGACGTCCGGCATGCCGACCGAGCAGTAATCTTTCATTCTAGAAAATACAATTTTAATGCAATTCATCAATTTTATTTTCAACAATTCAAAAACATAAAATTAGGGACTCAAGAAATACCTAGGGGCGTCATCATCTTTCTTCTAGATCCATCTTCTCTGAATAATTATTTAATTATAAAAATTCTTACAAATTTAAAATTAAATAACAATTCCTAGACGGAGATGATAGTCTGCCATCTAATTACATGAAAAACTTAGATACACATCTTAACCTCTAAGGAACCATAACCGGTATTAATTAATTAATAAATAATTAAACAATGATTTAATCAACCATAATTAATTAATAAACATTCACCATATAATACATGACAACATATAATTTATAGAAACCTAGAGTGCCATCTCTTTATAAAATTCAATTCAAGCATAGGAGAGATAAAGATCACAAAATTTATACATATAACATGATCATAAACTTGTTAATTTATGTAAAAACCATGGCTCTGATACCAATTGTTGGAAAAACAGAGCGTAGTGGAATTTTAAAACTTTTATATATCTGAGTAATTTTTAAAACACAAGTTTGACGTGCTATATGTATAAATTAGACAGATCTTACTAACCTCTGTGTGTCGAAGAACCTCTGCAACCTGTTTAGAGAAGTAACGTCCTAGAAGAGCCTCAACCAACTGGTCTTCTTTGCTATTCTCTATCCACAACTGGAGTGAATGTGGGCTCACACGTACAGCTCTTCCACCGGTGACTCTCCTTCCAACCAATAGAGAGAACCCAAAGCTAGTGTTCGTGATTTTTGAACAAAAGCTCTCAGAGAGTTTTCAAATGCTCACTATAAGAGTATCACTCTTAATCTCTCGACTGATCTGAGTAAATCATGAGACTCATTCCCTTTTTATAGCCATTGATCCTAGGGTCAGTTCTTATCAGATTAGGTCTCAAAAACTCGAAACAAAATCAAGTTTGGATCAATATCTGATAAGATCCGCGTGAAGACGCGTAATCTTATCTCTCGCTGATCGGTAGGCCGAACAGGCCCCATCGGCAGACCGAACACGTCATTTGGCAGGCCGAACTCCCGAGAAAAAATCTCCGCGAATCTTTTATTTTTCAAATTAATTCAACCGATAAACAAACATGAATTATTTAATTCTTTGAAATTTTAAACCAATCTGATAATTCTGACATAAGTCAACAATTATTGGAAAAGCACGCCATGTCATTACAGGATTTTGTGAGCTAGCAAAGGGGACCAAAATGGACCTATAAAGTTCAAGCTCACGATAATTATGAAACCTAATATCCCAGATATATATTTCACAATTATCAACTCCAATGCTACTCCACTAAAAGCTTGGAGCTACACTCTCAAACTTTATAGAATTACGAAGCTCGTGTAGCTAAGTCTCCATGACATATCACAGTGTATCGTATGCCCATATGATCATCCATAATCAGCTTAAGGACAAGTTCTGTCTTACCTTCCCGATTATTTTTATCTTACGTTCCATTGTCTCACCATTAGAAAACTTACCATCCAAAGATAGTATACCATTCAGTTACACCCACGTATCCAAATGGTTGAGCGCTCCAGTTTTTCAATTACAGGACAACGCATATAAGAGGATATCATTACTCCAAAAGAGGAGCTATGGATTCCATATCTATGAATAACAAGTCTACGCTATCAAGAGTCATGCCTCCAACGTACCGACATGCATACCACTATTGAAATGTGGAAGTCACCCATTGGTACATCAAAAGACACAAGTCGAGACAACGGGCCCACTATTTATCTCAGGATTAAGATACAATACAAATGATTGTCTAAAGTGAATCGATTTGCCAAGACAGAATTATTAATTCAAATTAATTCACTTTATGTCTCGATCCAACACATCATCACCTATGACAACGTGCCAATGTTTTTATTCATGGAGTCCAACTCCGATGGTCAAGACAAACCATCTCCTAAAAGGGATATAGACAACATAACAATCTTTACATGAATAAAGCGCCCAACTTTATTCCCTCGATTGCGGATCATATGTTTTAGACCGTCACCTTAAGAATCGTGTCTTCCGCATAATCAGCCCATTATATGCCCAATTCTTAAGGTTCAGACCGACAGTCTCTGACTACTGTTTGCTTATCATACATTCAACAAATATGAACATAAAGAGGACAAGATTTGATATATATAAATGAATAAATTCTTTATTGATAAAAATGTCTCCAAAAACGTATTATATTTTTACTCCTTAGGGCATACATGTCTAACAATATATCCATTTACACCTATGGGTTTTTTGTTGAAAAAATAGTACGTAGCGGAATTTAAAAATTTTACATCAGAGTATTTTTTAAAACACAAGTTTGACATGATATATGCATAAATTAACTAGATCTTACTAACCTTTGATTGCCGAAGAACCCTCGCAAAACGTGAAGAGAAGTAACGTTTCAGAAGAGCCTCAACCAACTAGTCTTCATTACTATTCTCTATCCACGACCAGAGTGAGTGTGGGCTCACACGTACAGCTCTTCCACCAGGTGACTCCCCTTCTAACCAATCGAGAGAACCCAAAGCAAGTGTTTGTGATTTGTGAACAAAAGTTCTCAGGGAGTTTTCAGATTCTCATCAGTAGAGTATTACTCATAATCTCTCAATTGATCTGAGTAACTCCTAAGACTTACTCCCTATTTATAGAGGTTTGGTCTAGGGTCATTTCTTATCAGATTAGGTCTTAAAAATTCAGATCAGAATCAAATTCGAATCTATATCTGATAAGATCCGCGTCAAAACGTGTGATCTTATCCTTCGCTCATCAGCAGGCTGATCAGGATGATCGACATGCCGAACTATCGAATAAATATCTCCGCGAATCTTTTATTTTTCACCTAAAATTCTATCAGATAAAGTCTCAGTTTTAATTCAAATAACCCAACAAAGAAGTTATTTAATCAAAACAACTTTATCTAGATAACCTCTAAGAAAATAAATGAATTCCTAATAATTCTACAAGTTTATCTTGATCTAATTTATCCAAAATTAAATCAGCCGATAAGCAGACAAGAATTATTCGATCCCAATAATTCAACAAGTTTATCTTGAATTAATGCAACCGATAAATAGACATGAATTATTTGATTTTTCTAAATTTCAACCAATCTAATAAATCCGACATAAGTTACCAATTTTTGGAAAAGCACGTCGTATCGTTGCAAGATGTTGCGAGCTAGCAAAGGGGACCAAATGGACCTATATAGTTCAAGCCCTCGATAATTGCAAAACCCAATTTCCCATATATACATTTCATAATTATCAACTCCAACGCTACTCCACTAAAAGCTTGGAGCTGCACTCTCGAACTACATAGAATTACGAAGCCCATATCGCTAAGTCTCCATGACATATCATAGTGTATCGTATCCCCATATGATTATCCATAATCGGCTTAAGGACAAGTTCTGTCTCACCTTCCCGATTATTTTTATCTTACGTTTCATTATCCCACCATCGAAAACCTTACCATCCAAAGACAGTATACCATTCAGTTACACCTATGTATCCAAATGGTTAAGCGCTCCAATTTTTCAATTACAGGATAACGCATATAAGAGGATATCATTACTTCTAAAGAGGAGCTATGGATTCCATATCTATGAATAATAAGTCTACGCTATCAAGAGTAATGACTCCAACATACCGGCATGCATACCACTATTAAGATATGGTTGTCACCCTTTAGTACATCAAAAGACACAAGTCAAGGCAACGGGCCCATTATTTATTTCAGGATTGAGATACAATACAAATGATTATCTAAAGTGAATCGATTTGCCGAGACAGAATTATTAATCTAAATCAATTCACTTTATGTCCTGATCTAACATATCGTTGTTTATGACAACGTGTCAATGTTTCTATTCATGGAGTCCACCTCCGATGGTCAAGACAAACCATCTCCCATTAGGGATATAGACAACAAAACAATATTTACATGAATAAAGCGCCTAACTTTATTCCCTCGATTGCGGATCATATGATTTAGACCATCACCTTAAGAATCGTGTCTTCTGCATAATCTGTCCATCATATGCCCAATTCTTAAGGTTTAGACCAACACTTAGACTATTGTTTGCTTAACATACATTCAACAAATATGAACGTAAAGAGGACAAGATTTGGTATATAAACAATAAATAAATTCTTTATTCATAAAAATATCTCCAAAAACTTATTACATTTTTACTCCTTAGGGCATACATATCTAACAATCTCCCACTTGCACTAAGTGAGTAAATATAACAAATCTTGCATCCCCATAGCTTCCACATGCCTCTCGAAGACTCTCCCAGTAAGTGTCTTCGTAAATGGATCAGCTAAATTGTCCTCTGACGCGATCTTGCACATCGTGACATGCCCGCCCTCAATGAAGTCCTTTGTCACATGATACTTCCGATCAATATGCTTACTCATCTTGTGAAATCTTGGTTCCTTAGCATTAGCTACCGCTGCGCTGTTATCACAGTAAAGTGATACCACCTTATCCATACCAGGAATTACCTCAAGATCCCCAAGGAACTTGCGGAGCTACATTGCTTCTTTCAAAGCATCACTAGCTGCTACATACTCGGCCTCCATCGTTGAATCTGAAGTGCAATCTTGCTTGACACTTCTCTAACTGATGGCACCACCTCCCAGAGTAAACACAAAACTTGAAGTTGAATTCCTAGAATCCAGACAAGATTGAAAATTTGGGTCAGTATATCCTAGAGGAGTCAAGTCCTCACCCGAATACATAAGCATATACCCTCGAGTCCTTCTCAGGTACTTGAAAATATGCTTAACTGCAACCCAGTGGTTCGGTCTTGGATCCACCTGAAATCAACTTACAATCTCGACTGCATAACTAATATCCGGTCGTGTGCAAAGCATGGCATACATGAGACTACCCACTACCGAAGCATAAGGCACTTTATTCATGTATTATTTTTCTTCATAAGACTTTGGAGAGTCTTTCTTAGAAAGAGTAATTCCAGACCTAGATGGTTGCCTGCCTTTCTTGGAATCCTGCATTGCAAACCTTCTGAGAATTTTATCTGTGTAGCCGGCTTAGGACAAAGCTATCATTTTGTTCTTCTTATCCTGAAAGATCTAGATACCAGGAACAAAATTAGCCTCACCCAAGTCTTTCATGTCAAACTACTTGGTCAACCATAATTTGACCGATGACAATGCCCCAATGTCATTGCCAATTAGCAAAATGTCATCTACATAGAGCAGTAGAAAAACTACCTTCCTATCCTTAATGTGTTTATACACACATGGTTCATCCACATTTTGTGAGAACCCATAAGTCTTGATCACTTGATCAAATCTTATGTTCCAAGAACGGGAAGCCTGCTTAAGTCCATAAATTGACTTCAGCAGCTTACAAACCTTACCCTCTTGACCTGTGACCTTGAACCCGTGTGGTTGTTCCATATAATCAAGATAGTCATTTAGAAAAGCCGTCTTGACATCCATCTACCAAATCTCTTAGTCGAGAGCGGCAGCTATGGACAAGAGAATCCGGATGGACTTAAGCATGGCTACGGGCGAAAAGGTTTCCTCATAATCGATTCCTTCTTTTTGTGTATAACCCTTAGCTACTAGTCTAGCCTTAAAGGTTTTGACCTTTCCATCTACTCCTCTTTTTCTCTTGTAGATCCACTTACACCCTATGGGTTTTACCCCTTCGGGAAGATCCACAAGCTCCCAAACCCAATTAGTCTCCATAGACTTCATCTTTATGTTCATGGCCTCTGTCCAGAGTTTTGAATCAACATCCTCCATAGCCTCTACGTAAGTATAAGGATCCCTGTCATGTTCATCCAGCTCAGCCAAGAAGACCTCCCCATTGAACATATGCCTCTCAGGTTGACGCCCGATCCTCCTACTACGCCGAAGCCCCTGAGGTTGTTGTTCAGGTTTGTTTGGTTTTTCTACACTGATCGGAACGGTTTCATTCGGAACCTCTAGAGTGATCGGATCACTCTTTAACTCCTCAAGCACCACTTTGCTTCGAGGTTTAAAGTTGACCATGTAACTCTCTTCAAGGAAAGTTGCATTAGTTGAAACCACGATTTTATTTTCCTTTGGGTTATAAAAATAACCCTTTTTAGTCATTTTTGGCTATCCTAGAAACATGCAAACTTCCGAACGTGCTTCCAACTTATTCAGATCCTTAAACAAGACATGAGCCGGACATCCCCAAATACGAATATGATTTAAGGATGTCTTCCTTCTTGTCCACAACTCATGAGGAGTTTTAGGGACCGATTTTGAAGGCACATTGTTCAAAAGATAACATGCAGTTTGTAGTGCATATCCCCAAAAGGATAAAGGTAATGATGAATAACTCATCATGGACCTAACCATGTCCAAAAAAGTCCTATTTCTTCTCTCCGCTATGCCATTCTGTTGGGGAGTGCCCGGTGTAGTCAAATGGGATAAAATCCCATTCTCTAATAAGTGTCCCAATAACTCATCAGAAAGGTATTCTCCACCTCGATCGGATCGAAGTGCCTTTTTGGGTCTACCCAATTGCTTTTCCACTTCAGCCTGAAACTCCTTGAACTTGTCAAAAGTTTCGCTTTTGTGATGCATCAGGCACACATACCCATATCTTGAGTAATCGTCAATAAAAGGGACGAAGTACTCATACCCTCCTCGTACCTGGATGTTTATCGGTCCGTAAACATCACTATGTACAAGTTCTAGAACCCCTTCGGCCCTATTGCCCTCCAAACAAGATTCACATTGAGGTATAGATTCCGCCTTTAAGTGACTTAAAGGTCCATCCCTTACTAACCTTTGAATCTTATTCAGGTTAATATGACCAAGGCGCAAATGCCAAAGATAAGTCTTATTAGAGTGAGAAGTTTTAAGTCTTTTAGAGCTATTATCATTCATCTCAGCGTTAAGCAATAAGTCCATCTTAGGTTTGATAAAATATAGATTATTTTGCATCCATCCAGAACAGAAAAAAGATTTGTTTTTACGAATCACCACTTTATCATTAAAAGAAACCAAGTAGGAGTCTTTAGATAAACAAATTACAGAAATTAAATTCCTTTTAAATTTAAGAACATAAAAACAATCTTGCAAAAATAAATTCCTATAATTATCAAAATAAAGATGGACGTATCCCACTACTTCTACTGAGACTATGGATCCATCGCCCATCTGAAGCGTGAAGTCTTCAGGCAACAGACTTCTCGTTTCTTTGAACTCCTGCAGAGAAACACATACATGATTAGTTGCACCGGAATCTATGACCCAAATGTTAGGGTATTCCTCAACCAAACAAGTTTCTAAATATAGAAGATTACACCTACCTCCTTTGGAAAGGAAGTCCTTGCAATTCTTCTTGATATGCCCGACCTTTTCACAAAAGAAGCACTTAAGCTTCTTCGAGTTCTTCTTCTTCTTCTTCTTCTTGCTCTTGGTGGTAGCAGGAATAGAAGACTTCCCGTTCTTGGCCTGTTGCTTCTTTCCATTCCCAGAGTTAGTATTGGAATCAGAAGCAGTTACCATGTTGGCCTGACCCCCCGTAGGAGACTCCCTGATCAGCAGTTCGAACTCCTGTAACTGTTTCATTAATTCTGTTAAGGTCACATCCTGTCTGATGTGTCCCACATCGGTTAGAGAGGGTGGTCTTGGGTGTTTTATATATGGGTTCACAATCCTCCCCTCACAAGCTAGCTTTTGGGGTGGAGTTAGGTGGGTTCATATCATATGGTATCAGAGCCAAACCTCTGCTGGTCGGTGGGCGCATGTACAAAGGTTCCCTGCCACTCGTGTGGGTTAACGACGGAGTTGGCACGAGTTGGCACGAGGACGTACAGTCTAAAGGGGTCGGGAATGATGTGTCCCACATCGGTTAGAGAGGGTGGTCTTGGGTGTTTTATATATGGGTTCACAATCCTCCCCTCACAAGCTAGCTTTTGGGGTGGAGTTAGGTGGGTTCATATCACTGTCTATTGTTTAAATTAAAAGTAGCTCTAAAGAGAATAAATTCCTTTGATAGAGTCTCAAAGACCATAGTCATCTGAGTTTCAGCATCGATGTCGACTCCATTGGTTTGAGCCTCAGCGAGGCAACCCATGACCAACATCATATGTTCCTTTACAGATGTCCCCGGCCTCTATTTACAGTTAAGAAGTTTCTGAAGCGCCCATTGCTGCTTTGTTATGGCATGGCCTCCAAACATATCCTCAAGATTATCCAAGATCTACTTTGTAGTCTCATAATTCTGATGTTGAGCCTGCAGCACGTTATTCATGCTAGCCATAACATAGGAGTGAGCCTGATCATTAGCATCTTTCTAGCGATCATACGCTTAGAATTGCGCATTAGTTGAGTCTCTTGTAGGCTCGGGAGGACAAGGGGTTGTCAGCACATACTTTAGTTTCTCAAAGGAGAGGACGATATCCAGGTTCTGTTTCCAATTATTATAATTCTCTCCGGTTAATAGGTTTTTGTCAAGTATCGACGATAAAGTGTTTTTAGATATTTTTAATCTACAATAAAGAATCATATATCAAACATAAGCAAACATATCATAATAATTTAGTAAGATAACACAATCATGTAAAAATACAAATGTGTTTATGTGTCAAAACCTTGAAAATATCACAACCTTACAACGATAATTCCCAACTCAGAATTCAACAAGCTCCTAGAGGAGTCATGCCAAATTCAATCTGGAACACGGATCCCCTCCTGATTGATATATGCCATCCATGACCCGTATGATCCAGCATATATTAATAATTGTTTCTTTGGCCATTAATTTTATTAACAGAGCTCCTAGGGGAGGTTAATAATAAAATAAACGTAAGTGTATAACTATCATTTCAATATTTTATCCGTGATTTATAATCATCACCTTAGGGTGTGCAACCATAAATCATGCTAAAATACCTTATCCTCTTAGAGATCCAATCTGGTACATGATAGAAATCCCTTCCTAGGGGTCAGGACCACCATGTTCTACCTATGGACCAACGATAGAGGCCTTAGGTCCTCTCTTCGAAAACCTTCTCCCACTCAATCTTTTGAAATCAATGTTTTATTTTAAGAACATGCATGAACAATTTTAATATGAACGACACTCCCTATTCTATATGACATGTTATCAATATACATGGCAAATCATATTATAATGCAGACAAGCAGAGCAATCAAGCAAAGCTACAAGCAAAATAATAATAACCGTAATATTATGGTTCCACCCTAGAGAATAGAAAACTAAGATTATAACAGAATAATCAAGACATATTATCGATTCTTCATCCTTGAATCCTCAAGTTGTATCCTTCTTCATGTAATGCCCATCTTCAAGTCTTCAATCCTGTATAAATCGAATACTTTATATTTCTGGTCATATCCAAATTTAATGTTTCTCAGAATTGTCCCAAAAATAAAAATTAAAACTTCACCGAAAAAACTGCACCTTTTCTAGAAATTTTCCAGCTCTCGGTCGCAGGTCGATCTGGGTGATCGGCCTGCCAGTCATGCTTCATCGGCCTATCAATCTAGAAGATCGGCCTACCAACTCATGAAAGTTTGGCCTGCCACCAGAGCCACTTGATTTCTACCCCACTGACGGCCTGCCGAACCTCACATCCAGCCTACCATTCTGTGACCATCGGCCTACCAAACTGTAAGGTTCGGCATGCCGACCGAGCAGAAATCTCTCATTCTAGAAAATATAATTTTTAATGCAATTCATCAATTTTATTTTTAACAATTCAAAAACATAAAATTAGAGACTAGGAAATACCTAGGAGCGCCATCATCTTTCTTCTAGATCCGTCTTCTCTGAATAATTATTTAATCACAAAATTCTTACAAATTTACAATTAAATAACAATTCCTAGATGGAGATGATAGTCTGCCATCTAATTACATGAAAAACCTAGATACACACTATAACCTCTAAGGAACCATAACCGGTAAAAATTAATTAATTAATAAATAATTAAATAACCATTTAATCAACTATAATTAATTAATGAACATTCACCACATAATCCATGACAACATATATAATATATAGAAACCTAGAGTGCCAACTCTCTATAAAATTAAATTCAAGCATAAGAGAGATTAAGATCACAAAATTTATACATATAGTATGATCACAAACTTGTAAATTTATGTAAAAATCATGGTTCTGATACCAATTGTTGGAAAAAAATAGTACGCAGTAGAATTTAAAAATTTTACATCAGAGTATTTTCTAAAATACAAGTTTGACATGCTATATGCATAAATTAACCAGATCTTACTAACCTTTGATTGGCGAAGAACCCTCGCAAAACGTGAAGAGAAGTAACGTTTTAGAAGAGTCTTAACCAACTAGTCTTCTTTGCTATTCTCTATCCACGACGAGAGTGAGTGTGGGCTCACACGTACAGCTCTTCTACCAGGTGACTCTCCTTCCAACCAATCAAGAGAACCCAAAGAAAGTGTTCGTGATTTGTGAACAAAAGCTCTGAGGGAGTTTTCAGATTCTCATCAGCAAAGTATCACTCTTAATCTCTCAACTGATCTAAGTAACTCCTAAGACTTACTCCCTATTTATAGAGGTTGGGTCTAGGGTCAGTCCTTATCAGATTAGGCCTCAAAAATTTGGATCAGAATCAAATTCGGATCAATATCTAATAAGATTTACATCAAAACGCGTGATCTTATCCTTCGCTCATCGGCAGGCCGATCAGGGTGATCGGCAGGCTGAACAGCCCCATCGGTAGGCCGAACATGTGGATCCACAGGCCGAACTAACGAATAAATATCTCTGCGAATCTTTTATTTTTCACCCGAGATTCTATATGATAAAGTCTCAGTTTTAATTCAAATAAACCAATAGATAAGTTATCTAATCAAAACAACTTTATCTAGATAATCTCTAAGAAAATAAATGAATTTTCAATAATTCTACAAGTTTATCTTCATCTAATTTATCCAAAAGTAAATCAACCGATAAACAGACAAGAATTATCCGATCTCAATAATTCAACAAGTTTATCTTGAATAATTTTTTATCATAAAATTAATTCAACCGATAAACAGACATGAATTATTTGATTCTTTCAAATTTTAACCAATCTAATAAATCTGACATAAGTTACCAATTATTGAAAAAGTACACTGTATCGTTATAGGATTGTACGAGCTAACAAAGGGGACCAAATGGACCTATATAGTTCAAGCTCCCGATAATTACGAAATCCAATATCCCATATGTGCATTTCATAATTATCAACTCCAACGCTACTCCACTAAAAGCTTGGAGCTGCACTCTCGAACTACATAGACTTATGAAGCCCGTATAGCTAAGTCTCCATGACATATCATAATGTGTCGTATCCTCATATGATTATTCATAATCGGCTTAAGGACAAGTTTTGTCTTGCCTTCTTGATTATTTTCATCTTACGTTTCATTATCTCACCATCAAAAAACTTACCATCCAAAGACAGTATACCATTCGGTTACACCTATGTATCCAAATAGTTGAGCGTTCTAGTTTTTCAATTACAGGATAACGCATATAAGAGGATATCATTACTCTTGAAGAGGAGCTATGGATTCCATATCTATGAATAATAAGTCTACACTATCAAGAGTCATGCCTCCAGCGTACCGACATGTATACCACTATTAAGATGTGGGTGTCACCCTTTGGTACATAAATGACACAAGTCAAGACAACGGGCCCATTATTCATTTCAGGATTAAGATACAATACAAATGATTGTCTAAAGTGAATCAATTTGCCGAGACAGAATTATTAATCCAAATCAATTCACTTTATGTCACGATCCAACACATCGATACCTATGACAATGAGCCAATGTTTCTATTCACGGAGTCCACCTTCGAAGGTCAAGACAAACCATCTCCCATTATGGATATCGACAACAAAATAATCTTTACATGAATAAAGCACCCAACTTTATTCCCTCGATTGCGGATCTTATGATTTAGACCATCACCTTAAGAATCGTGTCTTCCGCATAATCTGTCCATCATATGCCTAATTCTTAAGGTTTAGACCTACAGTCTCAGACTATTGTTTGCTTAACATACATTCAACAAATAGGAACGTAAAGAGGACAAGATTTGATATATAAACAATAAATAAATTCTTTACTGATAAAAATGTCTCCAAAAACTTATTATATTTTTACTCTTTAGGGCATACATGTCTAACAATTTACCCCTTAGGGAAGATCCACAAGCTTCCAGACTCGATTAGTCTCCATAGACTTCATCTCTGTGTTCATAGCCTCTGTCCAGAGTTTTGAATTACCATCCTCCATAGCCTTTGTCTAAGTATAAGGATCCCTGTCATGTTTATCTGGTTTAGCCAAGAAGGCCTCACCATTGAACATATACTTGTGACACCCGTTATTCTCCTAAGGGTATTAAGGTAATTAGATTAATTACCTAGTATATATATAAAAAAAAATCAAAAAATCTCTCATAATTCGAAACTCTCTCTCTCTCTACTTTCTCTCTCTAAAAAATTCTCTCTCTCTCCTCAAAGATCGTTTGAGATTTCGGCATCCGTTTTCGACACCTCCCTCACCAATGGAAAGCTCTCGACGAGCTGAGTCCAACGAGGTGCCGCGCCGCCCAAAACGCCGCCGGAGGAGACCACACGCGCCGCCCAAAGTGGCGGCAAAACCCATTTCTTTCCGACGAGATATCTTCGCCGTCCGACGTCCGATCGATGTGATTCTTGTTCCTACACGACCACCGTGATGAGAGGAACAAAACCCACCCTTGGTGGCAGCTCAACAACCGCCGGATTGCTCCGCCCGTCTATTGCCGCCGTGCACCGCCGCCCCCATGGTGGAACTCCGCCTTGCCGGAGGAGGTGACTGACACCACCCCTCCCAATGAGTTCAGAGGATCAAGGGGAGTAAAACCCCTCGATCAATTGCACGGAAGGAGCCGGTTTCGCCGGAGAACGGCCAACGCCGCCGTCAACCGCCGCGGGAGCCTCCGTTTTGGCTCTTCCCAGCCACGTTTCTTCAAATTGGATGAGGGGAAATGCTCATAGGAGGATGGGTAGCAAAAGCCCTCAGCCAATTTCAGGTTTCCATCGTCGGAGAATCAAGATCGGAGCTCATCCATTTCTACCGACGTTGTACTTCACGACCCGCTATGTTAGAGGCAGAATTGGGTGAAATTGACCCCGCCATTGGACTCAGAAGGGTCGATTTAGGGGGGGTAGGCCCGAGCCCAGCTGCCAACGGACCCCGATTGACGCCGGTCAACGACGGTCAATGCCGGTCAACGGTGGTCAACGTCGGTCAACGGCCAGTCAAAGACTAAATTGGAATTTTGTGATCCGGACCTCCGATCGAAGATCCGAGACCGCCTCCTGACTCGTTTCGATGCTCTGGATGCAATGGTGACCTCCGTTTGAGCAAATTTCACTCCGATGAAAATCATCCGGTACCGACTGCACGCGAATCGAGGCGATTCAAACAGCAGTATCGGAGTCCAGAATGACGTTTTCAAGAATGTATGATCTCCAGGAAGCATTCCTAGCCATTCATAGTCGCTCGAGGAGCACTACAGAGGATGCTTCGTAGATACAGCGAGATACAACTGGATCTGTTTTGCTTGGAGTTCAAGATCAAGGGAGTATGGAGCTAACGTTAATTGATTCCAGGATTAAGAGACTGTTGATAAGCTTGAAAGGTAGGGATTCTATTACTCATCTTTTGTGAGGTTTTTATAGAATTAAAATTGATTGTTTTGCCGCAATATATATATATCTATGTTGAACTGATATTATATGAGTATCACATATGAAACTATGACATGGACTCGTCTTGTATTGTACGGCGAGGAACATAATGAATTGACACATGTTATAAATTGAGAAGCATGGTTAGGAAAACTAACTCTATTAATAATGATTCAATATAGAGAAATTGTGAGACATGAAGAGGGCGACGGTTACGTCCTTGGGCATGAATACCCTAAAAGGTAAAATAGGGGGAAGGCGATGACGCTTCCTTGGGTTGAAAGTCCCAGAACACACTGTACAGGAATCGATTTGGTGAGGACTCGGGGCTTGATGTCCCCTCACCGAAACACCCTTGGAATGTTTATAGGGTGATCAAGTGTGCCCATTTGGGTTTCGATGAGTTGAGTGATACTCTATTTAACATGGATACCTAGGAACAATGATGATTGGTAATATTTGTATAAATGTGTAATTATGACACTTGGTAATGATTAACTACGGTATCCATAAGATGTGATCATAATAAACCTTATAATCTGGAATATGATGTAACTTACTAACCATGCAGATGTTAATGTGGTAATGATAAAAACCTAAAGGTGAGTAATGGCTTTCTCTACTGAGCATAGTGTCGCTCATTCCCTTATGTTTATATCTTTTCAGGACTCACTAAGTGTGAGGTGGCTACGAGAAATATAGTTGAGGAAGTGATGTAACTATATTACATTGGGACTGCTTCAATCGTTGAGAATGTTCTTCATGATAATGTAAGCATCAATTGTTACTTTCTGTGACTGTATTACAATGTGTTGAGGGTTAAAATGATGATGACAACAGTTTATATTATTAAATTTAAGGTGCTACATTAAAACTGTGGTTTATTTGTCGTTTATATTTTTATTTTTGAGTTGAGAGTTTTCATTTAAGTCCCGGGTAAATTTTATTTTTAAGGTTTTACTTTTATTATATATTTTTATTTTATCTCATTAAAAACTGTTAACCCCCATATAGGGGCGTTACAATACCTCTCAGGTTGACACCCGATCCTCCCACTACACCTAAGCCCTTTAGGTTGTTGTTCAGGTTCGTTTGGTTTTTCTACACCGATTGGAGTGGTTTCGATCGAAATTCTCAAAGTGATTAGATCACTCCTTAACTCCTCAAGCACCACTTTGCTTCAAGGCTTAAAGCCGTCCATGTAACTTTCCTCAGGGAAGGTTACATGAGTTGAAACCACGACTTTATTTTCCTTTGGGTTATAAAAACAACCCACTTTAGTCCATTCTGGATATCCTATAAACACGTAAACTTTCAAACGTGCTTCCAACTTATTCACATCCTTAAACAGGACATGAGCCGGACATCCCCATATGCGAATATGGTTTAAGGATGTCTTTTTGCCCGTCCACAACTCGTGAGGAGTTTTAGGGACCGATTTGAAAGGCACGTTGTTCAAAAGATAACATGCGTTTTGTATTACATATCCCCAAAAGGATAAAGGTAATGATGAATAACTCATCATGCACCTAACCATATCCAATAAAGTCCTATTTCTTCTCTTAGCTACGCCATTTTGCTGCGGAGTGCCCGACACAATCAAATGGGATAAAATCCCATTATCTAATAAGTGTCCTAAGAACTCATTAGAAAGGTATTCTCCACCTCGATCGGATCGAAGTGCCTTTATGGGTCTACCCAATTGCTTTCCCATTTCAGCCTGAAACTCCCTGAACTTGTCAAAAGTTTTATTTTTATGGTGCATCGGGTACACATACCTATACCTTGAGTAATCATCAATAAAAGTGACAAAGTACTTATACCCTCCTCGTGCCCTGATGTTCATCGGTCTGCAAACATCACTATGCACAAGTTCTAAAACCCCTTCGGCCCTATTGCCCTTCAACGCAAATGGTCCTTTGGTCATTTTACCCTCCAAACAAGATTTACATTGAGGTATAGATTCCACCTTTAAGTGACTTAAAGGTCCATCCCTTACCAACCTTTGAATCCTATTCAGGTTAATATGACCAAGGCGTAAATGCCAAAGCTAAGTCTTATTAGAGTGAGAAGTTTTAAGTCTTTTAGAGTTATTATCATTTATCTCAGCATTAAGTAGTAAGTCTATTTTAGGTTTGATAAAATATAGATTATTTTGCATCCATCCAGAACAGATAAAAGATTTGTTTTTATGAATCACCACTTTATTATTAAAAGAAATCAAATACAAGTCTTCAAATAAACAAGCTACAAAAATTAAATTCCTTTTAAATTTGGGAACATAAAAACAATCTTGCAAAATTAAATTCCTATAATTATCAAAATACAGATGGACATCTCTCACTACTTCAGCTAAGACCAATGATCCTTCGCCCATCCGAAGCGTGAAGCCTTTACGGAGCAAACTTCTTATTTCTTTGAACCCCCTGCAGAGAAACACAAACATGATTAATTGCACCGAAATCTATGACCTAAATGTTACTAGATTCCTTAACCAGACAAGTTTCTAAATATAGAAGATCACACCTACATCATCGGGAAAAGAAGTCCTTGTAATTTTTCTTAATGTGACCCAACCTTTCTGTAGAAGAAACACTTAAACTTCTTTGGGTTCTTGTTCTTCTTCTTCATCTTGCTCTTGTTGTTAGTAGGAATAGAAGACTTCTCATTCTTGGCCTGTTGCTTCTTTCCATTCCTAGGGTTGGGATTGGAACCAGAAGCAGCTGCCAAATTGGCCTCTCCATGAGTAGGAGATTCCCTGATCAGCAGTTCAAACTCCTGTAACTGTTTCATCAACTCTGTTAAGGTCATATCCCGCCTATTGCTCAGATTAAATGTAGCTCTAAACGGGATAAACTCCTTAGACAGAGTCTCAAAGACCATAGTCATCTGAGTTTCAGCGTTGATGTCGGCTCCATTGGTTTGTGCTTCAGACAGATAACACATGACCAACATCATGTGCTCCTTTATAGATCTCCCCAGTTTTTGTTTAGAGTTTAAGAGTTTCCAAAGCGCCCTTGCCTCTTTGTTAGGGCCTAGCCTCCAAACATGTCTTCCAGATTATCGAAGATCTACTTAACAGTCTCATAATCCTCATGTTGAGTCTGCAACACGTTATTCATGCTGGCCATAACATAACAGTAGGCTTGATCATTTGCATCTTTCCAATGATCATATGCTTGGATATAATCGTTGGTGGAATCTGTTGGAAAAACAATGTGCAGCAGAATTTTAAAATTTTTCATCAGAGTTATTTCCAAAACACAAGTTTGACATGCTATATGTATAAATTAGACAGATCTTACTAACCTTTGTGTGTTGAAGAACCTCTGCAACCTGTGTAGAGAAGTAACATTCTAGAAGAGCTTCAACCAACTGGTCTTCTTTGCTATTCTCTATCCACAACCGGAGTGAGTGTGGGCTCACACGTACAGCTCTTCCACCGGTGACTCTCCTTCCAACCAATAGAGAGAACCTATAGCTAGTGTTTGTGATTTATGAACAAAGCTCTCAAGGAGTTTTCAGATGCTCACTAGAAGAGTATCACTCTTAATCTCTCAATTGATCTGAGTAAATCATGAGACTCACTCCCTTTATATAGCTATTGGTCTTGGGGTCAGTCCTTATCAGATTAGGTCTTAAAAACTAGAAACAGAATCAAGTTCTGATCAATATCTGATAAGATCCGCGTGAAAATGCGTAATCTTATCACTCGCTGATCGACAGGCCGAACATGTCATTCGGCAGGCTGAACTCCCGTGAAAATATCTCCGTAAATCTTTTATTTTCCACCCAAGATTCTATAGGATAAAGTCTCAGTTTTGATTCAAATAACCCAAATAGAAAAGTTATCTGATTAAAACAAACTTTATCAAGATAATCTCTAAGAAAATAAATCAATTCACAATAATTCTACAAGTTTATCTTGATCTAATTTATCCAAAATTAAATCAACCGATAAACATACAAGAATTATCTGATCACAATAATTCAACAAGCTTATCTTGAACTAATTTCTTACAAAAATTAATTCAATCGATAAACAGACATGAATTATTTAATTCTTCTAAATTTTAAACCAATCTAATAAATCTGACATAAGTCACCAATTATTGGAAAAGCACGTCGTGTCGTTACAGGATTTTGTGAGCTAGCAAAGGGGACCAAAATGGACCTATAAAGTTCAAGCTCATGATAATTATGAAACCCAATATCATAGATATACATTTCACAATTATCAACTCCAACGCTACTCCATTAAAACCTTGGAGCTGCACTCTCAAACTTTATAGAATTACGAAGCTCGTATAGCTAAGTCTCCATGACATATCATAGTGTATCGTATCCTCATATGAAAATCCATAATCGGCTTAAGGACAAGTTCTGTCTTACATTCCCGATTATTTTTAACTTACATTCCATTATCTCACCATTAGAAAACTTACTATCAAAGATAGTATACCATTCGGTTACACCTATGTATCCAAATGGTTGAGCGCTCCAGTTTTTCAATTATAGGACAACGCATATAAGAGGATATCATTGCTCCTAAAGAGGAGCTATGGATTCCATATCTATGAATAACAAGTCTACGTTATCAAGAGTCATGCCTCCAATTTACCGCCATGCATACCACTATTGAGATATGGGTGTCACCCTTTGGTACATCAAAAGACACAAGTCGAGACAACGGGCCCACTATTCATCTCAAGATTAAGATACAATACAAGTGATTATCTAAAGTGAATCGATTTGCTGAGACAGAATTATTAATCCAAATCAATTCACTTTATGTCCCGATCCAACACATCGTCACTGGATTCCTCAACCAAACAAGTTTCTAAATATAGAAGATCACACCTACCTCCTTTGGAAAGAAAGTCCTTGCAATGCTTCTTAATATGCCCGACCTTTCCATAGAAGAAGCACTTAAGCTTCTTTGGGTTCTTCTTCTTCTTCCTCTTGCTCTTGGTAGCAGCAAGAATAGAAGACTTCCCGTTTTTGGCCCATTGCTTTTTTCCATTCCCTGAGTTAGGATTGGAACTAGAAGCAGCTACCCTGTTGGCCTCACCACCAGTAGGAGACTCCCTGATCAGCAGTTCAAACTCCTGTAACTGTTTCATCAGCTCTGTTAAGGTCATATCCTGTTTATTACTTAAATTAAAAGTAGCTCTAAACGGAATAAATTCCTTAGACAGAGTCTCAAAGACCATAGTCATCTGAGTTTTAGTCTCGATGTCGGCTCCATTGGTTTGAGCCTCAACGAGGTAACCCATGACCAACATCACGTGCTCATTTACAAATGTCCCCAGTCTCTGTCTACAGTTTAAGAGTTTTCGAAGCGCCCCTTGCCTCTTTGTTATGGCCTGGCCTCCAAACATATCCTCAAGATTATCCAAGATCTGCTTCGCAGTCTCATAATCCTGATGTTGAGCCTGCAGCACGTTGTTCATGCTGGCCATAACATAGCAGCGGGCCTGATCATTAGCACCTTTCCAGCTATTGTACGCTTGGAATTGCTCATTACTTGAGTCTCCCGTAGGCTCGGGAGGACAAGGGGTTGTCAGTACATATTTCAGTTTCTCAAAGGGCAGGACGATATCCAGGTTTCGTTTCCAATCATTGTAATTCTCACCGGTTAATTGGTTTTTGACAAGTATCGATGATAAAGCGTTTTTAGACATTTTCAATCTATAATAAAGAATCATATACCAAACATAAGCAAATATATAATAATAATTTCGTAAGTTAACACAATCATGTAAAATTATACAAATGTGTTCATGTGTCAAAACTTTGAAAATATCACAACCTTACAATGATAATTCCCAACTCAGAATTCAACAAGCTCCTAGGGGAGTCATGCCAAATTCAATCAGAAGCACAGATCCTCTCCTGATTAATATATGCCATCCAGGACCCGTATGATCCAGCATATATTAATAATCGTTTCTTTGGCCATTAATTTTATTAACAGAGCTCCTAGGGGAGGTTAATAATAAAATTAACGTGAGTGTATAACCATCATTTCAATATTTTATCCATGATTTATAATCACCACCTAGGGGTGTGCAACCATAAATAATACTAAAATACCTTATCCTTTCAGAGATCCAATTTGGTACATGATAGAAATCCCTTCCTAAGGGTCGGGACCACCATGTTCTGCTTATGGACCAACGATGGAGGCCTTAGGTCTTCTCTTCGAAAACCTTCTCACACTCACTCTTTTGAAATCAAGGTTTTATTTTCAGAGTATGCATGAACAATTTTAATATGAGCGGCACTCCCTATTCTATATGACATGTTATCAATATACATGGTAAATCATATTATAATGCAGACAAGCAAAGCAATCAAGCAAAGCTACAAGCAAAATAATAATAATCGTAATATTATGGTTCCACCCTAGAGAATAGAAAACTAAGATTACAAGAGAATAATCGAGACATTTATCGATTCTTCATCCTTGAATCCTTAAGCTGTATCCTTCTTCATGTAATATCCATCTTCAAGTCTTTAATCCCGTATGAATCGAATACTTCATATTTCTGGTCATATCCAAATTTAATGTTTCTCAGAATCACCCCAAAAATAAAATTAAAACTGCACTTTAAAATTGCACCTTTTCTGAAATTTTTAGGCTCTCGGTTGGCAGGTCGATCTGGGTGATCGGCCTGCCGATCTTGCTTCTTCGGCCTGCCGATCTAATACATCGGCCTGCCGGTCCACCAAAGTTCGGCCTGCTGGCAGAGCCAGCCTATTTTTGCCCCACTGTCGGCCTGCCGGACCTCACGTCTGGCCTACCGATCTGTGACCATCGGCCTGCCAAACTGTGATGTCCGGCATACCGACCGAGTAGAAATCCCATTCCAAAAAATACAATTTTAATGCAATTCATCAATTTTATTTTCAACAATTTAAAAACATAAAATTAGAGATTCAGGAAATACCTGGAGGCGCCATCATCATTCTTCTAGATCCATCTTTTCCGGATAATTATTTGATTACAAAATTTTTATAAATTTAAAATAAATAGTAATTCCTAGACGGAGATGATAGTCCGCCATCTAATTACATGAAAAACCTAGATACACATTCTAACCTCTAAGGAATCATAACCGGTATAAATTAATTAATTAATAATTAATTAAACAATGATTTAATTAACCATAATTAATTAATAAACATTCACCACAAAATCCATGATAACATATATATAATTTATGGAAACCTAGAGTGCCAACTCTCTATAAAATTCAATTCAAGCATAGGAGAGATTAAGATTACAAAATTTATACATATAACATGATCACAAACTTGTAAATTTATATAAAAACCTCGGCTCTGATACCAATTGTTGGAAAAACAATGCAAAGTGGAATTTTAAAATTTTTCATAAGAGTTATTTTCAAAACACAAGTTTGACATGCTATATGTATAAATTAAACAGATCTTACTAACCTCTGTGTGCCGAAGAACCTCCGCAACCTGTGTAGAGAAGTAACATTCCAAAAGAGCCTCAACCAACTGGTCTTCTTTGCTATTCTCTATCCACAACTGAAATGAGTGTGGGCTCACAAGTACAGCTCTTCCACCGGTGACTCTCCTTCCAACCAATAGAGAGAACCCATAGCTAGTGTTCGTGATTTATGAACAAAAGCTCTCAAGGAGTTTTCAAATGCTCACTAAAAGATTATCACCCTTAATCTCTCAATTGATCTGAGTAAATCATGAGACTCACTCCCTTTATATAGCTATTGGTCTTGGGGTCAGTCCTTATCAGATTAGGTCTCAAAAACTCAAAACAGAATCAAGTTCGGATCAATATCTGATAAGATCCGCGTGAAAATGCGTAATCTTATCACTCGCTGATCGGCAGGCCGAACAGGCCCCATCGGCAGGCCGAACTCCTGCAAAATATCTCCGTGAATCTTTTATTTTTCACCCGAGATTGTATAGGATAAAGTCTTAGTTTTGATTCAAATAACCCAATAGAAAAGTTATCTGATCAAAACAAACTTTATCAAGATAATCTCTAAGAAAATAAATCAATTCACAATAATTCTACAAGTTTATCTTGATCTAATTTATCCAAAATTAAATCAACTGATAAACAGACAAAAATTATCTGATCGCAATAATTCAACAAGTTTATCTTGAACCAATTTCTTACAAAAATTAATTCAATCGATAAACAGACATGAATTATTTAATTCTTCCAAATTTTAAACCAATCTGATAAATCTGACATAAGTCACCAATTATTGAAAAAGCACGCCGTGTCGCTACAGGATTTTGTGAGCTAGCAAAGGAGACCAAAATGGACCTATAAAGTTCAAGCTCATGATAATTATAAAACCCAATATCCCAGATATACATTTCACAATTATCAACTCCAACGCTACTCCACTAAAAGCTTGGAGCTGCACTCTCAAACTTTATAGAATTACGAAGCTCGTATAGCTAAGTCTCCATGACATATCATAGTGTATCATATCTCCATATGAAAATTCATAATCGACTTAAGGACAAGTCTGTCTTACCTTCCCGATTATTTTTATCTTACGTTCCATTATCTCACTATCAGAAAACTTACTATCAAAGATAGTATACCATTCGGTTACACCTAAGTATCCAAATGGTTGAGCGCTCCAGTTTTTCAATTACAGGACAATGCATATAAGAGGATATCATTACTCCTAAAGAGGAACTATGGATTCCATATCTATGAATAACAAGTCTACGCTATCAAGAGTCATGCTTCCAACGTACCGGCATGCATACCACTATTGAGAGGCGGGTGTCACCCTTTGGTACATCAAAAGACACAAGTCGAGACAACGGGCCCACTATTCATCTCAGGATTAAGATACAATACAAGTGATTATCTAAAGTGAATTGATTTGCCGAGATAGAATTATTAATCCAAATCAATTCACTTTATGTCTCGATCCAACACATCGTCACCTATGACAACGCGCCAATGTTTCTATTCACGAGTCCAACTCCGATGGTCAAGACAAACTATCTCCCAAAAGGGATATAGACAACATAACAATCTTTACATGAATAAAGCGCCTAACTTTATTCCCTCGATTGCGGATCATATGTTTTAGACCGTCACCTTAAGAATCGTGTCTTCCGCATAATCAGTCCATTATATGCCCAATTTTTAAGGTTTAGACTGACAGTCTCAGACTACTGTTTGCTTAACATACATTTAACAAATATGAACGTAAAGAGGACAAGATTTGGTATATATAAATGAAAAAATTCTTCATTGATAATAATGTCTCTAAAAACGCATTACATTTTTACTCCTTATGGCATACATGTCTAACAGAATCTCTCGTAAGCTTGTTAGGACAAGGGGTCGTCAGCACAAATTTTAGTTTCTCAAAGAAGAGGACGATATTTAGGTTCCGTTTCCAATCATTATAATTCTCTCTGGTTAATAGGTTTTTGTCAAGTATCAAAGATAAAGCATTTTTAGACATTTTTAATCTACAATAAAGAATCATATACCAAACATAGCAAAATAATTTAGTAAGATAACACAATCAAAAACATACAAATGTGTTTATGTGTCCAAACTTTGAAAATATTACAACCTTACAACGATAATTCCCAACTCATAATTCAACAAACTCCTAGGGGAATCATGCCAAATTCAATCAGGAACATGGATCCCCTCCTGATTAATATATGCCATCTAGGACCCGTATGATCCAGCACATATTAATAATCATTTCTTTGGCCATTAATTTTATTAACAGAGCCCTAGGGGAGGTTAATAATAAAATTAACATGAGTGTATAACCATTGTTTTAATATTTTATCCATAATTTACAATCACCACTTAGGGTGTGCAACCATAAATCTTGCTAAAATACTTTATCCTCTCGAGGATACAACCCAGTACATGATGATGTCCCTTCCTAGGTGTCAGAACTACCATGTGCTACATATAGACCAACGATGGAGGCCTTAGGTCCTCTCTTCGAAAACCTTCTTCCACTCAATCTTTTGAAATTAAGGTTTTATTTTAAAAACATACATGAACAATTTTAAATAAGCGGCACTCCCTATTCTATATGAAATATTATCAATATACATGGAAAATCATATTATAATACAGACAAGTAAAGCAATCATGAAAAATAATAATAAATAACTGTAATATTATGGTTCCACCCTAGAGAATAGAAAATAAAGATTGCAAGAAAATAAATGATGAGACTGTAAAAGTGTACATTTTCTAAGGCTTAAATCATTTATTTATGCTTTTATTTCTCATTAAATCCTCTAATTAATAGCAATTTTGTATTAAATAATGTTTTTGTGTCTTAGTGTGTAAATATGTTTAAAAATATATTTTTAGTGTGTTTTTATGTTTAATAGAAATTTTAGTAATTTTTAGAGTCATTTCGGTGTGTTAAATAAATGTCTAGTCTGTAAATAGTCAAAACCATAAAAGTAATGCGGTTATTTTATTTTGAGTTTTAGTATGTTTGATAGTATGTTTTAAGTTTGTAAATATGTTCTAATATATTTTTAGTAATTTTTAAAAATATTTTCAAGTCATAAAATTATATCTGTACTAAACTGTAAGAGACTGAAAATTTTAAGAGTTTTTATCTATTTTTGTGTGTTTTATTGTAAAATAAATATTTTAAATATTTTTGTAAATATTATGTTTGTAAAATAATTAATTTTAGTTTTTTTATGATTTTTAGATTTGAAATCTGGAGAAAAAAACGAAGCAACATGGCGTAAAAAGGGGCAAAATTGGACATCAAATGCATCAAAATATTGGAATTATCTAAAGGGGGACACGTGGCATGTTTTTGACCGTCGGATCAACTGATAGAACAATCTCAGCCGTCGAACAGAGGGACGCGTGTCATCACGTCATCCGGTGCATCAGTAGAATCTCGTAGTGTTGTCCACGTGTCATTTTCTAATTGGCGCGTGCATGACATGCGTCGACAAGCTGCAGACGCGTCAGAGGAGCATCTTAGGCCGCGTTGGATCTCGTGCGGTCGACTCCACATGCATTCGTCTTCCTAGTCGTTCGATCAACTGACAGAGACCAATCTGACGGCCTCGAATCTCAGTCCCACTAGTCCCACCTGGGCCCATTCTTGAGCGCATTTGGAGCCATTGGATCTGGTGATCAACGGTCACGATCAGTCCATTTTAGTACTGCCAGCTGTCGCGTCACATGGGATTACAAAGTAAAATCTGCACACTCAGGAACGCGGATCAGCGTAGAAGAGGAAAAGAATCAATATGATCCGAATTTGTCAACTTTCAACAGGAAAAAATAATAATTACAAATGGCAAATAATGATTTTAAGCTCCTACAAATACCGAGGCATTTGCCTCAGTTCAGGCACTCCTCAATGGGCCTTTGGCACTCTTTCCTCTTATTTTCCTTTCTATTGAGTTCGACTCAGTAGTATTTTCTTAGGTAAAAAAATAATAATAATAATAAAATAATGCTTAAATTAGTATAGAGAGTCTGGTGAGGCAGAGAGATGATATTGTATGCATGGTATTTTGGTATGGATTTTATCTCTATATCTATTTTGTAATGCTTATATTTTGTGGAATAAATTATATCTTTATGTTTTTAATAATTATTATTAATATTGTAATGCTGTCCAATTCTTACATAAATTCAGTCATGCTTTCTTTATGTAATTTAATTGTATTGCATAATTAATATTAATAATATTGAAGTCATGCTTGTTTATTAAGTTGAGTTTCTGCTGTATTATAGACATAGACTAGCATAGTAAATGCTTGGTAATTCTTGATTTATTGTAGACAGAGGATGGCATAGTGTATTCTTAAACCAATTAATAAGTTGAGGTGCTGCCAAAATTAACGCAATAATTTATTCCATAAAAATATATTAATTTTGATTTGTTATTATCTTTTTATCTTAAAATTATGTTAATTATAATTGAGTGACAGCGGTTATAATTTTCATAATTTGTACACTAAATCATTAGTGAGAGATG